>JASDDO010000016.1:524762561-525367569 GCA_030015575.1 Agapanthus africanus
TTGGTATTCTCACGGCGGGATCTCGCTATGGTTCGACATCAAAGCTATCTGGAAATGCATTCGCTTCTCCACCGGAGTTACTTATGACATGGCAACCATGGAATCGCTCCCTTTTCTTGGACCGAACGTATTCAAGCCCAGTCGTCTCCATCCTCCCGTTGGGCATTTTTCGCTGAGTCCGGGAAATGTCCCAAATCTTGTTGTAGAACTAGGCTTGACGAGCAGTCTGTTTGAAGGGTACGCCTTGGCATCTTAATTGTCTTTTCAATCCCTCTGCGTGGTACCTGGGCAGCCGGATTGGTTGAAGCCTGTCAAGCGCAAGATCGGCACCATGTCAGACTTCATTCTCCACTTTGGTCTCCGTGGATTAGTAGAAGAGGATCGCCTTTTTACCTTTTCGCCTAGGAGGAACGTAGAAGGTCTGTAGCTCTTGCACGCCGTATGCATCGAGCGCATCAAGTTCTCTGTAATAGTGCTGCGGAACCATGGTGATTTGCAAGCTCTGATCAGCTCCAATGAAGGTTTGTATTGATGGACGAACAGAGAACGCTGCATTGACCTCGTCTTTAGAGTCACTGCCAAAGACCAAAATAGGCGTAGATGGTCCTGGCCCGCTGCCTTGGGTTTGCCCCGAGAAGACTATCTCTTCATCATCCTCGGTATCGCTCCCAAAGATCGGGATGGTGGCGACGGCTTTTTGTTTATTCTCCGGTTTACGACATCTTTCCGTGTCTTCGAAGTCTGGTAAGAAGTACTTAGCGTCTTCATACTTGCAGACCTCATTTACGGAGAATGGGTTAGCTCCCCTGTAACTGTGTACTCGAGGCCGTCTTTGAAGTACTTCATACACTGATATTGTGTAGAAGAGATGATGTTGTACTCGTGCAACCAAGGCCGGCCGAGCAGAGCGTTATAGCAAGTCTTGGCTTCGATGACATGAAACTTGATGTCAGTGACGAGCATCCCGAAGCGTAATGTCAGTATTACGGACCCAAGCGTCTGTGATGACTGCGAGTCGAACCCGAAGATAGTAATTTTTTCCCGAGCCAGGTGTTGAACGTTCATGCAAATCTCCTTCAACACTCTCACGTTGAGAAGGTTGACGGAGGACCCATTGTCAATCAGGATCTTCCCTATCTTGATGTTGTGGCAGTACCCAGTTACATACTACGGACAGTTGTGCTTGCACGTTCCGAGAAGGAGGTCTTCATCGCTGAAGGTGATGTCAACTGTGTGAACTTCTTCCAGCTCATCTTTCATCTTTTCTTCTGCAAGGAAGGCTTGAAACTGATCGGGCTCTTGTAAAGCCTTGATCAGAGAATCTCGTGCCTCTTTGGACAGGAGGAGAGCATCCAATATGCTCAGTTGTGAAGGTATCTTCCTCAGGTGTGCCAGGACATTGTAATCTACCTTGTTTTCCTTAGGTGGGTCCTTAGCTGTGAGCTCTTCAACGACTCTATCATCAAGGGCAATTTCCTCAGGGACCTTTTCCTTTCCCTTGTCTCTCTTACCCGAACCGTAGTTTGAGGGTCCGAGATTCTTTTCAGGTAACGTGTGGTTACGTAGCTGAATGTTCTCGCATTTCTTCACCTCTTCTTCTTTTCCAGAGGTGGATTCTTTGAAGAGAGGGCCGAGGGTTATTTCATCTTCAGAATCGCTCCCGAATATGAGAACTTGGGTTTTCCCTTTTTTCGAACTGGTATCCACCATATAACAGCTGCCAGTCGTTTTTCCGCGCTCATTGTCACATTTTTTCACTGTCGACGAGCTTCACGCTACATCCTCTTGAAACTTTGTCGGTAGGCTACGTATCCCTGCCACCACTTTTTGAAGGCGCTGCATTCTTCGGTGGGATGTGTAACCCTTCTATGGTATAAGCAGTACTTCGGATGTACATCCGCATCGTCAAGGCACGTATTCCCGGGAGTATTTCCTTCTAAAGGCGGCAGTTTCATTCCCATTGACAGGGCTTTAGCGAACCATTTACCCATCTTAAATTTTCTTTTGTCTGCCGCAAGTGTGCTTCGATCTGGTTGGAGTACTTCATGACTCTTCCTCGCCGCAACTTCTTCATCCTGACGCCGACGCTTGGACTTTTCGTATATGTCCATTTCACGCTCTCGGTCAGCTTTGCTCTTTTGAAGGGCTTCGTTAAGCAGCCTGTCAATCAGGTCGTCTGACGGTTCCAGGGATTTTGACGCCGGTCCTACCCCCGGCTTCTCCATGTTATTTTCTAACGCTGAGGGAGCTTCTTTGTCATTCATTGACGAGCAAGAGATCATGTGGCAACTCGCTATATAATCCTTAGGTTCTTCTGACGAGTTGTCTCCCTCGTCATTGTCACTGTTTCCGTTCTCAAGTATGTGGTTGAGAAACTCTTCTAGAGTGACTGGGGCTCGCACCTTCTGGTTGTACTCTTCCAGCGCGTCAATGTATTTTTGCAGATCCGTGCGCTTGTCGTCGAGCTGCACAAGCTTCTTGGTCTTCTTCTTTTCCTTCGAAAACTTTGAAGGCCTGACCTGGGTGTTTTGTTCATTGTTACCGGCGTTCGGTGCCGAGCGGGGTTTGAGCATCCCCTCAACGATTTCGGGCTCCAGCAGGCTTTTCCACCTGATCGCCGGGCATGCCTGAAGATCCTTCAGCATCCTTTTAGTTTTGGCCAAAAGGACAACTTCCCACGGAGCTTCTTCTACAAATGAGCATGATGCCCCGGGCGTCTCCACCTTTTTAGAAGCGTGCTGTTGTAGCGGGTTTACCTTCCAGTTTTCGGAAAGCGCGAACTTGCCTAGTTGGTACTGGTCCTCAACCCAGTTTTTGAAGACTTAGCAATTTTCAATCGGGTGGCCCATTACTCGGTGGTAGGGGCAATAATTATGACTGTTGATGTCACTAGGCTGCAGTGGGCGACTCGGATCCGGCAGAGTGATGAGCCTGTTGCGCACTGCCAATTCGAACAGTATCCTCGTTTTATCCCGGAGAAATGAGTAAGACAAATTCTCTTCGAGGGATCGTGGTTTGTTGATTTAGCGAGCAACCGGTTTCGGGTCACTCGGTGGTTATTGAGCGTTGGCAACAAAGGTCGCTTTCCCTTTGCCCTTTTCGTTTCGGGGATCTGTTTTTGAAGATGACGGCCTATGGCCCATCTGGTCCATTTGGGCCAGCTTGTCGATCAAGGCCTGGAAGGTGGTCGTCTTGAAGAACATCATAAATTGGGATATAGTTACCTGAGGATCAAGGGTCCCCACGAACATACCCACAACAAGAGCTTCTTCTATGCATTGTTCGCATTTTGACCATAGGTTCCGCCATCGAATTGCGTATTGAACCCAGATCTCTCTTGGCTTCACCCTGGCATTAATTAATGCCGTAATCGGGGTGTGTTCACTAGCGCTTGCGAAACACTGCGTGAACAGTAGCTCCATTTTTGTAAATGTTTTAATGGAGTCATTCGGAAGCTCCGAGTACTATTCAAATGCTGTCTCTGCCAAGCTGCCGACGAACTGGCGAAGCAACAGTTTATCGTCGCCTCCAGTATTGCCGCATAATGCTCTGAACTGGGTGACGTACTGATGAGGATTGCATGTCCCCTTATATACGTGGAATTTAGGGATCGTATACCCCGGCGGGTACTTGATTTGATCGTACCAGCCTGGATAAGGTTGCCCAGTTCTGACGACTTGGCCAGCCGCTTCACTTGCTTGATGAGCTTGTATTTGTTGAGCTATGTAGTCATCAAGGGCATCCTTGGAGATCGTTTCTTCCTTGGCCGCTGAGAAAGTTGGTGGAGGATTTGACGTTTCCCCTCTATCGTCTTCGATAATTATCGGAGGGTCTTCGGCTGGAGGTTCTGGCTGGATCATCATCCCGACCATGTCTTGAAAAAGGAGCGCCATTTGTTTTATATTAGCGGCCTGTTCCGCGGCCTCATTATCCTTTCTTTCTAGCACCCTCCGCAGGAACTCTGTGTCAGTCTCTTGTTCCTGGCGCTGTTCAGACAATGCTTCTGGGATTTCTTTCTGCCCAGTGAGTGCGGCCATCTTTGTCAGCATCTCTGTCACGGCCCGCTTCCTAGTATACAGGCAGAGGATGCAACGAGGCTCGCTACGTATTTACTCTGAAGTAAATACGCTAAGCGTATCTAAGCAATATAAATAAAAATTCACAAGAGACAAAGACAGTATGTATTCTTTTGTACAATGCATAGAAAAGTAAATACATCTGAATGAAAGCAATGCCTAAACAGAAATGAAAAGTACTGAAATAAAATGTGTACAATGAAGCTAGAGCTCTGGGTCGTAGGCAAGCTGATCCAAGTCCTCGCTGGTAGGATCGATCTCCTGAGTGTCCAGATCACCTGACAACATTCTAAAGAAGAAAGAGAAGGAATGTCGTCAGCGAATAATCGCTCAGTAAGTCCCAAAGATAAGGGAGAAATAGAATAGACAGAGAGAGAAAGAGAGAGTGTAGCTTTTAAAGTTGTATCTATTATTAACGCTGTTGTTTGTAGCTTGGTACAGAAGGATGCCAGTGTATACGAGATGAGTCTCTATATGCCAGAGACTAAGGGCAACAGGAGTACAAGGAACTGTTTATGCCATGGTACAACAGCAACGGAAATACAGGTTAGGTGTCTTAAGTCTTACAATCTCGTGCCACTTCTAACACCTTCCGTACCAATCTACCCCTTAAACCCCGCGATGTCTTGATTGTATTGTTGTATTGTTTGAATTGCATTGCAACTTGTATTGTGTTGTAATATGGATTGTATAATTGGATGACTTGCCGAAACCATGATATCAGTAAATGGATGTAACTGGAGAATCATGGATGTAACTGGAGAATCATGTAAATGGAAGTATATCCATGGTTCGGTTCAGTCAATAAAGATTGAATAGATTGAATGTTTGGATTCATGGATTCATATTGAATTGTCATATTGTAGATTGCACTTGAATCATATTCAAGTTAGACTATTTATAATGAGACTCGGTCTGAGTCAGAACAATTATAAAAGAAATTGAAGTCCTGAATTAGATTTTGATGTTATCGGTAACCGCTGCACATGGACGGCAGGATTTGTGTCTTTTTCAAAGACGATTACTGTGTTGATAACACCGTTTGTTAAGTTGTCTACCTTAAATAGGCAAGCACCCATATCTCCGGCTCCCTGAGGTTCAAGAGACTGGTCCCGCTTAAACCTATATTTACTAGTGTCCTCGGGGTAATTTATAGAACTTGAGGGGATTTTATCTAAAAATAATTTTATATAATTTACAAAATACACCTCAAGTATTTATTTATCGTCTTTAGAGTTTTCATAGCTGCAGATTTTATATTTGTGACATTTCTAGTGAATAAACCTATTTTTCATAATACATGGCATTTAAGTGTAATATTGAACTTGTATAGAATTCATGGTATTTTCATGTAAAGTGATTCTTGTGATTTAGAAAAGTTGGAATATTTATATTATATCAAAAATAGGTATTTTGCTAATACATATATATATTTTATATAAAATAATTTTAATTTATTATTTTATAGAAGTCTCATTTTCTTAAGATATTTGTATTTAAAATCTTTCGAGACCGAATGCTCCTTGCGGAGGTCTGCATCTCGCACTACTAAGCCCGAGGATGTGCGATAATCCGCAACATCCCGATCGGGTTCCCTAAAATGGATTGTAGCGGCGCTTTGCAAAGATTTTTGTAAAATACATAATCATGTAGAAAACGGTTTTAATAGTAAATGGTATTTATATGTAAAGTTTCGTTTTCCCGTATTCTATACTCCCGAAAGGTATCGTGCTATGTTGTATATGAGTGTTGTGAGGAAGTAGGTCATTACCTCATGATCTAATTAAAGGTATAACAAGATTAATGATGTTTTAAGGTAGAAAGTAAACTACATGGTATTTTAGTGAAAAAGAGCGGTAAAGTTACAAAATGAAATATTTTGCTATGAAACTTGTTCAACATATTTTTTTAATGATTAATAGTCAAGATGTAAGAGTTTAACATGGTTGTGTTAAGGAAAATTGAACTTTATAAAGAAAACCGAATCGGAAGTCGGATTTAACTCCGCTTCCGTCGGGTTTTAGAAAAAGAACTTTTTAGAATAGCAAAGGAAAAAGGGAGGTGGGACTTACGGGTTTAGAGGTTAGGGATGAGGAAGTGGAGGAAGTAGGAGTTGCTGGTGCGTCATTTCGTCGCCAGGAGCTCCTAGAGTCGTCGTCGGAAGTTCGCCTGAGTTTCGCCCTTTGCTAACTCCACTTGTACACCAAATTCTATAGAGTTTTCTTGAGAGTTTTGGACATAATTTGTGAGTGAGAGGGGTGTGTTTAGGGGTGGTATTTATATGATAAAACTAGGGTTAGGGTCGGTGAAAAGTTGTATTGAAAATGTATTAAAAATTGTATGAAAAATATGGTTTAATAGATTTATTAAAGGCTCTGTTACTGATCCAAGAATTTAAACTATACAGGGGTTTTAAGAAGACCAAGTGGCACACTTTTCCAGAAGACAACTCGGCGATCCGCCCGAGTTCGGCCGGCGGCGGCGGCCGAGTCGCCGGCCGAGTCACGGCGAGTCGGGCCGGGGTCGGCTGCTACGTGTTTCTCGTCGGTTGGTCTACTCCCTGAGACAGTTTGTTTTATATGTGTAGTGGGGATTTTATGAGTTATGCACGTGTAGATCCTTGGAATTCTAAAAATATTAAAAGAAAACAATATTAAAAATAATGTAGGTGCTGGGATTTGAACTCTAGTGCTTTGGATCAGTAGTGCAAGGTCTTACCAATGAGCTACAACCTCCTTCTTGCTATTAAAAAACAAAACAAACTTATAGCTTGTGCTCAGGCAAAAATACCATTTTCTGTATTTTTTGAAAAATTTGTACAGAAAGTTGTACAGGAAGTTTAGGGTTGTTACATTCTACCCTCCTTATAAAAATTTCATTCTCGAAATTTGTAAAAGGAAAGTATAACAGATTCAAGCAAAGTTTAGTGACTGAAGTACTGACAGTGTATGAAAAATAACAAAGTGATACAAGGGTTTTAAAAATGTGGAAGAGACTTACTAGTGTCACCTTGGTCAACTGTCTCGACTTCTACGGCTGCTAAGGTATAAGCCTGTCGCCTTAGCACGTTCCTCCTAGCTGAAAGCACATTCCTCTGTCCCCGAAACATGTTCCTCAGTGCTTGATGGAATTGGCGATTTGGATGTGGAGGAAATCCATGTGGAGGTGGTGCTGGGGGTGCAGGACAGGTTGCAGGAGCCTGAATAGCTGGCCGCTGTGGGTAGTTGGTGGGTGTGTGAACTGAGTTATATCTATATGAACAGGTCTCAATTCTGTAATTGGACACGCCACAAACTAGGCACAGGCCTTTTACGCGCCTACAGTCCTTCACCAAATGTCCATTCCTATTGCAGTAGAAACAAAAACTTGGACTTGGCCGGTTAATTGTTTCATTCTGTCTCTTGGGTTTTGAAGGTTGTGTAGGGTAGGCTCTTCTTGCCATCTGGTGGTGTTCTCCGCCAAAACACAGAGACGCGACTGCGTAGGTTCGTCTAGCCTGAATTCGGGGCAGATACTAATTGGTGCAATCCGTCGACCTCTCCGAAGATGCCAAGTTGTTTTATGGCACCATGTATCGAAAGTTTAAACGGATGCGGCCGATATAGCAGACTTCGTCAGATTCCCCCTTATTTGAGGGGGTTTTTGATTGTGGGGACGCTCTTCCCTGCAGGCGCAAGCCCCTGCAGTTAATTACACTACCGCATCGCGGTAAGCACTTTCTCTTTCTCCAGATGGTCACTTCGTGTCGTGGGTGTTTGTTTTGTTTTTGGTTGCCCGTGGATTGTATAGGGAGACTAATTTATGTTGTCGCCCGTAGGGCGTGGATTAGTCCAAATCCGTATTTTCTTAGATTTGGGTTTAAGGATACGTTAGTCTCATTTAAGACTAAGATCAACTTAAACGTTTGTTAAGGATACGTTAGTCTAATTTTAGATTAAGATCAACTTAACGGGATTTTTAAGGATACGTTAGTCTAATTTTAGACTAAGATCAACTTAACAGGATCATTTAGATCCAACAAAAGAGCATTTGGGCTCTATTGTTTTAGTTTAGGGACTTTGCGGTCAATTACCAGTTTAAGGACATAGTGGTCTAATGTTAGTTTAAGAACATCTCGGTCCAGTGTTAGTTTAAGGACATCTCGGTCCATCGTTAGTTTAAGAACATTACGGTCCAATTTAAAGACATCATAGTCTGTAAAGGTTAAGGACATCATAGTCCATAAAGGTTAAGGACATCATAGTCCATGAGCTTAAGGACCCCACAGTCCGAGGTTAAGGACATCATAGTCCATGGGCTTAAGGACCCCACAGTCCAGTTTAAAGACGTCATAGTCTATGAGTTTAGGGACCCCACAGTCCATGGAATGATTGGTCATCGGGACCCGTCACCTCTCTGAAGACGTTGAAGGATTACAACGACAAACATCAAAGGAGTGAAGAGATGTACCCTTGAACCAATGTTGATTGGGAAATCTGTAGTCCAATTTGGGACTAAGATCAATTAATTAGATTATGATAACATGGGCTCAGTTGACTCTGAATTGAGGACTTATGGCCAGCTTGGGCTAAGTCCAATTAAGTTTGGAATGTTGGCCCTTTGTTGGACTGTTGAACATTTATCTGGGTTCAGCCCCCCATTATTTTAGCAATGCTAAACAGGGGTTTGGAGGCTCTGACAACATTTTGTCTTTGGCTGAGCACTAAACCCTTCATTATAGTTCTGGGCTTTACTCTGCATATCATATGAGCTGATCAATTTTGAGGTTCAATTGAAGAGGAGACTTGCCTCTGGAAAACATAGCCAATTTGGGCTAAGATTGGCTTTAAAATAGTGTTAAACACTAGAAGATATTTGGCGATCACGTGTTCCCACGTGATGCGCTTCAAGACAGTGTTAAACACTGGGGACAAAATGCTCAAAAAATAGTGTTAAACACTAAAAATGGGGTGGCCACGTGGAGTCACGTGAGGCGCCAGAGAATTGGGCCAGACTTCCTTTATTTTATTCTCAAAATCTGCCAATAAGTATTAAACACTTAATATTTGTAATCATCACGTGTGGACACGTGATAGTGCCCATGTATTGGGCATTAATTCCTCTGTTTCGCCTCATTTTCCCTTTTAAAAAGGTGTTAGTCAAAGGTCACGTGGGGACACGTGAGGCATTGCCTCTGTTATTTGTTCTCAGAATATTCACAGAAGTGTTAAACACTTAATCATCACATGTGGGCACGTGATGGGTACCCGTGCATTGATTTTTAAAATGTTTATTAGGGGTCACGTGGGGACACGTGAAGGCGCCCAAAATCTGTACTGCCTTTGGCTTTGTTCTCTTTTATTTTGAAGGTCATGTGGGAGCACGTGGGGCATTGCCTCTAGGCTTTTTCTTTCTCATTTTTGAGGAGGCTGTTTAGGGGTCACGTGGGAGCATGTGAGCATGTCTTATTCATTCCTTTTCATTCGTTGGGATGAAGGGTCACGTGTTACCACGTGATCACATTGGATACTTTGATCTTTATGTTCATGGAGAACTTTAAGTCTCTTGTTTTAAGAATTAAATTCTTTTATAGGGTTAAACCCTAGTTCTGTTTAGAGGAATTAAATTCCTATGTATTTGGAAGAATTAAATTCTTATGTAGGGTTCAACCCTAGTTTCATCTGGAGGAATTAAATTCCTATGAATTTGGGGGAATTAAATTCCTTAAACTTAAATTCTCCCTCTAAATTTTGGATCTGCAGGACAGAATCTCCCCGATGAGAATTAAATTCTAAACTTGTGGGGAGATCTGCTTCTGCAGATCTTCAACCAAATGAAAAACTAAGTTCTTATTCAGAAGAGTTAAACTGTTAATTTGAGAATTAAATTCTCTTTTATTTTATGGAGTTTAAATCTTTTCCCCTTCTCACCTAGGGTTTCTTTCTTTTCTGAGGAAATCTTTTTCTCTCTTGAGAATTAATTTCTCCTCTCTTTTTTTTCTCTCTGTTGTTGTCTCTCCAAAAAAATCCAAGATCCCTTCTCTTCTCTTCTTGTCTCCTATTTATATGAGAAAGAAAAGAATCGGTTTGTTTAGTCAATTTTTCATTGAAAGATTTTGGTTATTTTTGTAACCAACATGATCTTTTAGATCATCCAGTGAATTTTATTCACCATTGGATTTTTAATCCAGAAGATATTTTATATGTTATTCATGGCAAATTTCAGGGAAATCTTTCATTTTATAAAATCTTTCATAAATTGATGATTTTTAATCACCATTGAATTTTTAATCCAACGGTGCTCCATTTTACAGAGTGCCATCTTTTTTGTTTGGAAAGATTTAAAGAAACATTTTTTCAGTTAGGGTTCTCGATTCCCTCTTAATTAGAATTTAGTTATATTATTTCAGAGATCTTATGATCCCATCACGTGTTGACACGTGACCCCCTCGATTAAGCATTTAACCAGAATTTAATTCTGTTGTTTCAAAGAACTCGGGAATTATCACGTGTCAGCACGTGACCCTTGGTCACGTGATGCCCCATTGGGATTTTTCCTTACTGTTTTATTATACTTTTAATTCTATTCAGTGGGTTTAAAGTCCCATCACGTGTTGGCACGTGACCCCATTGTTAGAATCTAATTCTTATTAGCCAAAGAGCTTAGGAACCCATCACGTGTCTACACGTGACCTATGGTCACGTGTGGGCACGTGATGCCCTATTGGGGTATTCCTTGCTGTTTTGTTATATCTTTTAATCCTCTTCAGTGGGTTTAAAGGTCTATCACGTGCGGGCACGTGACCCCATTTAATTATTTATTTTATTCGGTGCCTACAGGCTTTGCCTGTAAATGGTCACGTGTGGGCACGTGATGCCTCATAACTTTTGATCCCGGATGAATTATGAGGCCCATAATATATCAAATCGAAGAGTTTTCCGAGACTCTTTCAATACCATTAGAATTTAGCTGTTTTTCATTCGGGAGTTTGTCAAAATACAGCCCGAAAATACTGGTTCGCATTTTCTTAAACGTATCGCTGCCATTTGATACTTTGGGCTCTTTTGCGCAGAAAAAATTTTTTGCTGGAACAAATGCCCCCCACTACTTTTCCCACGTAAGTATATACGTAGGTGAAGTAGTGCAGAGTAATTCATAGCGTATGACCAGTTTCGGGTTGATATATAATTTTCAGAATCTTGATCTGAGAAGATAACGAGCGGACACAAGCGTCGTCATTTATCATTGACTCAAATCTCGACTCTTAAGGGATATAGTTCCAAACCCTCAGCTCCATGAGTCGCACCCTTCTATTTCTTTATGTTTTACTCTTGCGTGAAGTAGTTTATATGCTCATGAGTAACTTTTCCATTTCAGTGGCATTTAGCTTTGGCAAGTGTGGCCCATAAATGGTAGATAACAGTTCATCTTGAACTCTTTATAAGGTAGCGATGGCTTAAGAAATAGGGTTAGGATCTGTTGTCTACAACTTTCTAACTTTATGAGCCGTGAGGGTCTCACAAAGGCTTTTCTACCTACGAGTCATGAGGATCTCGTAGGTGTCTTTTCTCCTTAGGAGTCGTGAGGACTCCTAAGTGCATTTTTTCTTGAGAATCGTAAGGATCCCACAAGAGAATTTTCTTTATGCGTAGGGACACTAATTTCCTCACAAGTTGAGACGAATCGAGAGATTCTCGTAAAGACACTGATTTCCTTGAGGGTCGAAACGAATCGAGAAGTTCTCGTCAAGAACGCTGATTTCCCTGAATCGAGATAAGAAACGATGGCTTAGGAAACAGGTTTAGATCTACTGCCTAAGACTTTTCAACTTTATGAGCCGTGAGGGTCTCATAAAGATTTTTTCTCCCTACAAGTCGAGAGGATCTCATAGGTGTATTTTCTCCTTAGGAATCGTGGGGATTCCTAAGTGTGTTTTCTCTTGAGAGTCGTAAGGATCTCATAAGAGAATTTTCTTCCTTATAAGTCGAGAGGACTCGTAAGTGATTGATGAGTTGACCTAATTCCGAGTCAAAGCATTGTTTCAACAGGGAGGTCGAGGGTTGACTTTGGTTTGTCTGTGCAATGCCGAGTCATGCAACTGGGAACTTTACCGCGGCTCTGCTTTGCTGACGTTGTATATTCTTGCAGAGACACTAATTTCTCTGCGGGTCGGCGCGAATCGAGATGTTCTCATCAAGGACGCTGATTTCCCTGAATCGAGGTATTGCCAAGGACACTGATTTCCTCGGGGGTTGAGACGAATCGAGATATTCCTACAAAGACACCGATTTCTCTGTGGGTCGACGCGAATCGAGATGCTCTCGTCAAGGACACTGATTTCTCTGAATCGAGGTATTACCAAGGACACTGATTTCCCTGGGGTTGAGACAAATCGAGGTATTCCTGCAAAGATCCTGATTTCTCTGCGGGTCGACGCGAATCGAGATGCTCTCGTCAAGGACACTGATTTCCCTGAATCGAGGTATTACCAAGGACACTGATTTCCCTGGAGTTGAGACGAATCGAGGTATTCCTGTAAAGACGCTGATTTCTCTGCGGGTCGACGCGAATCGAGATGCTCTCGTCAAGGACACTGATTTCCCTGAATCGAGGTTTTGCCAAGGACACTGATTTCCCTGGAGTTAAGACGAGTCGAGATATTCCTGCAAAGACGTTGATTTCTCTGCGGGTCGACGTGAATCGAGATGCTCTCGTCAAGGACGTTGATTTCCCTGAATCGAGGTATTGCCAAGGACACTGATTTCCCTGGAGTTGAGACGAATTGAGGTATTCCTGCAGAGAGCCTGATTTCTCTGCGGGTCGACGCGAATCGAGATGATCTCGTCAAGGACACTGATTTCCCTGAATCGAGGTATTACCAAGGACACTGATTTCCCTGGAGTTGAAACGAATCGAGGTATTCCTGCAAAGACGCTGATTTCTCTGCGGGTCGACGCGAATCGAGATGCTCTCGTCAAGGACACTGATTTTCTTGAATCGAGGTTTTGCTAAGGACACTAATTTCCCTGGAGTCGAAACGAATCGAGGTATTCCTGCAAAGACACCGATTTCTTTACGGGTCGATGCGAATCGAGGTGCTCTCCTCAAGGACGCTGATTTCCCTGAATCGAGGTTTTTGCCAAGAACACTGATTTCCTCGGAGTTGAAACGAATCGAGGTATTCCTGCAAAGACGCTGATTTATCTGCGGGTCGATGCGAATCGAGATGCTCTCGTCAAGGACGCTGATTTCCCTGAATCGAGGTTTTTTCCAAGGACACTGATTTCCTCGGAGTTGAAACGAATCGAGTTATTCCTGCAAAGACGCTGATTTCTCTGTGGGTCGATGTGAATCGAGGTGCTCTCGTCAAGGACGCTGATTTCCCTGAATCGAGGTTTTTGCCAAGGACAATGGTTTCCTCGGAGTTGAGACAAATCGAGGTATTCCTGCAAAGACACTGATTTCCTTACGGGTCGACGCGAATCGAGATGCTCTCATCAAGGACGTTGATTTCCCTGAATTGAGGTTTTTGCCAAGGACACTGATTTCCTCGGAGTTGAAATGAATCGAGGTATTCCTGCAAAGACACTGATTTCTCTGGGGGTCGATGCGAATCGAGGTGCTCTCGTCAAGGACGCTGATTTCCCTGAATCGAGGTTTTTGCCAAGGACACTGATTTTCTCAGAGTTGAAACGAATCAAGGTATTCCTGTAGAGACACTGATTTCTTTGCGGGTCGATGCAAATCGAGGTGCTCTCATCAAGGACACTGATTTCCCTGAATAGAGGTTTTTTCCAAGGAAACTGATTTCCCTAGGATTGAGACGAATCGAGGTATTCCCGCAAAGACACCGATTTCCTAGCGGGTCGATGCGAATCGAGATGCTCTCGTTAAGGACGCTGATTTCCCTGAATCGAGGTATTTGCCAAGGATACCGATTTCCTTGGGGGTTGGTTGACTTGTTTCTGAGACAAAGCGTTGATCCGGCGGGGAAGTCATTGGTTGACTCTAGGTTGTCTGCGAACCGTAAAGTCTCGGAACGGGGGACTTTGTCACTGCTCCGATTGGCGGTGTCGCATCTGTGTCCTGCTGAAGTGAGGAGAAGCGCCATCAGTGATCTCTAGGCTGTCTGTGAGTCGTCGAGATTTGGAACTAGGGGACTTTGCCATGTTTCCGTTGTTTTGACCCTGGGGTCGTTTGTTGACGTCGCAATTGCATCCTGCTGGAGTAAGGAGAAACGCCGTTGGTGATCTCTAGGCTGTCTGTGATCTGTCGAGATTTGGAACTAGGGGACTTTGCCATGATTCCGAGGTAGTCTCTAGGCTGTCTGTGAACCGTCGAGATTTGGAACCAGGGGACTTTGTCGTGGCTCCGTTTATTGATGTTGCGTCTGCATCCGATTGGAGGGAGGAAGAATGCCGATGTTGATCTCTAAGTTGTCGATGTTGACGTCGAGACCCTGAAGTTAGGGATCTTCCTTCACTTCGTTTGTTGACATTGTGTCTGTAATATTGCGACGAATGTCGAGATTGTCTTTAGGTTGTCTATGAACCGTCAAGATTTGGCTTCGCTTTTTTATGGAGCCTGGTGGGAAGGTATGGTTCCCTCTTTGTTTGTGCCCCTGGATTGTATACAGGGATCGATGTGATCTCACCTGTAGGGCAAAAAGTTTTATTTCTTTCATTTCTTTCATTTTTTTATTTCTTTCCGCGATGCTCTATCATTTCAGCTTTTTATATCGCGAAAGTCTCGATTGCCCAATCATTTCGGCTATTTTTGGCGGTGCCCAATCATTTCGGCTATTTTTCTTTTTACTCACTGCTTTTTATTGCGAGTTGCTCAATCAGTTCGGCTATTTTTGTATGCATACACTTTTACTTGCTGATTTCGTTGCAAGTTGCCCCATCATTTCGGCTATTTCATATGCATTTTTGGCTCGCTGATTTTTATCGCAAGTATGGGATTTGGGATCTGATACCGATTTAGGCATCAGTATCGCTATAACTGGGATATTGCCAGGAGCGAATCATCATTTGCCTCTGTCGATGTCGAACAAAGGTGGCTTAGCAAACAGGGTTAGGATCCCGTCGACTAAGACTTTTGACTTCATGAGCCGTAAGGGTCTCATAAAGGAGTTTCTCCCTACGAGTCGTGAGGATCTCGTAGGTGTTTTTTCTCCTTATGAATCGTGAGGATTCCTAAGTGTGTGTTCTCTTATAAGTCGTAAGGATCTTACAAGAGTGTTTTCTCCTTGCAAGTCGAGAGGACCTATAAGTGTTTGTTCACTGTATGAGCATATCCCTAGTCGCTGGTGGGACTCTGTTAGGGAAATGTTCATTCGTGCCCATGGATTGTATACAAGGGTCAATATTGAACCACTTGTAGGGCAGTATCAGAGATTGTGATGGCTTAAGAACAGGTTCAGATCCCTGTAGCTTAAGGCTTTTGAATCCTGTGAGCCGTGAGGGTCTCAAAGGGGAATTCTCCTTACGAGTCGTGATGATCTCGCAAGTGTAACTTCTCCTTAGGAATCGTGGGGATCCCTAAGTGTGTTGCTCCCTTGTGAGTCGTAAGGATCTCACGCAGGTGGTTTCTCCTTATAGGGTCGAGAGGACCTTTCAAGTGTCTTTTAACAAGATTGCGCCCTTTCGTGTTTTCATAAAACTCGCTGGTAGTTCCGCTGTTTTTACTCACGGAGCCCTTTCGGGTTTTCATCCGTGCCCATTTCGCTTATAGACGTACCCTTTTTTTTACCACGTCAGCCTGGAGATGCCGCGGGTTTGTAGTAGTTTAAAGACGTTTCGGTCATTTGCAAGTTTTAGGACATTGCGGTCCATCGTTGTCATATTTGAGGCGAATTTCTAGTTTACAGACTTTTCGGTCCATGGGGCTTTCTCTATGAAAGAGCACGATACCCCCGGCATGTCCATCTTTTTCGGAGCATGTGGTTGTGACGGGTTCATCTTCCAGTTCTCGGACAGCGCGAATTTGCCCTGTTGGTATTGGTTTGCAACCCAGTTTTTAAAGACGTAGCAGTCTTCGATCGGATGGCCCAATACTCGGTGGTAGGGGCAGTAACTAGGATCGTTGACGCCGTTCGGTCGCGGTGGGTGTCTCGACTCCGGTAGAGTGATGAGCTCATTGCGCACTGCTAGTTCAAACAGTTTCCTTGTTTTATCCCCGGGAAACGAGTAAGGACGTCTCAACTTCTCATCGAGGAACTGCCGCTTGTTGCTTTGGCGAACAATCGGTCTCGGGCCACTCGGTTGTTGTTGAGCGTTGGCGACGAAGGTTGCTTTCCCTTTTCCCTTTTCATTCCAAGGCTCCGACTTTGAAGAAGAAGGCCTATGGCCCATCTGATCCATTTAGGCTAGCTTGTCAATCAAGGCCTCGAAGGTGGTCGGCTTGAAGAACATCATGAATTAGGATATGGTCGCCTGCGGATCGAGGGTTCCCACAAACATGCCTACTGCAGGAGCCTCTTCTATGTGTTGTTCGCATTTCGACCATAGATTCCGCCACCGTGTCGCGTACTGGACCCAAGTTTCTCCCGACTTCATCCTGGCGTTCATTAGTGCGGTAATCGGGGTGCGCTCGCTAGCACTTGCGAAACGCTGGGTAAACAGCAGCTCCATCTCTAAAAATGTCTTGACAGAGTCGTTCGGAAGTTCAGAGTACCAATCGAACGCCGTCCCCGACAAGCTGCCGACGAACTGGCGAAGTAGCAGTTTATCGTCACCTCCAGTGTTGCCACATAGAGCCCTGAACTGGGCGACATGCTGGTGCTGATTTCCCGTCCCCTTATATACAAGGAATTTAGGGATCGTACATCACGGCGGGTACCTTATTTGGTCATACCAGCCCGGATATGGTCGTCCGGTCTTAACGATCTTCCTGGCCGCTTCATTTGCTTGGTGAACTCGTATTTGCTGAGCAATGTAATCATCAAGAGCGGCCTTGGAGATGGTCATACCAGCCCGGAGGAGGGTTCGATGTCTCTCCTCTGTCATCTTCAATGATAATCGGAGGGTCTTCAGCTGGAGGTTCCGGCTGCAACATTATCCCGGCCATGTCTTGGAAGAGAAGCGCCATTCGTTTTACATTGGCCGCTTGTTCCGCGGCCTCTTTTTCTTTCCTCTCGAGCATTCTTCGAAGGAACTCAGCATCAGTTTCTTATTTCTGACGCTGCTCTGAGGTCTCTGGGTTTTCATTCGGCCCAGTGAGTGTGACCATTGCAGTCAGCATCTCTTGAAGTTTTTGCTGCTGTTCCTGGGCCCTTGTTACAGATCTCGTAAGTGGTCGGTGACCCGTAGAGATACGGCTATCCTCTTTTCCGGATGCCATATAGACGGTATGCACCACCATGCCCCAAGACTTAGGGCGTTTAGGCTCAGTGCCCTTGACATTTGTCGCAGACACGGGAATTTTCTCCGGCCTTCTCTTTTTGTGAGCGGTCGAGGTTGAGGAGGCCGTTGCAGTAGGCACCCAAGTAGCTGTCGCCTTTTGTGGCTTGACAGGATGGTCCTCTTCTCGCTGAACTTTCACCTTTTTCTGTCGGCAAGAGTAATCTTGATTAATCACCGAGTCCTGAAGCTGTCGCCAAACTTTATAAATTTTAGAGGACAGCGCTGAGGGGGCTGCTCTAGCTTCACCTTTGTAGCATTCTCCACGGGTGGAGGAGATCTCTTCAGCACGGCAGTCGGAGAGTTTTTGCGCACTCTCCTTAGAGGTTCAAAGCTGTTCCCAGTTGGAACAGCAGCATCAATTTCCACCGTTGGAGCCGGCGGAGTCAGTCCGGAAGGGGAATTGCCCCCAGCCTTCCTTACTCGGCGCCAGTGGCGACGTCGAACATGTCGTACGACCGGGATCATCTCAACTGTAGGGGTGACTTCCTCATGCCCGCTGTCTTGATCAGAATTTGTCGTTGTCAACCTATTGAAGACTGGCATCTGCTGAGTGGGGATGGCCAACCTATCGAAAGCAGACTTCCGAGCAGGTGAAGCAGCCTTGATGATTTCGCCTGAAACGGGAGCTGAATCAGTCAGTCTTGTGAAGACCGACCCTTTGGCAGGAGAAGCCGCCTTGACGATTTCATGAGCAGGAATGGCTATCTATTTAGGGATAACCCTTTCTGGTATCGCGGGCTTCTTCATGAGCCCAAATGAGCTTTGTCCCAGTCTGTCGAAGACTGAGGCATTGGAGCTGGACGACCCGTTGAGTGGGGCCGCAGTAGTTGTGAGCCGATTAAAGACCGATCTCTTCGGAGCTTCTTGCAATGGTATAGGGGCGTTGAAGTTCATCGGTGGGAGCATGGTCCCGAAGAATAGCCCGTTGGTGGCTTGAGTTACCTGCTCCACTGGCATCTTGAAAAGGGAGGTCGCTTGAGGCCCGTAGGTCACTCCTCCGGCGAGAATGGAGTAGGAGTTGTTGCAGTGGGTGCAGTTTGAAGCCATTAATCTTCTGTTTTCTGCACGGAGCAAGACACCAAATCTTAGTACCTCGAATCCAGGGGCAACCATAACAAACCGTGATTCATTCGCGAAACACGACACACGAAGTGTAGAGTGGAAAGAGGAAAAGGTCCTACCGGGCATGCCAAAATATGTTCTCCGCCGAAACATAGAGACGCGACCGCGTAGGTTCTTCTGGCCTGAATTCGGGGCAGATGCTAATTGGTGCTATCCGTCCACCTCTCCGAAAATGCCAAGTTGATTTATGGCACCATGTATCGAAGTTTTAAACGGATGCGGCCGATGTAGCAGACTTCGTTAGATTCCCCATCATTTGAGGGGTTTTTTGATGGTAGGGGCGCTCTTCCCTGCAAGCGCAAGCCCCTGCAGTTAATTATGCTACCGCATCGCGGTAACCACTTTCTTCTTCTCCAGATGGTCACTTCGTGTCGTGGGAGTTTGTTTTGTTTTTGGTTGCCCGTGGATTGTATACGAATACTAATTTATGTTGTCGCCCGTAGGGCGTAGATTAGTCCAAATCCGTATTTTCTTAAATTTGGGTTTGGGGTTGGGTTTAAGAATACGTTAGTCTCATTTGAGACTAAGATCAACTTAAACGTTTGTTAAGGATACGTTAGTCTAATTTTAGACTAAGATCAACTTAACGGGATTGTTAAGGATACGTTAGTCTAATTTTAGACTAAGATCAACTTAACAGGATCATTTAGATCCAACAAAAGAGCATTTGGACTCTATTGTTTTAGTTTAGGCACTTTGCGGTCAATTACCAGTTTAAGGACATGGTGGTCCAATGTTAGTTTAAGGACATCTCGGTCCAGTGTTAGTTTAAGGACATCTCGGTCCATCATTAGTTTAAGGACATTACGGTCTAGTTTAAAGACATCATAGTCTGTAAAGGTTAAGGACATCATAGTCCATGGGCTTAAGGACCCCACAGTCCGAGGTTAAGGACATCATAGTCCATAGGCTTAAGGACCCCACAGTCCAGTTTAAAGACATCATAGTCTATGAGTTTAGGGACCCCACAGTCCATAGAATGATTGGTCATCGGGACCCGTCACCTCTCTGAAGACGTTGAAGGATTACAACGACAAATATCAAAGGAGTGAAGAGATGTACCCTTGAACCAATGTTGATTGGGAAATCTATAGTCCAATTTGGGACTAAGATCAATTAATTAGATTATGAGCACATGGGTTCAGTTGAATCTGAACTGAGGACTTATGGCTAGCTTGGGCTAAGTCCAATTAAGTTTGGAATGTTGGCCCTTTGTTGGACTGTTGAACATTTATCTGGGTTCAGCCCCCCATTATTTTAGCAATGCTAAATAGGGGTTTGGAGGCTCTGACAACATTTTGTCTTTGGCTGAGCACTAAACCCTTCATTATAGCTCTGGGCTTTACTCTGCATATCATATGAGCTGATCAATTTTGAGGTTTAATTGAAGAGGAGACTTGCCTCTGGAAAACATAGCCAATTTGGGCTAAGATTGGCTTTAAAATAGTATTAAACACTAGAAGATATTTGGTGATCACGTGTTCCCACGTGATGCGCTTCAAAACAGTGTTAAACACTGGGGACAAAATGCTCAAAAAATAGTGTTAAACACTAAAAATGGGGTGGCCACGTGGAGTCACGTGAAGCACCAGAGAATTGGGCCAGACTTCCTTTATTTTATTCTCAAAATCTGCCAATAAGTGTTAAACACTTAATATTTGTAATCATAACGTGTGGACACGTGATAGTGCCCATGAATTGGGCATTAATTCCTCTGTTTCACCTCATTTGCCCTTTTAAAAAGGTGTTAGTCAAAGGTCACGTGGGGACACGTGAGGCATTGCCTCTGTTATTTGTTCTCAAAATATTCACAGAAGTGTTAAACACTTAATCATCACGTGTGGGCACGTGATGGGTACCCATGCATTGATTTTTAAAATTTTTATTAGGGGTCACGTGGGGACATGTGAGGGCGCCCAAATCTGTACTGCTTTTGGCTTTGTTCTTTTTTATTTTGAAGGTCACGTGGGAGCACGTAGGGTATTGCCTCTGGGCTTTTTCTTTCTCATTTTTGAGGAGGCTGTTTAGGGGTCACGTGGGAGCACGTGAGCATGCCTTATTCATTCCTTTTCATTCGTTGGGATGAATGGTCACGTGTTACCACGTGATCACATTGGATACTTTGATCTTTATGTTCGTGGAGAACTTTAAGTCTCCTGTTTTAAGAATTAAATTCTTTTATAGGGTTAAACCCTAGTTCTATTTAGAGGAATTAAATTCCTATGTATTTGGAAGAATTAAATTCTTATGTAGGGTTCAACCCTAGTTTCATCTGGAGGAATTAAATTCCTATGAATTTGGGGGAATTAAATTCCTTAAACTTAAATTCTCCCTCTAAGTTTTGGATCTGTATGGCAGAATCTCCCCGATGAGAATTAAATTCTCAACTTGTAAGGAGATCTGCTTCTACAGATTTTCAACCAAATGAAGAACTAAGTTCTTATTTAGAAGAGTTAAACTCTT
The DNA here is from genome assembly GCA_030015575.1 of Agapanthus africanus. Taxonomy (NCBI): domain Eukaryota; kingdom Viridiplantae; phylum Streptophyta; class Magnoliopsida; order Asparagales; family Amaryllidaceae; genus Agapanthus; species Agapanthus africanus. The sequence goes on from JASDDO010000016.1 coordinate 524,783,608, forward strand.
AATTTGAGAATTAAATTCTCTTTTGTTTTATGGAGTTTATATCTCTTTCCCCTTCTCACCTAGAGTTTCTTTCTCTTCTGAGGAAATCTTTTTCTCCCTTGAGAATTAAATTCTCCTCTCTTTTTTTTCTCTCTGTTGTTGTCTCTCCAAAAAAATCCAAGATCCATTCTCTTCTCTTCTTGGCTCCTATTTATAGGAGTAAGAAAAGAATCAGTTTGTTTAGTCAATCTTTTATTGAAATATTTTGGTTATTTTTGTAACCAACATGATCTTTTAGATCATCCAGTGAATTTTATTCACCATTGGATTTTTAATCCAGAAGATATTTTATCTATTATTCATGGCAAATTTCAGGGAAATCTTTCCTTTTATAAAATCTTTTCATAAATTGGTGATTTTTAATCACCATTGAATTTTCAATCCAACGGTGCTCCATTTTACAGAGCGCCATCTTTTTTGTTTGGAAAGATTTAAAGAAATATTTTTCCAGATAGGGTTCTCGATTTCCTCTTAACTAGAATTTAATTCCATTATTTCAGAGATCTTATGATCCCATCATGTGTTGACACGTGACCCCCTCGATTAAGCATTTAACCAGAATTTAATTCTGTTGTTTCAAAGAACTCAGGAATTATCACGTGTCAGCACGTGACCCTTGGTCACGTGATGCCCCATTGGGATTTTCCCTTACTGTTTTATTATACTTTTAATTCTATTCAGTAAGTTTAAAGGCCCATCACGTGTTGGCACGTGACCCCATTGTTAGAATCTAATTCTTATTAGCCAGAGAGCTTGGGAACCCATCATGTGTCTAGACGTGACCTATGGTCACGTGTGGGCACGTGATGCCCCATTAGGGTATTCCTTCATGTTTTGTTATATCTTTTAATCCCTTTCAGTGAGTTTAAAGGTCTATCACGTGCGGGCACGTTACCTCATTTAATTATTTATTTTATTTGGTGCCTACAGGCTTTGCCTGTAAATGGTCACGTGTGGGCACGTGATGCCTCATAACTTTTGATTCCGGATGAATTATGAGGCCCATAATATATCAAATCGAATGGTTTTCCAAGACGCTTTCAATACCATCAGAATTTATCTATTTCTCATTCGAGAGTTTGTCAAAATACTGCCCGAAAATACTGGTTCGCATTTTCTTAAACGTATCGCTGCCATTTGATACCTTGGGCTCTTTTGCACAGAATTTTTTTTTGCGGGAACAGGTGGCAAAGCGCTTTATACGGGTTGCTTCTGCTTCTGATCGGTTCACTAATGTGGCAGTCTGCTGCTGCAATCCTTCCAGGAGGCTGCGGATTGCCTCAAGCAGAACCGTCTGCTCGTTGAGCGGAGACGGGACGGCAGGTGTGAGTGGTAGTGGTGGAGGAGTGTTGTTGAAGTTGGTGCTGGTGTTGTTTGGGGAATCCATAACCTTGAATGAAAAATTTAGGTTATGACAGATTCAAAGTATATGAAATGTTCAGATTCAAGGAACATGAATTATAAAGAATGTTTTAGTTGTTGGTTCTTGTGTTATATTGCTCAGGTTGTTCACGCAGAACAGAACTGCATGGTAGTGTTCCATATAGCTCTGACCTGCATGGGCCGCCAACAAAACCTGTCACGTCCCGCTTTCCGGTGTACGGCGAAGGGGACGCGACGAGGCCCGCTATGTATTTACTCTGAAGTAAATACACTAAGCGTATCTAAGCAATCTAAATAAAAATTCACAAGAGACAAAGACAGTAGGTATTCTTTTGTACAATGCATGGAAAAGTAAATACATCTGAATGAAGCAATGCCTAAACAGTGGCATAACAGAAATGAAAAGTACTGAAATAAAATGTGTACAATGAAGCTAGAGCTCTGGATCGTAGGCAAGCTGATCCAAGTCCTCGCTGGTAGGCTCGATCTCCTGGGTGTCCAGATCACCTGACAACATTCCAAAGAAGAAAGAGGAGGAATATCGTCAGCGAACAATCGCTCGGTAAGTCCCAAAGATAAGAGAGAAATAGAATAGACAGAGAAAGAAAGAGAGAGTGTAGCTTTTAAAGTTGTATTTATTATTAACGCTGTTTTTTGTAGCTTGGTACAGAAGGATGCCAGTGTATACGAGAGGAGTCTCTATATGCCAGAGACTAAGGGAAACAGGACTACAAGGAACCGTTTATGCCAGGTACAACAGCAACGGAAATACAGGTTAGGTGTCTTAAGTCTTGCAGTCTCGTGCCACTTCTAACACCTTTCGTACCAATCTATCCCTTAAACCCCGCGATGTCTTGATTGTATTGTTGTATTGTTTGAATTGTATTGCAACTTGTATTGTGTTGTAATATGGATTGTATAATTGGATGACTTGCCGAAACCATGATATCAGTAAATGGATGTAACTGGAGAATCATGGATGTAACTGGAGAATCATGTAAATGGAAGTATATCCATGGTTCGGTTCAGTCAATAAAGATTAAATAGATTGAATGTATATTGGATTGTCATATTGTAGATTGTACTTGAATCATATTCAAGTCAGATTATTTATAATGAGACTTAGTCTGAGTCAGAACAATTATAAAAGAAATTGAAGTCCTGAATTAGGTTTTGATGTTATCGGTAACCGCTGCACATGGGCGGCAGGATTTGTGTATTTTTAAAAAACGATTACCGTATTGATAACACCGTTTATTAAGTTGTCTATCTTAAATAGGCAAGAGCCCATATCTCCGGCTCCCTGAGGCTCAAGAGACTGGTCCCGCTTAAACCTATATTTACTAGGGTCCTTAGGGTAATTTATAGAACTTGAGGGGGTTTTATGTAAAAATAATTTTGTATAATTTACAATATACACCTCAAGTATTTATTTATCGTCTCTAGAGTTTCCACAGCTATAGATTTTATATTTGTGACATTTCTAGTGAATAAACATATTTTTCATAATACATGGTATTTAATAATAATATTGAACTTGTATGGAATTCATGGTATTTTCATGTAAAGTGATTCTTGTGATTTAGAAAAGTTGGAATATTTATATTATATCAAAAATAGGTATTTTTATAATACATATATATATTTTGTATAAAATAATTTTAATTTATTATTTTCTAGAAATCTCATTTTCTTAAGATATTTGTATTTAAAATCTCTCGAGACCGAATGCTCCTTGCGGAGGTCTGCATCTCGCACTACTAAGCCCGAGGATGTGTGATAATCTGCACCATCCCGATCGGGTTCCCCAAAATGGGTTGTAGCGGCGCTTTGCAAAGATTTTTGTAAAATACATAATCTTGTAGAAAACGGTTTTAATAGTAAACAGTATTTATATGTAAAGTTTCGTTTTCCCGTATTCTATGTCCCCGAAAGGTATCGTACTATGTTGCATAAGAGTGTTGTGAGGAGGTAGGTCATTACTTCATGATCTAATTAAAAGTATAGTAAGATTAATGATGTTTTAAGGTAGAACGTAAACTACATGGTATTTTAATGAAAAGAGCGGTAAAAGTTACAAAATGAAATATTTTGCTATAAAACTTGTTCAACATGTTTTGTTAATAATTAATAGTCAAGATGTAAGAGTTTAACTTAGTTTTGTTAAGGAAAATTGAACTTTATAAAGAAAACCGAATCGGAAGTCGGATTTAACTCCGCTTCCGTCGGGTTTTAGAAAAAGAACTTTTTAGACTAGCAAAGGAAAAAGAGAGGTGGGACTTACGGGTTTAGAGGTTAGGGATGAGGAAGAGGATGAAGTAGGAGTTGACGGTGCGTCGTTTCGTCGCCGAGAGCTCCTAGAGTCGTAGTCGGAAGTTCGCCGGAGTTTCGCTCTTTGCTAACTCCACTTGTACACAAAATTCAATAGAGTTTTTTTGAGAGTTTTGGATAGAATTTGTAAGTGAGGGGTGTGTGTTTAGGGGTGGTATTTATAGGGTAAAACTAGGGTTAGGGTAGGTGAAAGGTTGTATTGAAAATGTATTAAAAATTGTATTAAAAATATGGTTTAATGGATTTATTAAAGGCTCTGTTACTGATCCATGAATTTAAACTATACAGGGGTTTTAAGAAGACCAAGAGGCACACTTTTCCAGAAGACAACCCGGCGATCCGCCCGAGTTCGGCCGGCGGCGGCGGCCGAGTCGCTGGCCGAGTCACGGCGAGTCGTGCCGGGGTCGGCTGCCACGTGTCTCTCGTCGGTTGGTCTACTCCCTGGGATAGTTTGTTTTATATGTGTAGTGGGGTTTTTACGAGTTATGCACGTGCAGACTCTTGGAATTCTAAAAATATTAAAAGAAAACAATATTAGAAATAATATGGGTGGTGGAATTTGAACTCTGGTGCTTTGGATCAGTAGTGCAAGGTCTTACCAATGAGCTACAAGCTCTTTCTTGCTATTAAAAAGCAAAACAAACTTATAACTTGTGCTGAGGAAAAAATACCCCTTTATGTATTTTTTGAAAAATTTGTACAAAAAGTTGTACAAGAAGTTTAGGATTGTTACAATCTCCTGAAGCTTTTGTTGTAACTCCTGAGCTTTTGTCACAGACCGTGTAAATGATCGATGACCCATGGAAGTACGGCTTTCCTATTTCCCGGAAGCCATGTATACCGTTTTTACAACCATGCCCCCAGACTTGGTGCGTTTGGGTTTTTACCTTTAAAATTTACCGCGGAAATGGGGATCTTCTCCTCTTGTGGGAGGTCGAAGTTGAGGGGGCTGTTGCAGCAGACACCCATGTAAACGATACCTTCCATGGTACGACGGAGGGATGGTCCTCCTCTTGCCAAGTATTCGTTTTCTTCAGCTGATGAGAGTAATCTTTGTCAATTACAGAGTCTTGGACTTTCCGCCAGACTCTGTGGATCTTGGAGGACAACCGCAGAAGAGGCTGTTCCGGTTTCTCCTGCGTTGTGTTTTCAGCAGGCGGATAAGACTTCTTTAGTACAGCGGTTGGAGAATTCTTGCGCACCCTCCTGAGCAGCTCGAAGCTGTTCCCAGTTGGAACAGCGGCGTCAATTTCCACCATTAGAGCTAATGGGGGTAAGTCCAGAGGGGGAACTGCCCCCAGCCTTCCTTACTCGGCGCCAGTGGCGACGTCAAGTATGTCGTGCAGATGGGACCACCTCTGTTGTAGAAGCGGCCTCGTTATGCCCCCTGCTTTGATGAGAGGCTGCTGTCGGTGTCATCCCGTCGAAGACTGACGTCCGCTGAGAGGGAACGAACAATCTGTCGAAGGTCGACTTTCCGGCAGGGAAAGCATTTTTAACGACCTCGCCTGCAGCAGGAGTTGGAACGTCCAGTCTTGCGAAGACCGATTCTTTAGCAGGAGAAACCCCTTTGACGACTTCATCTGCCGGAATTGGAATGGCTATCTGCTTCGGGATAACCCCTTCAGGTATTGCGAGCCTCTCTGCAGGCCCACTTGAGCTTAGGCTCAGTCTGTTAAAGACCGAGGTAGAAGACTTGGACGACCCGTTGAGAGGGGCCGTGGTGGCTGCAAGCCGATCGAAGACCGACTTCTTTAGAGCTTCTTATGGTAGCATCGGGACGCTGCAGCTTGTCGATGGAAGCATGGTCCTGAAGAACAGTCCGGTGGTGTCCTGAGTCACCCGTTCTACTGGCATTGAAAAGATGGAGGCCACTTGGGGCCCATAAGTCACTCCTCCGGCGGGGACGGAATGGGAGTTGTCGTTACAGTTGGTGCGGCTGGAAGCCATCATTGTTATCTTCCACCACAGGAGCAAGACGCCAAATCTTAGTACCTTGAATCCATAGGCAACCATAGCAAACCGCGATTTTGTTCGCGAAACACGACACACGAAGTGTGGAGTGGAAAGAGGAAAAGGTACCACCGGTCGTGCTAGAATCTGTTCACCGCCGAAAATAGAAAACGGGTCCACGATGGATCGTCTTGCCTAAATTTGGGAGCAGATGATATTTGGATTTATCTGTCCGCCTCTCCGAAGATGCCAAGTGGATTTATGGTACCGTGTATCGAAGGTTTGGACGAATGCGACCGTTGTAGCAGACTTCGTCAGATTCTCCCTCGTTGTGAGGGGTTTTTAATTGTGGGAACGCTCTTCTCTGCAGGCGCAAGCCCCTACAGTTAATTACGTTACCGCATCACGGTAACCACTTTCTCCTGCTCCAGAGGTTCACTTCGTGTCGTATATGTTTGTTTTATTTTTGGTTGCCCGTGGATTGTATATGGAGACCGATTTATGTTGTCACCCATAGGGCGTGGATTAGTCCAAATCCGTATATTCTTAGATTTAGGTTTGGTTTGATTTAAGGATCGTTAATCTCGTTTGAAATTAAGATAAACTTAAATGTTTGTTAAGGATACGTTAGCCCAATTTTTAGACTAAGATCTATTTAACAGGATTTTGGAATCATTCAGACCCAACAAAAGAGCATTTGGGCTCTATTGTTTTAGTTTAACGACGTTTCGGTCCATTGTTAGTTTAAGGACGTTTCGGTCCATAGTTCACCATTTTTGAGGTAAGGATTTAATTTAAGGACGTTTCGGTCCATAGCTTAGCTTAAAGACGTTACGGTCCATAAGGATGTGCCCGTCAATTTGAGAATGCACCAAAGAGTTGCTGGTTATCGGGACCCACCACCTCTCTAAAGACGCTGAAAATTACAACGACATGTATCAGAGGTGTGAGGAGATGTACCCATGAACCAATGTCTGTTGGAAGATCAGTAGTCGTGTTTGGGACTAAGAACAATTTAGAAAGTGATGAGCACATGGGCTCGATTGATCTGAATTAGAGATTTTTTGTCAACTTGGACTCAGCCCACTCAGTCTTTGAATAAAGTGTTAAACACTTGCTTGGGCTCAGTCCTTTTTCTGTGCAAACAATGCTGGGCATTGATATGGGTTCTGACGCTCACCCTTTACTTTACTTTATTTCTCCCTCTTTTTTGTTTTTTTATGAAGTGTTAAACACTCTTTATGGCGCCCACGTGAGGAGCATGTAAGGCGCTTGGCGTTGAGCGCCAACCGCTGAGTGCTAGGCACTCTTTATTTGAGCATCGCCCACATGATGCGCTTGGCGCTGAGCACCGACCATTTAGTACTAAGCACTCTTTATTGAGCAGCGCCTATGCGATGGGCACGGTCGGCGCTTAGCGCTGAGCGCCGACCATTGAGTGCTAAGCACTCTTTATTGAGCAGCGCCCATGCGAGGGGCACGTGAAGCGCTTGGCGCTGAGCTCCAACTATTGAGTGCTAAGCACTTTTAATTGAGGGGCGCCCACGTGAGGGACACGTGAGGCGCTTGGACGCTAGGTTTTCTTTATGTATTCTGTTCTGAGGAGTTTAATTCCCTGTTCTTTTCTGGATCTTTGATCCAAAAGAACAAGTTCATCCCCATGAGAATTAAATTCTCATTTGTGGGAGACTTGTCTTATGGATCTCAGATCAGGGAAAGAAGTAAGTTCTTTATAAGGGTTAAACCCTTAGATGTGCAGGTGAGATGCTCTGATCTCTATTATTAATTTTATTTACCTCGAAGAGAGGTATTCTTCTTTCTTTCTTTTTGAAGCTTTCTACTTTGTTTTTCTCAAATCTTATGGGGGTTTCTATTTTCAAGACTTGAAGTCTTTGGTCCTTTATATAGTAGAGGGGAGCTTGTTAATTTAGTTAAGGAAATCTCTTATTGAGAGATCCTGATTGGTTTGGGGATTTTATCCACCGTTGGATTTTTGATCCAAGGACTTCTGTTTTACAGAAAATATTTTTCTTATTTTTAACAAGATTAGGAAAATATTTTCCCATACAGAATTGTTCTGTATTTGGGTGATTTTTTAATCACCATTGGATTTTTTAATCCAACGGTGCTATGTTTTACAGAGAGTAATCTTTCTTGTTTAGAAAGATTTGAGATATATTTCCTCAACGGAATTTAATTCTGTATTTTGATAATTTATTATCTCTGTTGGATCTTTGATCCAATGGCTCTGTTTAACAGAGAGTTTTTAGTTCTGGCACCGGTGCCCTCATGCGAGGCACGTGAGGCGCTGCCTCAGAGTTTTTAACCCTGGGCGCTTGCGCCCTCGTGCAAGGCACGTGAGGCGCTAGCACCCTCGTGCAAGGCACGAGAGGCGCTGCCTCAGAGTTTTTAACTCTTGGCACTGGCGCCCTCGTGCAAGGCACATGAGGCGCTGCCTCAGAGTTTTTAACTCTAGGCGCTGCCTTTCAAATTTTGAACAGAGCTTTGTTGTTTTATTGGGGAAACAATATCCTTGTTGCGGCATCTTTTGAATCAGATTGCAGGCCCCCTGATGTGTGCCTCCAACTCCTTCGTGTATCTCTTGGTGAACATACTCATATTCGTCGAAATCGACACATCTGAGTAAAGATTGGGTGTATGATTTTTTTTATGTAAGTTACCTTTACACCATACGAAGTGACGAGTTTTCATGCGGAGCCTGCGAGCTTCCATTCGGTCCTCGGGGAGCGTTTCGTCCTTGAGGAACTCCGCAATGGGCTTTCTCCAATCCGGGATACTCTTCTGAGTGGTATAGAATGTTGGATATAGTGCCATCAAGTTATTGGATCGCAGGCACGTGATTGCAATGATTAAGGGAGGACCTATACCGGTAGAACAGTCTTACTCGAGATGATGGTATGCTATCTGGTTTGTCTTTATCATCGTGTACATGCTTCATGTGATATTACAGATCACTATTACATGTTGATAGAGCCCATAGGATTCTTGCTTGACTACCAACAGTATGATGGCGATCATCTACGTGAGAGTTAGGTGGTCTATAAGCACATCCTTAAAGTGTCCCTATGTCACGACCCGAAAGTACGGAACATGACCGGCACTTAAACTACGAACGTCTCGAGGCGTACGTAATCTAAGTAAACCGAAAACCCAGAAATCCAAACCAAGAAAATAGTAGAGTGCAGGAAAAACAACTTAAAGCAAGTAATTTCAATAGCATAAGCCGAATTATGCGGTTTTTAAAACATCAAAAATTTACTGAAAATTTCGGCAGAGTCTCCTTTGTAAATACTGGCCCCCAAACGGGATACAACATGAATAGTATACGAAATCAAGAAAAGGGCATCCCCAAGCGGGAGCTAGCTCTTCGTCAATCGACAGTCACAACCACATAAACAATATAATATACAACGCCAACGGCGAGGATCAAAACTCAAAAGGAAACTCAAAACCACCAGAAAAATAACGAGCGACTCTAAGGTCGAAAGAATAACCAACACTGGTCTCTATCTCAATAAATACATGTTTGGTTGATGGAATTCTAGATACAACAGAATAATGATATACAAGATAAATAATGGGGGTATGATACAAGTAAACCCACCTACTAGCAAATCACCCGAATGAAACTATGCCCGCAAAGCCGTAATGAACCTGTACGGCAACCTGCAAGAAACTGGGGCACAACGGGGGTGAGTTGCCAACTCGTGAATAGAAAAACATCTACGCACAGAAATCGCATAAATAACGCAATCCTAGGTCAATGATCATAATATATCCTCAAATATATATAACATGCAGCCTATAACAATGGCTAGGGTAAATATCAAACCCGAGTGTAAACTCATGTGCCCGTGTCAGTGCCTCAGGTAGCAATATATCATATGAATGAGGTATGAATGCATGAAAACAGAATACATGTAAATGAAGAAACTGTTTTCATAAATTAGTGAGATTTCCTTCATATTTTAAACTGAGGTATCATAATTAAAATCAGTATCAACAGTGTCTAGCATCGACACAAAACATAAATCTCACTGTCTCGAAATATCAATGTCTCAATCTCAATATCTAGGGCGCCGTCAGTCCAGACCGGCCCCTACCATCCATCTCAAGACCACGACGGTATCCTCCGGATATCCGACGCGTCGGGTAATATCACCGGTAGGTAGTGCTCCCCAGCCAGGCTCAACGTCAACACCACATTCCTCTTTCCCCGGGGTACCATACCGGGCCCACCATGTACCCGTGACGGTTCCTCCACTCCTCGACACGGATCTCCAAAACCACAGCAAACTCATGGTGGACGACACTTTACATCACTAGAAAACCGCAACATTTTATATTTTAAAAGATCATAAGTTGTAAATTTTGCGGCTTTCCCCGAAATCTAGAAATATCATAAATCTCAAGAAATCATCACAAGTGCATATGTCAATGATAATGAACTAGGCATGAACAACTGAATAACAGTATGCATGAAGTGGTAGGTAATAACTACAATATCTAATATGGCATATAAGAGAAGTACACTAATATCATGTCAACACTACTAGCTAACAATCTAAGTCAAGCAATTATATTCTCTAAAGTGTACGTGACATGGCAATTACCGATGAAGATGTGTGTGAGCCGGCAAGTAGGTGTACGTGGTACATACGCATCATCGGTAATGGTGCTGGTGTCCTAACAGCATGATATCAATAATGGAATATGCAGCAAAATAAATATGCGAGGCAGAGCGAACAGCAATAATGTGCGGGAGCTGAATACTAGACACAACGATAACTAATCTGCAATAATCTAATATAAGTCCTACAAATGGTGCCTTTTGAAATAACACGAATCATGGGGTTTTGAAAATAGGGGCTACGGTGTTTTTTTTTATGAAAAGATACATCGTTTTTGAAATATCCGTAGATTCCCTTAAGCTGTCTTTAAAAATGCCCACGATTCGTTAGTTTTTGAAATAGGTAAGAAGTCTAATCTAATCTAACAACTACACTAAACTATACGGCTGAACTACAAGCTGAACTACAGGTAAGGAAACCGCCTATCATCTGAGTCGATACATATACATACCTGTATATGTATAGTCGGTGATCTCGCCTCAATAATATCATATCCGATACCATATCTATAATCAGGCATCCCAAGTCAAGAGTGCGGATCAATCATCAATATAGCTCGTACGTAAATCCGTCGTACGGCATCCCAATCTGGGTACGGGTCAATATCACATTCATCATACTATTCACATGGTATCCTCTTTATCAAATATCATGATCGGGGTACTGATCTACGTCTAGTACCATACTGATACCGCCTACGTATGCATGGACGTGTGTGAAACACTACGTCAAGGATCCGCTACAACGTCATGTCGTATCTAAGATACGAACCCTGCTATATCACCGATCTCACGGCCTCAAATCAAATCTCATCGACTCATCATAAATCCCAAGTACTATCATCCTCAATCCGTATGTGAACACATAGTCCCATACCCATATGAACACATAACTATATAATCCCGTAAGCGCAAATGAAAGAAGAAAGTATGCAAGTATGGGTGTGTGTGTGCATGTGTGGTGCGACCACTACTCTAGGGTTTCGCGACACTAAATCATCCAAGAACACCAAATATCTATATCATCGATAATATCAAACAAATTATAGTCAAAATATATATATGTGTGTGTATACGTATTCGTATACATCACCACGAACTGCGGGGGTGCTATACGCCATCCACCCGACTTCTCCCCATAGATATAAATCTACTCACCTGGTCCTCGCTCGCCGGTGCCGACTTCGCCACGCGCTTGCTTGTCGTCTCAAAGTCCACGTGGGGGTACCTACATATCATAACGCACCATATCGCATTAAAACTAAATTCAAGATCGAAACGGCATACGAAAATCAAATCGGCACGCGTATCACGCATAGATCCAAACCTATCGCCTACGCATGCAAGAATAGTAAAACCAACCCTCGATGTCGATGTACAAACGTCAAACCATCGAGAAAAATCCAATCACACTTATTTGCACATTCAGGAACACTAATTTTAATATAAACTAGGTTAAAACTCACAAAAACCCCATTTTCACTTAAAAAGTCATTTTTCCGAAAATCTAGCAAGCACAATTCGCCGTTTTTGTACAAAACATGATGTTTAAATGAAAGTAGCGGCCAATATACTTATTAAATATCTTAAATAAGTCGTATAAACAATTTCCGGAATTTAATCTCATTAAATTCCAAAAATCCTAATATTCTAGTTTACAAAAATACCCTTTTTTAACAATTTCAAAGCAAAAATGCACAAACTACAATCTAGCTTAAATTTGCATGATCCAAAGCATTAAACCACACTTAATAAAGTTAATGAAGCCAAGAAAACCCTAATCACATTTTTAATCCCAAGAATTTAACAAATTTCAAAAACCTAGTAAGCAATTAGCAAATTAACACAATTTTTCAAGTAACAACTTGTAATTAACAATTAGATTAGTTTTCTACAAAACTAATTATGTTAAACCACTTCACTAAACCATGCACAATCAAACACAACTCATTTCCACAACAAACCCTAACTTGAAATCCAAAACTTGCAATTAAACTCACATATCCAAGTTAACACTTAATTTAAATTAGCTTTAAGAAACAAGTAACAATTTAAGCAAAAAGTTTTAGAATTATACCCAAAAATATATGAAGGTCCACAAGCATCTATGGCCTCCCAAAATGCTCTCTTTTCACAAGGATCCATGCTATACGGGCTAAGCTAAAATGGGTAGGAGTCGGATTTGGGTTTTGGGATTTTTTTGATGGATTTAGAAGCAATTTTTCATGAAGTTTTGAAGAGAAAAGAGAGGGGAAATTGGAGAGGGGGCTGCTGCTGTGGGATGCAGGGAATTTCGGCCAGAAATGGGTGTGAGGAGAGAGAGGGAGGTAGAGAAAATGGGGGGGACAAAGTCAAGGTCAAGCAAAGTCAAAAGTCTAACTACTTTATCCATTTTCTATTCTTTTCTTTTATTTCTTTTCCTTTGAAAACCAAGTGGGGACAAGAGAGGGGGCTGCTGAATTCAGCCATGGGGGGAGTAAATGGGGGTGTGGGGGTGTGGGTACGGGTGTGGGGTGATGAAAAATGATAAATACAATACCCCAAACATCCATTTACGCTAAAAAAAAGCCTTTTTTCTTCAATAATTTCTAAACCGTTTTGGCAAATGATTTCGTTCCAAAAACCACATGATAAAATTTTATTTAATGTTTTATGATGCACAAAATTTGTTTCAACTCATTCCAATTTGTAATTTTCCCTAATTAAATGTATTAGTGACGGCTTAAATAATAATAAAATAATATTTTTTTCAGAAAATTTGAAATTTCACCAGCGGCTCAATAAACACCAAATAATAGCAATTACATAGCTAGAATATGTATATTTAATTTTTATAATAAGATATTTGTATTTTGACTTTTTACAGAAAACCCCCTTATTTTACCGATTTTTTTCGAAATTTCACCGAAACGATTTTCCAAACGCTACAATCTTCCCCCCTTAAAGAAATTCGGTCCCCGAATTTAAATTCAAACTCCCCCAAATACTAAAACATCTAAGAAAACCCATCAAGTCGTCGGGGCTCCGAAATTGTAAATACATAAAACAAATCGTAGCGCAGCGCATGCGCTTGAAAAATGAGCATATAACTCAAATCAAAACTCCGTCAAGCATCCCGCAATCATCGGAGTCGTAGAGAAGACATCAATGCCAAATCTAAATCAAAACCAATATGACATAACTCGAAACTATACATGTAAATATCGAATCTATATATGTAAGTATCTGAAGGAAATGCATGCCAAATCTCTTTATGTCGCTGTGCACGCGTATAACACTGCACAGTGGCGGACGTCTAACATAAGGAAATAACTATATACATATATACCTTTGTTTGAAATGTACGTTCCGCCGTTTTGGAAACAATTTAGAAGGGTCTCCTTGTTTTAAACATTTCGTGTCATATCAGACACGTAGGTAAATACTGAGGCTATAGCTCGCTTTTTTTTGGAAATCCCTTCAATAACTATCAATGCATGCAAAATATATTCAGGTACTGTCCTCTGACTAGTCCTGCTCAGTACGAAAACACATAGCAATATCATAAAAACGTACTGCTCTATACGAAATCAATCCCCAAAATATGCACATGAATGCTACGTGCGTCTGGTGCGCACGGAAATCAAAATCCATGAATGTGCCATACATGCGCACAGAAACAACATCTAAGTGCATCGGGTGTGCACGAAATATCTGTCGTAGGCAACATGTGTGCCTGACAGCAAAATCAGGTGCATCTGACATGCACGAAAAATCTCAATTTAGTGCATCTGGTGTGCACCAAAATCGCATCTCAAGACATACGCTCAACATGCACGAAAATCCAAATCAGGTGCATCCATCGCGCACGAAATCATGAAATCCAATATCAAGCGCCGAACGTGCGCAAAATCAATCAGGTGCACAAGGTGCACAAAACAAATATCGAGTATCATAATCGAAATCGAAGTCCAGTGCATCTAAGTGCACATAAGGCGTATCACTGCACTGCAAGCATATATAAACTATACCGAGTGCAGGAACGAAATCGTGTGCATGCATACGCACAAAACCAACTCAACTGTTTAAAACCGTAATATCACAAACATGTGAAACTAAAGCACGAAACGATATCAAGTGCAACACTGTGCAAAGGTCGTAAATCCTCAATCATCAAAATCAAATCATACGAATAAATCACCCAAAATATCGTAATCAATAATGGCGGAATAGTACCGCTCAAGTGCATCCTCTAAGAATCTCGGCCAACTGTCGTGGTCACTAGTGGGACGTCTCGTCGATGATCATGAACTCTGTCCTGCTGGTGTGCGTAACCATGACCACTCCTGGGTCAAGGTCTTCACTGTAAATTACCAATCTTTCGGTCCATCGGCTCATCGGCCCTGTAAGGTGTGCTAACGGGGACGATTCCGTTCTGGCACTTCTCTGGTCATCTCTTGGTCAATCATCGCGACCACTCGTAAGACAGCATATCACTGGCGTCGGCCTCTGGCTCTCTGAATGTACGTGACACATCTGATCCTGGGTGCAAGTATCATTGCAGCAGTGTCCTGGAAGGAATCCTGCTCACGGTCTCTTCCATGTCTCGTCTCTGCCAACTGTCCGGAAGTCGTTGTCCTTTCCTATATCTGCATCTTGCTCTGGAACGACTGCATACTCATCGCGACTCCTTCTGGAAGGTAAGTCCAAGTACCATGCCTCGGCATGCGCATCGCCTCTCTGATGTCGGCGAAGTGGAACATCATCTCATCTAGATCTGGTGCGAACCTCTTACTCCACTTTTCTCTAATGTCGTCTTCTTTGGACTCGTCTCGTTGCGGCTGCATGGACTGAGCTCCAACGGCTATCCTCGTATCTGGAGTCTCCCAAGAATGCATCTCACCACCTAGCATCCGATTGAAGTCGAACCATTCGATCGATTCGTCAAAACCTCATAATCCCCCAAGAGCTCAACATCTTGGTACAGTTTAATAGTATCGAATATATATACCACAGCATCGGTGGTCCAGCCGTAGAAGGGCAAACCCAAGCCTCACTAATGGCGCCGTGGAACTGCCGCAAACCCGAAGGTTCAAAGGCTTTCACACGGTCATTAAGTCGAGTTAGGGTTTCTTTCTTCTAGAGGGACCATAGAATTGCCTGCATGTATTTCCGACTACTTTAAACTTGGAATAATAGGTTTCTGACATTCGATCGTCTCTGTCGACTCCCAACGTCTCCGCGTGAAGTCGTCTCTAGCTGGAATCAATCTATCTGATGACCTCGCATCGGGGTAAGCGAACGAACCACCTGTCCTAGTCATTCATCATCGGGTGACTAGCGACCTTGTATCAACTATTCGTACAACTCGCCCCGCAATAGCTCTAACATATGGGGCGATATCTCGTCGCTCGCAGCAACAACTGGCTCGCTCGCCTGCACGCTGAACAGTGCCTCAATCATCAGGAGTAAGCAACACACCAACTGTCATCAAAATCTGGCTGGCCTCCATCATCGGCTCAATTCTCTAGTGTCGACCAGCACCTCCAAGTAACCTCATAAGGGCGATCCGCCAAACGCTCATGGCGCGGAAACACAGTAAGAAGACACATCTCTGCAATCGTGTCGCCGGAATTTCGCCCTGGTCAGTCCTCGTTCGTGACGAGCTTGTGCTGACCGCAACTCTAGCCGTAGCTCTCCCTGCCGTAACCGTAGCAGCAAAACCAAACTGGTACCGATGAGGCTAGATCGGAAAGAACATAATACTGAACAAAGAAATGTACATCCTAAGGCTTCTTAAGTGGAGTAGCGTATCGTAAATATGCCGCGGAACATACCCACGGTACGTCACTCTACTTTAGTCACCTATTCCATCAACCAAGGGTCATCCTACGCTCCGAAGGTTAAAACCTAACGCTCTGATACCAACTTTGTCACGACCCGAAAGTACGGAACATGACCGGCACTTAAACTACGAACGTCTCGAGGCGTACGTAATCTAAGTAAACCGAAAACCCAGAAATCCAAACCAAGAAAATAGTAGAGTGCAGGAAAAACAACTTAAAGCAAGTAATCTCAATAGCATAAGCCGAATTATGCGGTTTTTAAAACATCAAAAATTTACTGAAAATTTCGGCAGAGTCTCCTTTGTAAATACTGGCCCCCAAACGGGATACAACATGAATAGTATACAAAATCAAGAAAAGGGCATCCCCAAGCGGGAGCTAGCTCTTCGTCAATCGACGGTCACAACCACACAAACAATATAATATACAACGCCAACGGCGAGGATCAAAACTCAAAAGGAAACTCAAAACCACCAGAAAAATAACGAGCGACTCTAAGGTCGAAAGAATAACCAAAACTGGTCTCTATCTCAATAAATACATGTTTGGTTGATGGAATTCTAGATACAACAGAATAATGATATACAAGATAAATAATGGGGGTATGATACAAGTAAACCCACCTACTAGCAAATCACCCGAATGAAACTATGCCCGCAAAGCCGTAATGAACCTGTACGGCAACCTGCAAGAAACTGGGGCACAACGGGGGTGAGTTGCCAACTCGTGAATAGAAAAACATCTACGCACAGAAATCGCATAAATAACGCAATCCTAGGTCAATGATCATAATATATCCTCAAATATATATAACATGCAGCCTATAACAATGGCTAGGGTAAATATCAAACCCGAGTGTAAACTCATGTGCCCGTGTCAGTGCCTCAGGTAGCAATATATCATATGAATGAGGTATGAATGCATGAAAACAGAATACATGTAAATGAAGAAACTGTTTTCATAAATTAGTGAGATTTCCTTCATATTTTAAACTGAGGTATCATAATTAAAATCAGTATCAACAGTGTCTAGCATCGACACAAAACATAAATCTCACTGTCTCGAAATATCAATGTCTCAATCTCAATATCTAGGGCGCCGTCAGTCCAGACCGGCCCCTACCATCCATCTCAAGACCACGACGGTATCCTCCGGATATCCGACGCGTCGGGTAATATCACCGGTAGGTAGTGCTCCCCAGCCAGGCTCAACGTCAACACCACATTCTTCTTGCCCCGGGGTACCATACCGGGCCCACCATGTACCCGTGACGGTTCCTCCACTCCTCGACACGGATCTCCAAAACCACAGCAAACTCATGGTGGATGACACTTTACATCACTAGAAAACCGCAACATTTTATATTTTAAAAGATCATAAGTTGTAAATTTTGCGGCTTTCCCCGAAATCCAGAAATATCATAAATCTCAAGAAATCATCACAAGTGCATATGTCAATGATAATGAACTAGGCATGAACAACTGAATAACAGTATGCATGAAGTGGTAGGTAATAACTACAATGTCTAATATGGCATATAAGGGAAGTACACTAATATCATGTCAACACTACTAGCTAACAATCTAAGTCAAGCAATTATATTCTCTAAAGTGTACGTGACATGGCAATTACCGATGAAGATGTGTGTGAGCCGGCAAGTAGGTGTACGTGGTACATACGCATCATCGGTAATGGTGCTGGTGTCCTAACAGCATGATATCAATAATGGAATATGCAGCAAAATAAATATGCGAGGCAGAGCGAACAGCAATAATGTGCGGGAGCTGAATACTAGACACAACGATAACTAATCTGCAATAATCTAATATAAGTCCTACAAATGGTGCCTTTTGAAATAATACGAATCATGGGGTTTTGAAAATAGGGGCTACGGTGTTTTTTTTTATGAAAAGATACGTCGTTTTTGAAATATCCGTAGATTCCCTTGAGCTGTCTTTAAAAATGCCCACGATTCGTTAGTTTTTGAAATAGGTAAGAAGTCTAATCTAATCTAACAACTACACTAAACTATACGGCTGAACTACAAGCTGAACTACAGGTAAGGAAACCGCCTATCATCTGAGTCGATACATATACATACCTGTATATGTATAGTCGGTGATCTCGCCTCAATAATATCATATCCGATACCATATCTATAATCAGGCATCCCAAGTCAAGAGTGCGGATCAATCATCAATATAGCTCGTACGTAAATCCGTCGTACGGCATCCCAATCTGGGTACGGGTCAATATCACATTCATCATATTATTCACCTGGTATCCTCTTTATCAAATATCATGATCGGGGTACTGATCTACGTCTAGTACCATACTGATACCGCCTACGTATGCATGGACGTGTGTGAAATACTACGTCAAGGACCCGCTACAACGTCATGTCGTATCTAAGATACGAACCCTGCTATATCACCGATCTCACGGCCTCAAATCAAATCTCATCGACTCATCATAAATCCCAAGTACTATCATCCTCAATCCGTATGTGAACACATAGTCCCATACCCATGTGAACACATAACTATATAATCCCGTAAGCGCAAATGAAAGAAGAAAGTATGCAAGTATGGGTGTGTGTGTGCATGTGTGGTGCGACCACTACTCTAGGGTTTCGCGACACTAAATCATCCAAGAACACCAAATATCTATATCATCGATAATATCAAACAAATTATAGTCAAAATATATATATGTGTGTGTATACGTATTCGTATACATCACCACGAACTGCGGGGGTGCTATACGCCATCCACCCGACTTCTTCCCGTAGATATAAATCTACTCACCTGGTCCTCGCTCGCCGGCGCCGACGTCGCCACGCGCTTGCTTGTCGTCTCGAAGTCCACGTGGGGGTACCTACATATCATAACGCACCATATCGCATTAAAACTAAATTCAAGATCGAAACGGCATACGAAAATCAAATCGGCACGCGTATCACGCATAGGTCCAAACCTATCGCCTACGCATGCAAGAATAGTAAAACCAACCCTCGATGTCGATTTACAAACGTCAAACCATCGAGAAAAATCCAATCACACTCATTTGCACATTCACGAACACTAATTTTAATATAAACTAGGTTAAAACTCACAAAAACCCCATTTTCACTTAAAAAGTCATTTTTCCGAAAATCTAGCAAGCACAATTCGCCGTTTTTGTACAAAACATGATGTTTAAATGAAAGTAGCGGCCAATATACTTATTAAATATCTTAAATAAGTCGTATAAATAATTTCCGGAATTTAATCTCATTAAATTCCAAAAATCCTAATATTCTAGTTTACAAAAATACCCTTTTTTAACAATTTCAAAGCAAAAATGCACAAACTACAATCTAGCTTAGATTTGCATGATCCAAAGCATTAAACCACACTTAATAAAGTTAATGAAGCCAAGAAAACCCTAATCACATTTTTAATCCCAAGAATTTAACAAATTTCAAAAACCTAGTAAGCAATTAGCAAATTAACACAATTTTTCAAGTAACAACTTGTAATTAACAACTAGATTAGTTTTCTACAAAACTAATTATGTTAAACCACTTCACTAAACCATGCACAATCAAACACAACTCATTTCCACAACAAACCCTAACTTGAAATCCAAAACTTACAATTAAACTCACATATCCAAGTTAACACTTAATTTAAATTAGCTTTAAGAAACAAGTAACAATTTAAGCAAAAAGTTTTAGAATTATACCCAAAAATATATGAAGGTCCACAAGCATCCATGGCCTCCCAAAATGCTCTCTTTTCACAAGGATCCATGCTATACGGGCTAAGCTAAAATGGGTAGGAGTCGGATTTGGGTTTTGGGATTTTTTTGATGGATTTAGAAGCAATTTTTCATGAAGTTTTGAAGAGAAAAGAGAGGGGAAATTGGAGGGGGGGCTGCTGCTGTGGGATGCAGGGAATTTCGGCCAGAAATGGGTGTGAGGAGAGAGAGGGAGGTAGAGAAAATGGGGGGGACAAAGTCAAGGTCAAGCAAAGTCAAAAGTCTAACTACTTTATCCATTTTCTATTCTTTTCTTTTATTTCTTTTCCTTTGAAAACCAAGTGGGGACAAGAGAGGGGGCTGCTGAATTCAGCCATGGGGGGAGTAAGTGGGGGTGTGGGGGTGTGGGTACGGGTGTGGGGTGATGAAAAATGATAAATACAATACCCCAAACATCCATTTACGCTAAAAAAAAGCCTTTTTTCTTCAATAATTTCTAAACCGTTTTGGCAAATGATTTCGTTCCAAAAACCACATGATAAAATTTTATTTAATGTTTTATGATGCACAAAATTTGTTTCAACTCATTCCAATTTGTAATTTTCCCTAATTAAATGTATTAGTGACGGCTTAAATAATAATAAAATAATATTTTTTTCAGAAAATTTGAAATTTCACCAGCGGCTCAATAAACACCAAATAATAGCAATTACATAGCTAGAATATGTATATTTAATTTTTATAATAAGATATTTGTATTTTGACTTTTTACAGAAAACCCCCTTATTTTACCGATTTTTTTCGAAATTTCACCGAAACGATTTTCCAAACGCTACACCCTAGTCATGGGAGTTTCGAGACTGGGTATCGATACTCCGAGAGTAGACTAGTGTATACGGATCGAGACCCCGACGAGGGGTGGTGGCCGATCTCACAAGCCATTGGTGTCAATTGGTTCACCTAAGATGTATACAGGTGCTCATTGGGTTATGAATACACCGGACGGACTCGTCGGGAACATGCTAGTTGGTATTATACCTATTGTCGGATAGCAGTTCCCTGGTGACATATGTACAGGTTAGTCTATCGACCTGAGATCGTCATTTTTCTCGTGTGAGTTCCCACCGTGCTTTGAATACTACCCTACCACGGCTCAAAGGAGTCGTGCAAACAGGCTTTAGTTGGGTACAGTCCCGAGCCACATGGAGGCAGTGAGCAGATCGTCAGGGGATTCGTCTCTCCCGGTATTGGGGGTTGATGTCACGGTGTGCACGGGTGGCCATCACTAGAAATCCTTGGCCAAGTTAGTCGAGAATTACTGATCTAGGATCGGTAGTTTCTCAGGTGGTGATAGGCTTCATACCGACACTAAATATCAAGTTATTAGGGGTCTGACTTTATCCACCCCCCTAGACTCGATATGCGATACTCATAGACGAACGGACCGGACTGTACGGATATTGTCACTGTCGAGCTCAGCAGGGTTTCAGGATGAGTTTGCTCGTCGGCCTCCCTTTCGCTCAATACCTGGGCAGCCGTTACGTACAGCTAGTGCTACTGACGTGCTTGTGGTTAAACCCACTGCCAGCGTATTGACGAGTCTTTAGAGTCCCACACAGAGGGTTTCACTGCTTCGGGCGAAACGTTGTAGAGGCCGTATGGTTTTATGGCAGGGTTCGATCATATACGTGCACTTGTGCACGGATCATGATTGGACGGATAATACTAGTGGGGTTTGGTTTAAGACGGATCTTAGTATTATATATTTGGATTACGTTCGTCTCGTTGTATTCGTATTCAGTCGTAATACGGATGCGGGTATGTAAATACGAATGAAGGGTATTCTTGTAATTCCGTTACAAAATTACTTTAGAGTTGCCATTTCTTTTGTGGATTAAACATTTAGGTTAATGTTTAATTGGTGGAAAGTGTGAGTGCAAGTCTTGGCTTTGTGCATTGCTGTAGCATGTGCACTTGGTGACTCATGGTATTGGGTCATGGGATTGTTTTGTTTTGGGATAGATATTTTGTGTGAGATATTCTTGTAAGAGGGCTGCTCATTTTTGGAGAGGATTTTTTCTTCAAGTGCTCACAATATCACACACAAAACACTTAGCAAAACAACACAAGAAAAAGAGCAGACACTTTCTTCACTTGCTTTTTCTTGAGCTCACACCTTTCCCTCCATGGCTTCTTCTTCAACCTCCATCCATACCCTCTCATGAGTTGAGAATTCTTGGATGTTTTGAGACAAAGTATTCACACACAATCTCTATTTCATCTTGGCTATCTAGGCTAGCAAACTAGATACCCGAGTTGCTTCGGTTTTAAGGCAAGAGCCCGTTTTACTAACCCTCGATGTGGATCTTCTTCGATGTGGGGAGACCGGAGATCAAACTTGATCGGGGAAGCCGCGAGGAGCTTGGGACAGAGGTTGAAGACCGAAGGACACAGATTGATCGGTATAACCTCTCTAAACTCCTTTTATAGAACTAGTATAGGGTTAATGGTATGATCCGTCGATTAGGGTTCCGTTAGCGCCGGTTTTTAAAAGTTTTTGTTCCGCATTTGGCCACGGATTGATGGACGGGGCGCTGCCGTAACCCAACATGGTATCAGAGCCAACCCATTAACCACATACTAGTTTGTTTAGACGATCTTAAAGTATCGAAACCGAAAAAATTCCAAAATATCACTCGATGTATTCCATTCTCTATCGATTTTTTATGGTCTTCTAAAAATATTTAAGCAACTGCAGAAGACTACTTGTAGGACAACTAGAACATACCCCAAATACGAGCCCCGTTCACCTAGAATGACCCGGCGACTTTGGTAAATATTCCGGCTTAGCCGGTCCTAGAGATGAACTGGGACTTGGGATTTTGGGTGTTGTCTAGTCTCTGGAATATTGGTTTAGTGGTATTGCTTATTTATCCCAGTTTGGATATGGTTTTATCTAGTTATTTGGGGTTATTCGGGGTTATTTCGAATCCGATATTTCTAACATTGTTTAAAGTTTATAGTACTTACATTACTATCTGCGACCGTGAATGTCATTAGAGCGGTACAACTTGTCTAATTGCTATAGTTCTTTTAGACGGGTTTGCGAACGTGACATTCACGTTGATGTTCTATGTTGTGCTATGTTTGTTGCGAAATAGTCATGGTGGATAGCTCGGTTGCAATGATAGTACAGTTTAGTTTTATTTGTATATTTGATATCGCGGGGCGAGCGTCTGACATGTGGACTGTCGTCACTACCTACTTGTATATTATTTGTTTGGGGCACGACCAGGTTAAGGTCGATGTCACCATTGTACATATTTTCTTTTCTATACTAGGATTACCCCGCGATGGAGTGCGCGGATAGCCGGGTTCTGGAGGGCAACGAGTCTGCATCTCATGGCGTTGAGAAGGAAGGGCCTCACTCTAGAATTGGTGGGCTATTCGCCGCACTTGTAGGGGGTACAGGTTGACCCAAGGAGGGGTGCTCAAGTTACCGGATTCCGTGAAGTGCTGGGTGGCCCATTCACTTTGATGAAGCGAGCTTCCTCACTTCTGGTTTTAGCGGGTAACTTTCCGCACTCGTAAGGGTCTAGGGTTTCATTGCACAGGCTATCTACACGACCAGGGGAATGTCGGGTTTCATTTGCGGCTCAAAGGAAACCCGGGGCTCCCAGATTATCTGTATTGTTCTGTGATGCTTATCGCTTATCTGTGATATTGCATTTATTATGCCTGGAGCGATTATTATATATTGTTATATATATACTAGTAGATGTTGTATATGTTTTGCACCCGCGCTAATCCAGCCCCTGCTCTGTCGTTAGTTAAGTAACCTAACGGGTGATGACGGGGCCCAGTGGCAAACGCGAATGGCATATACGTACATCATATTTTCGTTCTTTTTGGTGTGATTAATTGATGGGACTGCGTTGATTCAGATCAATGCAAGGAAAATCGACCTATTTGATATTGTTGGAACAAATTTTCAAAAGCTGTTATTACAAGAACGTTTTCTTTTGTTTTGCACAGCGGTATTCGGTTATGAATATCCAGCACCTCATTCGACTAGGCAAGAGCCGAGATCCTCTCACCGGGAGTGACCTCTTTGGAAGAAGTTTGTGTCAGGGTAATAACTTCACTACAGTCGATTACTTTTTTGCTTTGCATCGCGGTATTCAGTGGGAATATTCTGTACCTCATTCTATGAGGAAAGAGACGAGATCCCTTAACCGGGAGTGACCTCTTTAACAAAGGTTTTCTCACTATATATTTGTATAAAGCTATCCAGTTCCTTCATCGATATCAAGTTCATTACGTTAAAGGTTTTTCGCCAAAAACCATTCTTAGCCCTCCGTCATTTCAAACGGGTAGCACTTAGTATTCAAGCTATGTTTGTTGGCCTTCGTCAAGGCATAGTGTATGGTAGCTGCTTGTTACTTTTCTGTTGCATAGATAGATGCGTTGGTTCGGGACAGTCGTACAGCCTTGTTGGCCTTCGTCAAGGGCGAGTACGGGTGGGTTCAAATTAACCTGGACAATGACGGGTAGAACTTGACATGTGACTTATGATTTGTTGGCCTTCGTCAAGGTCATAAGAGCATGGGGTAAAAATCACATCGGGAGTTTCAAACATACAGAAAACTTGTCAATCATGCGTATACCTTCTGGAGTGTGATAACTTGAGTGGATTCCATCAAATTATCATGCGATGATAGTTGGATCCCTATTCCCGCTGATGAGTTGGTTTACTCCTCGGGTGATTTTAGATGATCCCGACTAATTCTTCTTTCAGGTTTGGAGGAGAATAAGAGGATACTGTGAGAGACATCCTGATTAGATAAAGTGATTAACCATTCTGATCTAGGTTAGAGTGCACGCTGAGTGTTTCCTTTCTCTCTCTCTTTGGCAGCGACCATGTCCCGACTCTAGACTAGAACTCATAAACCAAGTTAACCGAACCTTCTTAAAACACACTGGCTTTCGGATTGTCAGAGTTGCATACTTCATTGCCACTCCTACTTTTACCCTTTGCTTTTCTCCGGAACATTCTGTATCACTACAAAGATCCACATTTATTGGATATGACCATCGTATAGTTACATACGAACTCGAGAAAACTTGTTTCAGATTCGAGAATGGTTTCCGGTTCTAAAAAAATTGAATAGAACTATTCAGTTGTCTTTTCCTTTTATCTTCTCTCAGATTGTGAGGGCTCCTAGGATTAGGAGAGGGTACACCTATTGCGCTTATTGGACAATCTTCTTCCAAACCATAAGCAGGTGCCGAATGGTAGGGAAGGAAGAAAACCAATTAGCCTAAGGGTGGTGTACAGAAGATAATAAGTAAAGAAAAATAAAAAGATTAGAAAGAGGGCAAAGTAAATTGCGACTACTATCATTCATGACGAAACCGCGTATATCATCGCCACTCCAACTTCACCTTTGTATTTCTCCAGAACACCCCGTATCACTACGAAGATCCACATTTATTGGATAATCCATCGTATAGTTATATACGAACTCGAAGGAACTTGTTCCAGTTCGAGGATGGATTCTGGTTCAGGAGAAATAAAATAAGGTTTATTCAGTTGTCTTTTATCTTTACCTTCTTTCAGGTTACGAGGGCTCCTAGGATTAGGAGAGTACACCTATTACACTTATTAGATAGTCTTCTTCCAAACCATAGGCTGGTGCCGAACGGTAGGGAAGGAAGAAAACCATTTAGCCTAAGGGTTGTGTACAGAAGGTAATGAGTAAAGACAAATAAAGGAATTTGGAGAGATGCCAAGAAAATATACGGTTACAGTCATGAATCTGGATAATAGAAGAGGCATTACTAGAAATACCCGGCTTCCCCTTCGAAATATTTTCATGTTTCAGTTTCACTGTGCGTTGTTAATTGAAAACTGATTTCCCAATTAAATCCTTACTCCAGGGTATGTATTTACCAGGTTTGATTCTCACATCTGTATAGTTTTACAAATGATGAGTGGGAGTAAGTTATTGGGAAATAGGTGATTATATCCTCATTATATCGTAATTCGTTGTAATTGGTGATATTTAAGAAAATCACCTGGGGGTTTGCCAGACGGCAAATATTTGGTTTTGAATATCCATTATTATGCACCAATTTCAAATTGATATATCTATACGTTTATTTCATAAAGTGAGATACAACTTTTTGAAATTATGTCCATAACATTTATCTATATTAGTTGATGATTGGGTAAGGAGCATTAAACAGCGGTGTAATTCTTCTTAACCATAGTATAGTTTTCAACCTACAACGCACAGGGTTTGAGTTATCCAACTCTGGGGACTTATACAAAGTATTGTATGTTGTCCAGTGTCCATTAGGACAAAGGGGTTGGTGCTCGTACTATATTCTGTTTACTTATGACTTCTCCAGTTTTAGATAAGTATTTCGTAGAAATACAAGGTCCAAGTTTTGAGAAGTTATAGGTACGAGAATAAAGTGGAGAACCATGTGTTGCAAGTATCAGGATTCTTAAAGGTGATCGAAGATGTAGATACTTGTGTTTGGTGTTCAGTTGATAGTAATGGTTTTGAGATCTTGCTTCTCTTTCAGGTTACTCATATTTGGATGCACTCTTAGTTGAGTAATGCTGATCGGCCTCCTTCCATTTAGTTAACATGCACTGGAGACAGCTGCATGATTTGAATCTGATTCCAATTAAATAAGTTTCTCTGTTTCTATTTTGTATATAGAATGGTTCATATCTTAACGATGTTAAGGTATATGGAGTTGTCCGGCTTATGCTTAAAACCAGACTCTGGATAACTCAAGGCACGTTTCTGTAATGGTTGTTTATGGGTTATCCCGGGCTATGACGAGGTTTAACTTTCTACCATATGGAAGATCAATAATGATATTGTTCTTGACTCGCCACAGTTTTAGTAAAATAGACTTTTTCAAAAAACAGTAGTGGGAGTATAGTAGAACTGGAAGTGATTCCAGAACCACAAACGATTACTGAAAATGTAATAGAACCTAAAGATTCAATCGGGTTTGACATTCCATTAGCCACTCCGCAGATATGGTGGGTAACCTCAGGCACCCGGGAGGTATTTCGGTATTCTCAAAGACAGTGACAGGGAGGTTCTTGTTTACCCAGACTTGCCATTACTGCTGTTCTAGACTATGAGACCCGGCAGGAGGATGAGTATAGCGTCGTTCTAAACTAGCTTTAGAAGTGCACGTGTATATGACTCTGCCAGATGGTTATTGTAGTCAGTGGGAGCAGCGGAAGCATTGTGGACAAGTAGCTTATGTCTATTTATAGACTAAAGCAAGTATAGCGGAGATATATCATCTATTTTTAATGTAACAGTCATAGGCTTTGACTTCATCAGAATAGGAGATGGATCTGTTAAGAAGGTAGTAGGGTGTGATGTCCTGGTATTTGGATGACATGCACTTTATAGGAAGTGAAATTCCTATACTACGATCGGTTATATTGTAGTTGTCACACAGTGGTTTCTCCACATAGGTTATGGATATAATATAAGGCATTCTGGTTACTAGATCTATGGTTTTAGATATAGATTTGGGTAGTTTCCCAATCTGGGTACTTAGACAGTATTCTAAAGGTGTTTTAGAATGGACGGCTCCTGGCATGGTGGTGAACCTGCAGGTGATGGAGTCACCCTCTGTAAAGGTGTATTACAGACTAAAGGGGAGAGGGGTGTGCATGATTGGCATATCACTTGCTTAGGCAATTGAGTCAATCATGAGATGTCAAGTACCATACCAGATGTTGTTTTTGCACTAAATACAATAAGTTTTTATATTAATCCAATCCTGGAGAAACGTTCGGAAGCAGTTTATGAATATAAGTGGATGTTCTAGGGATTTGGTAACGGAAGCCTCCTTCGGGAGAAGGTTATCATTCCAGGCTTCCAAGGTGACCTGGATGATAGAGTTATAGTTTTCCCTCTGACGAGGGGCAGTAGTTTGGACAGGTGGTCCAAGCGGATATTGAAGGTAGCATGGCTCAGGATACTGATTAAATTCAGTGAACGATACAGTCTAAGAAGTTTGCTGGATTTGGAGTTCATTTGTGAAATGGGTCCCATCAGATATCCAGACATATTCTAAGACAGATATTGCTCATTTCGGGAGATGGCTTTCTCCACGAACTAGAGATAAAGAGAGATATAGAAAGAAACATTGGAGCGGATCCACTCACTGAGGCTATTTCTCGAACGCAATGGTTTTACAAACGAGTTTTGTGAAACTGATTAGTAGAGAAGTTGGGTGTTCGGTATCACACGGGCTGTGAGTATGCGACATCGCAATAATTAGCCTTAAGTGCAAGTGGGAGATTGTTGGCTAAAGTGCCCTCAAGTCAATTATTAGATCGCAGGCACGTGATTGCAATGATTGAGGGAGGACCTATACCGGTAGAACAGTTTTACTCGAGATGATAGTATGCTATCTGGTTTGTCTTTATCATCGTGTACATGCTTCAGGTGACATTACAGATCACTATTACATGTTGATAAAGCCCATAGGATTCTTGCTTGACTACCAGCAGTATGATGGCGATCATATATGTGAGAGTTGGGTGGTCTATAAGCACATCCTTAAAGTGTCCCTAGTCGTGGGAGTTTCGAGACTGGGCATCGATACTCTGAGAGTAGACTAGTGTATACGGATTGAGACCCCGACGAGGGACGGTGGCCGGTCTCACAAGCCATTGGTGTCAGTTGGTTCACCTAAGATGTATGCAAGTGCTCATTGGGTTATGAGTACACCGGACGAACTCGCCGGGAACATTCTAGTTGGTATTATACCTATTGTCAGATAGCAGTTCCCTAGTGACATGTGTACAGGTTAATCTATCGACCTGAGATCGTCATTTGTCTCGTGTAAGTTACTACTGTGCTTTGATTAATACCCTACCACGGCTCAAAGGAGTCATGCAAACATGTTTTAGTTGGGTACAGTTGTAATGCCCCATGTATTATCCGGTATACCCATATATACCAGATAAGCATGGGGACCCACTGTAAAACAATGGGGAATCTTCAGAATACATTCCGAAAGAGGACAGATATGTACTATAAATGGAATGATACCACTCTTCAATACAGAGACGCCTATTAAGTGAACTGGCACTACAGGAATTTGAGAACTCCGTAGTTAAGCGTGCTCGGGCCAGGGAAGTCCTAGGATGGGTGACCTCCTGGGAAGTGGCCCCTGGTCGGGTCCAGTTCGCCCCGAAGGACAAAACCGTGCGGCTTCGGCCAGAGCGGACAATACTCTCTGTATTGGGGGGTGGGGCGTGACAGAATGGTATCAGAGCCAGGTTGGGAGTGAGATTACAGTTTCCGAGTAGGGCTTAACAATTTAAGCCACCCTTTCGGTTTAGATTGTGAACTTGTTATACTTGTATTTCTATTTATTGCTATTGTGTCGCTCTGACGACCTGAGTTGCATGCTCAGAGTGAGAAGTGGATTTAGCTCGGACCAGGACCTGACTTACCTCGAGGATATTGCGGATATCTGGACTAGCGACTCAGAACTATACTTCCTTGATCTCTATCTGGTTAATGTTTTGTATTTGTTTCGATTTAGTGACTGCATTTCTCATTACCTGTGCATTAATTACTGATTACCATGTAAAGCTAGAAGCCGAAGTGTGACTACGGCAGGATATTTCCTCGACCGTTGGAGCATGGCTGACCTTGTCAACCCTTTGTATTCCGTATTTTGGGAAGCGGGGCATGACATGGTTTTGTTGGTATCAGAGTTGGTTCCTCAATAGTAGGTCTGTGGTTCGAGGACGAACCATTGTTCTAAGTGGGGGAGAATGTAATGCCCCATGTATTATCCGGTATACCCATATATACCAGATAAGCATGGGGACCCACGGTAAAACAATGGGGAATCTTTGGAATACATTCCGAAAGAGAACAGATCTGTACTATAAATGGAATGATACTACTCTTCAATACAGAGGCGCCTTTTAATTGAACTGGAACTACAGGAGTTTGAGAACTCCGTAGTTAAGCGTGCTCGGGCCAGGGAAATCCTGGGATGGGTGACCTCCTGGGAAGTGGCCCCTGGTCGGGTCCAGTTCGTCCCGAAGGACAAAACCGTGCGGCTTCGGCCAGAGCGTACAATACTCTCTGTATTGGGGGGTAGGGCATGCAATAGTCCCGAGCCACATAGAGGCAGTGAGCGGATCATCAGGGGATTCGTCTCTTCCGGTATTGGGGTTGATGTCATGGTGTGCACGGGTGGCCATCACCAGAAATCCTTGGCCAAGGTAGTCGAGAATTACTGATCTAGAATCGGTAAATTCTCAGGTGGTGGTAGGCTTCATACCGACACTAAATATCAAGTTATTAGGGGTCTGACTTTATCAACCCCCCTAGACTCGATATACGATACTCATAGACGAACGGACCGGACTGTACGGATATTGTCACTGTCGAGCTCAGCAGGGTTTCAGGATGAGTTTGCTCGTCGGCCTCCCTTTCGCTCAATACCTGGGCAGCCGTTACGTACAGCTAGTGCTACTGACGTACTTGTGGTTAAACCCACTGTCAGCGTATTGACGAGTCTTTAAAGTCCCACACAGAGGGTTTCACTGCTTCGGGCGAAATGTTGTAGAGGCCGTATGGTTTTATGGCAGGGTTCGATCATATACGTGCACTTGTGCATGGATCATGATCGGACGGATAATACTAGTGGGCTTTGGTTTAAACCGGATCCTAGTATTATATTGTTGGATTACTTTCGTCTCGTTGTATTCGTATTCAGTCGGAATACGGATGCGGATATGTATATCCGGATGAGGGGTATTCTTGTAATTCCGTTACAAGATTACTTTAGAATTGCCATTTCTTTTGTGGATTAAACATTTAGGTTAATGTTTAATTGGTGGAAAGTATGAGTGCAAGTCTTGGCTTTGTGCATTGATGTAGCATGTGCACTTGGTGACTCATGGTATTGGGTCATGGGATTGTATTGTTTTGGGATAGATATTTTGTGTGAGATATTCTTGTGAGAGGGTTGCTTATTTTTGGAGAGGATTTTTTTCTTCAAGTGCTCACAATATCACACACAAAATACTTAGCAAAACAACACAAGAAAAAGAGCAGACACTTTCTTCACTTGCTTTTTCTTGAGCTCACACCTTTCCCTCCATGGCTTCTTCTTCAACCTCCACCCATACCCTCTCATGAGCTGAGAATGCTTGGGTGTTTTAAGAAAAAGTATTCACACATAATCTCTACTTCATCTTGTCTATCTAGGCTAGCAAACTAGATACCCGAGTTGCTTCGGTTTTAAGGCGGGAGCCCGTTTTACTAACCCTCAACGTGGATCTTCTTCGATGTGGGGAGACCGGAGATCAAACTTGATCGGGGAAGCCGCGAGGAGCTTGGGACAGAGGTTGAAGACCAAAGGACACAGATCGATCGGTATAACCTCTCTAAACTCTTTTTATAGAACTAGTATAGGGTTAATGGTACGATCCGTCGATTAGGGTTCCGTTAGCGCCGGTTTTTAAAAGTTTTTGTTCCGCATTTGGCCACAGATTGATGGTCGGGGCGCTGCCGTGACCCAACATAAACCCTGTGTATCACTTCTGTATCTTTTATTCTGGGTCGCGGTAGGACCTCGAAGAGGATGTTCCTCTTGTGGCTGGCCGAATAAGAGGATGCGAACTTGCTTAAAGTGTTGGAGTTGACGTTCATACTCAGGAGAACCTGCTCCACTTAGACTTCGTCGAAATTTTTTCGTAGCATTTTCACCTTGGCGAGATATTTCATCAAGAGGGGTTCTCGGGCTTTGAATCGTATGGTCGCTTGGCCGACGACCAACGCAGAATCGCTATGGATTCTGATTTTCTTTAGCCCTTCCCCCGAGGCGATTCGTAGGCCGACCAATAAGGCTTCATACTCCGCGGCGTTGTTCGAGGTCTTGAAGTCGAACGGCAGAGAATATTCCATCTCGGCTTCATTAGAGCAGCGGATGACCAGCCCAGCCCCACTTCCTTCCTCTATAGAGGAACCGTCCACATAGAGTACCCAGTCCAGAATCGGACTGATCTTTTCTTCGACTGAAGGTTGTGGGTTTGGATCTCGTATCGGCGCTTCTTCTCTATTGGGAATGGTGCATTCGACCATGAAATCGGTTAGGGCTTGTGCTTTAATAGTTTGCCTTGGTCGGTACTGGATGTCAAATTGCGAAAACTCCTATCTCTACTTCTCCAAGCGGCCCGACGACTCAAGGGAACAGAGAATGTTCCCTAAGGGTCGGTTGGTGAGAACGATGATTGTATGAGCCTAGAAATAGTGCCGAAGTTTTATGAAGGCGAAGACGAGAGCCAGGACTACCTTTTTGATGGCCGGGTACCTGGTCTCCGCGACTTTGAAAACGTGGTTGATGTAGTAAACCGGCCTCTGTATTCCCTTAGATTCATTGACGAATACGGAGCTGGCTGACTAGCCGAAGATGGCCAGGTACAGCAGCAGCTCATATCCTTCGGCTAGTCGGGTGAGAAGCGATGGCATCGATAGATGAGCCTTGAGCTGCTCGAAAATGACTTGACACTCTTCGGACCACTCGAACCCTGGGATCTTTCTTAAGGCTTTGAAGAAAGGTAGGCACTTTTCCCTGGATTTGGACATGAATCGACTCAGAGCGTCCACTCTGCCTGTAAGTCGCATGATTTCTACATTGTTCTTGGGCGTCGTCATGTCAATGATGTCTTTGATCTTCTTCGGGTTTGCCTCGATTCTTCTATGAGTGACCATGAATCCGAGGAACTTTCCGCCCATGACGCCGAAAGCACACTTGGCTGGATTCAGCTTCATTTTGTACTTTCGCAGGACCTCAAAGGCTTCACCAAGGTCCGTGGTATGCCCAGCTGACTGGGTAGACTTCACGAGCATGTCATCGACGTAGACTTCCATATTCCACTAGATCTGTAGCTTGAACAGCTTGTTGACCAGCCATTGATAAGTTGCCCTAGCATTTTTTAGGCTGAAGGGTATTACCTTGTAGCAGTAGACCCCTCGATCGGTGGTGAAGGCGGTGATCTCTTCGTCAGCCGGGTCCATCCATATTTGATTATAACCGGAGAAGGCATCCATGAAGCTTAGCAGCTCGTGACCGGCCGAGTTATCCACCAACTGATCTATCTGAGAGAGCAGATAGTTATCTTTCAGGCATGCCTTGTTCAGATCGGTAAATTCGACGCACATGCGCCGCTTCCCATTTGCTTTATTGACAATGACTACGTTAGCTAGCCAAGCCGAGTAGTCCAGGTTTCTGATGAAGTCTGCCGCAAGTAGTCGGTCCACTTCCTCTTCAATCGCCTTCTGTTTGACAGGCGCGAAGTTTCTTTTCTTTTTTCGGACCGGCCGGGCTTTTGAGTCAACTCCGAGCTTGTAGGAGATCACCTTAGGGTCGATCCCTGGCATGTTCGTGGGAGTCTAAGCGGACACGTCGGAATTGTCTCGGAAGAACTGGATAAGATTGTCCTGAGTTTCCCCGATCAAGAGGGAGTCGATCTGGATAGTTCGGCTTCTATCCCCCTCTTTGAGGGGAATTTCGGATAAGGATTCTACCAGGGAACCCCGAATCTCCTTCTTGTCATCATATGTATCCAGCGATCCCGAGGGTCACACGGTTCGTCGGTCAGATCAACTTCTTTTTCCTCGGGCACTATCGTGGCACGACACACCCTAGCGATTTGCTGATCTCCGTAGGCCCGGCCTATCCTCCCATCGCTCAGAGAAAACTTGAGTGCGATGTGGTAGGTCGAGATCTAAGCTTGAAGGGCGTTTAAGGTGGAGCAACCCAAAAGAATGTTATAAGACGAAGGAACTCGGGCAACAAGAAAACTCACCGACATTGTTCGAGTTGTTCCGGCCTCCCCAATGTTGAAAGAGGGAGTGATTGTCACGTCACGCTTCCCGGTAGACACAAACGGTGGCGTGGAAAGCCCGTGACATATTTATCCAAAGAAGGTCATTCCCTAAATAAACATGCTAAGCATATTGTAACAATAATACACAATGCAAGAATAAATAGAGATTGTGAAATTTTCAACAAGTATTTTTATTTACATTCAAATTTGAAATATTTACAAATACAAGGGTTCAACTGAAAAGTAAGAACAATAACAAAAATGCCTAAACAGTTGGCATACATAAACCGAAAGAAAAGATATGATAGTCTAAGCCGGAGCAGCAATCTGGTCGTACTCCTCCTCTGTAGTATCCATATCCTCAGTCTCAACAGAATCTGATGAACATTCCAAGAAAA
Source organism: Agapanthus africanus (assembly GCA_030015575.1). Taxonomy (NCBI): domain Eukaryota; kingdom Viridiplantae; phylum Streptophyta; class Magnoliopsida; order Asparagales; family Amaryllidaceae; genus Agapanthus; species Agapanthus africanus. Next base: position 524,817,844 of record JASDDO010000016.1, read on the forward strand.
TAAGGGTAGGTGGAATGCCTGTCAGCGAACTAGCACTCGGTAAGTCCCAAAGATATGGTAAAAGTGAAGAGTGACAGTTATAGTATAGAATAAAGTAAAGTAAATGACAGTAAAAAGTATGTAGAAATGAGTATGGGTATATGTACTATATGCCTCTATATGGTTACTATATTAACGTTAAGTTCCAAGTGTGAAAATCAACGCAACCGTAGAAATATTCATGAGCTCAAGAGTGGGGCCCCAGGAGTAAAGAAATATGGGCCCATTTAATGTGTTAGCATCAAGACTCCAAGCTGTGGAGGAGTCGACCCGACTGAGATTCAAGTAAATAGAAATCGAGTAGGTTAATACGGGACTCCTGAAGTTCCGTTGGATTCACACTTGAAACTATCTCATACACCCCGAGTATAATAGATTATAATTATTATATTGATTCGGTTGATTATAACATTGTCTTGATCGAAACCATAGATCACAAAAGGTGAAGAATGAAGTCGAGTAAGTCGAGTAGAATGCAAGTAATGTCAATTGCAATCCTGGGCCGAGTCAAGTTCGTTCGGGCAGATTGAATTCGAGTTTAAGTTCAATATTAGATTCGAGATTGGATTCGAGGTATATTCATCTCATATTACTATATTTAACTTTGAAGATCTTAAGTTCGGGAATAATCAGACAACCGCTGCATATAGACGGTAGGATTTGTGTTATTTTCAAGATAATTAATATTGATAACTCCATTAATTTGCAGTGTTATCTAACCTAGATAGGCAAGCACTCACTTTACAGGGCTCCCTGAGGCTCAAGAAAAATGATACCGCTTAAACCTATATTAATCTAAGGTCCTTAAAGATTTATTCAAGTGGTTTAATATGTATTTGCATTTCTTGAGGCGGTTTTATGTAAAATGTTTTAATATTGTTTAAAAATAAAAGTCGAGGGTGATTTAGAATATTGAGAGTTTTTATGAAAATGTATTTTAATTTTAGTGGTATTTTAGTGATGAGAACTACCTTTTAAAATTTTATGGTATTTTTATAAAAACTACTACTTTTGAAAATTTGATGGTATTTTATTAAAAATTTAATCATTCATTTAAAAATATAATTTTCATAATTTGTTTTCATTGGAAATACGGATCCATAATTTTATATAATTTTCCAAAATTTAATTTGTTTTAAAAAGTCGTATTTCTTTAAAAATCGTATTTTTATTTCCTTTCGAGACTGAATTTTTCGTGAGGAGTTCTATATCCTGCTCTACTATCCCAAGGATGTGCAATAATCTACACCATCCATAAATGGATTCCCCTAAAAGGGTTGTGGAGGCGCAATTTCAAAGAATTTAAAAATAGTGATAAAAACATTTTGTAAAAGTAATGGTATTTTAATGTAAATTTTTTCCCTTCAAATTAAACATGTATCTAAAATATCGTGCTATAAAACCATAGTGTATGTGATGAGATGGGTCATTACCTCGTGAATTTTCTAGAGTTATAGTTCAAGATAAGGTTTAAAAGGTATAAGTAAAGTTCATGATATTTATATGAAAATGTTCGATATATATTTATTTCGCATGGAATTTTAATTACAATAAAAGGTAAATGATATGAATGATATTTTAAAGTGATGTTAGAGGGATTAGGGTAAAATATTAACTTAGCAAGGGTGATAAAACTTTTTTAAAAATATATTCATTTAGACTAACTCCACTTTAGTCGGTATAGTTTTAGACAGCGGTTTGAGGCGAAAGGAAAGAGAGAAAATGGAGTTACTGGTTTTTGGGGCGTTGAAAGGGAGGAAAAAGAGAGGGGGTATTTATGGATCGTGGTAGCATCGAGGAGGGCTTCGGTCTTCGAAAACGATCTTGGATCGAGCTAACTCTACTTGACAAGTTTTTAACTCCTCTTGCTCAAGCAAATTTTAGAGAATTTTGTTACGGATTTCAGAATAAGAGAGAGCTAGGGGATGGGGTGGTATTTATAGGATAAAAATGAGAGTGTGTGAATAAAAAAATGAATTAAAAAGAGATTAAATTATGTTAATGGGGTAGATGATGGGTTATGAAGTCTCTGGTTGAAATCAGAGAAAACAAACAATAAAATGGAGTAAAAGGGAGTCAAAGGGTCACACGGGATGAGCACGGAGATGATTGGAGCAAATCCAACTGCCGGTAGTGGTTTTGGGGGAGATTCTGGCGGTCGGATGGAGGTCACATGTCTTGAGGTTTGGGCCATGTGCTTTATACCATGTTAATTTCTCATTTATCATGTTTGATTTCTCAGAAACTTTTCGATTCTCCGTGTTTTACACGTGCAACTCTTGGGCTTCTGAAAAATTAAGAAAGAAAAAATATAAAAATAATTAAGGCTGATAGGATTTGAACACGCAGGCTAAAGCAGGGCCGTGGAGAGTCTTAACCAGTGAGATACAAGTTGTTTCTTGATTTTATTGAACAATTTTAACTTATAACTTCTAGTCATACTGAAATACCCTTTCTATACATTGAATAAGTTACATATGTACAGGGATTTCGGGGTTGTTACATCCTACCCTCCTTACAATAATTTCATTCTCGAAATTTATACAAAGGACTAAACTTCAAATAGATGAGTGTATCGTGTACACATATCGTCTTCTCTCTTCCAGGTTGATTCTCCCAGCGAATTCTTTCTCCACATCACTCGGACTAAGTTCACCTCCTTGTTCCGTAATGTCTTCACCTTTCGTTCCAAGATCTCGACTGGTTGCTGCTCGCAAGATAAGTCAGTTTGAATAGTAAGCTTCGAGTGATCAAGTATATGACTGGGGTCGCTCATATATCGTCATAACTGGGATATGTGGAACACATTGTGTACTCCTTCCAATGAGGATAGTAGTGCCAAGCAGTACGTCACTTCTCCAACTTGTTCAAGTATGTCGAACGGTCCGATATACCTTGGACTAAGTTTGCCCCGTTTGCCAAAACGCATCACTCCTCTGTTGATAGAGATCTTCAGAAACACATGCTCTCCAGGTTGGAACTCCGGGTGTCGATGCTTTGCATCTTCCCAATACTTCTGTCGGTCTTAGGCTATGCGCATCTTTTCTCTGATCGTGTAAATCACATCTACATTTGTCACAATCATCTCTGGCCCAAGGAGTTCACGATCTCCAACGTCGTCCCAACTCAGTGGGGAACGAAATTTACATCCGTATAGTGCTGCGAATGGTGCCATCCCAATACTTACCTGGTAACTGTTGTTAGATGAAAACTCCATAAGGTGTAGGTGATCTTCCCACAAACCTCCGAAGTCTAGCATACAGGCTCTCAACATATCTTTCAGGATCTGAATTGTTCGCTCGGACTGTCTATCTGTTTGGATATGATACGCCATGCTGAAGTTCAGAATCGTTCCCAGGCTGGCTTGAAGATTCTGCCAAAACTGGGATCAGAATCTAGTATCTCAATCAGAGACAATGCAGACAGGTACCCCATGTAATCTCACGATCTCCTGCATGAGTTTATGGGTATCAAGACAAGTATGATACATCTTGAAGGTTGAAATCCTTACTTTAGATTTTTACTCACCTCCATGTACTTTCTTGCCAAAGTCTCGGTTGATTGGCCAATTCTGAATGGAATCAAGTGAGCCGACTTAGTGAGTCGATCAACAATAACCCAAACTGTGTCGTTACTCTTCGTACTGCGAGAGAGTGCAGTCACGAAGTCCATGGTAATGTACTGCCATTTCCATTCTGGGATCGGTAACGGCTGAAGTAGGCTAGCAGTTCTGTGATGCTCAGCCTTCACTTGCTGACGGATTAAGCAATTTCTACACTCCTTGCTACTTCTCGCATCATCCCATGCTACCAGTAATGTTGTCGCGGATCCTTGTACATCTTCATGCCGCTGGAGTGTACAGAATAAGGAGAGTTGTGAGCTTCTTTCATCAACTCTTCTCGAACAGGGCCGACTGGCACGCATAAACGGCTCATATACCGCAAGGATCCATCTTCGTGGATGATGAAGTTGGTTCGAAAACCACTTTCTACTTGTTCTCGGATCTTTTGTAGTTTGGCATCATTTGTTTGAGCTGCCTTGATCTAATTGACAAGAGTGGACTGGACTTGTAAGTTCATCAAGAATGATGCATTACCTGGCACAACTATTTCAGTCATAAGTCCATGCAGTTCTTGATGTAGCTTCCACTGGGCGGTAAGGTTCATTGCTAATGGCTGGCAACTACGTGTATCGGGAACTACGTTCACCTTTCCAGGATGATATTGTAGGTTGATGTTGAAGTCTGCCATGAACTCTAGCCATCTTCTATGCCGCATGTTGAGTTCTTTTTGAGTAGATACATACTTCAGACTCTTGTGGTCGGTGTATATATCCAGTCGCTCTCCCAAAAGGTGGTGACGGCAAATCTTGAGTGCGAAGACTATGGCTACCAATTTCAGGTCATGTGTTAGATAGTTGCGCTCATGAACCTTTAACTGTCTTGATGCAAAAATCACAACCTTTCCATACTGATGCAGAACGCATCCTAATCCCTTACTGGACACATTACAATGTACATCGAATCCACCAGATTGATCTGGTATTACGAGAATAGGAGCAAAGATTAACCTCGACTTGAGTTCTACGAAAGCCTTCTCACATGTTTCTGACCACATGAATGCTTCGTCTTTACGTATAAGCTTGGTCAGGGGTGGTGCGAACTTTGAAAATCCTTCGATAAAGCGTCTGTAATATCCAACTAAGCCCAAGAAGCTTCTTATATCTTTGACTGACTTTGGTTTCGGCCACTCGCTGACAGCTGACACCTTAACCGGATCTACAGAGATTTCTTCGCCTGAAATAATATGTCCGAGAAATTCGATTTGGTCTAGACAAAATTCACACTTGATGTATTTGGCATAGAGCTGATGCTGTCGTAGTGTCTCCAGGACAATGCGTAAGTGCTCGACATGTTCTTTCTGATTCTTTGAATACACCAGGATATCGTCGATGAAGATAACAACAAAGGTGTCTAAGTACTCTCGGAAAACTTAGTTCATCAGGTTCATAAAAATGGCTGGTGCATTGGTCACTCCAAATGGTATTACGAAATATTCACAATGGCCATAACGAATCCTAAACGCCGTCTTCTAAATGTTAGATTCTTTGACTTTCACCTGATAATAGCCTGAAAAAAGATCTAACTTTGAGAAGACACAAGATCCACTTAGCTGATCGAAAAGGTCATCGATGCAAGATAGCGGATACTTGTTCTTAATTGTCACTTCGTTCAGTGCTCGATAATCCACGCACATCCGGTAGCTACCTTCCTTCTTCTTCACTAGCAGCACCGGAGATCCATAACTTGAGGTACTGGGTCTGATCCAACCATTCTTCAGGAGTTCGTCCAACTGAATATGGATCTTCTTCAATCCCTCTGGACTTAATCGGTATGGAGCTTTTATTACGATTTGTGCATTGGGTTGTAAATCAATGCCAAACTCTATAGCTCAATCGAGAGGCAAACCTGTTAGGTCTTCTAGAAATACATCCTCGAACTCTCTAACGACCTTTGGTTTCGACCCTTCCGCTTGCAATGCCGCAATCTCTTCTTTCTTTGGTTTTGCTCGGTAGATGTTAGGCTCCAAAATCCGGTCTCCGCTTTTGAAATAGAACACTGGGTGATCTGGTATTTCAAACACCACCCTCCTTTGACGACAGTCGATGGTAGCGAAGAAAGTTCCCAGCCACTCCATTCCCAAGACTATATCGAAATTCGGTATGTCCAGTACCTTGAAGTCCGCATAGAATTCTCGACTGCAGATGACCACTGGACACAGATAATATCCTAAGGTTGCTTTTAGAATGATCATTCCCCGAACTGCCATTCCAGCTGGATACGAGCGGATTAACTGGGATCGCATGAGTTCTTACGAACCATTGCGACATGTAGCAATATGATACCTCAGTATCAAAGAGTGCACGTACAGGTAGGGTGGCTACTAAGATTGTACCTAAGTCATGTGGGATATGTTTAGGTATAAAAATATAGATAGCTAAGAATTGAAATGACTTGAAAGGAAAGAAGAAAGAGATTTACCAGTGATAATCTGACCTGTAGTTTCGGCCTTTTCGACCGACATAGTGAATGCTTGGCGTCGTGGTACATTCCTCTGTGCCTGGTTAACCACTTGGCATTTAAGTTAAGAGATCTGGGTGCAGGGAGTTGGAGCTGGTAGAGCTAACCGGGTATGAGGAGCTTGGATAGCCGGTCTAGCGGGAGGGTTATTAGTCCCTCGGTTCTGAGGGCATGCTCCGATAGTGTGAGTAGAAGACCCACAGATCAAGCAAAAGTTGGTCGCCCTACGACAGTTCTTCACTAGATACCATGTTCTTTTGCAGTAGGTGCAAAAGTCTGGCTTGCTATTGGCGAACGAACATCCCGGCCTCCGAGATGGTCCGTTAAAAGTTAGCCTGGAAGAGGCCCGTCCTGTGATATGGTGCATAGGGCGTTTCACACCAGCCAACTGCGGCATACCCTTTGTCACGCCCCGCTTCCCAGAGTACGCTAAGGTAAGCACGTGACATAGCCAACCATACTACCTGTGGATAGGAATTATCCTTCCACAGTCACATTATGGCTGTAGAGATATCAAGAACAATAATAAACTATCTAACGCATGTCCATAAGCCAAAATTAAATGAGTCAAGAATAAAATAATGCGGAAGCAAAAGATCCAATACAAGAATAACTGGAATATATGTCCCATAATGCGGGCTCACATCAGGAATGAAAATACTGAAAATAAAAGAACTAACTACTAACGAGTCCTCACTGCTCAGCCTGCTGACTGAAGTACTCCTGCTCGGACCGCAGCAAAGGTAAGAAATCTGGGCCATGCAAAACCCAGACGTCAGCGCATCATAACTTCAAGCAATAATATATAAACAGGGTAGCAAGACATGCAAGTATGATCATAAATGGTAAGGCAGGTGTAACAACAATATAAATGAGGGCAGTGAAAGGTAGTATGCAGTGAGTAATCTAAACTGGTCTATTGGGTTAACTACTCTCAAGTCCTTGAAATCAATTTGATGAATCATCGATGTAACTCAATAGTATCCCGTGCGTTCCCGGGATCACGGTCTATGACTCTCGGGCTGAACCCGAGACGTGCCGCAAGGCAGTAAAGGGTGGTAGGTAATGATGAGTGATGTCAGTAGCATCACTCCGGGGCTGGCCTAGCCCGTAACACTGATCAAAAAAGGTATAGAACTGTCGAGTTACAAGTCAGGTTTCATCATTGATTTCCCCATACCCCCAAGTTATATGTGCTCAAGTCAGGTATTTAATCTGGAGCTAATGCCAACACAGGATCAGGCAGGTACAGGTTTGTCTAGATAGACAACAGGAAACGTCCGTAAGGACAACAGGTCAGGTTTGTTAGCATTAGTCACAAGATAAGGTAACAGGTAAAGCCATCGTATATCAGGTCAAGTCAGGTAGTATATAGGTATCAAGTCATGTCGAGAGGTGCACGGTACCATGTCGTGTCAAGTAGTAGGTGTAACAAGTCGTGTCAGGGTGCACAAGATGTCATGTGGGTGCTCATAATCAAACTAACATAAGCATGGGTATACAAAACAAGCATGGGTACTAATAGAACCATAAACTGGAACATTGTAATGTGAAATTCAATCAGGTACAGATTAAGGTATATAGATGCACAGTCATGATTAAGGTTAAAGTTTAAGTTCCAATACTAATTAAACTACACTTTATCAAATATGGATTGTGAATATTTCAATATTATACATTCAAGTGATCTATTGATGCAAATATATGTATACTAGACGAGATGGATGGAAACGGGTGTTTGAAATATTATAAACTATCTAAAAGGGTACTATGGGCTATGTAAATAATTATTATGTGATTTAAACACGAATGTGAGTACTACGTATAGTAAGACAGAATGCCACATGATAGGGTTCAAGTTGTAAATCTAAAATGATATAACCGGATATCGAAATGTAAAATGGAAACTAATAGCCTTAGGTTTAATTTACAGGTTTAAACATGAAATTAAATATGTATAAGATAATATAATAGCATGTAGAAAGTTTTACTTGCCTAAACGGATCGCAATACGGGTATACGGAACGCCACGCGTCGGCGGGAAAAGTCGCGACGCGTGCACGGTACACGGAATGAGTCCAAACAACGCACAAAGGGATCGCACGGGTCAGAAATGCTTGCTGGGTTGTCGTGATCGTCGCCGGCACGGTCGGATTTCGGCAAACCAAGAACAGTGAATATTCAAGAATGAAATGCAAACTGCATGGAAAAGAAAAGGTAGAATGGAAGAGATCTTACTGTGGTTATGTGTTCTGGGATTCCAGGGGAGTCGGCAAGGGGCGACGACGACGAGGGTTGCCGGCGTGAGGGTTTCTCGGTGAGGCTAGGGTTTGGGTGTGCAGGATTTTCTTGAGCGCTCGGGTTTCTGTGCAGGGGTGTTCTGGAATAGGTGTTGGTGTAGGGGAGTTTGGAGAGAGGAGAAGAATGAGGAGGCGACGGCGAAGGGTCGTCGGCGACGTGATAAGGTGGTGGTGGTGAAGGGTTCTCGGGGGTTTCTTTGGGTGCAGGTGAGGCTCGGGAATGGAGAGGAGAAGAAAGAGATGGCGAAGAGGAAGAAGAGGAGGCTCGATGAGGTTGAGGAGGTGATGGAGTTTAGGGTTAGGGTTGGAGGAAGGCGATGAGGAGTTGTGGGTTAAGGAAGCGCTCGGTTTTTTTTTTTAAAAAAAGAGAAGAAGAAGAAGATATGCAGAAGGGATGTGACGGGATCCGCGAGGGGGTGACGGGAATCGAGGAACCAACAGTAATCGCGAGAGGAGCGAGAGAGGGTGCGAGAGGAGAGAGAAAGAGGGGAGAGAGAGAGAGCTGCGGAGAAAGAGAGAGAAAGAGAAAGGGAAAGAGCTGAGAAAGAGCACGTGGGGCCCACCTGAGAGAAAGAGGAGCAATGATTGGCTGGGAAAAGAGAGAGATTAAGAGATAGAGGTGGGGTCGGCGCAGAAGAGGGGAGATCTGATTGGCCAAGAAAATATTTTAAAGAAAGAAGAAATTTTAAAAAGATTTTCATGTAACCAACAGTATTGAAAAAATATTCATTCGATTAAAATTAAAAAATTTAAATAAATGATTTTTGGAGAGATACAAAATATTTCAGAAAAGCGCCCGGGTCGGGTCCAAAATTTTGGATTTGAAATAAGAAAATTTTATGCAAGTTCCAAAATTTAAAATGAAAGATTATGTAACGAAAAAGCATACCCCCAAGAACGGACACACGTACGTGCGTAGCTATCCAAACATGTCCGTTTCACTAAACGAGACGAAAACAAGATGCACGGATGCTACCATAGGGTTAGGGGTATCATGCAGGCTATGTTATGTACTTTTAAATTATTCTACGAGACTTAAATTGTTATATGCAAAAATACGCGATGCTAGGGTATTCTATAACTATGAAACAACAAGCTCAAGCAAGCGGGTCGAATGTAAAGTAAACTACCATTCGCATCCAAACACGATAAATGAAATAAACACCACAAACAACACATACGGCAACAGAAATTGGTATAACTGAACTCGGTTGTTATATTATACCCAACTATAAAAAGAATTTCGTCCTCGAAATTCCAAGAACAAGAAAGGATAGCAATCCATCAAACTACAAGAATAGATGTAACACCCGAGTTCAGTTTTACCAATTCCACTTTCCGTATTTACTTATCCATGGTCTGTTCTTAATTTATCGTGTTTGGGTCGAATGGTGGTTATTTGGTGCATTGCATTCGACCCTACCCGCTTGCTTGAACTTGTTTGATTTATAGTTTATCCTGACTTGTTGCTTTGACACGTGCATCTAGTATAAACTGCATATCGGCATTTCATCTGGCATCGCATATTTTAACATATAACTTTTAGTCACTGGAAATATTTATTAAAGTACATTGCATGGCCTTCTTGGTACCCCTAACCCTGTGGTAGCGTCTTTGCATCATGTTCTCGTCCCGTTCAGTGAAACGGACGTGGTTGGACGGCTACACGTACGTCCGTGCGTCCGTACTTGGGGGTATGCTTTTCTATGACAAAATCTTTCATTTTAATTTTTGGAGTTTGTCAATAATTTTCATATTTCAAATTCAAATGTTTGAACCCGACCCGGGCGCAATTATGAAATATTTTATATCCCGCCAAATATTTTTTTTTAAATCTTTTAAACCAGCTGAAAATATTTACAGCCTATCTTAGTCCTCTAATCCAACGAGAGTACTTTTCCTAATCCCAGAAAATCCTTGGCCAGATTATGTGTTGTTACCCAATAAATCTTTTTTATTCTTTCCCTAACAGTTTTTTTTTCATTACCCAATCATAACCCTTTATTCCTCATCGCTGGGCCCCACATCTTCTTTCTCTCTCACGCTTCTCTCCTTCTCTCTCTCCTTCTCTTTTCTTTTACCCCACTAACAAACAACTTCCTCTCTCCTCCTCTTTCTCTCTCCTCGCGTTTCTCTCTTCCTCTCTCCTCTCGCGGCACTTTCTTTCTCCTCTCACGGTGAGCGGAGTCCCGTCACCTCCCCCATTGCTACGGTCACCTCCCTCTATCTCTTCTTCTCCTTCTTCTTCTTCTCGTCTTCAAACCCTGAGCACCCCACGAGAACCCTAGCCGTCGTCGTCGCCATCTCCATCCTCGATCTCATCACCACCTCCATCCCATCTCCTCCTCCTCGTCGTCGTCGCCATCTTCTTCTTCTTTCTCCTTCCCCTAGCCCGCACCTCACAGAACCCCAACTGCAGCCAGAACCCATCGCCGCCATCCTCACCTCCATCGCCGCCGATCACATCGTCATCGCCAGCACCTCCTTCTCTCCTCATCTCTGTCATCTCCTTCTTCTTCTCGTCTCCTCAACATCGCACACACCTCTCTCCAAACCCCTGCACACCGACCTCCTCTCATCCCCTCCATCTCGTCGCCGCCGACTCCCTCCTCTCGCCATCACCACCTCCCTCTCCCTCTGCTCTTTCCCTTTGCGCTTTCCCGAGCACCTAACCCTGCAACAGAATCCCACCAAACCTCACACCAAACCTAACCCTAGCGCAACCATAATCTTTTACTGAGCACTTACACCCTCGCCGGAGCGCCGCTGACCCTCACCAGCGACGCTGCCATCCCTCTGCAGCCCAGGGAGTAGGTTTGTTCCTCAATCCCCTTTGATTCTCTGTCATTTCCTTATTTTCCAGCACATGCAAATTTTTACCATCAAGATGTTCATTATTGTTGCCATTTCCGAAATCCGACCGCGCCGGCGACGATCCCCGACGACCCAGCGAGGACCCCTGACCCGTGTGACTCCACTATTCGTCGTTTGGATCCGTTCCATGTACCGTGCGCGCATCGCGACGTTTTTCTGCCGACGTGAGACGTTCCGTATTCTCGTTCTTGATCCGTCCAGGCAAGTGAAACTTGCTACATGCTACTATATTATTTATACAAATTTATTTCATGATGGAACCTGTAAATTGATCAAATTGCTATTAGTTTCCATTCTTGCGTTTTCGATGTCAAATTATAACATTAAAAGACTCGGGTTTAAATTATAACTTGTTGCACCTTGAAGGACAATATCATATACTCACATACGTGGTTAGATTAATTACTAGTTAACTGCATAATACATAGCACTGTTAAATAGTTTCTACTCTGAATAACCGGTTGCATCCATTAAGCATATTTTATATATCACTGCATCTTTAGACCAGTTAACCCATAATAACGAGATTTAACAATTCTATATTTGTTTAAGTGTAGGATATTTTAAAGTTGGAACCACAACCCTAACTCTAATCTATAACTATGCATCCTCATGCTTTAATCTGCACCCTTGCATATATCATCACCGTGTTTCATTTTTTTTATTGTTTCATCTGTACCCATGCTTGTTTGGTTTATACAGGTGTATATTAGTTTGATTTATGAGCACCCACATAGTATTTTGTGCTCCCTGACATGACTTGCTACACATATATTACTTGACCCGACATGGTACCGTACACTACTTGACCTGACCTGATGTACCATGGCTTTACCTGTTACCTGATCTTGTATCTAATACCAACAAACCTGACATGTAGTCCTCATGGACCGTTCCTATTGTCTATCCAGACAAACCTGCTCTTACCTGATCCTGTGTTGGCATTAGTTCTTGATTACTGAATACCTGACTTGACATACATAACTTGGAGGTATGGGGAAATCAATGATGAAACCTGACTTGTAACTCGACAGTTGCTTGCTTTTACTGATTAGTTTTAGAGGCTAGGCCCGCCTCGTGACGATGCTGCTGACATCGTTGGTCTGTACCCTTTTCCTGTTAGTGCCTAGCGGCACGTCTCGGTTTCAGCCCGAGAGTCTTAGACCGTGGTCCCGGGCATGCACGGGATACTATTGAGTTACATCGATGATTCATCAAATTGATTTCAAAGACTTGAGAGTAGAAAATCCAATAGAACAGTTTAGTTTACTCACTGCACACTGCCCTGATTTATATTACGGTTACACCTGCTTTTCATTCATGATTATATTTGCATTGCCTGTTACCTGTTTATATTTTATTGCTTGATGTTATGACGCGCTGACGTCTGGGTTTTGCATGGCCCAGATCCTTCTACCTTTGTTGCAGACTGATCAGGAGTATTGCCGCTGTTAGACCGAGCAGTGAAGTTCCTGTCGGTATGTAGTTTCACTTCCAGGTGTTTCATTTATTGTATCTTTTGGCTTCCGCATATTGTTATTTCTTGACTCTTTTACTCTGGCTTATGGACATGTACTAGATAGTTAGTTTACTTTCCTGTTCTTGATATCTCTACAGCCGTAATGTGACTGTGGAAGGATTTTTCCTATCCACAGGTAGCATGGTTGGCTATGTCACCTGCCCATCTTAGCGTACTCTGGGAGGCGGGGCGTGACAATATATGCGGAAACTGCTGCCGGATTTCATCTTCTCGCTCCCAAGTTGACTCTCCATGTGAGCGATTACCCCAAAAAACAAGTACGAGAGGATCACTTTGTTCTTAAGAACCTTTTCCCTTCGATCCACAATCACAATCGGTCGCTCCTCAAAATTCAAGTCTCCTCGTACAGTCAGCTCCGAATGATCCAACACATGTGTTTCATCTCAAACATACTTACGGAGTTGAGATACGTGAAACACGTCATGAACATTCGCCAAGGATTGCGGTAACGCCAATCGATACGCTACCTCACCAACACACTCCAAAATCTCAAAAGGTCCGACGAATCGAGGACTGAGCTTTCCTCGACTTTCGAAACGAATCACCCCTCTAGTCGGTGATATCTTCAAGAATACCAAATCACCCACGGCGAACTCTAGAGGTCTTTTCGACATATCTACCCAACTCTTCTGTCGGTCTTGTGCTGCTTTCATATGATTCCGGATAGCATTAACTTTCTCAACTGTCTGCACAACCAAATCTGGTCCCAACAATCTTCGTTCACCGATATCGTCCCAACAAACAGGTGAACGACACTTGCGACCATATAAATCTTCGAATGGAGCCATCTGTATAGTCGCCTGAAACTGTTGTTGTAAGAAAACTCCACTAAATGTAGATGATCCTCCCATGAACCCTTGAAGTCCAACATGCAAGCTCTTAACATGTCTTTAAGAGTTTGGATCGTTCTCTCCGACTGGCCATCTGTCTGAGGATGATAAGCTGTGCTAAACTTCAATCGAATCCCCAAACTTTCCTGTAAGCTCCTCCAAAAGTGTGATAAGAAACGAGTGTCTCGGTCGGACACGATGCTCACCGGTACTCCATGCAATCTTACAATCTCCTGCATGTACCGCTCTGCCAAAGTTTCTGTTGATTGACCAACCCGGAAAGGAATGAAATGGGTTGCCTTGGTCAAACGATCAACAATCACCCAAACTGCATTGTTGCCTTTTGGAATCTGCGGTAGAGCTGTCACGAAATCCATGGTTATATGTTCCCACTTCCACTGAGGAATCGGAAGTGGTTGCAATAAACCAGCAACCCTTTGATGTTCAGCCTTAACTTGCTGACACACCAAGCACTTTGCTACAAAGCGAGCAATCTCCCGTTTCATGCCTTCCCACCAGAAATGCTGTCGTATATCTCGGTACATGTTCGTGCCTCCTGGATGTACGGAAAAAGCTGAACTGTGCGCCTCCTTCATAAGTTCTTCGCGAATATCTCCCTTCGGCACACACAAATGGCTACCATATCTCAACGAACCATCTTCATGGATCAGTAAGTCTGCTCGAAGTCCAGCTTCAACCTGTTCTTGAAACTTCTGCAATCTTGGGTCCTGCAATTGCGCTGCTTTAATATTCTCAATCAACGACGACTATACTTGCAACTGCATCAACTGTCCCGAAGAATGCGGTAGCACAACCTCCAAATCAAATCTTCGAAAGTCTTCAATGGGTTCCTTCTGTGTAGTCAACATCTGAATTACTGGTAACCGACTGAGCGCATCTGGTACAATATTAACCTTCCCCGGATGGTACTTAAGATCAAGATCGTAGTCAGCCATCAGCTCCAACCATCTACGTTGCCTCATATTAAGCTCCTTCTGCGTGAATACATACTTCAAGCTTTTATGATCGATGAAAACCTCGACCCTTTCGCCCAAAAGGTAGTGTCTCCAAATCTTCAAAGCGAAGATCACAGCTGCAAGCTCCAAGTCATGAGTTGGGTAATTCTTCTCATGGGTCTTCAACTGTCTCGATGCGTACGCTATAACCTTCCCATGCTGCATCAAAACACATCCCAATCCTTTCACAGATGTGTCGCTGTGAATCACCAATCTTCCAGAATTGTCTGGCACGGTCAGAATAGGAGCGGTTATCAACCTCTATTTCAACGTCTCAAAAGCTGACGCACACTTATCCGTCCACACAAATGGTACCTCCTTGCGCGTAAGCTTGGTCAATGGCTCCGCCAGACGAGCAAAGTTCTCCACGAACCTTCTGTAGTACCCGGCGAGTCCAAGAAAACTTCTTATCTCCGCAACATTCTTCGGAATCGGCCAATCTCGAACTGCTGCAATCTTTTCAGGATCAACGGCGATTCCATCACCAGACACGACATGCCCCAAAAACTTTACTTCTTCCAGCCAAAACCCGCACTTGCTCATCTTTGCATATAATTTTTCTTGTCTCAGCGTCTGCAGTGCAATCTTCAAATATTATGCATGCTCTTCCATACTCTTCGAGTAGACCAGAATATCATCAATGAACACCACAATAAACTGTTCCAAGAATAATGAAAAGATTCGGTTCATCAAGTCCATGAATATCGCCGGTGCATTCGTTACTCCGAAGGGCATCACTAAGTACTCGTAATGTCCATACTGAGTTCGGAACGCCGTCTTGCAAATATCTTCTGTTTTAACTCGGACCTGATGATATCCAGATCGCAAATCCAGCTTCGAGAATACCCTCGCGCCACTAAGCTGCTCAAATAATTCGCCAATGCGAGGGATCGGGTACTTATTCTTAATAGTCACCCGGTTTAATTCTCGATAATCGATGCACATCCTTCTTGTGCCATCTTTCTTCTTGACTAGAAGAACTGGAGCTCCCCAAGGCGAGTTACTGCTTCGAATCCAATCCTTCTCAAGTAATTCAGTAACCTGCTTCTTAACTTCTTCCAACTCCACTGGTACCATTGGATAATACGCTTTAGAAATAGGCGCTGCACCAGGAACAAGATCAATCGCGAACTCCACGTCTCGCTTCGGCGGTAAACCTGATATGTCTTCAAACACGTCCATGAAATCTCGAACAACAGCTGGCGTTTCAACTTGAGAAACCTCCATCGACGAAAGAACATTAGCTGTCGGCCTAGCCCTAAACTCGACTGGCCCGACAGAACTGCTTCCTCCAGTGAAGATAAACTCTGGATGTTCGGGAATCTGGAAAATTACTTTCTTTGCCCTACAATCAATGTGAGCATGGAAAGTGCCGAGAAAATCCATTCCCAAGACGACTTCATAGCTGCCCGTATCAATCACCAAGAAATCTGCAAACAGCTCCCGTCCGCAACAACAACTGCACAATCCTTACATTCTCTACTAGATATGATCTTCCCATTCCCAGTGTGTATGTCCCAGAAACTAGATAGGGTTGTGCAAGTAATCGAGTGTGTAGCTATAAACTTGGACGACATAAAACAATGGGATGCACCAGAATCAAATAACGCTAATGCGGGAAAACCATGAACAAGTAGAATACCTGAAACAACTTCCCCTGAAGCCTTGGCTTCCTCAGCCGTCAGGGTAAATGCTCGAGCTTGATTGGGTCCCTGAGTCAGCTGCTTCTGTCCCTAAAACGGTTTCTGCGGAGGCTTTAGAACATCATCCTTCGTATGAAGCTTCGACGGACAAGTACTGATAGTATGATCTGCCAAACCACAAACCAAACAGAGTCCATGTTTCCTTCGACATTCCCTTTGCACGTGCCCAGGTAAATGGCAGTAGTCACAGATCATGATCCTCCTCTGATCAACAACAGCATGCTTCTTCATCGGTGTTACACCACGACGGTCCACTGGAATACCTCTGCGTCCATGTGCTCGGTTCGGTGCAAATGCCGGCTTCCTTACTGTAACTGCTGGCTGCTGTGTACTCCCAGTCTTCATAGATAGGCTCTGCTGCTCTCAAGCCGCTGTAAGCACTTGGGAAAAAGTGGTCAAACCCAAGGAGACTATCTGCCTCTGGATGTCTACATCCAAACTACGCATGAACCTCCTTGCCCTATCAGCATCGTTGGCAACCAAAGGTCCAGCGAATCTACTGAGCCGCGTCCACTCAGCAGCATGTACATCTACAGGTGCGCCGTTCTACTTCAAACTGACGAACTTTTCTTCTATTTCCTCCCGTGCAGTCCTCGGGAAGAACTTCTCCAGGAAACTCTTCGAAAAATCCGCCCACTTGATCGGTTTAGGCAAGCGGGTCTCTTCCACAAGCCACTACTCATAGGCGTAATCCACCAACTGGATGCGTACCACATCCACTCTCTTATCTTCTAGGATCTGTGCCGCAATGAGTAAATTTTCCGTGCCAACCAGCCACTGCTCCGCTGGCAACGGCTCCTCTAAGCCAGTAAAGACAGACGGACCCAGTCTCCTGAAATCCGCCACGGTACCCACACGATCTCCCTGTCTGGCCACAACATTGTTCACGAACTGCTGAACGGTCTGCAAACCTTCCTGAAAAGATTCAGCCTGCTGCTGGATCAGCTAAGTCTGTCGCTTTTGATTCTCCAACATCCCACGTATTACTCCAAGCATAGCGGCTTCGTCAACATGCCTTTGGTACGTCTTCAGATTCTTGTCTGCCATTTTCCTGAAATCAAAGCACCAAAAGGATTAGCATGATAACAAATTCAAAATTGTAGGTTAAGGATATGAATCAAGGCTAGAACTCCAAGTTACTTAAATAGAGTACCGCATTGTAACCATGCCGCGGTATCATAGCTACAATTACATAACTCCACCCAAGTCGCCTAAGTTCTAGAGATAAACAAGGAACCAGGTTTCGAGTTGATATGCAAAGGAGGTTTACACATCGTAAAAGTAGAATCAGGAGGAAGGTAAGATTCAAGAATGGTAAGACGGTAAGGTGGCAGGACATGTTTCCTAATCACGAGTATTCTGATTCGTGTATTGGGTCCAATACCCAACTACAAAAGAATCAAAACCCGATTAACCTATAACATATGGCTCTGATACCAAAAGAACCATGTCACGCCCCGCTTCCCAGAGTACGCTAAGGTAGGCACGTGACATAGCCAACCATGCTACCTTTGGATAGGAATTATCCTTCCACAGTCACATTACGGCTGTAGAGATATCAAGAACAATAATAAACTATCTAACACATGTCCATAAGCCAAAATTAAATGAGTCAAGAATAAAATAATGCGGAAGCAAAAGATCCAATACAAGAATAACTGGAATGTAAGTCCCATAATGCGGGCTCACATCAGGAATAAAAATACTGAAAATAAAAGAACTAACTACTAACGAGTCCTCACTGCTCAGCCAGTTGACTGAAGTACTCCTGCTCGGACTGCAGCAAAGGTAAGAAATCTGGGCCATGCAAAACCCAGACGTCAGCGCGTCATAACATCAAGCAATAATATATAAACAGGGTAGCAAGACATGCAAGTATGATCATAAATGGTAAGGCAGGTGTAACGGCAATATAAATCAGGGCAGTAAAAGGTAGTGTGCAGTGAGGAATCTAAACTGGTCTATTGGGTTAATTACTCTCAAGTCCTTGAAATCAATTTAATGAATCATCGATGTAACTCAATAGTATCCCGTACGTGCCCGGGATCACGGTCTATGACTCTCGGGCTGAACCCGAGACGTGCCGCAAGGCAGTAAAGGGTGGTAGGTAATGACGAGTGATGTCAGTAGCATCACTCCGGGGCTGGCCTAACCCGTAAGACTGATCAGAAAAGGTATAGAACTGTCGAGTTACAAGTCAGGTTTCATCATTGATTTCCCCATACCCCCAAGTTATATGTGCTCAAGTCAGGTATTAAATAATCTGGAGCTAATGCCAACACAGGATCAGGCAGGTACAGGTTTGTCTGGATAGACAACAGGAAACGTCCGTACGGATAACAGGTCAGGTTTGTTGGCATTAGTCACAAGATCAGGTAACAGGTAAAGCCATGGTACATCAGGTCAAGTCAGGTATTATGTAGGTATCAAGTCATGTCGAGAGGTGCACGGTACCATGTCGTGTCAAGTAGTAGGTGTAACAAGTCATGTCAGGATGCACAAGATGTCATGTGGGTGCTCATAATCAAACTAACATAAGCATGGGTATACAAAACAAGCATGGGTACTAATAGAACCATAAACTGGAACATTGTAATGTGAAATGCAATCAGGTACAGATTAAGGTATATAGATGCACAGTCATGATTAAGGTTAAAGTTTAAGTTCCAATACTAATTAAACTACACTTTATCAAATATGGATTGTGAATATTTCAATGTTATACATTCAAGTCATCTATTGATGCAAATATATGTATACTAGACGAGATGGATGCAAACGGGTGTTTGAAACATTATAACTATCTAAAAGGGTACTATTGGCTATATAAATAATTATTATGTGATTTAAACACGGATGTGAGTACTACGTATAGTAAGACAGAATGCCACATGATAGGGTTCAAGTTGTAAATCTAAAATGATATAACCGGATATCGAAATGTAAAATGGAAACTAATAGCCTTAGGTTTAATTTACAGGTTTAAACATGAAATTAAATATGTATAAGATAATATAATAGCATGTAGCAAGTTTTACTTGCCTGGACGGATCGCGATATGGGTATACGGAACGTCACGTATCGGCGGGAAAAGTCGCGACGCGCGCACGGTACACGGAATGAGTCCAAACAACGCACAAGGGGATCGCACGGGTCAGAGATGCTTGCTGGGTCGTCGTGATCGTCGCCGGCACGGTCGGATTCCGGCAAACCAAGAACAGTGAATATTCAAGAATGAAATGCAAACTGCATGGAAAAGAAAAAGTAGAATGGAAGAGATCTTACTGTGGTTATGTGTTCTGGGATTCCAGGGGAGTCGGCTAGGGGCGACGACGACGAGGGTTGCCGGCGTGAGGGTTTCCCGGTGAGCCTAGGGTTTGGGTGTGCAGGATTTTCTTGAGCGCTCGGGTTTCTGTGCAGGGGTGTTCTGGAATAGGTGTTGGTGTAGGGGAGTTTGGAGAGAGGAGAAGAAAGAGGAGGCGACGGCGAAGGGCCGTCGGCGACGTAATAAGGTGGTGGTGGTGAAGGGTTCTCGGGGGTTTCTTTGGCTGCAGGTGAGGCTCGGGAATGGAGAGGAGAAGAAAGAGATGGCGAAGAGGAGGAAGAGGAGGCTCGGTGAGGTTGAGGAGGTGATGGAGTTTAGGGTTAGGGTTGGAGGAAGGCGATGAGGAGTTGTGGGTTAAGGAAGTGCTCGGTTTTTTTTTTTTTTTAAAAAGAGAAGAAGAAGAAGAAGAAGATATGCAGAAGGGAGGTGACAGGATCAGCGAGGGGGTGACGAGAATCGAGGAACCAACAGTAATCGCGAGAGGAGCGAGAGAGGGTGCGAGAGGAGAGAGAAAGAGGAGAGAGAGAGAGAGAGAGAGAGAGCTGCGGAGAAAAAGAGAGAGAGCTGCGGAGAAAGAGCTGAGAGAGAGCTCGTGGGGCCCACCTGAGAGAAAGAGGAGCAATGATTGGCAGGGAAAAGGGAGAGGAAAAGAGATAGATTAAGAGATAGAGGTGGGGTCGGCGCAGAAGAGGGGAGATCTGATTGGCCAAGAAAATATTTTAAAGAAAGAAGAAATTTTAAAAAGATTTTCATGTAACCAACAGTATTGAAAAAATATTCATTCGATTAATATTAAAAATTTTAAATAAATGATTTTTGGCGAGATACAAAATATTTCAGAAAAGCGCCCGGGTCGGGTCCAAAATTTTGGATTTGAAATACGAAAATTTTATGCAAGTTCCAAAATTTAAAATGAAAGATTATGTAACGAAAAAGCATACCCCCAAGAACGGACGCACGTACGTGCGCTTAGCCATCTAAACATGTCTGTTTCACTAAACGGGACGAAAACGAGATGCACGGACGCTACCACAGGGTTAGGGGTATCATACAGGCTATGTTATGTACTTTTAAATTATTCTATAAGACTTAAATTGTTATATGCAAAAATACGCGATACTAAGGTATTCTATAACTATGAAACAACAAGCTCAAGCAAGCGGGTCGAATGTAAAGTAAACTACCATTCGCATCCAAACACGGTAAATGAAATAAATACCACAATCAACACATACGGCAACAGAAATTGGTTTAACTGAACTCGGTTGTTACACCCTTCTTCTTCACAACTGTCTCATAGCTTCGGGCAGCCTTCAAAGTAAGCTCGTAGGTTGGGAAATCCCCTGTAACGAGTGCAGTTTGGATTTCAAGGTCCAACCCTTGCTGGAATCATCGTGTCCGGATCTTAGCAGTAGGAATGAGGTGTGCAGCGAACCTGTTATGTCTTTGCGTTAGCAGTTTTAAGTGAGATAGGAAAATTTAACTTGAGAATATAGCTTACCTGCCGAGCATGTTAAACTCAGTATCGTATTCATCCACAGACTTGATCCACATCGAGCCTTGCTGTAGATGAATGAATCGCTTGCGCCCATTCTTCCGCTTTAAGCGGGCTCTTTTTACCCGAAAAGTTTTTTGGCTGCAGTGCCCTGAACTACTTGACTCTGGGTGCTTCTACCTCAAGGCGAGAAATTCCTTGGTGCATGAGGGTTGACTGCTCCTGCTGTCCTTCCAATAGGCTCTTGATAGCCTCAAGAAGCACCGTTTGTTCGTTGATAGGCGCTACAACGGTAGGTGGAGGTGGTAGTGTAGGCGGTGGTGTGTTGTCATTGATGTTGGTACTGGTATTGTTCGGAGAAGCTATCACCTTGATAGAAAAGATAGATTAGGATAAATCCAAGAAATTTGAATTTCAAGGAATGTAAATATTTATTGAATTCATTAATTCTTGTGGTATATTGTTTACGAATTCATGCAGAACTGACCTGCATGGGCCACCAATAAAACCTGTCACGCCCCACTTCCTAGTAAACGAAAACGGTGACGTGGCAAGCCCGCAACATATTTATCCAAAGAAGGTCATTCCCTAAATAAATATGCTAAGCGTATTGTAAGAATAATACACAATGCAAGAATAAATAGAGTCTGTGAAATTTTCAATAAGTATCTTTATTTACATTCAAACTTGAAATATTTACAAATACAACCGTTCAACTGAAAAGTAAGTACAATAATAGAAATGCCTAAACAGCTAGCATACATAAACTTAAAGAAAAGATATGCCGGTCTAAACCTGAGCAGCGGTCTGATCGTATTCCTCCTATGTAGCATCCACCTCCTCAGTCTCAACAGAATTTGACAAACATTCCAAGAAAATAAGGATGGGTGGAATGCCTGTCAGCGAACTAGCGCTCGGTAAGACTCAAAGGTAGAGTAAAAATGAAGGGTGACAGTTATAGCATAGAATGAAGTAAAGTAAATGACAGTAAAAAGTATGTAGAAATAAGTATGGGTATATGTACTATAGGCCTCTATATGGTCACTATGGTAACGTTAAGTTCCAAGTATAAATATCAATGCAGCCGTAGGAGTATTTACGAGCTCAAGAGTGGGGCCTCGGGAGCAAGAAAATATAGGCCCATTTCATGTACTAGCATCGTGACTCCAAGCTGTGGAGTAGTCAACCTGATTGAGATTCGAGTAAATAGAATTCGAGTAGGTTAATACGAGACTCCCGAAGTTCCGTTGGATTCACAAATAAAACTATCCCATACACCCCGAGTATAATGACTATAACTGTTATATTGATTCGGTTGATTATAATATTGTCTTGATTGAAACCATAGATCACAAAAGGTGAAGAATGAACTCGAGTAGAATGCGAGTCATATCAATTGGAATCCTGGGTCGAGTCAAGTTAGTTTGGGCAGATTGAGTTCGAGTTTAAGTTAAAGTTTAGATTCGACTTTGGATTCGAGTTATAGTCATCTCATATTACTAGATTTAATTTTGAAGAACTTAAGTTCGGGAATAATCAGAAAACCGCTACACATGAACGACAGGATTTGTGTTTTTTTCCAAGACAATTGCCATTGATAACTCCATTAATTTGCAGTGTTATCTAACCTGAATAGAAAAGCACCCACTTTGCTCCTTAAGGCTCAAGAGAAATAATACCGCTTAAACCTATATTAATTTAGGGTCCTTAAAGATTTATTCAAGTGGTTTAATATGTATTTGCATTTCTCGATGGGGGTTTTATGTAAAATGTTTTAATATTGTTTAAAAATAAATCTCGAGGGTGATTTAGAATATTGAGATTTTTTATGAAAATGTATTTTAGTTTTAGTGGTATTTTAGTGATAAGACCTAACTTTTAAAAGTTTATGTTATTTTTATTAAAATTGCCACTTTTGGAAATTTGATGGTATTTTATTAAAATTTTAATCTTTCATTTAAAAATATAATTTTCATAATTTGTTTTCATTGGAAATACGGATTCATAATTTTATATAATTTTCCAAAGTTTAATTTGTTTTAAAAAGTCATATTTCTTTAAAAATCGTATTTTTATTTCCTTTCGAAACCGAATTCTCCGTGAGAAGTTTTGTATCCCGCTCTACTATCCTAAGCACGTACGATAAGCCGCACAATTCTTAAATGGATTCCCCTAAAAGGGTTGTAGAAGCGCAATTGCAAAGTATTTTAAAATAGTGATAAAAAATTTGTAAAAATAATGATATTTTAATGTAAATTGTTTCCCTTCAAATTAAACATGTATCTAAAATATCGTGCTATAAATCCATAGTGTATGTGATGAGGCAGGTCGTTACCCCGTGAATTTTTTAGAGTTATAGTTCATGACAAGGTTAAAAAGGTATAAGCAAACTTCATGATATTTATATGAAAATGTTCAATATATGTTTATTTCGCATGAAATTTTAATTATATTAAAAGATAAATGATATGAATAATATTTTAAAATGATGTTAAAGAGATTAGGATGAAATATTAATTTAGAAAAGGTGATGGTGAATAGGTAGTAAACCAATCTCTTCGGTCGTCGGTTGCCGACGAAATGGCTAAGGAACTGAGTATCCAGCTCGTCAAATGTTGAGATTGAGCGTGGAGTCAGGCCGCCAAACCAGGCTCCCGCGGCCCGGATGAGAGTGGTGGGAAAGGTTCGGCACTGAACTGTATCCGAGTTATCTTGAAAGCCCATGCCCGTGGTGAACGCGTCCAAATGGTCTTTCGGGTCAGACTTCCCGTCAAAGAGAGACACTTTGGGCGGTTTGTTTTAGGATGAGACTCATTCGCTCAGCAACTGCTCAGTGAAGGGCTTCGTGAGAGAATCCGTGAAGTACCTCACCGATCTGCCGGGTGAACAGATGGCGAACCGCATGTCCTCGATCTTCTTCTTGAGGGCCTCGATTCGCTGCTGGTACCCCGAAGATTCTCTGTAATTAGAGTGCCTGATGTCTCTGCTTCGGGGTTGGACAATGGAGCAATTTTGGTTTTGCTCTATCACGTTCCTCAGATTCTCGGGGTGAACCCTTCACGGCTCCCCCAAACGTGCGCTATGGACACGGCCTCGATGATTATGTTGATGTCGGTCTTCCCTGGAATTAGGCGACCTCACCGACGTTGCTTTGGAGGGCGAGAGAGCGCGGCGAGCGTTAAAACGACAGTTTGGATGGTCCGGAGATCTTGGCGTTGGACTGTTCGGCGTCCAACGAGTCATGGAATCATTCCTCGTATGGGGGGTGTGGCTACCAGAATCGGCACGCCGGTGTTCCGTGGTGTCAGGATTGACCCGAGCAAGGCTGCGAACCTGAACGCGTCCATCTGTCACCTCGTACACGCCGCCACTCTAGGGAGCAAGGACGGCGATTTGTCGGGCGTGGCTAGCAGTTTGGACATGAGCGAGCGCGTCCTCCATCACTGTCAAACGTTCGATCCGTTCCGATAAGGCTTCAAAGATATTGGAAGGAGGAGTGGAACCGCCCTCACCTCCGTTGCGGAGGACGGGATGGCTTGTGCTAGAATTCTCGTTGCGATGATCACTGGCCATTGAATCGAAGGCGAAAGATCAACTTTTTGGATGGAAAAGCTTCTGATTCCCACAGACAGCGTTAACTGATGGAGGTCAAAATTTCCCTCTAATGTTGTCCTCCGTCGATCTTGTGGCCAGCGAGGCTGAATGGTTGAGACTTGTGATGGAGCTTGGTTGTGGATCTCAATGGGTTGTTGATTACTGTTAACGCCGAGTTACCTGCAATGGAAGTCCCGGAATGGGAAGCCACCGTAGGACCCCCTGACGATCAAGTAAGTACCGGGAAATAATTGGACAGAGTAGTGACGTATTGGATTGAGTTCCTATTAGCTGAATCATCTGGAGGAAGGGTTTATATAGGGGTCGCCTGAGAGCGAGCCGATGCGAGATTCTCGCCGTCCGTTTTGCTCCTGCATAACGTCCTCATTAATGGCGAGATGTCCCTCATTAATGGCGAGATGTCCCTGAAGCTTTGAAAAGGTTGCTGAAGCTTGAGTTATCCTCGTTGCCTAGTCATAGAGTTGGATGAAAATTCCCTTCAGGTTATCATTGTGTGTCTTTTGCTCATTGTATGCTCAAGTCTTGAGCAGGACCTGCACCGCTATCTGTTTTTGTTCATTTTTTGGAGCTTCTTATGTCACTTTTCAGCTTTTACCGTATAACACTAATTATCACGCTTTATTTTGCTTTTAAAATAAAAAGTGTTTTAACTGCAAGTTGCTATCTGATGGTGATGCTCTTAGCAATTAAATCATATAGCAAATGGGTATATTAGCTACTATTTCACCTGCTATTTGGTTAATCATTGAAGCAACTGTTTGTATACTAGCTATCTATTTATTTGGTCTATTCAATTTCATCAAAAGAATTTGCTTTTATGGTATCCATTGATTATGTGTTGAATTTTTTTGACTAAAAAAGCAGAGTAAAACCCCTACTCAGATAAAAAAAAGATTAATAAATAGTAAAAATACAATACAAGAGTAATCCACTCCAGGTTAAAAACTGAAGACCGGTAAATAATAACAATTATATATTCATGTCTTAATCATTGGTTAATCATTGAAGCAATTATATATATATATAATATATATATATATATATATATATATATATATTCATGTCTTAATCGTTTGGTTAATCATTGAAGCAATTATATTTATATATAATTTCATGTCTTAATCGGTTAATCATTGAAGCAATTATATATATATATATATATATATATATATATATATATATATATATATAAAAGGTTAATGGTGGAAATGTGTCATAGGAGGGAATTTCCTCCTATGGTGTCGGAAAAATGCATCCTCCATATTTTTTTCGATGATCGGTATACATCATTTTCATCTTTATCATCTAAGATGTGGATACACCAAATTTCATGTGATTATACCAATTTTCATCGTTGATTTAGTTGGTGCAAAATTAATGGTTTACCGACAATAGAACTTTTTACATTGATAATTCAACGGTGAAAAAATGGTGGAATCACATGAAATTTGGTGTATGCACATCTTAGATGATAACGATCATGAAATAAAACAAATTTGCATCATTTTCAATTTGTGATCCATTCCGGCCGGTGGTTGACTTTTTATTCATGATCCATTCCCTTGGATGGAAAAGAGATAGGACCGCTAATGGGCAATGTACACTGACTTGCCGGCTATTGTATCTTAGGACAGTGCGCACGCTACCCGAAACAATTACAATAGCCAACATTATAGTTTGAGTTATCTAAAACCATTTTCTTTTTGTGTACATTTCTTAAACATATTTATTTTGCTACAAAAATTATCCAACCGAACCACTTACAAAATTCTAACAATGGTGACAATTAACAAAAATTAATCCTATCTCAACCATTTTACCAGATTTTAGATCTTTTTAATTTTTTTTTATTTTGCTTCATACCATCATAAATTTGCCTAAAATATACAGAAATTAATACAGCATGAGGCGGGCCTAACCAACCAAGCTCAATTTTCAAAAAGAGTAAAAAATTTCAGCTTAAAAGATTATTCAAAATTTTTATAGCTTAATTGGGGATAAATTAGGCACTGAAAATTGGCCAAGCTTACTTAATTTGGGGTTAATTGACCAAGCTAATTGGGGATTCATTGGTCAAGAGCCTTGGCCATCTTTTGGGTTCTGTATCAGTCTTGGGGTTATTTATTTAGGAAAAATATCACCAAAATACCATGTAGTTTATCAATTACGGTTAAATACCATGGACTCCCATTGGTTGTCGCATGAAAATACCACATGCTTTTATCTTAAGCTGATAGTCCGTGGTATTTTAGTGAGTCGCTTCTTGTTTTTGTACTCATGTGATCGATGGTGATGGATTACTCGTACATACTACTTACAAAAGAAAGGCTGAAAAATTAAGAGAAGAAAAAAAGAACTCACACCCTCACACAGCATGGCTGGGACTATCCCAACTGCTGCACTAAACTCTGGCCACAAGATCCCGGTGATCGGCCTTGGAACCGGCTGGTTGGAGAAGCTCGACGACCTATCATCAGTCTTGCTATCGGCCATCGAAGTCAGATACCGGCACTTTGACACGGCCGCCATGTACGGGACTGAAGAGGCTCTTGGCCATGCAATCGCTGTAGCGCTGAAACAAGGGGTGATAAGCTCGCGTGACCAGCTTTTCATCACATCCAAGCTCTGGTGCACAGATGCACACCCTGAACTCGTTCTCCCTGCTCTCAAGAAATCGCTCGAGTAAGAATTTATTGGAATTTCTTATTGCCATGGAGTATTCATCATGACTAAGCTTAAACTGCACTAAAATACCGTGACCTTGAGTGAGTTTTTTGATAAAAAAAAAAAAAAAAAACCATGTACGTTTTAAATTGCAAATAAATGCTATAAACTAAGAATATTTCCATCGTGAACTTTAAGTAATTTTCAGTTTATATTGTATGCAATTTTTTTATGATAAAAGCACCGAGTGGGTTCTTGCTCCAAACGGTATATGTATGAGACTAGAAACACAGCCAAAAGGTTTTGGTATTTACTTGTAAAACGCTAAGTTTGTTGGGTATTTTGCAATTTATAAAAGAGAAAACGGGCTCAGGCCTGCAGCGACCTCTCATATGGGTCAATAGGGTTCAAAAGCCTAACTGCAAAATAACCAGGGGATCCTGCTGGCTCATATGAGAGGTCGCTGCATTTTGGGCCTGTAGGCACCGTTTCTTCTTTATAAAATGAAGGAATTTATTAAAAATGTTGAAAAATTAATTAATTGTCGTGTGTTCTAGTGAAATTTCAGCAGCAAATTTTTATCATTTGTTCAAAAGGTATCAAGGTAGATCATAGACTCATTCTGGCCCAAAACTTATTCCATAATATTGTGGCGGAAACTATTCTATACTATCTATATCACAATGCTTGTCCTTTTTATGGCATTTATTTTTTCCTTAAATTATTTGTTCTCTTTAAATTTGGACAATTTTATAGTTTTTGAAGTGAAATTTGGAAATACTAGATTTTGGAAAATATTGAAATTTTGGGGTGAGATATAAAAAAAAACCTTGCTTTTATTATCAATTTGCTCTGAATATGGAGTTTGAAATCTAATCCTAAAACTGTAATTAATGAAGACTATACCATAAGGAAAAATTAGGGATTTCACGCGATCAGTATTTCAGAATAGTTATGCCTTTCTTAACAAACAAGCGATGAAGAAGAAAAAGGGTCTGGGCGTAACCAAGGTAGAAAAACACTAAAAATTATCAAATGATAATTAATGTTCTTTTTCAAGAATAATTAACCTAATCAATTGGCATGAGGGTAGGAAGCTGGGGTTGGATTATTTGGACCTCTACTTGATTCATTGGCCCTTGAGCATGAAGCATGGAGAGATCAAGTTTCCCTTTAGTAAAGAAGAGCTTCTTCCTATCGATATGAAGGCAACATGGGAAGCAATGGAGAATTGCCACAGGCTGGGGCTTGCCAAGTCCATTGGAGTTAGTAACTTCTCATCCAAGAAGCTGGCTCAGTTACTAAACCATGCTAGCATGCCTCCGTCAGTAAATCAGGTAAAATTCTCTAATATTACATGGGAAAAGAAAATGAGTCATTTAATTTTGAAATGCAGTGATGATGTGGCTTCTTTTTTTCTGGCTTATTTCGCCGAAACCACCATGTGGTTTATTTGAGTTTTCCAAAACCACCATATGGTTCAAATTAATATCATGAAACCTTCCTGAACTTTTAATTCGTTGTAAAAAAAAACCATTTGGTTTGATTTGTAAAGTTTTTTGGCCATAAACAGGTCATATGACCCACATTTGACCGATTTTTGTAGTTTTATGCCAAATTAGCCATCCTAATATCATTATCTCTGCTTTTTTATCTCTAAATTTCCATTTAACTTAATTGAGCCTTCTTCTTTAAATTCTAAAACTTGAAGCCGTTTTCTCCAAATTAGGCCAAATTGTCCACTAAACGTTACTACGAGTATGGTTTACCATCAATGCATCTAAAGAATTCGTATTTGATTGAAATAAGAGTTTGCTTTAGTCAATTTTTGTAATAAATAACCGCAGGGTTTTTTTTTCAACGAATTAAAAGTTCAAGGAGGTTTTATGATGGATTTGAACTATATTGTGGTTTACGAAAACTCGAGTAAATCATAAAGTGGTTTCTATGAAATAAGCTTATTTTATAATAGAAATCAAACAAAAAAAACACCATTGGTGTGTGTGCAATACAGATAACTAAATTCCATGTCATTATTATTTTACAAGTGTGATACACGTAATTAAATTGCCACGTCATTATAATTTTACAAGTGTGATCCACATAGTTAACATGTCATATCCCGCTTTCCAAGATATGGGAGCGGAGACACTACTTGGTCCGCAACATAACTATACCGAGAGACGATCTCAACTTAATACAGTTGCGTTAAGCATAAAAAGAAATGCAGGCCAAATGTACCAAAACAAAGTAATAAAAGCATTGTATTTATTCCATCAACTCACATTTATTACATCACAATGTTGGAGACACAGAAAGTTTATTACATTACGGTAAAAGGAAAGCAAGCACTAAACAGACAGACGACAAACAAGAACAACTAATCCTAATAATAGGTAGAGAGCCCAGCTTGTTTTAGTTTAGTTATATAAGTGTACTGGCGTCCTCGGGATTATTCCGTTGTTACCACGGAATAACGGCAAGTGGGAGACATAGTGCTCTATTTCATCCCTGAAACCACGATTAACACGAAGTGGAATCCCGAGACCCTTAATACAGCCCCACGTAATCTAAACTACCCTATCTTGTATCTAAGTTTGGTTATATATGGGTTCGGTTAAGCGTTAGAATGCCAAACCATTAAGCATTGGATCTGGAGGAGTTCACTTTCCATATCAGAATTTTTCGAACATCAAATATTTTCATCACCCCATGTTTTGATCCTCGTATCTAACCCAAACCGTACAAGTAGATGTAAAATAATGTTGAAGGTTAAACCGGGTATAATCCTTCTCTTTAGACGCAGTAGGGTTATAGCATTCTACTATAGAATAAATAGGGTCTTTAAAAGTGTAGGGTATCTTAGTAAATAGGGTTTTCAAGTTGTAAGATCGTAGTGCTAGGTTCGCAACACTTTCTAACCGAGACATAATCTAGGAAAAAAAATTCTAACTTAGCACCGCAAACCCAAAATCAAGATCATCCAAGAACTAGTAATTATAAAGAAACAACAAGCAAAACTATCTAAAAGTTTAGAAAGTACTACAACCTTTGTAGCGTATCCCCTCGTTAGTGGAAGACCTAAGATTCGCTCCTAGGATGATGGATCGAGTTTGATCGACGACCTCCATGGCCGAAGATGATCCACCTTGAAAGCAACCAATTACAAGTGTTACGCCACGCTTTCCAGTGTACGGAAGCGGAGACGTGGCAGGCCAGCAACGTATTTACTAAGAAATAAATACGTTAAATGTAATTAAGCAATATATGTATAAAATGCACAAGAATTAACAAGAGATATAAAATGAACAGCAATTTTTATTAACATTCATATTTACAATACAACTGCTTTGGAAAGGAAAGTACAATGATATAAAGCAATACCTAAACAGTGGCATACCAAATGAAAAGTAAGTACAAGAAGGTAGAAGTCCTGCTGGGAAGTGAGCTGGTCCACATCCTCCTGGCTAGGCTCTATCTCGAGTGAGTCATGTCCTCCTGACGAACATTCCAAAGAAAAAAATAGACAGGAATGTCGTCAGCGAATTAGTGCTCGGTAAGTCCCAAAAGAAAGAAAGGAATATAGCAAGTAATGAGAATTGAACTGGTAAGATGTACAGGTATAAGATTTCTATTCTAACGTAGTTGTTTGTAACTTGGTACATAAGCTATTAATGTATACGAGAGAAGTTCATCTTATCCCGTAGACTATGGTAACATGTAGTATAAGGCGCCGTCAAAACCCACGGGACAACGGCACGAGAGTTCATGTAGGTGTCTTTTAGTGATCATCTCGTGTCGCGCTATACATTCCGTACAAATCTACCCCGCTAACCCTGTAATGTATTGTATAGATTATATGGATTGTCGAGACCATGGATACAAGTTGTTCAAGTAGTCAAGTTCAGAATGTAAGCTTGTAGTAATGTCAAGTTATAGCCATGGTTCGATCAAGTCAAGTCTTGTATTTACGTTTGATATTCCGGTTCATATTCAAGTATACATGTTAGAGTTTGGATTTATATTTGAATTGGTTTCTGGTTTGAGTTTGGAATCAAGCTTGATTTAGACTTAGACTTGAGTCAGACACTTATAACTAATTTAGATCCTGAATTATGTTCGGGAGTTATCAGTAACTGCTGCACATGGACGATGGGATTTGTGTCTTTTTCCAAGACAATTACCATTGATAACACTGTTAAGTTTTCTACCTTAAATAGGCAATCACTCACTTTTTCCGGCTCCCTGGGGCTCAAGAGAATCGATCCCGTTTAAACCTATATTTACTAAAGTTCTTAACAGTATTTTATATAGCTCAAGTGGGTTTTATGAAAAATATTTTTAATATATAATTTCAAATTAAACCTCGAGAAGTTATTTATTTTATTTAGGATTTTCATGGATATGAATATTAAGGGTTTGAGGTATTTTAGTGATAATTACCTTAACTTGAATAGTTCATGGTATTTTACTGTAAGCTTGTCTTGTATTGATATCTTGATGATATTTTTGTGAACTTGTAAACTTTCATCTTAAGAAAAATGTAAGTTTGTTATATTTTGAAAATATATGGATTTGTAATATTTATATAATTATAAAAAATTAACTTTATTTAAATAGAAAAATGTGTTTTTCTTAAAAACCGTATTTAAAAACCTTTCGAGACCAAATGCTCCGTGCGAAGGTCTGCATCTTGTTCTACTAGCCCAAGGATGTACGATAATCCGCACCATCCAATAGCGGGTCCCCTAAAAAGGGTTGTAGAGACTTATTTGCAAAGGAATTTTAAAATATAATTTCAAAGAAAACCGTTTTTATAGTAAATGGTATTTTAATAAAATATTTTGTATTCGCCACAAAAATATATTCAAAGAGTATCGTGCTATGGAACTATGTGTGTTTGTGAGGGGTGGGCCATTATCCTATGAAGTTTTCTAAAGGTATAATTAACAAAAAAATACTACAAGAGAGATATGTGGAGTTCATGGTATTTTAGTGTAAAAGTTAAGTTAAAACTATTTTGCATGATATTCTTGATTAAAATTTGATTCTAAACATTGGTTATATGATTACAAATATGGTGTAAGAATATGAATGAAAAATATGTAAGAAAAAGTAGAATTTTTAAGATTTAGAAAAAGATGTCGGTATTAACTCCACTTCCAACATATGTTTTGAAAAGAGATTTTCATAGAAGAAGGAGAGAGATTGGGAGGGACTTACTGGTTATATAGGATAAGAGAAGGTAGAAGAAGGGAGGGTTGTCATCGTGGTATCGCGGGGTCACCGGAACTTGCTTCGATCCTCGCCGGAACTTGATCTCTTGCTAACTCCTCTTATACTTAGAAAACTTTGAGAATTTTGGCTATAATTTTCAGAATGAGGAAGGGCTACGGCATGAAATAGTATTTATAGTGTGGAATTAGGGTTTTGGAATTAAAATGTGTTTACCGCCGAAAACAGAGACAGAACCGCGTAGGTCGTCTTGCCTGAATTTGGAGGCAGATGCTATTTGGATTTATCCGTCCACCTCTCCGAAAATGCCAAGTTGATTTATGGCACCGTATATCGGAGGTTTGGACAGATGCGGCCGTTGTAGCAGGCTTCGTCAGATTCCCCATCGTTTGCGAGGGGTTTTTGATTGTGGGGATGCTCTTCCCTGCAGGTGCAAGCCCCTGCAATTAATTGCGTTATCGCATCGCGATAACCACTTTCTCCTGCTACAGAGGTTCACTTCATGTCGTGTGTGTTTGTTTTATTTTTGGTTGCCCGTAGATTGTATACGGAGACCAATTTATGTTGTCGCCTGTATGGCGTGAATTAGTCCAAATCCGTATATTCTTAGATTCGGGTTTGGGTTGATTTAAGGGTCGTTAATCTCGTTTGAGATTAAAATCAACTTAAATATTTGTTGAGGATACGTTAGTCTAGTTTTAGACTAAGATCTACTCAACAAGATTTTGGGATCATTCAGACCCAACAAAAGAGTAGTTGGGCTCCATTGTTTTGGTTTAAGGACGTTGGAGTCCGTAACTAGTTTAAGGACATTACGGTCCATATTGGGATGTGCCCATCGGTTTGGGAGTGCACCAAAGAGTTGTTGATTGTCGGGACCCACCACCTATCTGAAGACGTTGAAGAATTACGACATGTATCAGAGGTGTGGAGAGATGTACCCTTGAACCAAATTCCAGATTGAGGGGAGAGATCATGGTGGACCATCTAAGAATCATTAGTCATTTTGGGAGACTAAGATTAACTTAGGAGATGTGGGATGGACATCGCTCTGGTCATTATCAATTGAGGAATCATTAGCTTGGGAAGTCATGAGCATAGAGGCTCGGTCTATTTGGAGATTCAAGATGTTTTAATCTCAGGAAGACTTAGCCAATTTGGGCCTGAAGTTGGCTTCTTATAGTGTTAAACACTAATATATGCTCGGTGCTCACGTGCTCCCACGTGAGACTCTAAAGCAGTATTAAAAACTGAAATTTGGGGTGCTCACGTGTAGCACGTGAGACGCCTGAAAGTTAGCGCTGTACACTTGGGTCCAAATCCCCGTCTGTATATAAGTGTTAAACACTTAATTCTTGTAGCCCTCATGTGTGGGCACGTGAGGAGCCCCAGAGTTGGGCACTGCCTCTTTGGGTTTATTCCCTCTTCCTTTTATAAGTGCTAAACACTTAGCTCATATAATGCTCACGCACGAACACGTGAGGTGCTAAAAAATGTGAGCGCTGTCTTTGGATTTTTCTTCTTTTCCATATGAGTGTTAAGCAACTGTTTGGGGGTCACGTGAGAACACGTGATTCAATCTCAGCTATTCCTTTTTGTTCATCGGAGGTGCTCACGTGGGAACACGTGAGCTTTTATTATAGCGTTGAACGCTAATGAATCACCAGTCTTTTCCTTTATATGCATAGAGATTTTGATCTGAGTTTTAAGAATTTCAGGTCCCTCGTTTTATAAGAATTAAATTCTTATACAGGGTTAAACCCTAGTTTTATCAGAGGAATTAAATTCCTATATCCTTTTGGAAGAATTAAATTCTTTGAACTTAATTCTTTCCCCTAAGTTTTGAATCTGCAAAGCAAAATCTATCCGATGAGAATTAAATTCTCAACCTGTGAGGATATCTGCTTCTGTAGAGCTCAACCAGAGGAAGAACTGAGTTCTTTTTTTGAAGGGTTAAACCCTTGGAAAGGCGAAGAAGAAATAAGATAATCTCTGTTTCTTTCTTCTTACCTAGAGTTTCTTCTTTCTAAAAGGGAGATCTTCTTCTTTTAGAGAATTGAATTCTCTTCTTTTTTGTACTCTCTCTTCTGTGTGTTCTCTCTGTCTGTTTCTTTCCTACTCTCCTTGCTCCTATTTATATGAGAAGAAAAAGAACCAATTTGTTAAGAAAATCACTCATTGAGAGATCATGATTGATTCCAAGATCTTTTAGATCAATCGGTGAATTTTATTCACCGTTCGATTTTTAATACAAAGGCTCTTTGTGTAATAGAGAAGATTTCTTGTTTATTTAACAAGATTATGAATATCTTGTTAGTTTTAACAAGATTAGAATTTTATTTTATCATATCTTTTTAGTTTAACAAGATCAGAAATATATTTTCTTAATAAAGAATTTAATTCTATCATATGGATATCTCGTTAGTTTAACAAGATTAGGAAAATATTTTCCTATGATAGAATTTTATTCTACCAGATAATTTAATTGGTGATATTTTATCACCATCGAATTTTAAATCCAGGATTCTCTGTTAGAGAAAGATCTTTCCATATTAGAAAGGTCAGGGAAAATATTTCCCAAATAGAATTTAATTTTATCACATAGAATTTAATGGGAACATTTTAAATTGGGGCATTCACATGCTTTGCATGTGAGAGGCAAGAGAACTCACATGATTAATACGTGACCCCTGCTGTGGGTTTTAGCCTGTTTATGTTCAGCGCTCATATGCTTTGCATATGAGCGCTCACGTATTTTACACGTGAGGCATGTTTGGCTATTAATTGTTTTATTTAGTTTATTTTCAGTGTCCATATGCTTTACATATAAGCGCTCATATGTTTAACACGTGAGGCCAAATTTTGAAGACTCTCCCCCCCCCCCCCATTTTCATAAGGGAACAAGTAGCTTTTAGCCAAAAAATTTGGCGGGAACAAATGCCCCCCACTACTTTGCCCACGTAAGTATGTACGTGGGTGAAGTAGTGCAAAATTGTGCATGGCCATAGAATTGATGGCTTAGGAGACAAGTTTAGGATCCTTGTAGCCTAAGGCTTTTTCATCTACCTGAGCCATAAGGGTCTCAAGAAGGTTTTTCTCCCTGCAAGTCGAGAGGATCTCATAGGTGCATATTCTCCCTAGAAGTCGTAAGGATTTCTAAGTGTTCATCGCCTTCGTGAGTTATAAGGATCTTACTCGGGTAATTTTTTCTTACGAATCGTGAGGACCCGTAAGTAGCTTCTTCATTTCATTGGCGAACGTGGATAGTGTACAAGAGTCAATTTGGTCATTCTTGTAGGGCAACGGTGGCTTAGGAAATAGGTTTGGATCTGTCGCCTAAGACTTTTCAACATTACGAGCCGTGAGGGTCTCATAAAGAT
The DNA here is from genome assembly GCA_030015575.1 of Agapanthus africanus. Lineage (NCBI taxonomy): Eukaryota > Viridiplantae > Streptophyta > Magnoliopsida > Asparagales > Amaryllidaceae > Agapanthus > Agapanthus africanus. The sequence goes on from JASDDO010000016.1 coordinate 524,853,939, forward strand.
TTTTCTCCCTACGAGTCGAGAGGATCCCGCGGGTGTATTTTCTCCTTAGAAGTCATGAGGATCTCCTAAGTGTGTTTTTTCTTGAGAGTCGTAAGGATCTCACAAGAGAATTTCCCCCTTACGAGTCGAGAGGACTCGTAAGTGGGTTTTTTCCCTCCTTATAGATATTCGACTTTGGAGAATATGGCCCGTAGATGGTATACAAGAGTCAGTTTGGACCTGCTTGTAGGGCTCCAGTGCTTAGGAAACAGGTTTATATCCCTGTTGCCCAAGACTTTTCACCTTCATGAGCCATGAGGGTTTCATGAATATGTTTTTCCTACGAGTCGAGACGAGTCGAGAAGTTCTCGCAGGAACATTGTTTTCCCTATGAGTCGAGACGTGTCGAGAAGTTCTCGCAAGAATATCCTAATGTCACAGTTAATCTCTGCTCTTTACGACAGAGGTTCGTTAGGGTCTGTGGTACTAGGTTTTTTGTCCGTCGTACTGTCGCGTTGGCTGATGCATTCCCCGATATGCAGTCTTGCTGTTTGAGCAGCCCCGCGACTGTCGTGTCTTTGATCCCTTCGGGGGCTGGACAAGACGTCTTTAAGTAATCTCCCAGGTCATATTACTGTCGGAAGAGCAAGCGTTAGGGATTTTCCATGCCGCTTTTTACTTGAGGTTAGGCTCAATTTGGGAGCCCCGATGAGTCACGACCACTCCGCGCTGGTGTGGGATGATCTCTGATAGTCTTTCAGGTTTTACTTGAGTTGCCGTCAAGATCCTGAAGCTAGGGATCTTCTTTTGGTTCGTTTGTTGACATTGTGTCTGATATATTGCGACGAATGTCGAGGTTGTCTCTAGGTTGTCCATGAAGCGTCGAGATTCGGAACTAGGGACTTTGCCATGGCTCCATTGTTTTGACCCTGGGGTCGGTTGTTGGCGTCGCGTCTGCATTCTATTGGAGTGAGAAGTAACGTCGTTGTTGATCTCTAGGCTGTAGATGTTGCCGTCGAGACTGGGAACTAGGGACTTTGCCATGCCTCCGAGATGGTCTCTAGGTTGTTGGTGAACCGTCAAGGCTTGGAACTAGGGACTTTGCCATGGCTCCATTTGTTTTGACCCTGGGGTCGTTTGTTGACGTCGCATCTGCATCCTGCTGGAGTGAGGAGAAACGCCATTGTTGATCTATAGGCTCTGTGAACCGTCGAGATTTGGAACTAGGGACTTTGCCATGGCTCCATTTGATTTGACCCTGGGATCGTTTGTTGACGTCGCATCTGCATCCTGCTGGAGTGAGGAGAAACACCGTTGTTGATCTCTAGGCTATCTGTGAACCGTCGAGATTTGGAACTAGGGACTTTGCCATGGCTCCGATTTGTTGACATCGCGTCTGCATCCTGCTGGAGTGAGAAGAAACGCCGTTCTTAATCTCTAGGCTGTCTGTGAACCGTCGAGATTTGGAACTAGGGACTTTGCCATGGCTCCGTTTTTTTGACGTCGCGTCTGCATCCTGCTGGAGTGAGAAGAAACACCGTTGTTGATCTCTGGGCTGTAGATGTTGCCGTCGAGAGCTGGCTCTCTTTTTGATGGAGCCTGGTGGGAAAATGTAGTTCCCTTTTCGTTTGTGCATCTGGATTGTATATACGGGTCGATGTGGACTCACCTGCAGGGCAAAATTTTCATTTCATTTTATTTCTTTCCGCGATGCTCTATCATTTCAGCTTTTTATATCGCGAAAGTCATGATTGCCCAATCATTTCGGCTATTTTATCGCGGCGCCCAATCATTCCGGCTGTTTTTTTAACTCGCTGCTTTTTATTGCGAGTTGCTCAAATATTTCGGCTGTTTTTATATGCATATATTTTTCTCACTGATTTTTATTGCGAGTTGCCCCATCATTTCGGCTGTTTTTATATGTATATATTTTGCTCGCTGATTTTTATTGCGAGTTGCCCAATCATTTCAGCTATTTCATATGAATTTTCTTTGCTCGCTGATTTTTGCGAGTATGGAACTTGAAATCTGATACCAATCTTAGCATCAGCATCGCTGCGACTGGAATGTGGCCAGGAGTGAATCATCATTTGCCTTGAAAGGACTTGGAATTTGATACCGATTTAGGCATCAATATCGCTACAACTGGGATATTGCCAGGAGCGAATCATCATTTGCCTTTGTCGATTTGAACAAAGGTGGCTTAGTAAACAGGGTTAGGATCCTGTTGACTAAGGCTTTTTGACTTTACGAGCCGTAAGGGTCTCATAAAGGTATTTCTCCCTACGAGTCGTGAGGATCTCGTAGGTATATTTTCTCCTTAGGAATCATGGGGATCCCCAAGTGTGTGCTCTCTTATAAGTCGTAAGGATCTCATAAGAGTATTTTCTCCTTATAAGTCGAGAGGACTTACAAGTGTCGTTCACCATATGAGGACATTCCTCGTCATTGGTGGGACTTGGTGAGGGAACGTTTATTTATGCCTGTGGATTGTATATAAAGGTTAATATTGGACCGCTTGTAGGTCAACTTGGGGAGTGTGATGGCTTAAGAACAGGTTCAGGTCCCTGTATCTTAAGGCTTTTGAATCCTATGAGCCGTGAGGGTCTCACAAGGGGGAATTCTCCTTACGAGACGTGAGGATCTCATAAGTGTAATTTCTCCTTAGGAATCGTGGGGATCCCTAAGCGTGTTACTCCCTTGTGAGTCTTAAGGATCTCACGCAGGTGTTCTCTCCTTACAAGGTCGAGGGGACCTTGTAGGTGTTTTTATTTTAACGAGATTGCTCCCTTTTAGGTTTTCACAAACTCGCCGATAGCCCTGCTGTTTTTACTCACGGAGCCCTTTCGGGTTTTCATCCGTGCTCATTTCGCTTGTGGACGTACTGTTTTTTTTAACAACGAGATTGTGCCCTTTCAGGTTTTCATAAGCTCGTCGGTAGCCCTACTGTTTTTACTCAATGCGCCCTTTCGGGTTTTCATCCGTACCCATTTCGCTTGTGGACGTACCGTTTTTTTTACCACTCTGTTTGCCAATGGCACTTAGGGGGGACTTCGCCACCGGGGTAGCTGTGTAGCCAGCGGGGTTTGAGTTGCAGTCCTTGCCGTTGGGACTTGTGGACTTGAATTCTATCACCGCCGTGCTTGAGGCAACATATTAGTTTAAGGACATTACGGTCCATTGTTAGTTTAAGGACATCTTGGTCCGTTGTTAATTTAAGGACATCTCGGTCCATTGTTAGTTTAGGGACATCTCGGTCTATTGTCAGTTTAAGGACGTAGTGGTCCATTGTTACCATTTTGGAGGCAACGGTTAGTTTAAGGACATTTCGGTCCGTTGTTAGTTTAGAGACATCTCGGTCCGTGGCCAGCTTTGAGGTGAAGTTTTGCCGGATACTACTTATAGAGTTTGGACTCAGGAAGACAGTGAGCGGACACGAGCATCTTCATCTATCATTAACCTGAGCCGTAACTCGTCAAGCGCAGTATTTCTTAAGGAACCGGGCGTTTATTGGCCGGAAGGGTCTTTCGCCATGCATATCCATGAGCAAGTAGGACCTACCTTGGTAGACCTTGTCTATGATGTACGGACCCTCGTAGTTTGGCTCGAATTTCCTCCGCTTTGCACGATTGGGGATCATAGGTCTTTTGATAACTAGCACGAGTTCGCCCTGGCAGAACGTTCTTGGCCTAGTTATTCTTTCATATGAGCGCGTCATCCTTGCTTTGTAAGCTTCCAGTTTTTGCTACGCTATGAGACGAGTTTCATCAAGGGCATCGAGCCCCTCAAGCCGAAGATAGGCATTTTCTTTATCTGTCAGCTCATATCGAACTGCAACTCGTAGAGTGGGTAGCTCTATTTCCAAGGGAAGTACCGCTTCCATGCCTAATACCAACGCGAATGACATTGTATTCGTGGCCGTTTTGAACGTGATTCAATACGCCCAGAGAGCTTCATGCAATTTCTCGTGCCAGTCCCTTTTATTTCTGGACATTGTTTTCTTTATGATCTTCGTCAAGGTCTTGTTGAAAACTTCAGCTAGACCGTTAGCTCTGTGATTATAGACCGAAGAGTATCTCCAATCTATATTATACTGCTGTGCGAAGCGGCTGATCTTATGGTTTCTGTAGGCCGGCCCATTATCCAAGATGATTCGTCGCGGAGTGCCGAACCGGTAGATGACATGCGCCCTGAAGAAATGGAGGATATTCTCCGTCTTCACCTCCCTTAACGGTACTGCCTCTACCCACTTAAAAAAGTAATCGGTTGTTGCCAATATGAACCGATGTCTCTTGGACGATACTGGTTCGATGGGCCCGATTATATCGATTCCCCACATTTCGAACGGCCAGCTAGCCAATGTCGGGTGCAGCGGATTTGGATGCTGGTGGATGAAGTCCCCGTGAATTTGGCACGAGTGACACTGCTTCGCATATTCGAGGCAGTCCTGAATCATCATGGGCCAATAGTAACACATTCTCTTGATCTTCAACTTCATCTTTGGTCCGGCCTGATGAGAACCGTAGAGTTCGTCATGAGTTTCTTGGACGACCCTCCTTGCTTCCTCCGGTCCCAAGCATCTTAGCCACAAACTGCCGAATGATCTCTTATATAGAGTATCATTGACGAAAGCAAAAGACAGAGCTCGTTTCATGAGCTGATGTCTTGCCGACACGTCTTCAGGCGTTGGATGGGATTTGAAGTAGTCCATGAAGACTTCTCGCCAATCCTTAGCATTTTCTTCGCTTTCTATTCGGCAGGATGCTTGCTTGGTCGCTTCCTTTCCTTCAGACGGCTCCGGAGATATTTCTGCTGGCGCGAGAATCCGACAGTTTTGCATAATGATCCTTACGTCATCGAGGTTTTCGTCGGCCAATTCTTTAGCAGCATAGCTAAAGCATCCGCCTTGTTATTTTCCGCCCACGGTATGCTTCCCAGGATGTAGAAGGGGATTTTAGTCAGCAGTTGCCGCACTCTTTCGCCATATTTTACCAACTCCGGTTTACATGTCTGATAGTCGCCATTTACTTGGTTAACGACTAGCTGGGAGTCTCCATATATGAGGAGAATTTCGATGCCCATGTCAACAGCAATCTCAAGACCTGCTATCAAAGTTTTGTACTCAGCCTCATTGTTCATTCTCGGCTCTGTTAATGAAAGGGAGAAACGCATTATCCCTCCTTGAGGAGTCACGAAGATAAGGCCCACCCCGGCTTTAATCATGGGGGTGTTTTGTTTTCTCTTCTTCATGGAAGATACTCCATCGAAGTAGAGTTCCCATAGGGCATTATTTCCTTCCTCCTCCCTGTCGATTGCATTGAACGCGTGTTCATTTGGCAATTCGCAATTTAAGGGAGAATCGGCTAGTATTGGATGTTCAGCAAGAAAGTCGGCGATGGTCTGGTCCTTCACTGCCCTGAGGGGTCGATAGATTATCGAGAACTCTATCAAGAGAAGGGCCCATTTGGCAAGCCTTCCTGTTAGTATGGCTCTTGACATCAAATATTTGAGAGGATCCACCTTTGATATGAGATGGACCTCACGTGCCAAGGCATAATGTCGAAGCTTCGTTATCGCGAAGATCAGTGCCAGGCAATACTTTTCGATGGGGGAGTAGTTGTTTTCTGCCCCAAGGAGAACTCTACTCAAATAGTAAAGAGCTCTCTCCTTTTCCTGATCGTTCACCTGTGCCCATGGCACGCCTAAAGAACCTTCAAGGGCTGTTGTGTACAGGATGAGGAGATTTCCCTTGACCGGAGCAGTCAGTACCAGTGGATTCTGCAGATATCGCTTGATTTCATCCAGTATATTTTGGCATCTACGATCCCAAACGAACGGGGTCCCCTTATTCATTAGATGGATGTAGGGGCAGCATTTGCCAGAGAGGTTAGCTATAAACCGTCGGATATATGCGAGCTTTCTTTGGAGAGATCGCAGTTGCTTGAGAATTTTTGGTGAAGGCATTTCCATAATTGCCTTGATCTTTGATGGGTCTATTTCGATGCCTCGGTTTCGTACGATGAATCCTAGGAATTTGCCTGAGGAGACTCCGAATGCGTATTTCAAAGGGTTCATCTTCATATTATATTTCCGAAGACGCTGGAATACTATTTTCAAATGCTCTAAGTGCTCCTAATACGATTTGTTTTTCACCACGAGGTCGTCGATATAACATTCGACAATCTCGTGTATGAGGTCATCGAAGATATTCGTCATGGCCCTCTGGTAGGTAGCGCCAGCGTTCTTCAGACCGAAGGGCATCACTTTAAAGCAGAATATGCCCAGCGGGGTCCGAAAGGCAGTATGCTTTTGGTCTTCGGGATGCATTTTTATTTGATTATAGCCCGAAGATCCATCCATGAAAGAGAAGACCTCATTAGTGGACGTTTTATCGATCATCAGCTCGGTAACCGCTACTGGGAAGTCATCCTTCGGGCAAGCTTTATTGAGGTCCCGGAAGTCCACGCAAATGCATACTGTCCCATTTTTCTTCATCACAGGGACAATGTTGGCGATCCAGTCAGGATATTGACCTTCTTGGATGAAGCCGGAGTCGATTAGTTTCTTGACTTCGGCATTGACGCTCATCTCGAGCTCGAGCCGCATTCTTCTTGGCGTCTGTTTGACCGGCTTAACGTCCGGTGATATAGTCAGTTTATGCACCGCTATTTCTAGATCTAGTCCCGGCATCTCGGAATAGTTCTATGCGGAGCAGTCATTATACTGCATAAGCACGGCCTCGACTCATTTTCTGTCCCCAAGTCGATTTTTCTCAGGTTGTCCGCTGTGGTGTGTATCCTATCTTCTAGCTCTTTTGGTGCCGGTGGAAATTCTAAAACTACATCATCCTCCTCCTCATTTGCGAAGCACCGGGAAAGGTCGTCCATATTCTCGTGCTCTCCCTCTTTTGATAGTGTTATCACGTGGCAGGTACGAGTTCGTTTCCAAGCTCGATGTTGATCTAGAATTTCCCTCGCAGTGTATTTTGCTCTTGGTTCATGCTTTTGTGGTGGGGCTACCCACCAGCTGTCAGATAGAGAAAACCTGCCTTGCTGATACTGGTTTTCGACCCAGTTTTTGAAGGTGAAGTAGTCTTCAAGAGGATGTCCTATTGCTCGGTGGTAGGAGCAATAAGTCGGATGATGGACCTCCTTTATTTGCTCGGGGTGCCAAGACTTCGGGAGCGTCATCATTTGATGCTTCATGACTAGGTTGAATATTTTTCTTGTCTTGTCTTGAGAGAAAGAGTATTCCCGACCCATTTTCTTCATAAAAGACGGATTCCATCTGACTTTTTCTCGATCATGTGGTTTCTTGGATCGGCTTCGCTGTTTTTGAACACCATTCCCGTTCTTGATCTTGTTGTTACTTCTGCGTCGGAATTTTTCCTTGCCACGAGAGCGCACAGCAGGCTGAGGATGAAGGGCATCGTAGTCTTCTCTTTCCGTGGACTGTTGAATTAGACGTTGCGTCCTGGCTTTCTCGTAAATGGCCATTTCGCGGCTGTGGTCATCCCAAACCTTTTGACCGGCTTCTCTCATTAGCTTGTCAATTTGTTCTTTGAATGACGGACTTGGCATTCTTACGGCGGGATGTCGCTCTGGTTCAATATTAGCGCTGTCAGAAGATGCATTCACTTCTCCACCGGAGTTATTTATGACATGGAAACCATGGAATCGCTCCCGTTTCTTGGGCCGAACATATCCAAACCCAGTCGTCTCCGTCTTCCCGTTGGGCATCTTTCGCTGAGTCCTGAGAATGTCCCAAATCTTGTTGTAGAACTGGACTTGTCGAGCGGTTCGTTTGAAGGGTACGCCTAGGCATCTTAACAGCCTTTTCAATCTCTCTACGTAATATCTGGGCAGACGGATTGGTTGGAGCCTATCGAGCGCAAAATCGGCACCATGCCAGACTTCTTTTTCCACTTTAGTCTCCGTAGATTGGTAGAAAAGGATCGCCTTTTCACCTCTTCGCCTAGGAGGAACGTAGAAGGTCTACAGCTCTTGCACGCCGTATGTATCGAGTGCATCAAGTTCCCTGTAATACTGCTACGGAACCATGATGATTTGTAAACTCTGATCGGCTCCAGTGATGGTTTGTACTGACGGGCGAACGGAGAATACGGCGTTGGCTTCGTCTTCAGAGTCACTGCCAAAGACCAAAATAAGAGTAGATGGTCCTGGCCTATTGCCTTGGGGTTGCCCCGAGTAGAATATTTCTTCATCTTCCTCGGTATCGCTCCTAAAGATTGGGATGGTGGCAACGGCTTTTCGTCGGTTCTCGGGTTTACGACACCTTTCCGTGTCTTCGAAGTCTGGTAGGAAGTACTTGGCGTCTTCATATTTGCGGACTTCATTTACGGAGAATGGGTTTAGCTCCCCTGTAACTGTGTACTCGAGGCCGTCTTTGAAGTACTTCATACACTGGTGTTGTGTAGAAGGGATGATGTTGTACTCATGTAACCAAGGCCGGCCTAGCAGAGCATTATACCAAGTATTGGCGTCGATGACATGAAATTTGATGTCAGTGATGGGCATCCCAAAGCGTAAAGTCAATATCACGGACCCAAGCGTCCGTGATGACTGCGAGTCGAACCCGGAGATGGTAATTTTGTCCCGAGCCAGGTGTTGAACGTTCATGCAAATTTCCTTCAAAACCTTCACGTTGAAAAGGTTTACAAAGGACCCGTTGTCGACCAGGATCTTCCCTATCTTAATGTCGTGGCAGTACCCGGTGACATATAGAGAACGGTTTTGCTCGCGCGTTCCAAGGAGGAGATCTTCATCGCCGAATGTGATGTCAGCTAATTGAACCTCTGCCAGCTCGTCCTTCATCTTTTCTTCCGCAAAGAAAGCTTGGAACTGATCAGGCTCTTGCAGTGTCTTGATTAGTGAATCTCGTGCCTCTTTAGACAGGAGGAGAGCATCCAGTATGCTCAGTTGCGAAGGTATCTTCCTCAGATGTGCCAGGACATTATAATCCGCCTTATTTTTCTTAAGTAGGTCCTTGGCCGCTAGCTCTTTGACGACTCCATCATCGAGCGCAATTTCCTCAGAGATTTTTTCCTTCCCTTGTCCCTTTTGCTCGAACCTTTGTTTGTTGGCCTGAGCTTCTTCTCAGGCAACGTGCGATTACGTAGCTGAATGTTCTCATATTTCTTCACCTCTTCTTCTTTTCCAGCGGTGGATTCTTTGAAGAGAGGGCCAAGGGTTATTTCTTCCTCAGAACCTCTCCCGAACGTGAGAACCTGAGTTTTCCCTTTTGTCGAACTGGTATCAACCATATGACAGTTGCCAGTCGTTTTTCCGCACTCATCTGTCGCACTTTTTCGTTATCGACGAGCTTCACGCTTCATCCTCTTGAAGTGTTGTCGGTGGGCAACGTAACCCTGCCACCACTTCTTGAAGTCACTGCACTCTTCGGTGGGGTGTGTAACCCTCCGATGGTATGAGCAGTAGTTCGGGTGTACATCCGCTTCATCGAGGCACGTACTCCCGGGAGTATTTCCTTTGAAAGGTGGCAGCTTCATCCCCATTGACAGGGCTTTGGCGAACTGTTTCCCCGTCTTAAACCTGCTTTTTTCTGCCGTGGATGTGCTTCGATCTGGTTGGAGTACGTTGTGACTCTTCCTCGCCGCAGCTTCTTCATCCTGACGCCGACACTTGGCCTTTTCGTATATGGTCGTTTCACGCTCTTGGTTAGTTTTGCTCTTTTGAAGGGCTTCATTTAGCAACCTGTCAATCAAGTCTTCTGACGGCTCCAGGAATTTTTGCACCGGTCTTGCCCCAGTTTTTCTTCACCGTTTTCTGACTCCGAGGGGGTCTCTTCATTTTTTAACGATGAATGAGAGACCATGTGGCAACTCGCTACATAATCCTCGGGCTCTTCTGACGATTCGTTCCCCTCATCATTGTCATTGTCTCCATTCTCAAGGATATGGTTGAGAAATTCTTCGAAAATGACTGGGGTCCGCACCTTCTGGTTGTACTCCTCCAGTGCATCGATGTATTTTTGCAGGTCCGTATGCTTGTTATCAGGCTGTATGGACTTCTTGGTATTCTTCTTTTCTTCGAAGGCTTCGAAGGCTTGGCCTGGAGGTCTTGCCCAACGTTACCAGTTTTCGGTGTTGGGCGTGGTTTAAGAATCCCCTCAATGATCTCGGGCTCCAGCGGGCTTTTCCACTTGATCGTCGGACATGCTTGGAGGTCCTTCAGCATTCTTTTAGTTTTAGCTCAAACGACAACTTCCCATGGAGCTTCTTCTACAAACGAGCATGATACCCCTGCCGTGTCCACCTTTTTAAGAGCGTGCTTCTGTAGCGGGTTCACCCTTCAATTTTCGGATAGCGCAAACTTGCCTTGCTGGCACTAGTCCTCGACCCAATTTTTGAAGACGTAGTAATCCTCAATTGGGTGGCCCAATACTCTATGGTAGGAGGGACTGTTGACGTCACCAGGCTGCAGTGGATGTCTCGGATCCAGCAGAGTGATAAGTCTGTTGCGCACCGCCAGTTCGAACAGCCTCCTTGTTTTATCTCGGGGAAACGAGTAAGGACGTCTCAACTTCTCTTCGAGAGATCGGCGTGTGTTGCTTTGGCGAGCAACCGGTTTCGGGTCATTCGCTTGTTGTTGAGCATTGGCAACGAAGGTCACTTTCCTTTTTCCTTTTTCATTCCGGGGATTCGTTTTTGAAAAGGATGGCCTATGGCCCATCTGATCCATTTGGGCCAGCTTGTCGATCAAGGCCTGAAAGGTGGTCGGCTTGAAGAACATCATAAATTGGGATATAGTCGCCTGAGGATCAAGGGTCCCTACGAACATGCCCACGGCCGGAGCTTCTTCTATGTGTTGTTCGTATTTTGACCATAGGTTCCGCCACCGAATTGCGTATTGAACCCAGGTCTCTCCTGGCTTCACCCTGGCATTGATTAATGCCGTGATCAGGGTGCTCTTGCGAACCGCTATGTGAATAGTAATTCCATCTCCGTGAATGTTTTGACAGAGTCATTTGGGAGCTCGGGGTACCATTCAAATTTTGTCTCCGACAAGCTGCCGAAAAACTGGCGAAACAGCAATTTCTCGTCGCCTTCAGTATTGTCATGCCCCGCTTCCCAGAGTACGCTAAGATAGGTACGTGACATAGCCAACCATGCTACCTGTGGATAGGAAGTATCCTTCTACAGTCGCAATACAGCTGTAGAGATATCAAGAACAATAATAAACTATCTAACACATGTCCATAAGCCAAAATAAAATGAGTCAAGAATAAAATAATGCGGAAGCGAAAGATCCAATACAAGAATAAACTGGAATGTACGTCCCATAATGCGGGCTCACATCAGGAATGAAATAATACTGAAATTAACTGAACTAACTACTAGCAAGTCCTCACTGCTCAGCCTGCTGACTGAAATACTCCTCTCGGACTGTAGCAAAGGTAAGGAATCTGGGCCATGCAAAACCCAGACGTCAGCGCGTCATAACATCAAGCAATAATATATAATCAGGATAGCAAGACATGCAAGTATGATCATGAATGGTAAAGCAGGTGTAACAGCAATATAAATCAGGGCAGTGAAAGGTAGTGTGCAGTGAGTGATCTAAACTGGTCTATTGGGTTATCTACTCTCAAGTCTTTGAAATCAATTTGATGAATCGTCGATGTAACTCAATAATATCCCGTGCGTGCCCGGGATCACGGTGAAGATTCTCGGGCTGAAACCGAGACATGCCGCTAGGCACTAAAAGGAAAAGGGATAACGATGAATGATGTCAACGGCATCATCCCAAGGCTGGCCTAGCCTCTAAAAGGTAGTGGGTAAAGATAGATGATGTCAGCAGCATCATCCCAAGGCTGGCCTAACCTCTAAAACTGATCAGTAAAGGTATCAACTGTCGAGTTACAAGTCAGGTTTCATCATTGATTTCCCTATACCCCCAAGTTATATGTGTTCAAGTCAGATATTAAATAATCTGGAGCTAATGCCAACACAGGATCAGGCAGGTACAGGTTTGTCTGGATAGACAACAGGAAATGTCCGTAAGGACAACAGGTCAGGTTTGTTGGCATTAGTCACAAGATCAGGTAACAGCTAAATCCATGGTACATCAGGTCAAGTCAGGTAGTATATAGGTATCATGTCATGTCGAGAGGTGCACGGTACCATGTCGTATCAAATAGTAGGTGTAACAAGTCATGTCAGGGGTGCACAAAATGTCATGTGGGTGCTCATAATCAAACATAAACATGGGTATACAAAATAAGCATGGGGTACTAATAAAATGGAACATTGTAATGTGATATGCAATCATGTACAGATTAAGGCATACAGATGCACAGTTATGATTAGGGTTAAAGTTAAAGTTCCAATACTAATTAAACTACAATTTATCAAATGTGGAATGTGAATATTTCAATGTTATACATTCAAGTGATCTATTGATGCAATAATATGTATACTAGACGGGATGGATGCAAACGGGTGTTTGAAACGTTATAAACTATCTAAAAGGGTACTATGGGCTATGTAAATAATTATTATGTGATTTAAATACGGATGTAGGTACTAGGTATAGTAAATCAAAATGCACATGGTATGTTCCAAGTTATAAATCTAAAATGATAAAATGGACATCGAATGTTAAAAGGTAACATGAGACATTGGATTAAATCTATAGGTTTAACATGTAATCAAATAAGTATAAATATTTAGAATAACATGTAGCAAGTTTCACTTGCCTCGACAGATCACGAAGCGGGTATACAGAACGTCACGCGTTGGCGGGAAAAGTCGCGACGCATGCACGGTACATGGAACGAGTCCAAACAACATACAAGGGGATCACACGGGTCAGAAATGCTTGCTGGGTCGTCGTGATCGTCGCCGGCACGGTCGGATTCCGGCAAACCAAGAAACAGGGGACAAATTTAATGGCAAGAAAATGCATGGAAAAGAAAAGAGAATCATGGAAGGAGGATAGAGAAGATTGAGAAGAGGAAGCTTACCCACTGGATTTCAGAGGGGCGATGGCGTCGACGATGATGATCGGCGAAGCTCCGGCGATGAGATTAGGGTTTGTTTTAGATGAGGCAGGGTTAGGGTTTTGTTTGCTGTGGCTTGGGTGCAGGGCTGGTGCCGGGGTATTAGTGAGGAGATGGTGCAAAGGAGAGGAAGAAAATGAGATGGTGATGATGGTGGGTGTGAGGTTGGGGTCGTCGGCGACGGGTGGTGACGTTGGGTTCTTGGGTGTGTAGGGTGCAGTGGGCTTGGGAAATGGGAGAAGGAAAAGAAAGAAGGAGGAAGCAGATGAGACGAGGCTCGGTTGAGGTTGAGGAGATGATGGAGTGATGGAGTTTAGGGTTAGGGTTTGAGGAAGGCGATGGGTTAAAGGAGAAGGGAGCTGCGGGGTTTTTAAAAGGGAAGAAGAAAATATAGGGATGCTGAGAAGGGATGTGACGTAGCGGGGAGGCGGTGCCGCAACTCGAGGAACGCACAGTAAACGCGAGATGAGAGAGAGAGGCGCGAGAGGAGAGAGAAAGAAGAGAGAGAGAGTTACGCTCGGGGAGAGAGAGAAAAGGAGGAAGAGAAAGATTTTGAGGGGGGGAGAGAGACGTGTGGGGCCGGCGTCAGAATAGGGAAGGACTCTGATTGGCCCAGAGGAGAATAGAAAGATAAGGAAAGAGTTGGAAAAAATTTAAAAAGATTTTTAATTGTTCAAAAATATTTTCGTTAGCTGTAAAAGAAATCTTTAAGCTGTTAAAATATATTAAACGAATTTAAAAATTTAAAATAATTAGAATTTTGGCGGGATACAAAATATTTCAAAGTGCGTCCGGGTCGGGTCCAAAATTTCGGATTTGAAATACGAAAATTATTTATAAGTTCCAAAATTTAAAATGAAAGATTATGTAACGAAAAAGTATACCCCCAAGAACGGACGCACATACGTGCGCGTAACCATCCAAACACGTTCGTTTCACTAAACGGGACGAAAACGAGATGCACGGACGCTACCACAGGGTTTGGGGTATCATGCAGGCCATGTTATGTATTTTTAAATTATTTTACGTGACTTAAATTGTTATATGTAAAAATATGCGATACTAGGTGAATGTTAAAATGCAGAATACATGAGATGCACATGTCTAATTAACAGGACAGTATAGTTTAGGAATATGAATTAGCCAGTTCAAGCAAGCGGGTCGGGTCGAGTGCAATGTAAAAGTAAACTACCATCGCATCCAAACAAGATATATCAGTAAAACACCACAAACAAACAAATACGGCAACAGAAATTGGTATAACTGAACTCGGTTGTTATATTATACCCAACAACAAAAAGAATTTCGTCCTCGAAATTCCAAGAACAAGAAAGGATAAACAATCCATCCAACTACAAGAATAGATGCGGAAACTTCTGCCGGATTTCATCTTCTCGTTCCCAAGTTGACTCTCCATGTGAGCGCTTACCCCCAGAAACAAGTACAAGAGGGATAACTTTGTTCTTAAGAAGCTTTTCCCTTCGATCCACGATCGACACCAGTCGCTCCTCAAAAGTCAAATCTTCTCGTACAGTTAGCTCCGAATGATCCAACACATGTGTTTCACCTCGAACATATTTACGGAGTTGAGATAAATGAAACACGTCATGAACATTTGCCAAAGATTATGGTAACGCCAATCGATAAGTTAATTCTCCAACACACTCCAAAATCTCGAAAGGCCCTACGAATCGAGGACTAAGCTTGCCTCGACTCCCAAAACGAATCACTCCTCTAGTTGGTGATATCTTCAAGAACACAAGATCACCAACAACGAACTCTAGAGGTCTTCTCGATGTATCGGCCCAACTCTTCTGCCGATCCTGTGCTGCCTTCATGTGATTCCGGATAGTATTAACCTTCTCTACTGTTTGCACGATCAAATCCGGTCCCAATAATCGTCGTTCTCCAATATCGTCCCAACAAACAGGTGAAAGACACATGCGACCATATAAAGTTTCGAATGGAGCTATCTGAATAGTCGCCTGAAAACTGTTATCGTACGAAACTCCTCCAAGTGTAGCTGATCTTCCCATGAACCCTTGAAGTCTAACATGCAAACTCTTAACATGTCTTCAAGAGTGTGGATCATTCTCTCCAACTGGCCATCTGTCTGAGGATGATAAGCTGTGCTAACTTCAATCGAGTCCCCAAACTTTCCTGTAAGCTCCTCCAGAAGTGTGCTAAGAAACGGGTGTCACTGTCGGACATGATACTCACCGGTACTACATGCAATACTACAATCTCCTGCATGTACCGTTCTGCCAAAGCTTCTGTTGATTGACCAACTCGAAATGGTATGAAATGCTGCCTTGGTCAATCGACCAACAATCATCCAAACTGCATTGTTGCCCTATGGACTCTGCGGTAAAGCCGTCACGAAATCCATGGTTATATATTCCCACTTCCATTGAAGAATCGGAAGTGGTTGCAATAAACCAGCAACCCTTTGATGTTCAGCATTAACTTGCTGACACATCAAGCATTTTGTTACAAAGCGGGCAATCTCCCGTTTCAAGCCTTCCTACCAGAAATGTTGTCGTAGATCACGGTACATCTTCATACCTCCTGGATGTACGGAATACGCAGAACTGTGCGCCTCCTTCAACTTCTTCGCGGATATCTCCCTTTGGCACACACAAACGACTACCATATCGTAACGAATCATCTTCATGAACCAATAAGTCCGTTCGAAGTCCAGCTTCAACCTGTTCTCGAAACTTCTGCAATCTAAGTTGTAACCTTCCCATGCGGCATCAAAACACATCCCAATCCTTTCCCAGATTCGTCGCTGTGAATCATCAATCCTCCGGAACTATCTGGCACGGTCAGAATAGGAGCGGTTATCAATCTCTGGTTCAACGCCTCAAAAGCTGACGCACACTTATCTGTCCACACAAATGGTACTTCTTTGCACGTAAGCTTGGTCAAAGGCTCCGCCAGACGGGCAAAGTTCTCCACGAACCTTCTGTAATACCCGGCGAGTCCAAGAAAACTTCTTATCTCCGCAACATTCTTCGGAATCGGCCAATCTCGAACTGCTGCAATATTTTCGGGATCAACAGCGATTCCATCGCCAGACACGACGTGTCCCAAAAACTTCACTTCTTCAAGCCAAAACTCGCACTTGCTCATCTTTGCATACAATCTTTCTTGCCTCAACGTCTGCAGTGCGATCTTCAAGTGTTCTGCATGCTCTTCAATACTCTTCGAGTAGACCAGAATATCATCAATAAACACCACTATAAACTGGTCCAAGAATGGTGAAAAGATTCGGTTCCTCAAGTCCATAAATATCGCCAGTGAATTCGTTACTCCGAAGGGCATCACTAAGTACTCGTAATGTCCATACCGAGTTCGGAATGCCGTCTTGCAAATATCTTCTGTTTTAACTCGGACCTGATGATATCCGGATCGCAAATCCAGCTTCGAGAATACTCTCGCGCCACTAAGCTGCTCAAATAATTCGCCAATGCGAGAGATCGGGTACTTGTTCTTAATAATCACCCGGTTTAATTCTCGATAATCGATGCACATTCTTCTTGTGCCATCCTTCTTCTTGACTAGAAGAACCGGAGCTCCCTAAGGCGAGTTACTGCTTCGAATCCAACCCTTCTCGAGTAATTCAGTAACCTGCTTCTTGATTTCTTCCAACCCCACTGGTGCCATCGGATAATACGCCCTTGAGATTGGCGCTGCACCAGGAACAAGATCAATCGCGAACTCCATATCTCGTTTTTGGCTGTAAATCTGAGATGTCCTCGAACACGTCCATGAAATCTCGAACTATGGTTGGCGCTTCTTCCTTAACAACTTCCATCGACGAAAGAACATTGGTTGTCGGCCTAGCCCTAAACTCGACTGGTCCGACAGAACTACTACCTCCAGCAAAACAAACTCCGGATGTCCGGGAATCTGGAAATTCGCTTTCTTTGCTCTACAATCAATGTGAGCGTGGAAAGTACCGAGGAAATCCATTCCCAAGACAACAACAAAACAAAAGGGTGCACCAGAATTGGGTAATTCTAATGCGGGGAAAAACATGGACAAGTAGGATACCTGAAACGATTTCACCTGAAGCCAAACACTGAAGTAGGTAAGCACGGTGAACAGAATTCAAGCTTGCGATAAAACATGAACTGGAAAGCAAGAGAAGCAAGGAAATAAAACGACCATGAAACAAGGAGATGAATCAAGACTAGGACTCCAAGTTACTTAAATAGAGTACCGCATTGTAACCATGCTGCAGTTCATAGTTACAATCACATAACTCCACTCAAGTCGCCCAAATCCTAGTATCAGAGTCAAGAAACAGGGAGAAACAATAGAGAACCAAAAGGTTTCAAGTCGAGATGCAAAGTGGTGTGCATATCGTCAAGGCAAAGGATAAGAGAAAGATATGATTCAAGAATCACGATAACAAGGTGGCAGAACATGTCCCTAATCACGAGTATTCTGATTCGTGTATTGGGTCCAATACCCAACTACAAAAGAATCAAACTCGATTAACATATATTATATGGCTCTGATACCAAACAAACCATGTCACGCCCCGCTTCCCAGAGTATGCTAAGATAGGCACGTGACATAACCAACCATGCTACCTGTGGATAGGAAGTATCCTTCCACAGTCGCATTACGGCTGTAGAGATATCAAGAACAATAATAAACTATCTAACACATGTTCATAAGCCAAAATAAAATGAGTCAAGAATAAAATAATGCGGAAGCAAAAGATCCAATACAAGAATAAACTGGAATGTACGTCCCATAATACGGGCTCACATCAGGAATGAAATAATACCGAAATTAACTGAACTAACTACTAACAAGTCCTCACTGCTCAGCCTGCTGACTGAAATACTCCTGCTCGGACTGCAGCAAAGGTAAGGAATCTGGGCCATGCAAAACCCAAACGTCAGCACGTCATAACATCAAGCAATAATATATAATCAGGGTAGCAAAACATGCAAGTATGATCATGAATAGTAAAGCAGGTGTAACAACAATATAAATCAGGGCAGTGAAAGGTAGTGTGCAGTGAGTGATCTAAACTGGTCTATTGGGTTAACTACTCTCAAGTCTTTGAAATCAATTTGATGAATCGTCGATGTAACTCAATAATATTCCGTGCGTGCCCGGGATCACGGTGAAGATTCTCGGGCTGAAACCGAGACATGCCGCTAGGCACTAAAAGGAAAAAGGGTAACGATGAATGATATCAACGGCATCATCCCAAGGCTGGCCTAACCTCTAAAAGGTAGTGGGTAAAGATGGATGATGTCAGCAGCATCATCCTAAGGCTGGCCTAGCCTCTAAAGCTGATCAGTAAAGGTATCGACTATCGAGTTACAAGTCAGGTTTTATCATTGATTTCCCTATACCCCCAAGTTATATGTGTTCAAGTCAGGTATTAAATAATCTGGAGCTAATGCCAACACAGGATCAGCAGGTACAGGTTTGTCTGGATAGACAACAAGAAATGTCTGTAAGGACAACAGGTCAGGTTTGTTGGCATTAGTCACAAGATCAGGTAACAGGTAAAGCCATGGTATATCAGGTCAAGTCAGGTAGTATATAGGTATCATGTCATGTCGAGAGGTGCACGGTACCATGACGTGTCAAGTAGTAGATGTAACAAGTCATGTCAGGGGTGCACAAAATGTCATGTGGGTGCTCATAATCAAATATAAACATGGGTATACAAAATAAGCATGGGGTACTAATAAAATAGAACATTGTAATGTGATATGCAATCATGTACAGATTAAGGCATACAGATGCACAGTTATGATTAGGGTTAAAGTTAAAGTTCCAATACTAATTAAACTACGATTTATCAAATATGGAATGTGAATATTTCAATGTTATACATTAAAGTGATCTATTGATGCAATAATATGTATACTAGACGGGATGGATGCAAACGGGTGTTTGAAACGTTATAAACTATCTAAAAGGGTACTATGGGCTATGTAAATAATTATTATGTGATTTAAATACGGATGTAGGTACTAGGTATAGTAAATCAAAATGCACATGGTATGTTCCAAGTTATAAATCTAAAATGATAAAATGGACATCGAATGTTAAAATGTAACATGAGACATTGGATTAAATCTATAGGTTTAACATGTAATCAAATAAGTATAAATATTTAGAATAACATGTAGCAAGTTTCACTTGCCTCGACAGATCACGAAGCGGGTATACAGAACGTCACGCGTCGGCGGGAAAAGTCGCGACACGTGCACGGTACA
The DNA here is from genome assembly GCA_030015575.1 of Agapanthus africanus. NCBI lineage: Eukaryota > Viridiplantae > Streptophyta > Magnoliopsida > Asparagales > Amaryllidaceae > Agapanthus > Agapanthus africanus. The sequence continues at coordinate 524,873,219 of JASDDO010000016.1, forward strand.
CGGAACGAGTCCAAACAACACACAAGGGGATCACACGGGTCAGAGATGCTTGCTGGGTCATCGTGATCGTCGCCGGCACGGTCGGATTCCGGCAAACCAAGAAACAGTGAACAAATTTAATGGCAAGAAAATGCATGGAAAAGAAAAGAGAAGCATGGAAGGAGGATAGAGAAATTGAGAAGAGGAGGCTTATCCACTGGATTTCAGAGGGGCGATGGCGTCGACGGTGATGATCGGCGAAGCTCCGGCGATGAGATTAGGGTTTGTTTTAGATGAGGTAGGGTTAGGGTTTTGTTTGCTGTGGCTTGGGTGCAGGGCTGGTGCCGGGGTATTAGTGAGGAGAGGAAGAAAATGAGATGGTGATGATGGTGGGTGTGAGGCTGGGGTCGTCGGCGACGGGTGGTGACGTTGGGTTCTTGGGTGTGTAGGGTGCAGTGGGCTCGGGAAATGGGAGAAGGAAAAGAAAGAAGGTGGAAGGAGATGAGACGAGGCTCGGTTGAGGTTGAGAAGATGATGGAGTGATGGAGTTTAGGGTTAGGGTTTGAGGAAGGCGATGGGTTAAAAGAGAAGGGAGCTGCGGGGTTTTTAAAAGGGAAGAAGAAAATATAGGGATGCTGAGAAGGGAGGTGAGCGTAGCGGGGAGGCGGTGACTAGACTCGAGGAACGCACAGTAAACGCGAGATGAGAGAGAGAGAGGCGCGAGAGGAGAGAGAAAGAAGAGAGAGAGAGAGAGTTGCGCTCGGGGAGAGAGAGAAAAGGATTAAGAGAAAGATTTTGAGGGGAGTGAGAGACGTGTAGGGCCGGCGTCAGAATAGGGAAGGACTCTGATTGGCCCAGAGGAGAATAGAGAGATAAGGAAAGAGTTGGAAAGAATTTAAAAAGATTTTTAGTTGTTAAAAAATATTTTCGTTAGCTGTAAAAGAAATCTTTAAGCTGTTAAAATATATTAAACGAATTTAAAAATTTAAAATAATTAGAATTTTGGCGGGATACAAAATATTTCAAAGTACGCCCGGGTCGGGTCCAAAATTTCGGATTTGAAATACGAAAATTATTTGTAAGTTCCAAAATTTAAAATGAAAGATCATTTAATGAAAAAGCATACTCCCAAGAACGGACGCACGTACGTGCGCGTAGCTATCCAAATACGTCCGTTTCACTAAACGGGACGAAAACGAGATGCACGGACGCTACCACAGGGTTAGGGGTATCATGCAGGCTATGTTATGTATTTTTAAATTATTTTACATGACTTAAATTGTTATATGTAAAAATACGCGATGCTAGGTGAATGTTAAAATGCAGAATACATGAGATGCACGTGTCTAATTAACAGGACAAGGTAGTTTAGGAATATGAATTAGCCAGTTCAAGTAAGCGGGTCGGGTCGGGTGCAATGTAAAAGTAAACTACCATCGCATCCAAACAAGATATATCAGTAAAACACCACAAACAAACAAATACGGCAACAGAAATTGGTATAACTGAACTCGGTTGTTACAAGTATTACCGCATAGAGCTCTGAATTGAGCAACGTGCTGGTGTGGATTTCTCGTCCCCTTATACACATGGAACTTAGGGATCGTATATCATAGCGAGTACTTGATTTGATCATACCAGCCTGGATAAGGTCGCCCAGTTCTGACGACTTGACCAGCCGCTTCACTCGCTTGATGAGCTCATATTTGTTGAGCTATGTAGTCATCAAGGGTATCATTGGAGATCATTTCTTCCTTGGCTACTGAGAAAGCCGGTGGAGGATTTGACGTTTCCCCTCTATCGTCTTCGATGGTTATCGGAGGGTCTTCGGCTGGAGGTTCCGGTCGGATCATCATCCCGACTATGTCTTGAAAAAGGAGAAACCATCTGCTTTATATTAACAGCATGTTCCGCAGCTTCCTTATCCTTTCTTTCTAGCACCCTCCGTAAGAACTTGGTGTCGGTCTATTGTTCCTGACGCTGCTCAGACATTGATTCCAGGCTTTCTTTCTGCACGGTAAGTGCTGACATTTTCATCAGCATTTTTTGGAGCTTTTGTTGCTGCTCCTGAGCTTTCGTCAACGACCGAGTTTGTGGTCGATGACCCATGGAAGTACGGCTTTCCACTTTCCCATAAGCCATGTACACCGTGTGCACGATCATGCCCCCAGACTTGGGGCGTTTGGGTCCAGTGCCTTTGGAATTCGCCGCAGGCAGTAGAGTTTTCTCAGGCCTTCTCCTTTTGTGAGAGGTTGAAGTCGGAGGGGCCGTTGTAAGAGGCGCCCATGTAGACGAGGCTTTCCATTGTATAGCAGACGGATGGTCCTCCTCTTGCCGAGTATTATTTTTCTATAGTCGGCGAGAGTAATTTTTGTCAATTACAGAGTCTTAGACTTTCCGCCAAACCATGTGGATTTTGGAGGACAACCGCTGAGGGGGTTGCTCCGGTTTTTCCTGCATCATGTTTTCAGCAGGCTGGGGAGACTTCTTCAATACGGTGTTTAGGGAGTTCTTTCGCACCCTCTTGAGCGGATCGAAATTGTTCCCAGTTGGAACGGCAGCGTCAATTTCCACCATTAAAGCTGGTGGGGTAAGTCTAGAGGTGGAGTTTCCCCCAGCTCTTCTCACCCGGCGCCAGTGGAGACGTCGAGCATGTCTTGCCGATGGGACCACCTCAGTTGTGGAAGCAGCTCCATCGTGCCCCCTGCTTTGGTTAGGGGCTACTGCTGGTGCCAGCCTATTGAAGACTGACATCCATTGAGATGAAGCGACCAATCTTTCGAAGGCCGACTTTCTGGTAGAGGGAGCATTTTTGACGACTTCACCCATAGCAGGAGTCGGAACGGCCAGTCTTACAAAGACCGATCCTTTAGTAGGAGAAGCCTCTTTGACGACTTCGTCTGCCGGAACTGGAATGGCTATCCGCTTCGGGGTAACCCCTTCAGGTATTACGAGCCTCTTTGCAAGTCGATCAAAGACCGACTTCTTTGGAGCTTGCTGTGATGGCATTGGGGCGCTGAAGCCTGTTAGTGGGAGCATAGTCCCGAAAAACAATCCAGTAGTGGCCTGAGTCACTTGCACCACTGGCATTGAAAAGATGCAGGCCGCATTTGGCCCGTATGTCACTCCTCCAGCGGGGACGGAGCGAGAGTTGCTATTGCAGGTGCAGTTGAAAGCCATCGATTTCTCTTCTCTTCTGCATAGACGCAAGACACCAAATCTTAGTATCTCGAATTCAGGGGCAACCATATTAAACCGCGATTTGTTCGCGAACAAGACACACGAAGTGTGGAGTAGAAAGAGGAAAAAGTCCCCCCGGGCGTGTCAGAATCTGTTTACCACCGAAAAAAGAGGCGGAACCGCGTAGGACGTCTTGCCTAAATTTGGAGGCAGATGCTATTTGGATTTATCCGTCCACCTCACCGAAGATGCCAAGTTGATTTATGGAACCGTATATCGGAGGTTTGGACGGATGCGGCCGTTGTAGCAGATTTCGTCAGATTCCCCCTCGTTTACGAGGGATTTTTAATTGTGGGGACGCTCTTCTCTGCAGACGCAAGCCCTTGCAGTTAATTACATTATCGTATCGCAATAACTACTTTCTCCTGCTCCAGAGGTTTACTTCATGTCGTGTGTGTTTGTTTTATTTTTGGTTGCCTGTGGATTGTATAAGGAGACTAATTTATGTTGTCGCCCGTAGGGCGTGGATTAGTCCAAATCTGTATATTCTTATATTCGGGTTTCGGTTGATTTAAGGGCCATTAATCTCGTTTGAGATTAAGATCAACTTAAATGTTTGTTGAAGATACGTTAGTCTAATTTTAGACTAAGATCTACTCAATAGGATTTTAGGATCATTCAGACCCAATAAAAGAGCATTTGGGCTCTATTGTTTTGGTTTAAGGACGTTGCGGTCCGTAGCTAGTTTAAGCACGTTGCAGTCTGTTGTAGTTTAAGGGCATTGCGGTCCGTTGTAGTTTGAGAACGTTGCGGTCCGTTGTAGTTTAAGGATGTTGCGGTCCATATTGGGATGTGCCCATTGGTTTGGGAGTGCACCAAAGAGTTGTTGGTTGTCGGGACCCGCCACCTCTCTGAAGACGTTGAAGAATTACAACGACATGTATCAGAGGTGTGGAGAGATGTACCCTTGAACCAAATTCCAGATTGAGGGGAGAGATCATGGTGGACCATTTAAGAATCATTAGTCATTTTTGGGAGATTAAGATTAACTTAGGAGATGTGGGATGGACATCGCTCTGGTCATTATCAATTGAGGAATCATTAGTTTGGGAAGTCATGAGCATAGAGACTCGGTCTATTTGGAGATCCAAGATATTTTAATCTCAGGAAGACTTAACCAATTTGGGGCTGAAGTTGGTTTCTTATAGTGTTAAACACTAATATATGCTCGGTGCTCACGTGCTTCCACGTGAGGCTCTAAAGCAGTGTTAAACACTGAAATTTGGGGCGCTCACGTGTGGCACGTGAGGCATCTGAAAGTTGGCGCTGTACACTTGGGTCCAAATCCCCGTTTGTATATAAGTGTTAAATACTTAATTCTTATGGCCCTCACGTGCTTACACGTGAGGAGCCCCAGAGTTGGACACTGCCTCTTTGGGTTTATTCCCTCTTCCTTTTATAAGTGCTAAGCACTTAGCTCATATAATGCTCACGTGCGAATACGTGAGGTGCTAAAAAATGAGAGCGTTGTTTTTGGATTTTTCTTCTTTTTCATATGATTGTTAAGCAACTGTTTGGGAGGCACGTGATAACACGTAATTCGATCTCAGCTATTCCTTTTTGTTCATCGGAGGTGCTCACGTGGGAACACGTGAGCTTTTGTTATAGTGTTGAACGCTAATGAGTCACCAGTCTTTTCTTTAATATGCATAGAGATTTTGATCTGAGTTTTAAGAATTTCAGGTCACTCGTTTTATAAGAATTAAATTCTTATACAGAGTTAAACCCTAGTTTTATCAGAGGAATTAAATTCCTATATCCTTTTGGAAGAATTAAATTTTTTGAACTTAGTTCTTTACCCTAAGTTTTGAATCTATATAACAGAATCTCCCCGATAAGAATTAAATTCTCAACTTGTGGGGAGATCTGCTTCTGCTGACCTCAACCAGAGGAAGAACTAAGTTCTTCTTTTTTAAGGGTTAAACCCTTGGAGAGGCGAAGAAGAAATAAGATAATCACTGTGTATTTCTTCTTACATAGGGTTTCTTCTTTCTAAAAGGAAGATCTTCTTCTTTTTAGAGAATTGAATTCTCTTTTCTTTTTTTTTTGTACTCTTTCTTCTCTGTATTTTCTGTGTGTTCTCTCTGTCTGTTTCTTTCCTTCTCTCCTTACTCCTATTTATATAAGAAGAAAAAGAATCAATTTGTTAAGAAAATCCCTTATTGAGAGATCATGATTGATTCCATGATCTTTTAGATCAATCGGTGAATTTTATTCACCATTGGATTTTTAATCCAAAGGCTCTCTGTATAACAGAGAAGATTTCTTGTTTGTTTAACAAGATTATGAATATCTTGTTAGTTTTAACAAGATTAGAATTTTATTATATCATATCTGTTTAGTTTAATAAGATCGGAAATATATTTTCTTAATATAGAATTTAATTCTATCATATGGATATCTCATTAGTTTAACAAGATTAGAAAAATATTTTCCTATTATAGAATTTTATTCTACAAGATGATTTAATTGGTGATATTTTATCACCATCGGATTTTAAATCCAGGATTCTCTGTTAGAGAAAAATCTTTCCATATTAAAAAGATCAAGGAAAATATTTCCCAAATAGGATTTAATTTTATCACATAGAATATAATCGAAACATTTTAAATTGGGGCGCTCATGTGAGAGGCAAGAGAACTCACGTGTTTAACACGTGACCCCTGCTGTGAGTTTTAGCATGTTTATGTTCAGCGCTCTCACGTGTTTTACACGTCAGGCATGTTTGGCCATTAATTGTTTTATTTAGTTTATTTTCAACGCCCATATGTTTTACATATGAGCGCCCATGTGTTTAACACATGAGGCAAAATTTTGAGCCCATGTGTTTAACACGTGAGGCAAAATTTTGAGGATCCCCCCTCCCCAATTTTTTTTAAGGGAACAAATAGCTTTTAGCCCAAAATTTTGGCGGAAACAAAATGCATTAAAAAAGATGATAAATGGGGAATTGAGGGGTCTCTGTTTGATTGCAAAGCAATCAAACAGTGCAGGGGAGTTAGGGGTTGTCCAAGAGTCGAGTGTGCAAAGCCCGGGGACATTTGGCTACGGGGGACCGTCGGTGCCGGCTTTAAAGCCATTTTGGTCGGTCGATTTTTGGAGTGGGGCCGTAGGATTGGTGCCACGTGTTCACGCCAATATTTACAATATTGTGCACATGTTTGTTTTCTCTGTCTTTTCATTTTTATGTGTATTGAACGTGCAAACTTTTGAGCTTCCAAAAAGTTTAAAAGAAAAAATCAGAAAAAAAATAATGTGTCTGATGAGGTTTAAACACATGTGCTACGTCACAGCAGTGAAAAGGTTTATCGGTGAGCTACAAGTGGCTTCTTGCTGTTCTTAAACAAAAATTAACTTATAAATTGTACTCAGACTTGTAAACTCCTATCAAAAATTTTGTACAGTAAATTCAGAGTCGTTACAATAAGTTTTAACTCCGTCAAAGAACACTTCTTTATGAAGCAACTTTCTCTCACAACCTCCATGTGCTTTAGGACTGTACCCAAGAAAACCTGTATGCACGACTCCGTAAAGCCGTGGTTAGATAGAAGTCAAAATATAGTCGGAACACACATAAGGTATTATGACGATCTCAGGTCAAACGACTATCATGTACTATTGTCATCAGAGAACTGCTATCTAACAGATAGGTATAATGCCATCTAGGAGTTCTCGGCTAGTCCGTTCAGTGTACCCATTCTCAATGAGCACTTGCATACAATCCACGGTATCAAACACCAATGGCTGTAGGACCAGCCATCGCCCTCCACAGGATCAAGAAACATATGCACTAGTCTACTCTGAAATGCCGATGTCCTGTCTCGACGCTCCAATGACTAGAAACAATTTAAGAATGTGCTTAGTAACTAACCAAGCCCCACTATTATGATCTCATCATAATCCTGATGGTCCCGCAATATTCAAAAGACTTTATCATTATGTATTTTTGATATGTAATAACAATTAAAATATATACACATCAATAATAAAACAAACCAGATGCCATACTATCATTTCGAACGAGAATGTTTTATCTATATAGGTCTATGTACAATTACAATAATTGCTTTCGAGACACCTATATCCAACACAAATTCAAGGCATTTAAGTAAAAGGAATCTTAGGAAGTCCGGGGTATTTTAATGTAAAAAGGATTTTTAGAAAGATCGGGGTACTTTTATGAAAACACGACTTTTAAATTGGTCACGACATTTTTGTGAAAATACGACTTTTAGAAAAGTCGAGATACTTTTATGAAAATGATAGTTTTAAAACAGTCCAAGGTATTTAAGTGAAATAGAGTCTATAAACTTCGGGGAATTTAGTTGAAAAAGGTTTATAAGAGTTTAGGGTATTTTTTTGAAAATACGTATTTTGGAAACTTTGGGGTATATTAGTGCAACTATGAGATTTAAGAACTTTAAGGTATTTTAATGTAAATACGAAATTAGAAACTTAAATGTCTTTTAATGTAAATACGTTTTTTGGGGAAAGCTAGGGTATTCTAACAATAAGTATAGTCGCATCACATTAAGGAAATGATTAAAAAGATGAGAAAACGTTTATCTCGATTTCGGCAGCATTTCAGCTATAAACTAGCATTATTCGGTATAAGTTTGGGCAGCATAACGGTTTATGCGTGTACAAGAAAAAAGAGTAGTTAAGGAGGTAGGTCATTACCCCGTATCTTGAGTGTGCAAAATTTTCTTTTAGGGGTGTAGGTCAAAAACTACATAACGACTTATTAGGAGTCCATCGTGCTTAACATAAATAACCAAACTAATAAAAGGCAACGTTAACCGTATTAATATTTTGAGTGAACAAAAGTATTAAAATAGAAAATCATACTTAGAAGAGACGGCGGGAGTGAGGGGGAAAGAAGCAAAAGATCCTACCTTTGAACTGGAGAACGAGACGAAGTCAAGAAACTTTGAGGTTTGCTTTTCCACGTCTATCTCCTTGCTCGGATTTTTGGTGAGAACTAGGACGGTAGGGTTACGAAGAGGACAAAACAATGAATACATGGATATTTTTTTTAGAATTTTTGAGTGAGAAACAGAGAAGTAAAACGCAAAATAGCGTCGTCTATTTATAGGGTTTTAAAACCCTAACCCGAGCCAACACCCAGTAGACCGTCGCCGTCAAATCCACGTCATTGTCCCCAGCGTTGCCCTCCGCTGTCCGATCTCTTGATCAGGCGGTCCAGAATTCTCCCACGTGGACACGATCCCCCCGTGCGTTCACGTGCCTACATGTGCAGGCTCATGGACCCCACGAGGCAGCAGTCGCCGCTTGTGCTGTGGTGACAGGCCTAGGTTGAGTCGGATCTGACCAAATTCGACCCGGTTTTAAATCCTTTTTTCCCCTTTAAAAACATTTTAAAATTGTTTTTAAACTAGTTTAAATCAGGAGAAATCATTAAAAATGCTTTTTTAAACTTAGAAAAATATGGAAAATTTCTAAAAAATTCTATGTAGATGTTTTCTTTATTTTTTAACAATTTTGCCTAAAAATATTTATTTTTTCGTTCTTTAAAATATTTCATAAAACCTTTTTTCTTATCTAAAAATTCAAATTAAATTCTTAAAACTTCCCAAAAATTATATTACTCAGTTTTAAATATAAAACAACTCTTGTTAAAGTATTTTTTAACAAAAGAACCATTAAATTAAATATATTGACACAAAAAAATGTATAATAAGACCTTTATTGCGTATTTAAAAATAGCAGACGTTACAACTTAATAAAGAAATTCATCATAAAACATTCTTTAATTACGTGCAACGTTTGCTCCAAGAAACACTAGTTAATTTATTTAATTTGTTTTCGTATATATTTATTTACTATGATAATTTTATAGATTGAGATGAATGTGGCATGGAACCAGAAGAAACTCAAGGATTTCTGCAATGAGAAGGCAATTCATATCACGGCATGGTCGCCACTGGCAAGTAATGGAGCTTCGTGGGGCTCTACCGCAGTGATGCACAGCCCTGTGTTGAAGGAAATTGCACTTGCGAAAGGAAAGTCGGTAGCACAGGTAAGTTCTTGTGCTTGGTGTATGAGGTTTATTTCGTATGTTGCAAAGAAAATTTGGCTTTTTATACACATATATAACATATAGCTAGCATTTACTTCATTTAGTATTTGTCCATGAATCAAACTATAAGTAATGGCAATTAATTGAGGACATGATGCCAGATTTATAGTTTGAAGTCATTAAGTTTGTGAACGTTCACAGCTAAGTTTTAGTTGTGAATATTCAAGCAGAAAAAGGATAAAACATGAACGGTTGGCCCTTAGGTTTTGTTGGAATGGGACCCATCCAACGATTTTGCCTTAAGCTGTAATATTAAAACATTTGTTAAGAAAATATTATAGGTCAATGTGTTAATTAATTGATGATATATTTTTACATTCTAAAATCTCTATTACATAATGCTATTACATAATGCAAGCACAATGAGAAAATGTAGCACTTTCAATTTCAAAGAAAAAAAAAGTCTTTATTATTAGCCACTCTTTTTTTCTTTATTTTACAAGTTAATAAAAAAAATTAGATGATAACTACTTTCAATTTTTCTCTCTCTAACCACTTATTCCTCTCTCTGTAACTACACCCTTCTCTTTTTTTCACATACATCGCATGTGCTTAGAATCTAGTAGATATAATTTGCAGCTTCACGTATCATTATTGTTTACCATATTATGAAGTAGGTAGTGAAATTGAAATTTTGCCGTAAAATTGTATTTCTTTTCGCAGCTCATTTACCATCAAAGCTTCCACCAACATAATGTTGTTTGATTCACATGAATACCCTGTGTTGATATTTACAGGTTGCTCTAAGATGGTTATATGAACAAGGGGTGAGCATGGCAGCAAAGAGCTTCAACAAAGAAAGAATGATGCAGAACCTGCAGATTTTCGATTGGAAGCTAAGCGAAGAAGAATTGGAGAAGATTCAGAACATCCCACAATTCAGGGGATTCCCAGGAGATATGTTTGTTTCCGACACCGGGCCTTACAAATCGATTGAGGAGCTGTGGGATGGAGAGATATAACCTATTCTCGTTCGAAGTGCATCGTGATTTTAAGAATAAATATACAAATCTGTGTGGGTTTATGACTTGAATTATGCATTTATTTGCATTTTATCGAGTTTGCGTCTGTTTTGTTGTTGTTATGGATTGTGATGATATATGAGTGTTTTGGACAAATTAGTTCAGTATTTTATATTAATTCATATTTTGTATGTCCTGCTAACTCTTTCACCCTTTACTCTACTTTGCTTAAGGGAGTGGATTTTACTATCAAACAGGATGCTTTAATCTTAGGTACATTTTTTATGGTTTGTATTATAATGGTAGAGATAAAGAGTATATATCACCAAAATACCATATGCTTAATCGATTACGGTCATTTGCCATGAACTATCATTGGTTGTTGCACGAAAATACCGCATGCTTAGTGAATCCCTTATTGTTTTTGTACTTGTGTGATTGATGGTGATGGAGTACCGTACCTTCAACTAGATACAAAAGAAGGGGAATGATAGAAATAAAGGAAGAAAAAAAAAGAATAGCACCTGGCATAGCAGGCCTGTGACAATTCCAAGTGCTACTCTAAGCTTAGGCCACAAGATCCCAGTGATCGCCCTCGGAACCGCCAGCATCGACAATCCCGACAACCTATCATTGATCCTTCTATCGGCCATCGAGGTCGGATACCGACACTTTGACACGGCCGTGATGTACAGGACCGAAGAGGCTCTCGGCCATGCCATTGCCACAACGCTGAAACAAGGCGTGATAAACTAGCGAGATGAGCTTTTCATCACATCCAAGCTCTGGGGCACCGATGCACACCCTGAACTCGTGCTCCCTGCTCTCAAGAAATCACTCGGGTGAGAATTTATTGATATTTCTCCTTTGCCATGGAGTAATCATACTAAAATACCATGACCTTGGGTGAGTTTTTAGATAAATGCCATGTACGGTATAAATTGCAAATAAATACTATAAACTTAGAGTATTCCATCATGGACTTTTAGTATTTTTCAGTTTAATATTGTATGCAATTTTATGATAAATGTACAAAGAGGGTTATTGCTGCTAATAGCAGCATATATATGGTATATTAAACTAGAAACAACTAAAAGATTTTGGTATTTATTTGTAAATCGCTAAGTTTCTGATCTTTTTTTTGTCTTGTGAGGAGAGAGTCAGCATATATGTTATGATGGTTAAATATTTTGCTTAAATGCTTACTGCTGTTTGGATGTATTTGGTATTTGGTACGAGATTGTATGTACGCAGGGTGGGGTGTAAGTACTCTACGCTCTTCATGTATTTTCTTTGGAAAATCAATAAAAGTCTTAATGGGCCGGCTGGGCTACAATGAGAAGTTCCAACTAAAAAAGGTGCCGAGTTTGTTGGATATTTTGCAATTTATAAAACGAACGAATCTATATTTAAAAATGCTGAAAATTTAGTTGGGTTGTGGTGTGTTCTAGTGAAAGTTCAATTGCAAAGTTATAACATTGTTCAGAAAGATACCAAAGTGGATCATAGATTCATTATGTCCTAGGACTTTTTGTATAATATTGCGGCTGAAACTATTTTATACTCTCTCTATGTCTCACAATGCTTGTCCTTTTTATTCGGCACTTATTTTTTCCCTAAATTATTTTTTCCCTAAATTATTTTTTCTTTTTAAATTTGGACAACTTAATTATTTTGGGGGTAAAATTTGGAAATATTAAATTTTGGAGGTGAAATTTGAAAATATTTAAATTTTGGGGGTGAGATATAAAAAAAACCCTTTCTTTTATTATCAATGCACTTAAATATGGAGTTTGAAATCTAATCCTAAAACTGTAATTAATGAAGACTATACCATAAGGATAAATAAGGGATTTCACCTACAGTATTTCAGAATAGTTATATTTTTCTTAACAAGCTGGGAAGAAGAAAAAGGGCGAAGGTAGAAAAACGCTAAAAATTATCAAATGATAATTAATGTTCTTTTTCATGAATAACCTAATCAATTGGCATGAGGGTAGGAAGCTTGGGTTGGATTATTTGGACCTCTACTTGATTCATTGGCCCTTGAGCATGAAGCATGGAGAGATCAAGTTCATGACTTTTAACTATGTATTTATTTGGTTTTTAAGAATAAATACACAAATTTGTATGGGTTTATGACTTTTAACAATGCATTTATTTGGCTTTTATCGAGTTCGTGTTTATTTTGTAATTGTTATGGATTACGATGATGTATGGATGTTTTGGTTAGGGTAGTTCAGTAATTGTGTGTTTGTGATAGGATATAAAATACTAGCTTAGGGTTTAGATATGAGAATAGAAGTTCTAGTAGTGTAAGAGTTCTTTTGTGTGTGTGTGTTGGTTGGGGAGTGTCCTTATTTCTATTTTGAACTATCTTTTTTGTGAGTGTTGTTCAAATCTGTTTAGAACTCAATAATAAATCAATTTTAAAGTTATGGATCTGGCTACAGCCTTTTTGAACTTATCCATTTTTCTCAACAAAAAAAATTAAATTTATGGATGCTGAAGCATTTTTCTAAATAACATGAAACCTGCTTCATTTTTGTCACTGTAGCAGGATCCCAAAATCTATTTCAAATTCTGGCTTAAAGGGCTTCCTTTGCCAGGATTTTCTTTAAAAATATATTGAATGATCAAATTATTCAAGTTAGATTTCACTCCTAGGCTTATGTTGTGCATGTCTTGAACTAATCCATTTATATTCAAATGTTTTATGCCCTGCTAACTCTTTCACCCTTTATCTAAAAAGCTGGATTTTACAAGATGATTCATGTACCATTTTAATTTATAGTTGTAAAGATATGGTAGATGTGCAGACAACTCAATCTTTGAGATATTTCTTATTTTCTTAAAATTTTACTAAGAGAAAAATGAGAGGATGGTAAATAAACCCCTCTTCCTCTGGTTAAAATAGTAGAATCATATAGCTTTTTTTCATATGGAACTTCCATTAAACCCCAGCCAACCCATTGAGTGTGTCACGCCCAGCTTTTCGATGTACGGTAAGGAGATACGACGGGTCACGCGACATATTTACTCAGAAGTAAATACGCTAAGCGTAAATAAGCAATATAAAGTAAAATGTACACAAGAGACATGAATATAAATAAACAGCAACTTTTATTTATTTAACAATTCTTTACAAGTACAACTAGAAATATAAATACAGGAATAGAAAGTAATGCATAAACAATGGCATAACTGAAATGAAAAGTATATACAAGTGCCTACAGCTCTGGGTCGATGGAAAACTACTCCAAATCCTCAGTACTGGGCTCGATCTCTAGTGAGTCGAATCTACCTGACAACATTCTAAACATAGAAGAAAAGGAATGTCGTCAGCGAACAATCGCTCGATAAGTCCCAACGAAAAGAGAGAAGTAGAATAGACAGTAAAGAGAATATAACTGTATAATATTATCTTTTGTTCTGTTATCGCAGTTGTTTGTAGCGTGGCACAGAATATGCCAGTGTATACGAGAGGAGTCCCACTATTTCGAAAACTAAAGTATACGGAGCATAAGGAACCGTTAAGCCACGGTATAACAGTAATGGATATTCAGGTTAGGTGTATTAAAGTGATCGTCCCGTATCTCTTCTAACAAATTTCGGACCAGTCTACCCCTTTAAAATCCTGTAATGTATTTTGTATTGATTTGTATTGTTTTGTTTAAATAGATGGATGACTTGATGAAACCATGATATCATGTAAACAGAATGGATATAAATGGATAATCATGTAATTAGAGTATATCCATGGTTCGGTTCGGTCGAGTACTGTTGATATGGATGGAATTCTCGTATAAACGGATTCATGTTGTATTGTAATTATACTTGAATTGAATTCAAGTCAGATTGATTTCATATTAGATGGAGACTCTGTCTGAGTCAGACACTTCGAAAAGAAATTGAAGTCCTGAATTAGTTTTGAGGTTATCGATAACTGCTGCACATGAACGGCAGGATTTGTGTCCTTTTCCAAGACAATTACCGTGTTGATAACACCATTGTTAGGTTGTCTATATTAGATAGGCAAAAACCCATATTCTCCGGCTCCCTGAGGCTCAAGAGAACCGGTCCCGCTTAAACCTATGTTTACTAGAGTTCTTATTGTAAATTAATATAAATTGAGAGGGTTTTATGAAAAATAGTTTTGATATATTTTCAAAATACACCTTAAGTATTTAATTATCGTCTTTAGGGTTTTCATAATTGTAATTTTTATAAAGTGAAATATTCTAGTGGATATAACCTATTTTTCATTGTATATGTATTTTAGCGTAATCTTGGAATTTGTATTGAATTGTAATGGTGGTTTCATGGAATTTGTGATTCTTTTGATTTAGAAAACATGGAATATATATATAATATATTTAAAGTATATATTTTGATAATATTTATATATATCTAATATTTATAAAAAAAAATAGAATTTATTTATTAAATAGAAATCACATTTTCTTAAAAATTGCATTAAAAATTCCATCGAGATCGAATACTCCTTGTAGAGGTCTGCATCTCGCTCTACTAGGCCCGAGGATGTGCGATAATCAGCACCATCCCGATCGGGGTTCTCCAAAATGGGTTGTAGAGGCGCAATTGCACGGAATTAAATAACACACTCTTTAAAGAAAACGGTTTTTGAATGTTCAGGGTATTTAAATATAAACTTGTATTATCCCATAAACTAATATCCCAAGAGTTATCGTGATATATCAAAAATATGTGTTGTGATGAGATAGGTCATTATCTCATGAGTTTTTTAAAGGTAATACAAGGGAATATGTTGAATTGTGTCGAAAGTAAAGTATATGGTATTTTACCGTAAAAATACGATAAAAGTTGCATAATAGATTCTTTTGAGATGAAACTTTTTCTAATGTGTTTGTTTATGTTTATTTATCATTATGAGGGAATATGGTATTTTATTGTTTAAGAAAAATGGATTTTTTTTTTAAAGAAAAACGAATCGGAAGTCGGAATAACTCCGCTTCCGACGAGTTTTGAAAATAGATTGTTTTAGAATAGAGATGGAGGAGGGGAGTGGGGACTTACTGATTGTAAAACAAGAAGAGAGAGATTGAGGAAACTATTGGAACCGTCGAGGTATCGTTTCGTCTCCGGATTCTTCTTGAAACGTCGCCAGAACTTCGACCTTTCCTAACTCCACTTGCACAAGTTGGGACTTGGAGATTTTAGAGAGTTTTTGTAATGGAATTCTGGATGAGGAGGAGGGAAAAGTATGTGGTATTTATAGGGAAAATTAGGGTTTACGGTAATGAAGAATAGAATTAAAATTTGCATTAAAAATGAATTAAAGAGAGGAATTATCACTCTCTCGATATTTTCAGAGTAAACAAACAATATGGGGGTTATGGGGTAGGCCAAGGGGTGCCGGGGGAAAAATTCCAGAGCATTACCTACGGGTATACCCGGCGGTGCCGGCCCCTCAAGAAGATTTCGCCGGTCCAAAACCGGTGGCTTGGGCTCGGATCGATGCCATGTGTCCATGTCGCTTGGTATACCTCAGTGCACGTGTTTGTTTACTTTGTGACTTTTCATTTTACGTGTATTGCACGTGTAAACCTTTGGGCTTCTAAAAGATTAAAAGAAAAAATCAATTAAAAATATATATGGCTGGGGGATCCGATCATAGGGGCTACGTCACAGCAGTGCAAGGCTTTACCAATAAGCTACAAGTGTTTGTTTGCTGTTCAAAAGCAATTCAAATATTTATAATGTACACAGAATTGCAAATACTCCATTTGTATATTAAAATTTAATCAAATTTTCCTCTACACTGAAACACGGTTGTTACATTATACCCTCCTTACAAAAATTTCGTCCTCGAAATTTACAATTATTTTAAGGACTAGTTTACAAACAATCGAAGGTATCTTGCACGCATTTCATCTTTCCTTTCCCCTGTTGATTCTCCTGGTGAGTCTTTTCTCCACATCACTCGAACCGAGTTTATTTTCTTGTTCCGAAATGACTTCACCTTTCTATCCAGGATTTCAACAGGTTGTTACTCACAGGATAAATCTGGCTGTACAATGAGCTCGGAGTGATCAAGAATATGGCTGGGGTCACTCACATACCTTCTGAGTTGGAATATGTGAAATACATAGTGCACTTCTTCCAATGAAGGTGGAAGTGCCAAGCGATAAGCCACTTCTTCGACTCGTTCGAGTATGTCGAACGGTCCAATATATCTTGGACTGAGCTTACCCCGTCTTCCAAAATGAATCACTCCACGGTTTGGAGATATCTTCAAAAAGACATGATCTCCCGATTGGAACTCCAAGAGACGGCGCTTTGCATCAGCGCGGTACTTATGTTGATCTTGGGCTATGCGCATTATTTTCCTGATAGTGCGAACTATATCGACTGTTGCTACTATCATCTCAAGTCCAAGGAGTTCTCTATCTCCGACGTCGTCCCAACTTAATGGTGATCGTCACTTCCTTCCATATAGAGCTGCAAATGGTGTCATTGCTATACTTGCTTGGTAGCTGTTGTTGCATGAAAACTCCATAAGATGTAGGTGATCTTCCCACGATCCTCCGAAGTCTAGCATATACGCTCTTAGCATATCTTCAAGTATCTAAATAGTTCGCTCAGACTGTCCATCTGTTTGTAACTGGTAAGCTGTGCTGAAGTTCAGACTTGTTCCCAAGCTAGCTTGCAGACTCTGCCAAAATTGCAATCATAATCTGGTGTCACGATCGGAGACAATGCAAACCGGTACTCCATGTAATCTCATGATTTCCTGCATGAGTTCATGGGTATCAGAAATAGTACACATTGAAGAGTTTAAATCTTACTTAGATTCTTACCTCCATGTACTTCTTTGCTAATGTCTCGGTAGATTGGCCAACTCGAAATGGGATGAAGTGAGCTGACTTTGTGAGCCGATCCACAATAACCCATACCGCATCATTACCTTTTGTGCTGCGAGGAAGTGCAGTCACGAAATCCATAGTGATGTGTTGCCACGTCCATTCTGGGACAGGTAACGGTTGAAATAAACCAGCTGTCCTGTGATGTTCAGCTTTTACTTGCTGATACACCAAGAATTTAGCGACGCTTCTGGCTACTTCACGCTTCATTCCATACCACCAGTAATTTTGATGCAGATCTTTGTATATCATTGTGCCTCCAGGGTATACTGAATAAGGAGAGCTATGAGCTTCTTTAATCAACTCTTCCCGCACAGAACCTTTGGGTACCACAACCTATTGCCGTATCTCAAAGATCCGTCTTCATGGATGATGAAGTCTGTTCTAAGTCCACTTTCCACTTGTTCCCTGATCTTTTGCAACTTAGTATCACTTGCTTGAGCTGTTTTGATCTGATTGACAATGGTAGATTGAACTTGTAAGTTCATCAAACTTGAAGTGTTACTTGGCATGACCACTTCTATCTCCATTTGATGTAAATCTTGTTGAAGCTTCCACTGTGCGGTGAGATTCATTGCTAATGGTTGGTGACTAAGTGCATCAGGTACTACATTCATCTTTCCTGGATGATATTGTAGGTTGATGTCAAAGTCTGCCATAAGTTCTAACCATCTTCTCTGCCGCATATGCAACTCTTTCTGAATAAACACATATTTCAAACTCTTGTGATATGTGTATATGTCCACACGTTCACCAAAAAGATAATGATGCCAAATCTTGAGTGCAAAGATTACGGCCGCCAACTCTAAATCATGCGTCGGATAGTTGCGCTCATGAATCTTCAGCTGTCTTGATGCATAAGCTACAACTTTACCGTGCTGATGTAGAACACATCCTAATCCCTTACCGGATGCATCGCAATGAACTTCAAAACCTCCATATTGGTCCGGTATAACGAGAATATGTGCTTCTGTCAATCTTGACTTGAGTTTTACGAAAGCTCGATCCCATGCTTTTGACCATACGAATTCTTCATCTTTACGTATGAGTTTGGTCAGGGGTATTGCAATCTTCGAAAATTCTTCAATAAACCTTCTATAATATCCAGCTAAACCCAAGAAACTTTGAATGTCCTTCACTAATTTCGGTGTCGGCCATTCGCTTACTGCTGATACTTTAGTTGGATCTACAGAGATTCCATCGCCTGATACAATATGTTCGAGGAAACAAACTTGATCTAGCCAAAACCCGCACTTGCTGTACTTGGCATAGAGTTGATACTGTCGTAAAGTCTCCAGGACAATTCGTAGGTGTTCAGTATGTTCTTCCCGACTCTTAGAATACATCAGGATGTCGTCGATGAAGATAACAACAAACCTGTATAGGTACTCTCGGAAAACTTGATTCATTAGGTTCATGAATATAGCTGGTGCGTTGGTCACTCTAAATGGCATCACAAGAAATTCGTAATGTCCATAGCGAGTTCTGAATGTCATTTTATGGATATCAGATTTTTTGACCTTCACCTGATGATAACCCAAATGAAGATCTAACTTGGAGAAAACGCAAGACCTACTTAGCTGATCGAACAGATCATCGATGCGCGGAAGTGGATATTTGTTCTTTATAGTTACTTCATTCAGAGCTCTATAATCAATGCACATTCGATATGAACCTTCCTTCTTCTTCACAAGTAGAACCGGTGATCCCCAACTTGAAGTGCTAGGACGAATCCATCCTTTCATCGATAATTCGTCCAACTGAGTATGGACCTCTTTCAAACCTTCAGGGCTTAACCGATACGGTGCTTTGATCATCGGTTGTGCTTCAGGTACTAAATCAATACTGAATTCAAGAGCTCGATCGGGAGGCAAACCTGATATGTCTTCAGGAAATACATCGTCGAACTTTCGAACTATCTCTGGATTCGATCCTTCCTCTGTTTGAAGTGCTGCAATCACTGCCTTCTTCGGTTTTGCCTTGTATGTACTTGGCTCCAGGGTACGGTCTCCACTTTTGAAATAAAAGACCGAATGATCTGGAATCTCGAATACTACCCTCCTTTGAAGACAGTCGATGGTAGCGTAAAAAGTTCCGAGCCAATCCATACCCAAAATGACATCAAAATTTGGTATGTCCAGCACCTTGAAGTCAGCATAGAATTGTCGCGCCCCGCTTCCCGGTGTACGACAAGACGACACGACGGGTCACACGACGTATTTACTCAGAAGTAAGCACGCTAAGCGTATTTAAGCAATATAAAATAAATGTACACAAGAACATGAATATAATGAACATCAACTTTTATTTTGTCATGCCCCGCTTCCTACTATACGGGCAGAGGACGTGACCAGGCCGCTACGTATTTACTCTGAAGTAAACACGCTGAGCGTATCTAAGCAATATAAGTAAAATGCACAAAAGACAGTGAAAATAGATATAAATGAACATCAACTTTATTTATTAACATTCTTTTTACAATACATCTGAAAGGTAAATACATGGAATGAAAAGAAATGCCTAAACAGTGGCATAACAAAAATGAAAAATACAGAAATGCAAATGTGTATAAGGAATCTAAAGCTCTGGGTCGAAAGCTAGCTGGTCCAAATCCTCGCTGGTGGGCTCGATCTCCTGAAGGTCTGATCCACCTGACAATATTCCAAAGAAAAAAGAAAAGGAATGTCATCAGCGAACAATCGCTCGGTAAGTCCCAAAAATGAGGGAGGAATAGAATAAACAGAGAGAGAGAGCAACTTTTAAAGTTGTATTATATTGTTAATGATGTTGTTTGTAGCTTGGTACAGAAGAGGCCAGTGTATACGATAGGAATCCCACTATACCAGAGACTACGGTATACGGAGTACAAGGAACCGTTCAACCACGGTACAACGACAAAGGAGATTCAGGTTAGGTGTCTTATGGTTGCATTCTCGTGCCACTTCTAACACCTCCCATACCAATTTACCCCTTATAAACTCCGCGATGTCTTGATTGTATGGTTTATATTGTTTGAATTGTATATTGTATATAGATGGATGACTTGCCGAAACCATGATATCAGTAATGGAACGGATATAATGGATGATCATGTAAATGGAATATATCCATGGTTCGGTTCGGTCAATATATATTGATTAGATTGAATAGACGGATTCATAGATCCATGTTGTATTATAATTTGATACTTGAATCATATTCAAGTCAGATTGATTATATTGAGACTCGGTCTGAGTCAGACAATTAGAAAAGAAATTGAAGTAATGAATTATGTTTTGGTGCTGTCGGTAACTGCTGCACATGGACGGCAGGATTTGTATCTTTTTTAAAAACAATTACCGTGTTGATAACACCGTTTGTTAAGTTGTCTACCTTAAATAGGCAAGCACGCATATCTCCGGCTCCCTGAGGCTCAAAAGACCGGTCCCGCTTAAACCTATGTTTACTAGAGTCCTTATTGTAATTTAGTATAACTTGAGGGAGTTTTATGTAAAATAGTTTTGTTATACTTTCAAAATATACCTCAAGTATTAATTATCGTCTTTATAAATTTCATAGATATTTTTTTATTCAATGTGAAATTTCTAGTGACTATAACCTAGTTTTAAAGTATAAGGTATTTATTTGAAATATTTGGAATTGTATGGTATTTTCTTGTAAATGGAATATTTTTCTTGAATTTTAGAAATGTGGAATATTATAAATATTAAAAATAGATATTTTGATATTAATTACATATATATTTATTTATTAAAATATAGGTTTTATTTATAATAGAAATCATATTTTCTAAAGAAAAATGTTTTAAAAATCTTTCGAGATCGTATGCTTCTTGCGGAGGTCTGTATCTTACTCTACTAGGCCCGAGGATGTGTGATAATCTGCACCATACCAAATGGGTTCCCCAAAATGGGTTGTAGAGACGCAATTGCAAAGATTTGTCAAATAAACTTCTTATGGAAAAATGTTTTAATAGTTGAAGGTTCCTATATGTAAAGTCGCATTTTCCCAAATCTATGTTTCCAAATTCTATCGTGCTATATTAGATATATGTGTTGTGAGGAGGTAGGTCATTACCTCATGAGTTTTCTAAGGTAATACGGTTAAAAGTTATAAACATGTCGATAGGAAACATAAAGGTATTTTAATATAAAAGTGGAATAAAACTTACTACGGTTATTATTTTGATGTCAAACTTGTTCTATTGCCTTTGTTAATGTTTAATGGTCATGACATGAGAGTTTGGTATTATTGTATTTAAGAAAAATAGAACTTTTTAAGGAAAAACCGAATCGGAAGTCGGATTAACTCCGCTTCTGTCGGGTTTTAGTTTTGAATGTTTTTAGAATAGAGAAAAGAAGAAGAAGTAGGGACTTACTGGATGATTGTTTAGATGAGAGAAAGAGGAAGAGGTGGGAGTTTCCGGTGCGTCGTTTCGTCATCGGAAACTCCTTGAGTTATCGTCGGAAGTTCGTTGGAGCTTCGTCCTTTGCTAACTCCACTTACACACAAAAGGATCCTGGAATTTTCTTGAGAGTTTTTGTAGGAGATTTCAGTGTGAAGGGGTAAAAAAATAGAGTGGGTATTTACAAGGAAAATTAGGGTTAGGGTGTGTGATCAGTCGAAAATACTGCATTTTTAACGCGTTAATTTCCCTATCATTTGCACTCATCTAGAAGTGTTCGGTTTCATATTGCACATATTAGCAAAACATCCCTGAAATACCAGATTACATGTGTTATACTCTAAAACCGACATTTATGAGGGAAATTGACTGTTTATCATGGCATTGCATCATCCTTGTATTGCGCAACACTTGTTTTGGAGTCTGTCAGGAAATTCCAGAAGAAAGGCCAAAATTGTCATAAGCGCTGATAAAAAATTACGCCAACTCAAAAACTTGAGAGCTGGTAGCAATCTAGAGGGAAATATAAAATTCAACATATCAGAAAAAGGCCCAAATGTCAGCCCAAACAAGTACCAGAAGACGCAAGCCCCAAGGCTTCAGATGAGCCGCGGATCCGCGGCCGGAGCCGGCTTGAGCTGAGGATCTGTGGCGTGGTGACGTCATCAAGCTTCCAAAATTTCTCCACGTGTCTCCTCTAATGATCCAAGCTTCCAGAAGACCCCAGAAACTCCACGTGGCTTCATCTAGAAGGCTCGGCCTAACAAACTATTTCTAGAAGGCTCTCTTTAACAAACTTTTGGAGGGAAATTTGAAATTTGAAATCCTAGATCTAGGGTTTTGAGGTCTATAAAAAGAAGCCTAGATCTAGGGTTGAAGGGGTTCAAGAAATTCTCCATCATCTTCCACCCACAAGTTGAGTGACACGACTTGTGCCTCAAAACCCTAACCCTAATTCCAATTCCAAAATCAAGATCAAGATCAAGATCCCGAGTACCATTCAAGCGAGAAGCCTTTGATCCTTTAGAAAGCGACGCCGGACTTCATCAGAGCAAGAGATCCAAGGAGATCCGCGACTCAAGGAGCCGAGAGAAGCCGAAATCGACGATCTAGTTCCTTCCTTTTGTAAATTTCAAGAAAGTTGTAATGAAATTTGTCGATAAATAAAGGTGAAATTTCTATATCTTGCTTATCTTTTAATTCAAGCATTATGATTCGATCTCAATTTATGATTGTGTTTGTTATTATGATGTTTGAGTAAAACTCTGCTCGTGTAGGAGTTGTGACGATCGATAGATGATGATGATTTAGACACTTTTACAATTCTTAAATCCTATAATGTTTGTAAATTCTTGTGAATCAAATGATCGATGACCTAGTTTCGAGACGATACTTTTTTGATTGTGTTCGCTCGAAACTAGGGATCAACGATTGATCATTTGATTAACTTGAAGCTAGAATTTGAATGAGATTCATCGAAAGGACAAAGGATGAGATGAGGAATCCCTAAATTCTTCACAAGATCCTTAACCCTCGATAAATCGACATCGATCTAGTATCAATTCGTTAATGGATAAGAATAAGTAATCATTAGATCTCATCACATCTATAGATCCGATCTACTCCTACGAGCCACACTTCGAATCTTGATTGTTGGTTGGAAATCATCACTCATCTCAATTCATGATTTTAATGTTTTCTTAGATCTAGATTTTTCTAATTCTTGATATTCAATTTTACAAATCATGAATTGTTTCTTTTCTTTTTCTTTAAATTTTCGACTCATCTAATTCGAAAATTGAACGGATCTCACTTTCCCTGTGGACGATCCGCACTTACTAACGCGCTACATCCGACACCGTTATTGATTGCGGTCAAAATATTTTTGGTTGTGATTTCTATATACAATTTTCTATAAACCGACACAACGGAAAATCATTCAATCAAATGGCGTCGTTGCCGGGGATAGTACGCTAATTGTTCGTCTTTTGAAATTTGAGTTGAAAAGTTTATTCCATCTATATTTTTATATCTAAATTCGCACAAACCCTAAACGTGTTGTTGTGATTGATTGCGAGGAAATCTGGAATCTGTGGAGCTGTGGAAATTTTTTTCAGAATATACCAGAGAGATCACGGAGTGAACAGTAGCTTGCTGTGGAATTTGTGTGCAGTGAACAGTCTTTTCGACCGCGCATCCGCGGCAATAAGGGACTAAAACCGCGGTTCCGCGGCGCTATTAACTCCTCTCTGTGCAATTCTTCTCAGGTGAACTCTACACTTTCTTATCTTCTCCTAAATCTGCTCCAATTAACAATTTGCTGCAGGTTTCTTTGCAAATAATTCGCAGCGCCGCAAAAAGAAAAATAATTTGTGCGTGTTTTGATTTTTGGTTGTTTGCATATTAATACGGAAATTAAGGGGCACGGCCAAATCCAGATTAGGTGGGGAGTTCATTACCCTTCCTAAGCCCCCAAAATCACAAACTTGCATCCGCATTTACCCTCATTAACTAAAAAATATCTAGAGATGACTCTAAGGACCGTCGCGCTCACTTAGAACAGAAGAAGGCCGTGGGTAATCCATTGTTTATCCGCGTTTCTTTTGTGGTGTCTAAGGCAAATGTGTCGAAGGCTAGTGGTTACTTAATTAGGCCCACTACTTACGTAGTGGAGAACCTCCCACTTACGTGGCACTTACCTGGCCACAGGAGAGACAAAGAGGCAGTGGAGGATTGATCTTGCGACTTGTCTTTTGGCAGTTAGGAGCGGTCTAAAGCTTTGACCTAGGTGACCACTAGATTCTAGGGTTGCTTGTTGCATTTGTTGTGATTTGCATCATTTTTTTTCAAAAATCCGTATATTTTTCAAAACAAATACCAAAACACTTCATTCATTTTCCCTAATTATAAGTCACATTGCCACTTGTACTAACCCTTTTTAGTGCAAGATCGGCTGGACACGGGATTCTAGTGCCCGTTTAGTCCGCGTCCCCCCATCGACCCAAAAGTCAGTATTTCTACATTTACCTTTTCTTTACCCACCACCACACCCACATCGATGGATCCGTCTCCATCGAACTTCTTTACCACTACTCTGCCGCCGTCCGTTGGTGCGCAGAATCCACCTCGCATCTCTCTCCAAGAAAGGTGCCATCCTACACGAGGTCCCCTTTCCACCTGTCTTTCCATTCCACCAGCCAATGGGGAAAATTTTGAAATAAAACCCCAATACATCAACCTTCTATCAAAATTTCACGGTCTCGAGTCTGAAGACGCATGTGCCTTTATCACCAAATTTGAAAATGTATGTGCTATAATGGGTACTTCACAGTTTTCTGTGGATGCTATGCGTCTTCGTCTTCTCCCATTTACCTTGTGCGATATAGCCGAGAAGTGGCTGTATAACACTACCGCACATTCCATCTCAAACTGGGGAGAATTCGTCAAAACATTCCTTAAGAAATTCTACCCCTATCATAAAACAGCTCGAGTCCGTAGCGAAATAAATCAATTCACCCAGCTTCCAAATGAACCATTTTCAAAATGTCTTGAACGCTTCAAGGATCTGTTAGTCCAATGTCCACATCACGGAATCCCTAGATGGAAACTGTGCAGAATCATATATGAGGGCATTAATCCTAACACAAGACAGACCCTTGAATCCATGTGTCAAGGCAACTTTATGACCAAAGATGATGGGGAAGCCTGGAAATTCTTAGAAGATTTCGCTGAAAAATCTTTACAGTGGGAGGGTGTGAGTCAATCGTCTAAGGATGGCAATAATATTTCCATAGCAGTTAGAGCTGACATTTCAGCTATGCAAAAGAAACTCGAGACTATGGAAAACAAATTTTTAGCCTTCCTAAATCAAATGTCACTCTCCAAAACTGTATGTGGCTGTTGTTCTGATCCATCACATCTCACGGAAGAATGTCCAATAAATTCTCCGTTTCAAGGTCATGAGCATATCAATTCTGCTTACCAACAAAGACCTAGAAACGACTCATTTTCTTCCACATATAATCAGGGTTGGAGGAATCACCCAAATTTTGCTTGGAACCAATCACAAAATCAAAATACGGTTCCAAACCAACACAATTTCCAAAGGGTCCCTCCACCACAACAGCAACCACCATAATTAAGTCAGCACCCCTTCCAAGAACAAAACTTCCAATATCCGGTCAACACACCTGCACTGTCTAGTCCTTTACAGTTGACCGGGACTGATGAATCCTCTTCATTTGCACAATACATGAATTTGGTCTTAACAAATATCATGCAAGTTTCGGCTGAAATGAAGTCTTCTGTCGATAAAATTGAGAAAAACTCTGCGTCCCAAAGCGAGAGTATTAAATCGATGGAAGCAGAAATTGCAAGATTAAAAGCCGAAATGAGTGCAAGAGAGAAAGAGAAACTTCCAGCTCAACCTCTACCCAATCCTGGCTATTCACATCATGTGAATGCAATCACGTTGAGATCTGGAAGAGTGCTTGACAATCACGTTGGGGAAGAGATTGATGACACTGAAAAATCTATCGATGACACCCCGGCTAAGACCTTTCCTTCCACTTCTACTTCTAATTCTGACCCCAGTTCTTCTACCCCACCACCTTCTTACGAGCCTATTCTTCGTTTCCCAAAAGGCTCGCCACCTCAGCCCACCTCTTCTAGTTCTCCATGGATGATCCCCACTTCTATTCTGGGATCGGGTCCACACATACTTCCTTCTCCTATGATGGACCCAGCGCCTATTGCTAAAGCACCTTATCCTAATCGGTTAAGGGCTAACAAATCGAGTCCACATATGGAGAAGATTATGGACATTTTTAAGCAAGTTAACATCAACATCCCTCTCCTAGATGCTATCCAACATGTTCCATCCTATGCGAAAACTCTTAAGAACTTATGCACTAGGAAGAGGAAGACTCAAGTGCCCAAGAAGATATTCATGGAAAAGACTGTAGACATGGGTTTCCCCAACAAGTACCACGGAAACGTAAGGACCCTGGCAGTCCTACTATTTCTATTTCTATTGGGGAAAACATATCAATTGTGCTTACTAGACCTTAGCGCTAGTGTTAACTTGCTTCCATATTCGGTTTACGAGCAACTAGGTATCGGAGTGTTAAAGCCCTCGAGCATAACTCTCCAGATGGCTGACCGATCAATCACCAAACCTAGGGGTGAACTGGAGGATGTGTTAATAAAAATCGGGGAATTTGTATTCCCTGTGTACTTTATTGTAATTGATACACAGCCTGTAGCTAACCCACAGAATCAAATTCCGGTGATTTTAGGTCGCCCCTTTTTGGCCACTTCCAATGCTATCATCAACTGTCGTAATGGTTCTATGACCCTATTCTTCGGGAATAGGTCAATTGAGCTGAACATTTACAAGTTGGGAAGTTTACCCTCCGAACCTACTGCTCAGGTCTGTTCTGTCGACTTAATGGATGTCGAAAGCAGCGAATTTGACGATCCTCATGATACTGATCTTGACTCTTTTCATACGTTATTGTTTGACCCAACTATGTATCATACACATACGGACTCTTCCACCGAGATGTCCGGGTCAACAAATAACACTGATTATGAACCGTTCTTAGAGTCTGAAGATCACCCCGCACTTTGTGATGACGTTATTCATCGGGGTATTGATGGAACTTTTGAGGAAATGTTCGCTGATGAACTCGCATTTTTGAATGACACGGGTGTTGAGATGAATCATCTCCCAATCAATGAAATTGAACCTCCACCCCTTCTTCTGAATTGTAAAAAAAATGCGAGCAATCCATCACATTCACTGCATCGTCTCTCCAAAATGAGACGCACACAAATTCTATTCCACCACTTACCCTTTCCCCACTTCTTCTTCCACCAACCAGAGCACTGCATTGATAAAAATTTTGAATGGTTGGTGTTAACTTTCGGTCTTTGGAAAGCTTGGCATCGACTACTGATTTTTGACCCCCCTCATGTGATTTTCAAAGATTAACATTGCTTAACTCAAGTTTGGGGGGGTATAATCGGGCTCTTGAAAAGAAAATTTTTACAAAATTTTGAGCTAAGAATAAGTTTGGGGGAGGATCTTCACTTAAATATTTTGCCCCCGTTAATAAATTTCCTCCCAAACTTACAGGTTTTTCAGATTTAGCAGAAGGCAACAGTGAGGACACTGTTGAAAACAAGTTTGGGGGAGGTTTGTGCTTATTTTCGCATCATTTGCATCATACATTACATAAGCACAAAACATTTTTAAAAACCTATAAAAATTTAAAAAATAAAAAAAATAAAAAATAAAAAAAATTTGTACATAAATAAGATAATAAAAGATTTGATAGTGAAAAATTACATCCATGAGATTAGAAAAATTTAAGAAAACCAAGAAAATTAGAAGTTTTCTTATACGAACTAGTAATAAGTAGTTATGAGCCGTTGTCCCAAGGTTTAGTAAGATGAAGGAAGTCACTAATCTGAGGATAAAAATAAGTCTGAAAAATAGTTCCTATTCTGAAAGCCAAACATTTTGAACGTTGATACCCTGCTATTCGCACTTACACACGTCTTGAGACTCGGGATAGTAGAGGATACCTTGAAATACTCTTGTCTAAAAGTCGATGTATGAAGGAAATAAAAAAATGAATAAAATATAAAATGGTGAAAAAAATGGACACTGGTTTTGTTATCGCCAAGGCAGCAATAAAAAAATATAGCGAGGGTGCCTCTTCACCTAGTGCCCTAAGGCCAACTGGTCTGGGAGTCACTGCTAAGCCTTAGGTGGTGCAAGACGAGGAAAAATACCAAATAAGCAAGCACATGAGTAATCGGTTGGTTGGTATCTCAAGAAGTATTAACGGTCGCATGAAAGTGTGTGAGCAAATTTATCTAAATATTCATTAATTAAAAAGTACTGAGGCTGGTGGGCAAGAGTATGATAGCTTGAATTGAATTCTCCGGGTGTAGGGATGTTCTTTACACACACGTAGGGTGATATTATCGATGTTTGGAAGAAAGATAGGAATGAAGAATAAGACGATGTTTTATTGAGAGAGGATGTGATTTCTAACATATTTTCATGACTATTAAGATAGGGCTCATGACAACCGAAAAGCTAGCTTAATTGGAAACCCTAATTTTCAAGGCTTTTCTTTTACAATTCTTTTCTTTAAATGTAATATTCATGGTCTTCCTTTTATTATTGGATTTTGTGGGTGCAATCAGCTGAAAACCCTCAGGAGACAACACTCCTCCTACTAGGGACACCTAGAGCTTTAAAGGCTTGTTGCATGTGCTCAGTGCAATCGTGTTGCCTACGAAAGTGTGCTAGTTAGTTTTTCTCTTTCTTTATTTTCTCCTTCTCTTTTTAATAAAACAGATCGCTCGAGACGACCGAAAATAAGTTTGGGGGAATTTGTTCAGTCGAAAATATTGCATTTTTAACACGTCAATTTCCCTATCATTTGCACTCATCTAGAAGTGTTCGGTATTCATATTGCACATATTAGCAAAACATCCCTGAAATACCAAATTACATGTGTTATACTCTAAAACCGACATTTATGAGGGAAATTGACTGTTTATCATGGCATCGCATCATCCTTGTATTGCGCAACACTTGTTTTGGAGTCTGTGCAGGAAATTTCAGAAGAAAGGCCAAAATTGTCATAAGCGCAGATCAAAAATTACGCCAACTCAAAGACTTGAGAGGTGGTAGCAATCTAGAGGGAAATATAAAATTCAACATATCAGAAAAAGGCCCAAATGTCAGCCCAAACAAGTACCAGAAGACTCAAGCCCCAAGGCTTCAGATGAGCCGTGGATCTGCGGCCGGAGCCGACTTGAGCCGAGGATCCGCGGCGCGGTGACGTCATCAAGCTTCCAAAATTTCTCCACGTGTCTCCTCTAACGGACCAAGCTTCCAGAAGACCCCAGAAACTCCACGTGGCTTCATCTAGAAGGCTCGGCCTAACAAACTATTTCTAGAAGGCTCTCTTTAACAAACTTTTGGAGGGAAATTTGAAATTTGAAATCCTAGATCTAGGGTTTTGAGGTCTATAAAAAGGAGCCTAGATCTAGGGTTAAGAGGGTTCAAGGAATTCTCCATCATCTTCCACCCACAAGTTGAGTGACACGACTTGTGCCTCAAAACCCTAACCCTAATTCCAATTCCAAAATCAAGATCAAGATCTCGAGTACCATTCAAGCGAGAAGCCTTTGATCCTTTAGAAAGCGACGCCGGACTTCATCGGAGCAAGAGATCCAAGGAGATCCGCGACTCAAGGAGCCGAGCAAAGCCGAAATCGACGATCTAGTTCCTTCCTTTTGTAAATTTCAAGAGAGTTGTAACGAAATTTGTCGATAAATAAAGGTGAAATTTCTATATCTTGCTTATCTTTTAATTCAAGCATTATGATTCGATCTCAATTTGTGATTGTGTTTGTTATTATGATGTTTGAGTAAAACTCCGCTCGTGTAGGAGTTGTGACGATCGATAGATGACGATGATTTAGACAATTTTATAATTCTTAAATCCTATAATATTTGTAAATTCTTGTGAATGAAATGATCGATGACCTAGTTTCGAGACAATGCTTTCTTGATTGTGTTCGCTCGAAACTAGGGATCAACGATTGATCATTTGATTAACTTGAAGCTAGAATTTGAATGAGATTCATCGAAAGGACAAAGGATGAGATGAGGAATCCCTAAATTCTTCGCAAAATCCTTAACCCTCGATAAATCGACATCGATCTAGTATCAATTCATTAATGGATAAGAATAAGTAATCATTAGATCTCATCACATCTATAAATCCGATCTACTCCTAAGAGCCACACTTCGAATCTTGATTGTTGGTTGGAAATCATCACTCATCTCAATTCTTGATTTTAATGTTTTCTTAGATCTAGATTTTTCTAATTCTTGATATTCAACTTTACAAATCATGAATTGTTTCTTTTCTTTTTCTTTAAATTTTCGACTCATCTAATTCGAAAATTGAACGGATCTCACTTTCCCTGTGGACGATCCGCACTTACTAACGCGCTACATCCGACACCGTTATTGATTGCAGTCAAAATATTTTTGGTTATGATTTCTATATACAATTTTCTATAAACCGACACAACGGAAAATCATTCAATCAGTGTGATAAAAAAATGCATTAAAATTGTGATTAAAGCGGTTTTAATATTCTCTGTAAATGGGCAGAAAATAAACAATATTGAGGTTATGGAAGGAGTCCAAGAGTCGCTAGGGTTTAGAAAAATTAGGGTTTGGTCCGAGTTAGACCGGCGGCGCCGGCCCGAGTCGCTATCTCGCCGGCCCAAGTCATGAGTTGGGGACTCGTATTAGGCCCACGTGTCGAGGTCGGTTGGTATACTGCAGTGCACTCGTTTGTTTTATGTGTGACTCTTCAGTTTACGTATTGTGCTCGTGTAGACTCTTAGGCTTCTAAAAGATTAAAAGAATTTTAAATAAAAAGATATTGTGGCTGATGGGATTTGAACTCTAGTGTTTTGGTTCAGTAGTGTAAGGCCTTACCAGTGAACTACAAGCTCTTTCTTGCTGTTCAAAAGTGAATCGAATACTTATAATACTCATAGAAATTGTAAATATGCCAATTGTGCATTAACTTTAAATGAATTTTATGTACACTAAAATTGGAGTTGTTACAGTTTACCCTTCTTACAAAAATTTCGTCCTCGAAATTTACAATTTATTTTAAGAACTAGCTTACAAATAAGTGAGGATATCTTACACGCATCCCGTCTTCTCTTTCCCATGTCGATTCTCCTGGAGTCTCTTTTCTCCACATCACTCGAACTAAATTAACTTTCTTGTTCTAAAGTGACTTCACTTTCCTGTCCATGATCTCAACAGGTTGTTGCTCACAGGATAAATCTGGCTGTACAGTGAGCTCGGAATGATCAAGAATATGGCCGGGGTCACTCACATACCTTCTGAGTTAGGATATATGGAACACGTTGTGCACTCCTTCCAATGAGGGTGGACGTGCCAAGCGATATGCCACTTCATCGACTCGTTCGAGTATGGCGAACGGTCCAATATATCTCGGACTTAGCTTATCCCGTCTTCCAAAACGAATCACTCCGCGGTTTGGAGATATCTTCGGAAATACATGATCTCCCTGCTGGAACTCCAAATGACGGCGCTTTGCATCAGCCCAGTGCTTTTGTCGATCTTGGGCTATGCACATTCTTTCCCTGATAGTACGGACCACATCTACGGTTGCTACTATCATCTCTGGTCCTAAGAGTTCTCTATCTCATATATTGTTCCAAATTAATTGTGATCGACACTTTCGTCCATAGAGTGCTGCAAAAGGTGTCATTCATATGCTTGCTTGGTAGCTGTTGTTGTACGAAAACTCCACAAGTTGGTGGTGATTTTCCATGATCCTCCGAAGTTTAACATACACGCTCTGAGTATATCTTCCAAAATCTGAATAGTTCGCTCAGACTGACCATCATTTTGTGGATGATAAGCCGTGCTGAAGTTCAGACTTGTTCCCAAGCTCGCTTACAGATTTTGCCAAAATTACGATCGTAACCTGGTGTCATGATCGGAGACAATGCAGAACGGTGCTCCATGATGTCTCACAATTTCTTATATGAGTTCATAGATATCCGAGATAAAACACTATGAAGAGTTCAAATCTTAAGTAGATTCTTACCTCCATGTACTTCTTTGCTAATGTCTCGGTAGATTAGCCAACTCAAAATGGTATAAAGTGAGCCAACTTCGTGAGTCGATCCACAATAACCCATACCACATCGTTACCCTTTGTGCTGCGAGGGAGTGCAGTCACAAAATCTATTGTGATGTGGTGCCACTTCCATTCTGAGATAGGTAACGGTTGAAGTAATCCAGCAGTCCTGTGATGTTCAGCCTTTACTTGTTGACACACCAAGCATTTAGCGACGCTTCTGGCTACTTCACAATTCATTCCATGCCACCAGTAATTTTGATGCGGATCTTTGTACATCTTTGTACCTCTAGGGTGTACTAAGTAGGGAGAGCTGTGAGCTTTTTTCATTAACTCTTCCCAAACAGAACATTTTGGTACACATAATCTGCTGTCGTACCTCAAATATCCGTCTTCATGGATAATGAAGTCTGTTCTGAGTCCATTCTCTACTTGTTCCCTGATCTTTTGCAACTTGGCATCACTTGCTTGAGCTGCTTTGATCTGATTTGCAATTGTAGATTGAACTTGTAAGTTCAACAAACTTAAAGCGTTACCTGGCATGACCACTTCAATCTCCATCTGATGCAAGTCTTGTTGAAGCTTCCACTGAGCTGTGAGATTCATTGCTAATGGTTGGCTAATAAGAGCATTAGGTACTACATTCACCTTCCCTGGGTGATATTGTAGGTTGATGTCGAAGTCCGCCATGAGTTCTAACCATCGTCTCTGCCGCATATTAAGCTCCTTCTGAATAAACACATATTTCAGACTCTTGTGATCTGTGTATATGTTCACTCGTTCACCAAGAAGATAATGGTGCCAAATCTTAAGAGTAAAGATAACGGCCGCCAACTCCAAATCATGCGTCGGGTAATTGCGCTCATGAATTTTCAACTGTCTTGATGCATAAGCCACAACCTTACCGTGCTGATGTAGAACACATCCCAATCCCTTACCGGATGCATCGTGATGTATTTCGAAACCTCCAGATTGGTCCGGTATAACGAGAATAGGCGCTGATGTCAACCTTGACTTGAGTTCTACGAAAGCTTGTTCGCATGCTTCTGACTACACGAATTCTTCATCTTTACGTGTGAGCTTGGTCAGGGGTGTTGCTATCTTGGAAAATCCTTCAATGAACCTTCTGTAATATCCAGCTAGACCCAAGAAACTTCGAATGTCCTTCACTAATTTTGGTGTCGGACATTCGCTTACTGCTGAAACTTTTGCTGGATCCACAGAGATTCCTTCTCCTGATACATTATGTCCGAGAAAACCAACTTGATCTAGCCAAAATTCGCATTTGCTATACTTGGCATATAATTGATGCTGTCGTAGAGTTTCTAGGACAATTCGTAGGTGTTCGGCATGTTCTTTCCGACTCTTAGAATACACCAGGATGTCGTCGATAAAGATGACAACAAACTTGTGTAAGTACTCCCGAAAAACTTGATTCATTAGGTTCATGAATATTGCTGGTGCGTTGGTCACTCCAAATAGCATCACATGAAATTCGTAATGACCATAGCGAGTTCTGAATGCCGTTTTATGGATATCAGATTCCTTGACCTGTTAGTTATATGTATGCCCTAGAGGCCATTACTGTACATACGATGTATATTGTAGTGGATGCTGGGACATATATAGGGAGGACTTTCTTGCTCGACATGATAGTATGCTATCTGGTTGTACTTCATCTTAACATGTATTCTGATTGTCTCTATTACATGTTGATAAAGCCCTTAGGATATGTACTCGACTACTGGGACTATGATGAGATCATACTAGTAGGGCCACGGTAGTCGACGAGTACATCCTATAACTGTTCCTAGTCGAGGGTGTATCGAGACAGGGCATCGATGCACCAGAGTAGACTAGTGTATACGCATCTTAACCCATATGAAGGGCGATGGATGATCCCATATTCATCGGTGTTTGACATCAAGGATGGTGTACGGATGCTCAGTGGAGACTGGGTACACTGGACGGACTCGCCGAGAACTCCCAGATGGTATTATACCTCACGTCAGATGGCAGTTCTCTGGTGACACTGGTACAGGTTAGTCTGTTGACCCGAGATCGTCATAGAGTCTTGTGTGATTCCCACTGTGCTTTGATTTCCACCTTACCACGTCCAAGAGGGCGTGCAAAACGGTGGTTTTTGGGTACAGTCCCGAATCACATGGAGGCAATGAGCGATAGGAGGGGATTCGTCTCTCCCGGTATATGGAGTTGATGTTGTGCTGTGTTCGATTGGCTATAACCGGAAATCCCTGGCCAGGGTTGCTGAGATTTACTGGAAAGTGTTACCAGTAGTTTCTCGAACTATTATAGAGCTCATATCGACACGACTTATCAAGCTATTGGGGTCTGACGTTTACCACCCCTAGACGAGATATGCGACATATCAGACGAACAGACCGGACTATGCGGTAAGTGTTACTAGTTGGATTCACAGGAGTGTGAGCGGGCTTGCTCGTTGATCTTCTGATCGCTCAATACCTGGGTGGCTGTTACGTTTAGCAGACCGCTTGCGGCTTGTGGGTGATTGATATGATCACCACCTACTGCCGGCGTATTGACGAGTCTTTAGAGTCCTACACAGGGGTTTCCTGGCTCAAGCGAAACGAAATAGGAGTGCATATGAGATATGTGCGGGACCGAAAATAATACCAGTATGTGATACTGTATTCTATTCTCGTGATTTGTATCATCGGACGGTTATATGTGATATAGCCGGGTTACCGAATCAAGTGTTGATTCGATACATTGATACACTAGATATTAGTCGGTTATATGCTGTATGACCGGATCATTAAATCAAGTGTTGATTTAATGATTTAATGTATAATTATATATTTGATATATTATTTTACATTAACTAGTATTGGTTCACTTAAGATTATTTTTCTCACTAGATTATGCACATTGTATATATGATATATGTTTGTGCACTAGTTTGTATCATGTTTGATGATACATGCAAACTTGGGTGTGTATGCTTTAAACCATGTTTAGGTTAATGGTTAGGGTTTTAACTTATTTATTTATTTTATTTATTCATTTTTGGCAAAAAATAAAATGGTGGTTTTCTTTCTTTGCTTTAAGCTTCATGAAGCTTCTTAGCATCTTTGACCATTTTGTTTTTTCCTTTAACCTAACCATTACACCTAAACCCTAGTTTATTCTCTACATGAGTTAACTCACCCATGGTTGCAATATGATAAGCTTCACTTGAATTTTCTTTTAGAGATAATTCATTTTCTTTTCTTCTTTTTCTTCTTCTTCATGAAGTGAAGAAACCTTTCTTGAAAAATTTCAAGTGATGAAATCAAGTGAGAAATCCAAATCCAAAGTGAACCCACTTCCTATTTCTTCATCCTCTACCACTTGCCATGTTGTATATGGTGTTTTCTTCACAAGGTTCGTGACCAAGTGAAGATGGAGCTTGAGTTAGAGTCGCCCCGACGTAGATCATCTTCGGCATCGAAGTCAACGACCTAGCCCGCTTATTTCTCCGACGAAACCATCGCTAGAGTCCGGGATTCCGATGATCGCAGCGGAGGGACGTCAACACGGAGCTAAAGAAGTGGAGGACCGGATCTACAAAGCTTGTAGTCCCTTTCACTTAGTAGTAAAGTAGTTTACTAGCTTCTTTTTCGCCTAACCTCTAATTAACGATCTTGCATTAGGGTTCCTCGGCATATGAAAATTTTGATTTTGGCATGGTTGATGCCTTGTGTAACCTCATGAGTGTGCCTAGGAACCCTACAGTGGTATCAGAGCCTAGCTAGAGTATTAAGCGATGTGTTAACGAAGTTAAAACTCCGAACGAACCCGAACACGACAAAATAAATCCCTCTCTGTACATTTTTTAAAATCTGGGATTTTTCCTAATTAAAAATGCTTTAAAAAATCAGCAGGCAATTATAAGGAAATATTTGCAAAGAGACAAATTTTTGCGCCCAAGGCGCCGCGGAACCGCGGCACGAGCCTGGCTCGTGCGGCGGTTTCGCGGCCATAATGTGACGTCACCGTTGCCTTTTTGCACAGTAATATTCCTATTCAATTTCCTGCTATTTTTCTGGGTATTTTTATCTGACTCAAGTGTTGAGTATTCTGGGGTTTATTTTGTATTCGTAGATTCGATCGAAAATTTTAATTTCGTTGTGTTTTCCGGATATTTAGAAAGTATTAAAAAGTTCGAACGGATATCAATAACTCACTTTTTCCCGACCCGGAAAATTTTCCAAGTGTTTGATTTTTCCGTTTGTTTTAGAACGTCTAGATCATGCAAGATACGCGATGGACCCTCTAGAAGACAACAAATCTTAACTCGATTATGTGACCGTCTTGAACTGCCCTTTGAACCTTAGGGTTTGGGGCAGTACGGCGTGCCACATGTGAGGCGTTGGCTTGACCCTTCTACGGCTGGACCGTTGGTACTGTGGCATGTGATGGATGTTTTTAAACTTCCCTCAAGTGTTGAGAACTATTTGGGAAAACTTGGGTGTTTGTTTATTCGATCGGAAAGCTTAACACTGTCTATTTATCTGGAATGTGATACAATATTTGGAATCCACAAGTAGTTATGAGATAACTAATTTGGATGTTATAAACATAGCAGTTTAGTCTCAAATGATCGGTTGCCATGGAATTTTGATGCAATCAAAAGTCCGTCGCAATCATGTTGCATACGCGGATACTCGCCGGGTAAACTTAATAGACAGCCATGCTCCATAGCCCCGACCAAGTGACTGTAGGAGAACCCCGTCGCCGAAAGCATCCGTTCGGGTGCTCGCGACAGCAGTGTTCCGCCTTAGTGCACTTCGTCGACGGCATCCGGGGGTGCGGCCGTCTACTAAAGTTTGCGACGAGCATTCGATCACTTATCGGGAATCTTGTTGAATTGCCCGACTACATATTGAAAAGTGTTTTCGATATAGAGACTAAAATGCGGGGTTTATAATTGTTAGGCATGCGATGTCTAAGGAGGTTGCGGATTCCAACTGTTGTAGTTTTACACTTTCTTTTCTGCGACCGTAAGTGTAATATATGATATCGCCGGTTTCGTTGCTATATGTCAACGACAATTGGGATGCGCATATTTACTTACGTTGATGACATGTGATGTTATGTGTTGCTGGATATGTTATATTGATCGTCGCGTTTTGAATAACCGGGGGTTTTATGTGAGATGAGAGTTTTTATTTTCATTCATGTAAATTTAAATGTATGTAATATTCTTTTATTGGGGCACTTCCGGGTTGAGGTTGATGTCACCTTTTGTATATTATTTACTTTTCCGCACTAGGATAGACCCAAGGAGGAGAGCACAAGTAACTGGGTTCTGGAGTCCAGTGGGAGATCAACTCGAGGAGTCGAGTCCGGGTCTCTTAACTCTAGAATTGGTAGGGTTGCTTGCCGCTCTCGTAGGGGTCTAGGGGTATGGGATTGGCTATTCATCACAACCGTGGAATCCGTGTTTTATACAGGCTCAAAATAAAATACGGACGTCCTAATATATCCAATATTTCATATGATATTTTCTGTTGCGTTATCTGTGATGTGATCATATGATTTGTTCAGATAGATATTGTATATAGTATATATGATATATTATATAGACATTGCTTATGTTTTACACCCGCGCTAGCCCTGCCTTGCTCTGGCGTTAGTTACCTAACCTAACGGTGCACGAGGGGAGATCGAGGCGAATGCGGATGGCATAAGTGTACGTCGTATTTATCTGTGATGTTCAGGTGACTTAAATGATGGGACTTCATTAATATGATTAATGAAAGAAAAGAAACCTAAAAGATGTTGTGGAATCGAATTTTCAAAAACAGATAACTACGGTTCTTGCTTTGCATCGCGGTGTTCCTTGTAGAACATCCTGCACCTTATTCGATAAGGAAAGGGCCGAGATCCCTTCACCGGGAGTGACCCCTTTAGCAATAACTAGCAGATGCTACACCCCTCGGTTTGTCTTTTGATTGCTTTTGGAGTTTTTTGCTTTGCATAGTGATATATATGATATATCCTGCACCTTATTCAATGAGGAAAGGGCCCACGATCCCTTCACCGGGAGTGACCCCTTTAGCAAAACTAGAAAAACCTCAAAAACACTTCATTTTAAAATCATTTGATTCTACAACGATATCAAGTTCATTACGCAATAGGTTTTCAGAAAAACCTGTCGTAGCCCTCCGTCATTTCAGATAAGTCCTACTTAGTATTCGTGCTACGTTTGTTGGCCTGCGTCAAGGCGTAGTGTGCAGTAGCTAACTAGTATTTATCTGTTTATGCATATGATGCAGATTGGATTAGGGTAGTCGTGCGACTTTGTTGGCCTGCGTTAAGGGTCGTGCGGGTGGGTTTAATTCAATCAAGAAATGACGGGTTGAACTTGACTAGCGCACTGTGGTTTGTTGGCCTGCGTCAAGGTCATGGGACGCTAGAGGCAAAATATTATCGGGAATTTTAAGTGTTGAAATTTGCAATGAGATTGCATACCTTCTATGAGATAGTTGGATCCCGATACCCGCTGCGAGTAAGAGTTACTCCTGGGAGAGTTTTACACATTACAATTAGCCGATCAAGTAGGTGTCTAGAAAGGTGTCAATGGGGTTACGCCTCTGGGAAAACGAGGTTTACTTTAATTAGGTCCGTGCAAAAGCACGGGGAACCTCCCTCAAAGTACCGACACTGGCCTGGATGAAAGATTGGCGAACTTGTAGCGTGTAATTAATCCTGGCTAGTCTTTCCTTTTAGGGTTTGAAGGAAGATTTGATAAAAACAGTGGGAGCCATCCTGATTAGATAAAATAATAACCAATCTGATCTTGCAAGAGCATACGTTGAGTGTTTTCTTCTCTCTCTCTCTCCAGGTAGCGACCATATCACGCCTTAATCAAGATAATAATACGGATATATTGACCGAACCCGCTTGTTATACTGAGCTGGGGAACATTGGTCCCGCTCCAACTTATAATTGTTATAAGACCGAGCAGGAATTAGGGGAATACCAGGATTCCCGTGCCGACCAAACGAAGAAAGTGCATTATGATGCATCTTCTTCGGGTGCGTTCATTACATAGAACTGTTTCTCGGTATCCTCTGCATCCTGGGTATTAGATACCGGATCAGGATCCCGCATATGTAATCCGTTATATAGGGCTACAAAAGAGTAGAGAACTGAGAACGGGTGATAAGTTTCATGAGACAGAAAACGGTGCAAGTGTTGCAGCCAAGTCTGTTGGTCACTGTCACCCTGTATTTCCAAATGCATTGATTCTGAACAAATGCTATTAGATACCGAACCTGATATGCAAAATCATATCAATCTCTTTATTTATTAAAGAAGGATATAATTTTGTATTGTTGAATATTGTTTTGAACATTTCAAAAGTTGATCGGATCAGGCACGTTATCTAAAAGCATTGACGTTCTAAATCAAACTACAGTTCCTAGTATACAAGAACACACAAGAGGAAGAGTTCAGAATTGAACGATTCCTTCTTAAGGTATTGTAGACTAGGTCAAATCAATGTGACCCGACTAGCTAAAGTTACATTTAGATGCATATTTAAATCAGTTTGCATTTACATCTTGTGAAACTTGCCAGTCATGTCACAAAGATAAGATGACCATAGCTCTGTTTACTCGAAACAGAGAATGAGTTAGTGAACTCTTGGAACTGATACATAGTGATTTATAAAGGTCCCCAGTCTACATATGCCAAGACTGGTTCTTTGTACTTCCTTACATTCACTGATGATCTCTCAAGATTCGGACACATGTTCCTGTTGAAACACATGTCTGAAACTTTTGAGAAGTTCAAAGAATATAAGTCAGAAGTAGAAAACTAATACAGGTATAAGTATTATGCCCTATGATGAGATCAGGGAGGAGAATACTTGTGCATGGAATTCTTGGACTATTCTAAAGGAGAATGAGATTCTCTCTCAGTGTTACTCCTCTGAATACACCACAGCACAACGGTGTATCGGGGCGGAGCAATCATACCCTATATGATATGGTGCGCTCTATGATGAGTACTGATCAGTCGAAAATATTGTATTTTTAACACGGCAATTTCCCCATCTTTTGCATACATTTAGAAGTGTTCGGTACTCAATTTCACATATTAGCAAATCGGTCGTAAAATACCGAATTACCTGTGTTGTACTCTAAAACCGGCATTTTTAGGGAAATTGACTGTTTATCATGGCATCGCATCATTCTTGTAGCGCAACACTTGTTTCGAAGTCTGTGCAGGAAATTCCAGAAACCGAGCCAAATTGTCAAAAGTGCTGATCAAAATTACACCAAGTCTAAGTCTGGTGATCTGGCAGTAAAATTCCAGAAATTTATTCAAGGCCAATGGGCGCTTCCCGCCGCGGATCCGTGGCATGATGACGTCAGCAGAGAAGCAGATTTTCCCCATGTGCTTATTTCTAACGGCAAAGCTTCCAGAACTCTCCAGAAACTCCGCGTGGCTTCATCTAGAAGGCTCGGCCTAACAACCTTCTTCTAGAAGCCTTCTTGTAACAACCTCATTCTAGAATATTCCTTCCAACAAACTTTTTCTAGAAGATTCTTTCTAACAACCTCATTTTGGAGGGAAAATTCAAATTCAAATGAGGTAGTTCATTTTGGAGGGAAAAGTTGTTCATTTTGGAGGGAAAATTCAAATTCAAATGAGGTAGTTCATTTTGGAGGGAAAAGTTGTTCATTTTGGAGGGAAAATTCAAATTCAAATGAGGTGGTTCATTTTGGAGGGAAAATTCAAATTCAAATGAGGTAGTTCATTTTGGAGGGAAAAGTAGTTCATTTTGGAGGGAAAATTCAAATTCAAATGAGGTAGTTCATTTTGGAGGGAAAAGTTGTTCATTTTGGAGGGAAATTTGAAATTTGAATTCTAGATCTAGGGTTTGGTTATCTATAAATAGAGCCTAGATCTAAAGGTTGAGGTTGTTCATTAATCATTAGTTAGTTTTCTCTCATCATCCTTTTTCTTCATCTTCTTCCACAAGTCTAGTGACAAGGCTTGTGCGAAACCCTAACCCTAATTCCA
Organism: Agapanthus africanus; assembly: GCA_030015575.1. NCBI lineage: Eukaryota > Viridiplantae > Streptophyta > Magnoliopsida > Asparagales > Amaryllidaceae > Agapanthus > Agapanthus africanus. Next base: position 524,914,599 of record JASDDO010000016.1, read on the forward strand.
CTCCAAATCCAAGATCTTGAGTACCAAATCAAGTGAGAAGCCTTCAACCTTTTAGGAGCCGAGCCGATCTTCAATCGGGCAAGTGATCCAAGCCGATCCGCGATCCACGGAGACGAGCGAAGCCAAATCGACGATCAAGTTCTTCCTCTTGTAGTTCTTGAGCGAATGTAACTAAATTGTTGATATAAATAAAAGGTGAAATTCTTGAATCTTGCTTTCTTTTAATTCTTGCATCATGATTAGATCTCAATTTGTAATTGTTACTCTTGTTGTGATGTGTGAGTGAAACTCCGCTCGTAAAGGAGTCGAGACGATTGTAGAATGATGATGTAACAAATCTTTATACGATTTTTAAGTCCTACGAGTTTTGTAAACCCTAGCAAGTTCAAGAATCGATGACCTAGTTTCGTAGCGATGCTTTCTTGATTGTGATCGCTCGAAATTAGGGATCTACGATCGTTTCTTGAATTTGATAGAGGCTAGAATGTGAATGATATCGACGAAAGAACAAGGGATGAGATGAAACCCTAGTTTCACAAGAAATCCCTAATTCTTGTCGATCATCATCGATCTAGTATCAATTCATCGAAGGATAAGAATACGTAATTGTAAGATTACATCACATCTATAGATCCGATCGATTCCTACGAGCCTCATTTCGATTCTTGATATTTGGTTTGGAAAAATCATCAAACGATCAATTCTTGATTCTATCTTTTAATGCTTTCTTAGATCTAGTTTTTTCTTTTTCTTGAAATACAAAATTTAAATCATGAATTGTTTTCTTTTCTTTTCTTAAAGTTTCAATTCATCTAATTCAAAAGACGAACGATTACACTTTCCCTGTGGACGATCCGCACTCACTTACAATCTACATCTGACACCGTAGTTGATTGCGGTCAAATAATTTTTGATTGTGATTTCTTTACAATTTTATACTACACATCAAGAATTCATTCAAATCAAGTGCTACTGTGTTTCCTATTTCCTTTTGGGAGTTATGCACTTGAGAAGCTGCATACCTATTGAATAGGGTTCAAATCAAATCAGTTGCCTACTACTTCATATGTGATATGGAAAGGGAAGAGCCCATATCTTAAGTTTGTTAAGATTTGGGGTTGTCCAGCCTATGTCTAAAAGCAAAATCCGGACAAGATCGAGGCATGGTCTGTTCTGTAGAACTGGAAAGGTTTCAGCTATACAAACTACAGCTGATGATTTGGTAAACCCGAAGGTTTCAATAGATTCTAACGAACCTCAGCCTCTCCGCCGATCTAGTAGGGTTCCTCACCCACCTGAGAGATACTTCGGTTTCTCTATGACAGTGGGAGCGAGGATTGTATCATGAGATGATGACCCAACTTATTTCGAGCTGGCCATCAGGAGTGGGACTCTATAAGAATGGCTGGATGCTTATCGATTTGAGATGGAATCCTTATACACCAACAAAGTATGGACTTTGGTTGCTTTATCTGAAGGGTTAAATCCCCATTAGGAGCAAGTATATCTTGAGAAGATTACTTGGTGTACATGGAAAAGTTGAGACTTTCAAAGCTATGCTTAAGTCCATCCAAATCCTACTTGCCACGGCTGCATATCATGACTACGATATCTAGTGGTTGGGTGTCATGACTCCATTTCTAAGATGATATTTTAGAAGAGGGTGTCTATAAGTACACAGCCAGAGGGCTTCATATACAGTGGGAGCAGCGGAAACGTGTGCAAGATGTTTTATATGATAAAGCAGGCATCGCGGAGTTGGAACGTCTGTTTTGTGGTAGTCAAAGAGTTTGACTTCATCAAAATGGTAGATGAACCTTGTATATACAAAAAGGTAGTAGGGAGTATGGTGATGATCCTCATAGAGTACGTGGATGATATACTCTTGATAGGGAAGGTGTTTCCTATGCTACGCTCGGTCAATCTCTGGTTATCACAAGGATTCTCCATATAGGATCAAAGTGATACCTACTAAATCCTGGGTTTTGGATCTATGAGATAGATCTAATTGGATGTTAGGATACTCACTAGTTGTAGTGAGAAGGTATCAATGGATCCTAGGGAGAATCACTGGAAAAGTTCCAGGGTGATAAGGATGACTGAATGTCAATCGCAGGCATAGTCTTTACCCTCTGTGGAGGGACGGTATGTTGGAAGAGTTCCAAGCTAGATACCGTGGCATACTAGACGATAAAGGCTAGATACATTGCTACCAAAGATTCTACCAAAGAGGCAGTCTGGATATATATTAGTTCATGAGATGAACTTCGTTCCTACCATTGTATGACAATGGAGTTGTGGCTGTTTCCTAGGAACGCCTGTCCCATCAGAAATCCAGATATAATTCTTAGGCAGTATCACCTAATCATGGAGATGGATGATCTCCAGGGAGATCGATGTTAGGAGAGCAGACATAGAGGACAACAACGCGGATCCACTCACAAAGGCCTTTTCCTCAGTAGAGACTTTTACGGGATGGTTGAGTATAAGATACTTCAACCATAGCTAATTGTTGGGTATGTGATACCACAACAGATGGCCCTAGTGCAAGTGGGAGATTGTTAGTTATATGTATGCCCTAGAGGCCATTACTGTACATACGATGTATATTGTAGTGGATGCTGGGACATATATAGGGAGGACTTTCTTGCTCGACATGATAGTATGCTATCTGGTTGTACTTTATCTTAACATGTATTCTGATTGTCTCTATTACATGTTGATAAAGCCCTTAGGATATGTACTCGACTACTGGGACTATGACGAGATCATACTAGTGGGGCCACGGTAGTCGACGAGTACATCCTATAACTGTTCCTAGTCGAGGGTATATCGAGACAGGGCATCGATGCACCAGAGTAGACTAGCGTATACGCATCTTGACCCATATGATGGGCAATGGATGATCCCATATCCATCGGTGTTTGACATCAAGGATGGTGTACGGGTGCTCAGTGGAGACTGGGTACACTGGACGGACTCGCCGAGAACTCCCAGATGGTATTATACCTCACGTCAGATGGCAGTTCTCTGGTGACACTGGTACAGGTTAGTCTGTTGACCCGAGATCGTCATAGAGTCTTGTATGATTCCCACTGTGCTCTGATTTCCACCTTACCACGTCCAAGAGGGCGTGCAAAATGGTGGTTTTTGGGTACAGTCCCGAATCACATGGAGGCAATGAGCGATAAGAGGGGATTCGTCTCTCCCGGTATAGCGAGTTGATGTTGTGCTGTGTTCGATTGGCTATAAGCGGAAATCCCTGGCCAAGGTTGCTGAGATTTACTGGTAAGTATTACCAGTAGTTTCTCGAACTGTCATAGACCTCATATCGACACGACTTATCAAGCTACTGGGGTCTGACGTTTACCACCCCTAGGCGAGATATGCGATATATCAGACGAACAGACCGGACTGTGCGGTAAGGGTTACTGGTTGGATTCACAGGAGTGTGAGCGGGCTTGCTCATTGATCTTCTGATCGCTTAATACCCGGGTGGCCGTTACGTTTAGCAGACCGCTTGCGGCTTGTGGGTGATTGATATGATCACCACCTACTGCCGGCGTATTGACGAGTCTTTAGAGTCCTACACAGGGGTTTCCTGACTCAAGCGAAACGAAATAGGAGCACATATGAGATATGTGCGGGACCGAGAATAATACCAGTATGTGATACTGTATTCTACTCTCGCGATTTGTATCATCGGACGGTTATATGTGATATACCCGGGTTACCGAATCAAGTGTTGATTCGATACATTGATACACTAGATATTAGTCGGTTATATGCTGTATGACCTGATCATTAAATCAAGTGTTGATTTAATAATTTAATGTATAATTATATATTTGATATATTACTTTACATTAACTAGTATTGGTTCACTTAAGATTATTTTTCTCACTAGATTGTGCACATTGTATATATGATATATGTTTGTGCACTAGTTTGTATCATGTTTGATGATACATGCAAACTTGGGTGTGTATGCTTTAAACCATGTTTAGGTTAATGGTTAGGGTTTTAACTTATTTATTTATTTTATTTATTCATTTTTGGCAAAAAATAAATGGTGGTTTTCTTTCTTTGCTTTAAGCTTCATGAAGCTTCTTAGCATCTTTGACCATTTTGTTTTTTCCTTTAACCTAACCATTACACCTAAACCCTAGTTTATTCTCTACATGAGTTAACTCACCCATAGTTGCAATATGATAAGCTTCACTTGAATTTTCTTTTAGAGATAATTCATTTTCTTTTTTTCTTCTTCTTCTTCATGAAGTGAAGAAACCTTTCTTGAAAAATTTCAAGTGATGAAATCAAATGAGAAATCCAAATCCAAAGTGAACCCACTTCCTATTTCTTCATCCTCTACCACTTGCCATGTTGTATATGGTGTTTTCTTCACAAGGTTCGTGACCAAGTGAAGATGGAGCTTGAGTTAGAGTCGCCCTGACGTAGATCATCTTCGGCATCGAAGTCAACGACCTAGCCCGCTTATTTCTCCGACGAAACCATCGCTAGAGTCCGGGATTCCGATGATCGCAGCGGAGGGACGTCAACACGGAGCTAAAGAAGTGGAGGACCGGATCTACAAAGCTTGTTGTCCCTTTCACTTAGTAGTAAAGTAGTTTACTAGCTTCTTTTTCGCCTAACCTCTAGTTAACGATCTTGCATTAGGGTTCCTCGGCATATGAAAATTTTGATTTTGGCATGGTTGATGCCTTGTGTAACCTCATGAGTGTGCCTAGGAATCCTACATGACCTTCACCTGATGGTAACCTGAACGAAGGTCTAGCTTGGAGAAAACACAAGATCCATTTAGCTGATCGAATAAGTCGTCGATGCGCGGGAGTAGATACTTGTTCTTTATTGTTACTTCGTTCAAGGCTCTATAATCGATGCACATTCTATATGAAACTTCTTTCTTCTTCACTTGCAGAACTGGAGATCCCCAACTTGAAGTGCTAGGACGAATCCATCTTTTCGCCAATAATTCGTCCAACTAAGTTCGGACCTCCTTTAAACCTTCTGGAATTAATCGATACGGTGCTTTGATCACCGGTTGTGCTCCTGGTACTAAATCAATGCTGAATTCAAGAGCTCGATCGGGAGGCAAACCTGATATATCGTCAGGAAACACATCGTCGAATTTTTGAACTACTTCTGGCCTTGATCCTTCCTCCGCTTGAATTGCTGCAATCACTGCCTTTCTTAGTTTCGTCTTGTAAGTACTTGGCTCTAGGGTACGGTCTCCACTTTTGAAATAAAAGACCGGATGGTCTGGAATCTCGAATACTACCCTCCTTTGACGACAGTTGATGGTAGCATAAAATGTTCCGAGCCAATCCATACCTAAAACCACATCGAAGTTTGGTATGTCCAGCACTTTGAAGTCAGCATAGAATTCTCTGCTGCAGACGACCACTGGACAAAGGCCGTATCCCATTATTGCCTTTAGAACGCTGTTCCCTGAACTGACATTCCAGCTGGATACAAATGGTGTGACTGGTATCGCATGAGTTCGGACGAACCGTTGCGATATAAAGCAATGAGATGCTCCAATATCGAATAGTGCTAGTTCAAGAAGTGAAGCTACTAATATTGTACCTAAGGTATATGTGGGATATGTTTTAGGTACAAGGAAAAGATATATAAGTATGTCTATGAACTGAAAGAGAATTTGAAAGGGAAGTGTTACTAGTGATGACTTGGTCGGTGGCTTCAGCCTCTTCCACAGTCATCATGAAAGCTTGTCGCCTCTGCACATTTCTCCTTCCTGGAGGAGCATTCCTCTATCCGTTACTTGGTCCTTGAGGTGGGTTCCTTTGAGCTTGATGGAACTGACGGGGAGGAGGTGCAGTCGGTGGTCCTTTAGGTGGTGGAGTAGGGAAAGAAAGTCTTGGAGCAAGTGCTTGAAGGGCTGGACGCTGTGGGTATGTGATTGCTGGCATGGGAGCAGCATATGGGTTTTGTCTACGAGGACAAGACCCAATATCATGAGTAGCTGAGCCGCAGACTAAGCAAAGATAATTTGCATGCCAGCAGTCTTTCATCAGATATCCATCTCTCCTGCAGTATGTGCAAAATGCTGGGCTGGGCCGGTTGATTGGTACTCCCGGTCTCCTGGGCATAAATGGTGGCCTTGAAGAGGCTCCTCCTGCCATTTGGGTGGCAAGGCGCTTAACTCCAGTAGATTGAGATCTGCCCCTCATCTTTACTACTGCCTCATAACGGCGGGCAGCTTTCAGAGCCGATTCATGGGTCGGAAAATCTCCTGTGGCTAATGCAACCTGGATCTCTTAATCTACCCCTCGTTGAAATCGACGGGCTTTGATCTCATCCGTCGGTATCAAGTGTGCCGCAAATCTGTTAAGGTATTGTGTTAGCCGTGTAGTATGTGATATTTCAAAATCTAAATATTGAGACATATCTTGCCGACTGAGCATGGTGAACTCAGCGTCATATTCATCTACTGACTTGGTACACATTGAACCTTATTGCAGATGGATGAACTGTTGCTCCATATCAAAGCGGGCAGTCTCAAGAAAGTACTTTGCATCGAACATGTCACGGAAAGTATTCCATTCTATGTGTTGATCAAGACGGCTTTCTTCCTCCTTCCACCAAACTCGGGCATTGTCCGTAAGCTGCAACGTCGCAACACGAACCCAAGCTATCTCTAGCACTTGTGCCGCTTCCAAGCCGTCTTCAATGCTTTGAGCCTATTCCTCAGCTTCCAGCGGGCTCTCTTTTTTTGCAAACTTTTTGGGGTGCAAGGCCCTGAATTGTTATACCCAAGGTGCTTCTGCCTCTGGTTGGTTCATCAGGATGGCAGTCTGCTGCAGCTGTCTCTCTAGGAGGTTGCGGATCGCCTCAAACAGAACCGTCTACTCGTTGATTGGAGCAGCGACGACAGGTGTCAGTGGTAGTGGTGGGGGAGTGTTGTTGACATTCGTGCTGGGGTTACTTGGAGAATCCATAACCTTGAAAGACAAATTTGGGTTAAGACAAATTCAAAGTATATGAAATTGTAAGATTCAAGGAATATGAATTGTAAAGAATGTTTTCAGTTGCTGGTTCTTGTGTTATATTGCTTAGATTGTCCATACAGTGCTGACTTGTATGTCCATACAGAACTGACCTGTATGCCACACAGAGCTGACCTGTATGGGCCACCAACAAAACCTGTCACGCCCTGCTTCTCAGTATATGGGCAGAGGATGCGACGAGGCCACTACGTATTTACTGTGAAGTAAACACACTAAGCGTATCTAAGCAATATAAGTAAAATGCACAAGAGACAGTGACAATAGATATAATTGAACAACAACTTTATTTATTAACATTGTTTTTACAATACATCTGAAAGGTAAATACATGGAATGAAAAGCAATGCCTAAAAAGTGGCATAACAGAAATGAAAAATACAGAAATGTAAATGTGTACAAGGAATCTAAAGCTCTGGGTCGAAAGCTAGCTGGTCCAAATCCTCGCTGGTGGGCTTGATCTCCTGAAGGTCCGATCCACCTGACAACATTCCAAAGAAAAAAGAAAAGGAATGTCATCAGCGAACAATCGCTCGGTAAGTCCCAAAGATGAGGGAGGAATAGAATAAACACAGAGAGAGAGAGTACAACTTTTAAAATTGTATTATATTGTTAACGCTGTTGTTTGCAGCTTGGTACAGAAGAGGCCAGTGTATACAAGAGGAGTCTCATTATACCAGAGACTACGGTATACGGAGTACAAGGAACCGTTCAACCACGGTACAACGGCAATAGAGATTCAGGTTAGGTGTCTTATGGTTGCAGTCTCGTGCCACTTCTAACACCTTCCGTACCAATCTACCCCTTATAAACCCCGCGATGGCTTAATTGTATGGTTTGTATTGTTTGAATTGTATATTGTATATAGATGGATGACTTGCCGAAACCATGATATCAGTAATGGAACGGATATAATGGATGATCATGTAAATGGAATATATCCATGATTCGGTTCAGTCAATATAGATTGATTTGATTGAATAGCCGGATTCATAGATCCATATTGTATTGTAGTTTGATACTTGAATCATATTCAAGTCAGATTGATTATATTGAGACTCGGTCTGAGTCGGACAATTAGAAAAAAAATTGAAGTCCTGAATTATGTTTTGGTGCTATTGGTAATTGTTGCACATGGACGGCAGGATTTGTGTCTTTTTCAAAGACAATTACCGTGTTGATAACACCGTTTGTTATGTTGTCTACCTTAAATAGGCAAGCACCCATATCTCCGGCTCCCTGAGGCTCAAGAGACTGGTCCCGCTTAAACCTATGTTTACTAGGGTCCTTATTGTAATTTAGTATAACTTGAGAGAGTTTTATGTAAAATAGTTTTGTTATACTTTCAAAATATACCTCAAGTATTAATTATCGTTGTTCTCCACCGAAAACAGAGACGAGACCACGTAGGTCCGTCTTGCCTGAATTTCGAGGGCAGATGCTATTTGGTGCTATCTGTCCACCTCTTCGATGATACCAAGTTGATTTATGGCACCGTATATCGAAGGTTTAGACGGATGCGGCCGATATAGTAGACTTCGTCAGATTCCCCCTCGTTGAGGGGGTTTTGATTGTGGGGACGCTCTTCCCTGCAGGCGCAAGCCCCTGCAGTTAATTACGCTACCGCATCGCGGTAACCACTTTCTCCTTCTCCAGATGGTCACTTCTTGTCGTGGGTGATTGTTTTGTTTTTGGTCGTCCGTGGATTGTATACGGAGACTAATTTATGTTGTCGCCCGTAGGGCGTGGATTAGTCCAAATCCCTATCTTCTTAGATTTGGGTTTGGGGTTGGGTTTAAGGATACGTTAGTTTCATTTGAGACTAAGATCAACTTAAACGTTTGTTAAGGATACGTTAGTCTAATTTTAGGCTAAGATCAACTTAACGGGATAGTTTAGATCCAACAAAAGAGCATTTGGGATCTATTGTTTAGTTTAGGGACATTGCGGTCCATTAGTTTAAGGACATTACGGTCCAAGGTTAAGGACATCATAGTCCATGGGTTTAAGGACCCCACAGTCCAAGATTAAGGACATCATAGTCCATGAGTTTAAGGACCCCACAGTCCGTAATTTAAAGACGTCATAGTCTATAAAGTTTAAGGACATCATAGTCCATGAGTTTAAGGACCCCACAGTCCATGAAATGTTTGGTTGTCGGGACCCGTCACCTCGCTGAAGACGTTGAAGGATTACAACGACAAATATCAGAGGAGTAAACAGATGTACCCTTGAACCAATTTTGGTTGATAGATCTGTAGTCCAATTTGAAACTAAGATCAAAAGATTTATGAGCATATGGGCTCAATTAATCTGAATGAGGGGTTTATGGCCAACTTGGACTCAGCCCACTCGGTTAAAATGTTAAACATTTGACAAAGCTGAGCATTGATTTGAATTCTGATAATATTTTTATCTTTTATTAAATGCTGAGCATTCATCATGGCTCTAAGGCTTTATTTTAAAGAACAGTTTATGTTCTATCAGCGCACACGTGAGAAACACGTGGCGCGCTTGGTGCTTGCGCCAGTCAATGAGCGCAGTGTGCTATATTTGGAGCGCTAAGGCTCTGCAGCGCTTTACGCTAAATGTGTTAGTTATATGTATGCCCTAGAGGCCATTACTATACATAGGATGTATATTGTACTGGATGCTTGGACATATATAGGGAGGAATTTCTTGCTCGACATGATAGTATGCTATCTGGTTGCTCTTTATCTTAACGTGTACACTAATTATCTCTCTGTTACATGTTGGCAAAGCCCTTAGGATGTGTACTTGACTGCCTGGACTATGATGCGGATTATACTAGTGGGGACATGGTAGTCCATAAATACATCCTTCAAGGTCCCTAGTCGTGGGTGTATCGAGACAGGGCATCGATATACCAGAGTAGACTAGCGTATACCTTCTCGACCCATACAGATGGGCGATGGATGATCCCATATCCATTGGTGTTTGACATCAGAGATGATGTACGGGTGCTCAGTAAAGACTGGGTACACTGGACGGACTCGTCGAGAACTCCCAGATGGTATTATACCTTACGTCAGATGGCAGTTCTCTGGTGACACTGGTACAGGTTAGTCTGTAGACCCGAGATCGTCATAGAGTCTTGTGTGATTCCCACTGTGCTTTGATTTCCACCTTACCACGTCCAAGAGGGCGTGCAAAATGGTGGTTTTTGGGTACAGTCCCGAATCACATGGAGGCAATGAGCGATAGGAGGGGATTCGTCTCTCCCGGTATAGGGAGTTAATGTTGCGCTGCGTTCGATTGGCTATAACCAGAAATCCCTGGCCAGGGTTGCTGAGATTTACTGGTAAGTGTTACCAGTAGTTTCTCGAACTATTATAGACTTCATATTGACACGACTTATCGAGCTACTAGGGTCTGACGTTTACCACCCCTAGGCGAGATATGCGATATATCGGACGAACAGACCGGACTGTACGGTAAGTGTTACTGGTTGGATTCACAGGAGTGTGAGCGGGCTTGCTCGTTGATCTTCTCATCGCTCAATACCCGGGTGGCCATTACGTTTAGCAGACCGCTTGCGGCTTGTGGGTGCTTGATATGATCATCACCTGCTGTCGGCGTATTGACGAGTCTTTAGAGTCCTACACAGAGGTTTCCTGGCTCAAGCGAAACGAAATAGGAGCGCATATGAGATATGTGCGGGACCGAGAATAATACCAGTATGTGATACTGTATTCTATTCTCGCGATTTGTATCATTGGACGGTTATATATGATATAGCCGGATTACCGAATAAAGTGTTGATTCGATACATTGATACACTTGATATTAGTCGGTTATATGCGATATGACCGGATCATTAAATCAAGTGTTGATTTAATGATTTGATGTATAATTATATATTTGATATATTACTTTACATTAACTAGTATTTGTTCACTTAAGATTATTTTCTCACTTGGATATGCACATTGTATATATGATATATGTTTGTGCACTTGTTTGTATCATGTTTGATGATACATGCAAACTTGGGTGTGTGTATGCTTTAAACCTAGTTTAGGTTAATGATTAGGGTTTTTATTTATTTGTTTGTTTATTTATTCCTTTTTGGCAAAAACAAAATGGGAGGCTTTCTTTGTTTTACACTAGAAGCTTCATGATAGTTTTGACAAAGTCTTAGCCATTTTGTTTTTATCCTTAACCTAACCATTTACTTAAACCCTAGTTTATTCTCTACACTTATTAACTCACCCATGGTTGCAATATGATAAGGGTCACTTGATTTTCTATTTTAGTTAATTCATTTTTCATTTTCTTACTTCTTCTTCTTCTTGAAGAAGAAAGAAAACCCTTGCTAGAAATAATCAAGTGATGAATCCAAGTGAGAAATCCAAATCCAAAGTGAACCCATTTCCTATTTCTTCATCCTCTACCACTTGCCATGTAGTATAGGGTGTTTTCTTCACTAGTTTCATGACTTGGTGAAGATGGAGCTCGAGTTAGAGTTGCCTCGACGTAGATCATCTTCGGCATCGAAGTCAACGACCTAGCCCGATCTTTTCTCCGATGAAACCACCGCGGGAGTCCAGGATTCCGATGGTTGCAGCGGAGGGACGTCATCACGGAGCCAAGGAAGTGGAGGACCGGATCTACAAAGGTTGTATTTCCATTCACTTAGCAATAAAGTTGTTTATTTGCATGTTTCGCCTTTGCCTCTAGTTAACGATCTAGCATTAGGGTTTCTCGGCACTCGGAAAAATTTGATTTTGCATGGTTGATCAGTTGTGGAACCTCTTGAGTGTGCCTAGGAACCCTACAGTGGTATCAGAGCCTAGCTAGAGCCTTAGTCGAAGTGTAGACGAAGTTAGAAACCCGATTAAACCCAAAACCCTAATTCAAAACCACTCTCTGGAAATTTTCTGGAATTTTGGATTTTTGTAAATTAAAAATTGCCAAAAAATTCAGCAGGGAATTGTAGGAGTTACTGTGAAGCACGTGACGCTAACTCGACCAAAGCGCCGCGGAACCGCGGCCCCACCCTGGCTTGCGCGGCGGTTCCGCGGCCACTTTGGTGAGTTAGGCCACGTGGTTTGTACAGTAATTCTTTTCTGGAAGTGCTGTGTCTTCTGGGAATTTTTATAACATACTCCACAGTTGAGTTTTCTGGGGTTGTTTTGGGGATTCGATTATTTGATCGGTTTATTTAATTTCGTCTATGTGTTTTTCCGGATAATTTTAGAATATATTGAAAAGTTCGACCGGATATAAATACCCACTTTTTTCCCTGCCGGGAAATTTCCAATTGTTGGATTTTTCCGTAGTTTAATGACGTTCTAAGTAGTGCAAGTATCGCGATGGACCCTCTAGAAGACAACAAACCTTAACTCGATTATGTGACCGTCTTGAACTGCCCTTTGAACCTTAGGGTTTGGGGCAGTACGGCGTGCCACATGTGAGGCGTTGGCTTGACCCTTCTACGGCTGGACCGTTGGTACTGAAGCACGAAGTGAATGTTTTTAAACTTATTTCATGTGTTGAGCTGTTTCCGGAAAACTTGGGTGTTTGATTGTTCGATCGAAAAGTTTAACATTTTCTATTTATCTGGAATGTGATACAATATTTGGAATCCACATGTAGTTATGAGATAACTGATTTGGATGTTATAAACATAGCACTTTAGTCTCACTTGATTGGTTGCCACGGAATTTTGATGCGATCAAAAGTCCGTCGCAATCACGTAGCGTACGCGGATATTCGCCGATAAACTTAATAGACAGCTACACCCCTTAGCCCCGACCGAGTGACTGTAGGAGAACCCCGTCGCCGAAAGCATCCGTTCGGATGCTCGCGGTAGCGGTGTTCCACCTTGGTGCACTTCGTCGACGGTATCGGGGGTGCGGCCGCCTACTAAAGTTTGCGACGAGCATTCGATCAGAATGTCGGGAATCCTGTTGAATTGCCCGACTTGATATTGAAAAGAGTTTTCGATAATGAGACTAAAATGCGGGGTTTATAATTGTTAGGCATGTGATGTCTAAGTAATTCATTTGATTAGGCATGCGATGTCTAAGCAGGTTGCGGATTCCAACTATTGTAGTTTTACACTTTCTTTTCTGTGACCGTAAGTGTAATATGTGATATCACCGGTTTCGTTGCTATATGTCAACGACAATTGGGATGCACATATTTACTTACGTTGATGACATGTGATATTATGTGTTGCTGGATATGTTATATTGGATCGTCGTGTTTGAATAGCCGGGGGGGTTTTATGTGAGATGAGTGTTTTTCATTTTCATTCATGTAAAAAACTTGTATGTAATATTCTTTTATTGGGGCACTTCCAGGTTGCGGAAGATGTCACCTTTTGTATATTATTTACTTTTCCGCACTAGGATAGACCCAAGGAGGAGGGCACAAGTAACCGGGTTCTGGAGTCCAGTGGGAGACCAACTCGAGGAGTCGAGTCCGGGTCTCCTAACTCTAGAATTGGTAGGATTGCTTGCCGCTCTCGTAGGGGTCTAGGGGTGTGGGTTTGGCTATTCATCGCGACCGTGGAATCCGTGTTTTATACTGGCTCGTATTAAAACACGGACGTCCTAATATATCCAATGTTTCATATGTTTCTTCTGCTGCGATATCTGTGATGTGATCATGTGATGTTCTGTGATAGATACAGTATATAGTATATATGATATATTATATAGACGTTACTTATGTTTTACACCCGCGCTAGCCCTGCCCCGCTCTGCCGTTAGTTACCTAACCTAACGGTGCACGAGAGGACATCGAGACGAATTCGGATGGCATAAGTGTACGTCGTATTTATCAATGATGTTTAGGTGGATTTAAATGATGGGACTTCATTAATGTGATTAATGAAAGAAAAGAAACCTAAGATGTTGTGGAATCGAATTTCAAAAATAAAACAGGTAGCTACAGTTCTTGCTTTGCATCGCGGTGTTCCTTGTAGAATATCCTGCACCTTATTCGATAAGGAAAGGGCCGAGATCCCTTCACCGGGAGTGACCCCTTTAGCAATAACTGGCAGATGCTACAACCCTCGGTTTGTCTTTTGATTGCTTCTATAGTTTTTGCTTTGCACAGCGGTATATATGATATATCTTGCACCTTATTCGACGAGGAAAACACCGACGATCCCTTCACCGGGAGTGACTCCTTTAGCAAAACTAGAAAAGCCTAAAAAACACTCCATTTTAAAATCATTTGATTCTACAACGATATCAAGTTCATTACGCAATAGGTTTTCAGAAAAAACCTGTCGTAGCCCTCCGTCATTTCAGATAAGTACTACTTAGTATTCGTGTTGCGGTTGTTTGGCATGCGTCAAGGCGTAGTGTACGGTAGCTAACTAGTGCTTATCTGCTAGCATACGATGCGATTGGATTAGGGTATTCGTACGGCGTTGTTTGGCATGCGTCAAGGGTCGTGCGGGTGGGTTTAATTCAATCAAGAAATGTACGGGTTGAACTTGACTAGCGGACTATGGGTTGTTTGGCATGCGTCAAGGTCATAGCACGTTAGGGGTAAAATATTATCGGAAATTTCAAGTATTGAAATTTACAATGAGATTGCATACCTTCTATATGATAGTTGGATCCTGATACCCACTGCGAGTAAGAGTTACTCCTGGGAGAGTTTTACACATTACAATTAGCCGATCTAGTAGGTGTCTAGAAAGGTGTCAACGGGGTTACGCCTCTGGGAAAACGAGGTTTACTGTAATTAGGTCCGTGCGAAAGTACGGGGAACCTCCCTCAAAGTACCGACACTGGCCCGGCTGAAAGATTGGCGAATTTGTAGCGTGTAATTAATCCCGGCTAGTCTTTCCTTTTAGGGTTTGAAGGAAGATTTGATACAAACAGTGGGAGCCATCCTGATTAGATAAAATAATAACTAATCTGATCTTACAAGAGCGCACGCAGAGTGTTTTCTTCTCTCTCTCTCTCCTGGTAGCGACCATATCACGCCTTAATCAAGATAATAAAACGGATGTATTGACTGAACCCGCTTGTTATACTGAGCTGGGGAACGTTGGTCCCGCTCTAACTTATAATTGTTATAAGACCGAGCAGGAAATAGGGGATTACCAGAATTCCCGTGCCGCCCAAACGAAGAAAGTGCATACTGATGCATCATCTTCGGGTGTGTTCATTACAGAGAACTGTTTCTCAGTATTCTTTACGTCCTGGGTATGTGATACCAGATCAGGATCCCGCATATGTAATTTGTTACATGGGCTACAGATAGGTAAAGAACTGAGAACGGGTGATAAGTTTCATGAGACAGAAAATGGGGCAAGTGTTACAGCCAAGTCTGTTGGTCACTGTCACCCTGTATTACCAATACATTGATTCTGAACAAATGCTATTAGATACCGAACCTGATATACAGAATCATATCAGTCTCTTTATTAGTAAAGAAAGGATATAATTTTGTATTGTTGGATAATGTTTTGAACATTTCTTATATCAAAAGTTGATCGGTTCAGGCACGTTATCTAAAAGCATTGATGTTCTAAATCAAACTACAGTTCTTAGTATACGGAACACACACAAGAGGAAGAGTTCAGAAATGAACGAATCCTTCTTGAGGTATTGTAGACTATGTCATATCAATGCGACCCGACTAGCTAAGTTGCACATAGATGCATATTTAAATCTGTTTGAATTTACATCTTGTGAAAACTTGCCGGTCATGTCACAAAGATAAGATGACCACAGCTCTGTTTATTGGAAGGAGAGAAAGAGTTAGTAAACTCTTGGAACTGATACATGATGATGTATGTAAGGTCCCCTGTCTACACATGCCAAGACCGGTTCTTTGTACTTCATTACATTCTCTGATGATCTATTTAGATTCAGACATATGTTCCTGTTGAAACACAAGTCCGAACCTTTTGAGATATTCACAGAATATAAGTTAGAAGTAGAAAACCAAAAACGGGTATAAGTATTATGTCCTTTGATGTGATCAAGGAGGAGAATACTTGAGCGCGGGATTCCTGGACTATTCTAAGAATAAGATTCTCTCTCAGCATTACTCCTCCGTATACACCATAGCACGATGGTATATCGGGGTGGAGCAATAGCACCCTATGTGATATGGTGTGCTCTATGATGAGTACTGCTGAGTTTCCTATTTCCTTTTGGAAATTATGCGCTTGAGAAGCTGCATACCTATTGAATAGGGTTCAAATCAAAACAGTTGCCTACCGCTTCATATGTGATATGGAAAAGGAAGAGCCCATATCTTAGGTTTGTTAAGATTTGGGGTTGTCCAGCCTATGTCTAAAAAGCAAAATCCGGACAAGCTCAAGGCAAGGTCTGTTATGTAGAACTGGAAATGTTCCAGGTATATAAACTGCAGCTGATGATTTGGTAAAACCAAAGGATTCAATTGATTCCAACGAACCTCAGCCTCTCCGCCGATCTAGCAGGGTTCCTCACCCACCTGAGAGATATTTCGGTTTCTCTATGACAGTAGGAGCGAGGATTGCATCATGGGATGATGACCTAACTAGTTTCGAGCTGGCCATCAAGAGTAGGGACTCTGTAAGAATGGCTGGATGCTTAGCGATCTGAGATGGAATCCATGTACACCAGCAAAGTATGGACTTTGGCTGCTATATCTGAAGGGTTAAATCCCCATCAGGAGCAAGTATATCTTGAGAAGATTACTAAGTGTAGATGGAAAAGTTGAGACTTTCAAAGCTAGACTTGTTAAAGGTTTTCGTCATCGATCAGGTATGGATAATGATGAAACCTTTTCTAAGGAGCTATGCTTAACTCCATACAGATCCTACTTGCCATTGCTACATACCATGACTACGATATCTGGTGGTTGGGTGCCATGACTGCTTTTCTAAATAATGATTTAGAAGAGAACGTCTATAAGAACACAGCCAGAGGGCTTCATAGACAGTGGGAGCAGCGGAAACGTGTGCAAGTTGCTTTACAGAACAAAGCATGCATCGCGGAGTTGGAACATCTGTTTTGATGTGGTAGTCAAAGAGTTTGACTTCATCAAAATGGTAGATGAACCTTGTATATACAAAAAGGTAGTAGAGAGTAAGGTAGTGATCCTCGTAGAGTACGTGGATGACATACTCTTGATAGGGAAGGAGTTTCCTAAGCTACGCTCGGTCAATCTCCGCTTATCACAATGATTCTCCATATAGGATCAAAGTGATACCTCCTAAATCCTGGATTTTGAATCTATGAGATAGATCTAATTGAATGTTAGGATTCTCACTAGTAGTAGTGAGATGGTATCAATCGATCCTGGGGAGAATCACTGGAAAGGTTCCAGGGTGATACGGACGACTGAATGTCAGTCACAGGCATTATCTTTACCCTCAGTGGAGGGACGGTATGTTGGAAGAGTTCTAAGCTAAATACCGTGGCTTACTAGACGATAAAGGCAGGATACATCGCTACTGAAGATGCTACCAAAGAGGCAGTCTGGGTGTATAGTGGTTCATGAGATGAACTAGGTTCCTCCCATTGTGTGACAATGGAGTAGTGGCTTATGCCAAGGAACGTCCATCCCATCAGTGATCCAGACATATTCTGAGGCAGCATCACCTGATCATGGAGATAGTAGATCTCCAGGGTGATCGAGGTTAGGAGAGTAGACTCAGAGGACAACGCGGCAGATCCACTCACAAAGGCCTTTTCCCAGAGAGAGACTTTTATGGGATGGTTGAGTATGAGATACTGCAACCACTGCTACAGATGGCCCTAGTGCAAGTGGGAGATTGTTAGTTATATGTATGCCCTAGAGGCCATTACTATACATAGGATGTATATTATACTGGATACTTGGACATATATAAGGAGGACTTTCTTGCTCGACATGATAGTATGCTATCTGGTTGCTCTTTATCTTAACGTGTACACTAATTGTCTCTCTGTTACATGTTGGTAAAGCCCTTAGGATGTGTACTTGACTGCCTGGACTATGATGCGGATCATACTAGTGGGGACATGGTAGTCCATAAGTACATCCTTCAAGGTCCCTAGTCGTGGGTGTATCGAGACAGGGCATCGATATACCAGAGTAGACTAGTGTATACCTTCTCGACCCATACAGATGGGCGATGGATGATCCCATATCCATTGGTGTTTGATATCAGAGATGATGTACGGGTGCTCAGTAGAGACTGGGTACACTGGACGGACTCGCCGAGAACTCCCAGATGGTATTATACCTTACGTCAGATGGCAGTTCTCTGGTGACACTGGTACAGGTTAGTCTGTAAACCCGAGATCGTCATAGAGTCTTGTCTGATTCCCACTGTACTTTGATTTCCACCTTACCACGTCAAAGAGGGCGTGCAAAACGGTGGTTTTTGGGTACAGTCACGAATCACATAGAGGCAATGAGCGATAGGAGGGGATTCGTCTCTCCCGGTATAGGGAGTTGATGTTGTGCTGTGTTCGATTGGCTATAACCAGAAATCCCTGGCCAGGGTTGCTGAGATTTACTGGTAAGTGTTACCAGTAGTTTCTCGAACTGTTATAGACCTCATATCGACACAACTTATCGAGCTACTAGGGTCTGACGTTTACCACCCCTAGGCGAGATATGCGACATATCGGACGAACAGACCGGACTGTACGGTAAGTGTTACTGGTTGGATTCACAGGAGTGTGAGCGAGCTTGCTCGTTGATCTTCTCATCGCTTAATACCCGGGTGGCCGTTACGTTTAGCAGACCGCTTGCGGCTTGTGGGTGCTTGATATGATCATCACCTGCTGCCGGCGTATTGACGAGTCTTCAGAGTCCTACACAGAGGTTTCCTGGCTCAAGCGAAACGAAATAGGAGCGCATATGAGATATGTGCGGGACCGAGAATAATACCAGTATGTGATACTGTATTCTATTCTCACGATTTATATCATTGGACGGTTATATATGATATAGCCGGATTACCGAATAAAGTGTTGATTCGATACATTGATACACTTGATATTAGTCGGTTATATGCGATATGACCGGATCATTAAATCAAGTGTTGATTTAATGATTTGATGTATAATTATATATTTGATATATTACTTTACATTAACTAGTATTTGTTCACTTAAGATTATTTTCTCACTTGGATATGCACATTGTATATATGATATATGTTTGTGCACTTGTTTGTATCATGTTTGATGATACATGCAAACTTGGGTGTGTGTGTATGTTTTAAACCTAGTTTAGGTTAATGGTTAGGGTTTTTATTTATTTGTTTATTTATTTATTCCTTTTTGGCAAAAACAAAATGGGAGGCTTTCTTTGTTTTACACTACAAGCTTCATGATAGTTTTGACAAAGTCTTAGCCATTTTGTTTTTGTCCTTAACCTAACCATTTACTTAAACCCTAGTTTACTCTCTACACTTGTTAACTCACCCATGGCTGCAATATGATAAGGGTCACTTGATTTTCTATTTTAGTTAATTCATTTTTCATTTTCTTGCTTCTTCTTCTTCTTGAAGAAGAAAGAAAACCCTTGCTAGAAATAATCAAGTGATGAATCCAAGTGAGAAATCCAAATCCAAAGTGAACCCACTTCCTATTTCTTCATCCTCTACCACTTGCCATGTAGTATAGGGTGTTTTCTTCACTAGTTTCATGACTTGGTGAAGATGGAGCTCGAGTTAGAGTTTCCTCGACGTAGATCATCTTCGGCATCGAAGTCAACGACCTAGCCCGATCTTTTCTCCGATGAAACCACCGCGGGAGTCCAGGATTCCGATGGTTGCAGCGGAGGGACGTCATCACGGAGCCAAGGAAGTGGAGGACCGGATCTACAAAGGTTGTATTTCCATTCACTTAGCAATAAAGTTGTTTATTTGCATGTTTCGCCTTTGCCTCTAGTTAACGATCTAGCATTAGGGTTTCTCGGCACTCGGAAAAATTTGATTTTGCCATGGTTGATCAGTTGTGGAACCTCTTGGGTGTGCCTATGAACCCTACAAAATGTGGAGTGCTGAAGCGCTTCTGTTAAGTAGCGCACACGTTAGGCGCACGTGGCGCGCTTGGCGCTAGCACCAGTCAATGAGCACAGTGCGCTACTTTAAATTTGAAGCGCTAAGGCTCTGCAGCGTTATGCGCTAGGTGTGGAGCGCTGAGCCGCTTCTGTTAAGTAGCGCACATGTGAGGAGCACGTGGCACGCTTGGCGCTAGCGCCAGTCAATGAGCGCAGTGCGCTATATTTGGAGCGCTAAGGCTCTTTAAAATTAAGAGCGCCAAGGCTCTGCAGCGCTTTGCGTTAAATGTGGAGCGCTGAAGCTCTTTTAAATTAGGAGCGCTAAGGCTCTTCTTTTATGCAATTTAGATCAGTTTGCGTCCCGAGAATTAAATTTTCAATCTTATAAGAGACTTTGTCTCATGGTTTTAAGAACAAAGTTCTTATATTTTATAGGAGATGTTTCAATCTCTTATTTTGGTGAAAAGTTTTGCCTTTATGGATCTGTGATCCTAAGAGAATTGACTTATTCTCCCCTCCCCCCTTTTATAATGAGTTGTTCATGATCTCTGAAAGACAATTTGTCTTATAGATCTATGATCTGTGAGAAGAATTATGTTCTTCTTCTTATTTTTTATGATGAGATCTTTTGATCTCTTTGTGAAAGACCTTGGTCTTATAGATCTATGATCTTAAAGAATGAAGTGAATTCTTCTTTTGATATGAGACGATTTCGTCTCTCTGTTCTTTTTACCTTGAAGAGAATTTTCTTCTTCTATCGAGAGCTTGCTCTTCTTTTTGAGATTTCTCAAAGTTTATGGGGGGTTCCTCTGTATGTTTTCTATATGTTTTTCTCCATGAGACTTGCAGTCTTGGGGCCTTTATATAGGGCGAGCTGATTTGTTCAATCGGTTAGGGAGATCTTTTTTCTAATTGATTTGGGGATTCCCATCGTTGGATCTTTGATCCAAGGGTTTCTGATTTACAGAAAGCAATTTTCTTGTTTTTAGCAAGATTGGGAAATATTTTCCCACACAGAATTTATTCTGTAGTTAGGTGATTTTTAATCACCTTTGGATCATTGATCCAACGGTGCTCTGATTTACAGTGCACAATCTTTTTGTTTTGGGTTAACCACTGCAGGGAGATCGAGGCCCGTCTACATCAGCTGGAGCTTATGCGTCCTGCCCCTGAGGTTTTGGCCACGAGTACTCGATGGGGGGGCATGGATCGAGCAGAGCGCTTCTTACTTCCTCCATCTAGAACAAGAAGCGGCTTTAAGGCGGAGGGAATGCAAAGTGACCTCAAGCGAGTCTGCTCGACTGCGTGCTGAGGTCGACGCGAACGCTGCCCGGGTGAAGGCTATCTTCGAAGGCCTTCTGCAAAGTATTTCTGATGGGCTAACACTGAAGCAGAAGCTCGACGCCGTCGAGCGGGATGCGCAAAATCGCGAGGCAGCTCAGCAGGAAGTTGAGGAGCAGCTTTCATCCTACCTGCAGCAGCGGGCCCAAGTGGAAGCGGAATTAGCTGCGGCAGCCGATCAGGAGAGGGCAGTGAAGGAAGTGCGAGAGCAGCTTGCAGATTTGTTGAAGACGCTTCCTTCTCTATGAACATTTTGTATTATTTGTAATTGTAAATAAAATGTATTTGTTTCTTTTATTCTTTAACACAATTTATCTTGTACTCAATCGAATTCATGAATAAAAGATATACATTCTTCACAATGTCTTGTGTCGTTTCTCTGCTTTCTCCTTTCTTTTATTATCAGCATGTTACCTTAGTAAACATGGTCGATAGATGATAGAGCGAGCATCCTTCTTGGCTTCTTCACGAGATAGTGATGGCTTAGGAGGCAGGTTCAGATCTGCTGCCTAAGACTTTTCAACTCTATGAGCCGTGAAGGTCTCATAGAGAATTTTCTCCCTACGAATCGAGAGGATCTCGTATGTGTATTTTCTCCTTAGGAATCGTGAGGATTCCTAAGTGCGTTTTCTCTTATAAGTCGTAAGAATCTTATAAGAGAATTTTCCCTCTTACGAGTCGAGAGGACCCGTAAGCGGTTGTTTCCCTCCTTGTCAAGATTCGACTTTGGAGAGTGTGACCTTTGAATAGTATGCAAGAGCCGATGTTGGACCGACTTGCAGGGTCCCAGTGCTTAGGAAACAGGTTTTTTAATTCCCGCTGCCTAAGGCTTTATCTCACAAGTCGAGACGAATCAAGAACTTCTCGCAAAAACACTAATTTCCTCACGAGTCGAGACGAATCGAGCAGTTCTCGAAAGAATATCCTAACGTCACAGTTAACCTCTGCTCTTTACGACAGAGGTCCGTTAGGGTCTGTGTTACTAGGGTTTTGTCCGTTGTACCGTCGCATTGGCTGATGTATTCCTCGATGGGCAATCTTGCTGTTCGAGTAACCTTGCGATTGTCGTGTCTCTGATCCCTTCGGGGGCTGGACAAGACATCTTCAAGCAATCCTCCTAGGCAGTTTGACCGTCGGAAGAGCAAGCGTTAGGAATTTTTCCATGCTGCTTTTTACTTGAGGTTAAGCTCATTTTGGAGAGCCTCGATGAGTCATAACCACTCCGCGCTGGTGTGGGATGATCTCCGATAGTCTTTCAGGTTTTATATGAGTTGCCGTCAAGACCCTGAAGCTAGGAATTTGGCCTTCGCTTCGTTTGCTTTGTCATTGCGTCTGTTATATCTAGACGAATGTCATGGTTGTCTCTAGGTTGTTGGTGAACCGTCAAGGTTTGGAACTAGGGATTTTGCCGTGGCTCCGTTGTTTGATTGTCGCGTCTGAATCCTGCTAGAGGAAGAGCGCTAGGATGACATCTCGTCTGCTGTATCGAGACGAACGTCGAGATGGTGACCACTCCATGTTGGTGTGAGATGGTCTCCGATGGTCTTTCCGGTTTTGGCCTTCGCTTCGT
Source organism: Agapanthus africanus (assembly GCA_030015575.1). NCBI lineage: Eukaryota > Viridiplantae > Streptophyta > Magnoliopsida > Asparagales > Amaryllidaceae > Agapanthus > Agapanthus africanus. The sequence goes on from JASDDO010000016.1 coordinate 524,937,543, forward strand.
TTGCTTTGGCGCGTCCGAATCCTACTGGGGGGAGAACGCTGGGGTGAAATCGCGTCTACTGTATCGAAACGAACGTCGAGGTGGTTCCTAGGTTGCCTATGAACCGTTAGAACCTGAAACTAGGGATTTTGCCATGGCTCCGTTATTTTAATCTTGGGTTGTTGATGTTGTATCTGCATCCTGCTGGACTGCGAAGGAATGCCGTTGTTGACATTGCGTCTGCCGTATCGAGATGAATGTTGAGGTGAAACTGAGATCTTCCCGTCGCTTCACTTTGTTTCGACCGTGAGGTCTTTGTTGGTATTGTATCTGCATCCTGCTGAACTACAAAGGAGCGCCGTTGTTGACATTGCGTCTGTTGTATCGAGACGAATGCCGAAGTGGTCTCTAAGTTGTCAATGAACCGTCGAGACTTGGCTCTCTTTCGGATGGAGCCTGGTGGGAAGGTATGGTTCCCCTTTTTTGTGCCCCTGAATTGTATACAGGGATCGATGCGATCTTACCTGTAGGGCAAAAGGTTTCATTCTTTCATTTTTCATTTTTTTATTTTTCATTTTTATTTCCGCGATGCTCTATCATTTCAGCTTTTATATCGCGAAGGTCGCAATTGCCCAATCCTTTCGGCTATTTTTCGCGATGCCCAATCATTTCGGCTATTTGTTTTATTTTTACTCGTTTCTTTTTATTGCGAGTTGCCCAATCATTTCGGCTATTTTGCATGCATACATTTTTCCTTGCTGATTTTGTCTACAAGTTGCCCCATCATTTCGGCTATTTCGTATGCATGTGTGGCTTGCTGGCTTTCCGCCGCAAGCTTGGGATTAGACACCGATTTCAGCATCAGCACCGCTACGACTGGGATATTGCCAGGAGAGAATCATCATTTGCCTCTGTCAATGTCGAACAAAGGTAGCTTAGCGAACAGGGTTAGGATCCTGTCGACTAAGGCTTTTGACTTCATGAGCTGTAAGGGTCTCATAAAGGTATTTCTCCCTATGAGTCGTAAGGATCTCGTAGGTGTGTTTTCTCCTTAGGAGTCGTGAGGACTCCTAAGTGTATGGTCTTTTGCAAGTCGTAAGGATCTTACAAAAGGGGTTTTCTTCTTATAAGTCGAGAGGACTTACAAGGGTTGTTCATCGTATGGACATATCCCTAGTCACGGGTGGGACTTGGTTAGGGAAATATTTATTCGCGTCCGTGGATTGTATACAAGGGTCAGTATTGAGCCACTTGTAGGGCAGTATCGAAGGTTCTGGGGGTTGCTTAAGAACAGGTTCAGGTCTCTATAACTTAAGACTTTCAAATCTTATGAGCCGTGAGGGTCCCATAAGAGAGTTCTCCTTACGAGTCGTGAGGATCCCGCAAGTGTAATTTATCCTTAGGAATCGTGAGGATCCCTAAGTGTATTGTTCCCTTGTGAGTCGTAAGGATCTCACGCGGGTGGTTTCTTCTTACAAGGTCGAGAGGACCCTGTAAGTGTCCTTTAACGAGGTTGTGCCCTTTTGGGTTTTCACAAACACTCGCCGGTAGTCCTGCTGTTTTTATTCACGGAGCCCTTTCGGGTTTTCATCCATGCCCTTTTTGCTTATGGACATACCGTGTTCTTTTTCTCTCTTTTTTTTATTCTTTTCTTTTTCTAACGAGGTTGCGCCCTTTCGGGTTTTCACAAGACTCGCCAGTGGCCCTGCTGTTTTTACTCACGGAGCCCTTTCGGGTTTTCATCCGTGCCCCTTTTGCTTATGAACATACCATTTTTTAATTATTTTTATTTATTATTTCTTTATATCAGCTTCCAGATGCTGCGATCCGCCGTAGCTTCTCGACACCTCGTTCAACAGCTAGTTTTAGGACATAGTGGTTCGTCATTAGTTTAAGGACATTTCGGTCCATTGTAAAGTAAGCCGGTTACTACTTACAGAGTTTTAGGCTTAGGAAGATAGCGAGCGGAAATAGTCGTCGTCATCTATCATTGACCTAGGCTGTGACTCATCAAGCGTAGTATTTCTTTAGGAAGCGACCGTTTATTGGCCTGAAAGGCCGTTCACCGTGCATATCCATGAGTAGATAGGCTCCACCCTGGTAGACCTTGTCTATGATGTACGGGCCTTCATAGTTCGGCTCGAATTTTCCCCGCTTGGCGCGATTGGGGATCATAGGTCTTCTAACCACTAGCACGAGTTCGCCTTGGCGGAATGTCCTCGGCCTGGTCAATCTTTCATATGAGCGCGTCATCTTTGCTTTATAAGCCTCCAGATTTTGTTGCGCTATGAGCCGGGTTTCATCAAGGGCATCAAGCTCCTCAAACCGAAGGTGAGCATTTTCTTCGTCCGTCGGCTCGTAGTGGACTGCCACTCGTAGAAAGGGTAATTCTATTTCGAGGGGGAGTACTGCTTCTGTACCGAATACTAACGCATACGGCGTTGTGTTTGTGGCCGTCTTGAACGTAGTTCGATACGCCCAGAGAGCTTCTTGCAGTCTCTCATGCCAGTCCTTCTTATTTCGGGTCACCGTCTTCTTCACGATCTTTGTCAAGGTTTTATTGAAAGCCTCAGCTAGACCGTTAGCTCGGGGATTATAGACCGATGAATATCTCCAGTCTATGTTATGCTGTTGTGTGAAGTGGCTAATCTTGTGGCTTCTGTAGGCTGGCCCGTTATCGGAGATGATCCATCTCGGCGTTCCAAACCGATAAATGACGTGCGTCTTGAAGAAATGGAGGATATTCTCCATCTTCACCTCCCTCAGCGGCACTGCTTCTGCCTATTTGGAGAAGTAATCAGTCGTCGCCAAGATGTAACGATGTCCTCTGGACGATGCTGGTTCGATAGGGCCGACTATGTCAGTTCCCCACATTTCGAATGGCCAGCTAGCTACTGTCGGGTGTAGTGGATTTGGATGTTGATGGATAAATTCCCCATGAATTTGGCATGAGTGGCATTGCTTCGCATATTCGAGGCAGTCCTGAATCATCGTGGGACAATAATAGCCCATCTGTTTAATCTTCAACTTCATTTTCGGGCCTGCTTGGTGAGAACCGCAGAGTCCGTCGTGAACTTCCTGAACGACTCTTTTCGCCTCTTCAGGTCCCAGACATCTCAACCACAGAGAATCAAACGACCTCTTGTACAGAGTATCATTGACGAAGGCGAAAGACAGAGCTCGTTTCATAAGCTGATGTCTTGAGGACGCATCTTCAGGTGTTCGACGGGATTTGAAATGGTCTATAAAGGCTTCTCTCCAATCCTCAGCCTTTTCCTGGTCTTTTATTTGCATAGCCATTTGCTCAGTCGCTCCCTTTTCTTCGGATGATTCCGGAGATATTTCTGCTGGGGCAAGCACCCGACGACTTTGTACCACGATTCTTACGTCATCGAGGTTTTCCTCGGCCAGTTCTTTAGCGAGCTTGGCTAACGCGTCCGCCTTTCTATTTTCTGCACACGGTATGCTTTCCAGCATATAGGAGGGAATTTAAGTCGGCAGTTGTTGTACTCTCTCGCCATATTTTACCAGTTCTGGTTTGCATGTTTGGTAGTCGCCATTGACTTTACTGACGACCAGTTGAGAATCTCCGTATATGAGGAGGTTTTCAATCCCCATATCAATGGCGATCTCAAGACCTGCTATCAAAGCTTCGTATTCAGCTTCATTGTTTGTCCTCGGCTCTGTCAAGGAGAAGGTGAATCGCATTATCCCTCCTTGTGGAGTTACGAAGATGAGGCCTACCCCCGATTTGATTATAGGGGTGCTTTGTTTGCGCTTCTTCATGGAAGATGCTCCATCGAAGTAAAGTTCCCGTCGGGTATCACTACCATCGATCACATCAAACGCATGTTCGTCTGGCAGCTCGCAATTCAGAGGAGAATCGGCAGGTATCAGATGCTCAGCGAGGAAATCGGTGATGGCCTGGCCTTTCACTGCCTTAAGAGGCTGATAGGTTATCGAAAACTCCATTAAGAGCAAGGCCCATTTAGCGAGTCGCCCTGTCAGTATGGCCTTTGACATCAAGTATTTGAGAGGGTCCACCTTCGATATGAGACAGACTTCATGCGCCAACGCATAGTGCCGGAGTTTCGTTATCGCGAAGATCAACGCCAGACAGTGTTTTTCGATGGAGGAATGGTTGCTTTCTGCCCCCAGGAGAACTCGACTTAAGTAATAGAGAGCTCCTTCTTTCCCTTGGTCATTCTCTTGTGCCCATAATGCACTTAAGGAACCTTCGAGGGTGGTTGTATAAAGAATGAGAGGCTTTCCCTTGACCGGAGCAGCCGGTACTGGCGGGTTCTGCAAATATTGCTTGATCTCGTCCACCGCACCTTGGCATTTGTGATCCCAAACGAAAGGGGTTCCCTTCTTCATCAAGTGACTGTAAGGGCGACACTTGCCTGAAAGATTGGCTATAAATCGCCGGATGTACGCGAGCTTCCCTTGGAGAGACCGCAATTGCTTGAGAGTCCTTGGCGGAGGCATTTCCATGATCGCCTTGATCTTTGACGAATCTATCTCGATACCTCGGTGTCGGATGATGAATCCTAGGAATTTGCCCGAGGAAACTCCGAATGCGCACTTGAGAGGGTTCATCTTCAAGTTATATTGCCGAAGGCGTTGAAACACGATCTTCAGATGCTCGAGATGTTCCTCGTATGATTTGATTTTAACCACGAGGTCGTCGATATAGCATTCGACGATTTCATGTATAAGGTCATCGAAGATCTTTGTCATAGCCCTTTGATAGGTGGCACCGGCGTTCTTTAGACCGAAGGGCATCACCTTGTAGCAGAATATACCCAAAGGGGTCCGGAAAGCGGTGTGCTTCTGGTCTTCGGGAAGCATCTTTATATGATTATACCCTGATGAGCCGTCCATGAAGGAGAAAACCTCGTGAGTGGACGTGTTATCTATCATCAACTCAGTGACTGGCACTGGGAAATCGTCCTTCGGGCAGGCTTTATTGAGATCCCGAAAGTCTACGCATATGCACACCGTCCCATTTTTCTTCAACACCGGGACGATGTTGGCGATCCAATCGGGATACTGAACTTCCTGGATAAACCCAGAGTCGATCAGCTTCTTAACCTCGGCATTGATACTCATCTCAAGCTCGAGCCGCATTCTTCTCGGTGCTTGTTTGATCAGCTTGATGTCTGGGGATATCGTTAGTTTGTGGACCGCAATCTCTGGATCTAGTCCTGACATCTTAGAGTAGTTCCATGCGAAGCAATCTCTATGCTGTGTGAGCACGTCTTTTAGTATAGCCACCCTTTCTTCAGACAGCAACTCACTAACGAATGTTGGTCGCGGGTCACTTTCCGTCCCCAAATCAATTTTCCTGAGGTTATCTGCAGTAATGTGTATCCCATCTTCCAGCTCTTTCGGCGCTGGTGGAAATTCTGAGATCGCCTCATCATCGCTGTTTTCGAAGTACCAAGGAAGGTCATCCATATTCTCGGGCTCTTCTTTTGATATTGTTATCATATGACAAGTACGAGCTCGCTTCCAAGACCGATGTGGATCTGGTTCTGCTCTCGTGGCTTTGAGTTCATACTTTTGTGGCGGCATTACCCTCCAGCTATCAGATAGAGCGAACTTGCCGAGCTGATACTGATCTTCGACCCAATTCTTGAAGGTGAAGCAATCTTCGAGAGGGTGTCCCATTACCCTGTGATAAGAGCAATAGTTCGGGTGTGAGACTTCGCCTGCTTGTTCAGGGTGCTTGGACTCCGGAAGCGTAATTATTTGGTGTTTTATAGCTAGGTCAAGTATCTTCTTTGTCTTGTCCTGAGGAAAAGAGTATGCTCGACTCATTTTCTTCGTAAGGGATAAATCCGGACCTTTCGATTCCTGCTCGCGTGGCTTCTTAGTCCCGCTTTGTTGCTGTCGAATGCCTTTTCCGCTTTTTGACTTATTTCTGCCTCTGCATCTGGTCTTTTTTACGACAGGTTGACAGGGAGCGGCATTTTCATCTTTCGCAGCCTGTTGGAGAAAGCGTTGCGTCCTGGCTTTCTCGTAGATGGTCATTTCGCGATTATGGTCGTCTCGGACTTTTTGACCAGCTTCCCTTATAAGCTTGTCCATTTGTTCTTCGAACGACGGACTGGGCATTTTTACGTCGGGGACTTTTTCTGGCTCAGGGTTAGCATCTTCCCATCGAGCATCCCTTTCTTCATTAAAGTCATGTACGACGTAGCAGTCGCTGAGTAGCTCCCGTTTCTTGGATCGAATGTATCCAAGCCCGATTGCTTCCATTCTCCTATTGGGCAATTTGCGCTGAGTTCCGGGAACGTTCCAGATCCTGTCATAGAATTTGGCTTTTCGAGCGGTCTGTTTGAAGTGTATCCTCTGGCACTTCAACGGCCTTTTCAAGCCTTCTGTATAATATCTAGGCAGACGGATGGGCTGAAGCCTGTCAAGTGTAGGATCCGCGCCGTGCCAGATTTCTTTCTCCACTTTGGTTTCCCCGGACCGGTAGAATAGAATCGCCTTTTTGCCTTCTCGCCTGGGAGGGACATAGAACGTCTGCAGCTCTTCCACACTGTAGGTATCGAGCGCATCTAGTTCTTTATGATGTTTGGGCGGCACCATGGCAACTTGCAGACTTTGCTCTTCATCAGCGAAAGTTTGTATTGAAGGTCGAGCGGAAAATATAGCATGGACCTCATCTTCCGAGTCACTGCCAAAGATCAACATGGGAGCGGACGGTCCTGGCTTGTTATGTTGGGGTGGACCTGAATAAACCATCGCTTCTTCCTCCTCGGTATCACTCCCGAAAACTGGAATGGTGGTGATAGCTTGGTTCTCCGGTTTGTGGCATCTCTCTGTGTCCTCGAAATCCGGTAAGAAGTATTTTGCATCTTCATATTTGCGGACTTCGTTCACGGAGAATGGGTTCAGCTCTCCCGTTACGGTATACTCGAGACCATCCTTAAATTATTTCATACAATGATGCTATGTAGAAGGGATGATGTTGTACTCGTGTAACCAGGGTCGGCCGAGCAAAGCATTATAGCATGTCTTGGCGTCTATGACGTGGAATTTAATGTCCGTGATGAGTAGCCCAAAGCGTAACGTCAGTATCACAGACCCGAGAGTCCGTGATGATTGAGAGTCGAACCCGGAGATGGTGATCTTATCCCGAGCGAGGTGTTGGACGCTCATGCATATTTCCTTCAATACCCGTACATTGAGGAGATTGACGGAAGACCCATTGTCAACCAGGATTTTGCCTATCTTTATATCGTATCAGTACCCTGAGACATAGAGGGGACGGTTGTGTTCGCACGTTCCAAGGAGGAGGTCTTCATCGCTGAAGGTGATATCGGCTGTGTGTACTTCCTCCAGCTCATCCTTCATCTTTTCTTCGGCGAGAAAAGCTTGGAATTGCTCGGGTTCTTGCAGTGCCTTGATTAATGAATCTCTCGCTTCCTTGGATAGTAAAAGGGCATCGAGAATACTGAGTTGCGAAGGTAACTTCCTCAAGTGCGCCAGAACGTTATAGTCCACCTTATTCTTCTTTGGCGGGTCTTTGGCGGTTAGCCCTTCCATGACTTGGTCATCTAGAGCGATATCCTCAGAGACCTTTTTTCCCCTTATCTTTTTTATTTGAGGGTCCGAAGAGTATATTTTTGCTACCAAATCAGTGGTAATGGGTCTCACCCCAGAGAACGCCATTCAACACCAATTCTCAAGTTTGATAAATGTGTTGAATATCTATGAGAGCCTCTTTCTCGAATCCGGAGGCCGCGGGGTTAATTTCACCGATTTTATCGCCCGTTTTCTCTGTATGGAAGTACTATCGAAGGAAGCCGCGAAGTTCGCCAAACTCGACGATCCTTTTGGCTTAGGTTTGGGCAACTTGCCGACGGCGGAGGCGGATCAGAAGAACTTCTTTCTCTCCGACACCCCGGTCGTCCCTTTTGCAGAGCTGGCAGCTCTTGGGATTGACGAAGAAACATTCTTTTTGGGGTTTCTCGGATTATGGCTGAGCTGGTTTGCGCTTCCGATGCACCCTCGCCATATGAGGTCGTCCGTCTTCTATCCAGCGCATTGAATGGTTGCCGGTATACAAGTGGCCATCGGGATCGCTGGGTTAGCCCACTTGTATCACGGCCTCAGCTTGGCAGCGGATACTACTGAGCCAAGGGTGCAGCCTTCCAACTTCTCAATGCATTATTTCACCTCATGAATCGAGTTGCACGTGCTTGGCGTCTTCGGTATCCACAGAAGACCTTCTTTTCATGACAGATGTAAGTTCCTTCGGATAATGCGGCTAGTCGACGCATCCATCGTAAATCCGACACCGCGGGAAGCTAGGGATTTGCTCCTTCATCCACGCACGGTTGGAGATGGTATGTCCTTCACCGATAAAATTTTGACCGTCGGCCAGGAATCTACAAAAACGGTGCCGCCATTGCAGGACATTTTTAAAGATGGGGCCTCTGTGTTGAAAGCTAAGGAGATTCTTCATCTATACTCCATCAGGCCGGGCTTTCTTGTATTTAGGCAGAATGATGCGGCGTTGTTCATGAGATACAACCCGCATCATTTCACCCAGCAGCTAAGCTATAATCAGGGCGTCCCGCTTGAGGCTTTCTTGGCAGAACCCGCTGCTACCGAAGAAGGTATCCGGAGCGCGCTGCACCATTTTATGCGCCTAAACACAGGGTCCAACTCCTTCATCAGTGAACTGAGCTGTGTTCCGAAGGCCCTGAATGTGTATGTTGCGTGGTATCAACATTCGATGAGCACCGTCATTAGGGAAGAAAAGCGATTGCTGCTTGATTGCAAGGGTGCAGCGCCGGCTGGTAACCCCGCTGTTCCCTTAAAGCGATGGACCATTGTCCGTCCTCCCCTAAGGGAAGCTGCTGCGGCTGTGGCGCCACATGATATGACTGAGCTACCGATGCCCCATGCTCCCGTTGAAGCGGTGACTATGGCGTCTCCCGAGTCTGGCGTGGGTTCAGATATCGGGACTCGTCGTCCTAAGGTGCCCACCAAGCGTACTAGCGGCGACCGGTACTCGCTCGCAGAAGAGGAAGAAGAAGTCGATTCTTTCTGCAGACATTGTACTCGGCTAGGAGCATCATGCTCCTTATAGCGAGGGCCTAAGCGAATATGGGACCAACGAGGGCTTATTTATGGTGCCGGATGATACTGATCTGGCGGCCGCCATCGCAGCTTCCGAGCGACTCGCTAGCTACAAAGCAGGACTGGTCATCCTTGAATAGTCAGGTAGACTTCAGTCGTATCTTTTTGCTGTTACATTTTTTATTATCATGCCTTGACTGACACTTCTTCTTCAAAAGGCATCTCCACTGAAGAAGCTCTCGCAGCTATTCTCAAGACTTTTAAGGAGGAGGAAAGGCTTCGTGCATCCTTAGGCATCGGTACATTTCGGTTCACCGCGTCTCCACTCCCGTTTCTTATGGGTAATCTGACCCCTCATTTTCATCTTATTGCAGGGACTAGCTCTACTTAGGTTATCCCAGGTGCGGTACCGACTTCGCAGGGCGGTGCAGGGATGCTTCCAAGGCCGGCTACCGAAGTCCCAGTTCTGCCAGTATTGCCGAAAGAAGCTTCACTTAAGCAACCGATGACGGACGCCACAACGGCTCCAGAGGTAGCTCCTGGCTCGGGCGATGTTGTCTCCTTATCGAAAGTCTTAAGAAGCTCGGCTCTCACGGCCCGGGCAGAAAGGAAGTGCAGAAGGCGTGCAGCAAGAGAACGTAACGCCGCCTTGGCTGTAGGTGCAAGCTCGAGCGTTGCCTTCCCTGTCCCTGCTTCTTTAGAGGGTGCTCCGGTCACCCTGTCTACTACTCACAGACAGGTGGCACGTGCGGCTCGGGAAGCAATTGAAAAGCCGTCCCAAGGTAACGTAACACTTGGCCCTTTTGTCAGAATTTGATCTTCAGACTCTCATATATCTTGCCCTGCAGGGCCAAGTCCTGGTGAGGAGAAGGTGGGTGAGATGACGGCAACCACCGAGCCCGAAGTGGGTACTCTTTCTCAGGAGTCCGGGACTGCTCCAATTGCCGCTCCTTCCACCTATGGTTCCAGACCATCTCCTGGAATTGCGAGTGTTACGACGACCCTCGTGGAATCAGGGGACGAAGCCACGGGTGGTGAAACCATCCCTCCGATTGAGATCGAAGAAGTCGTGGTGCTTGGTGATGCTTCCGTCACAGTTTTGGCTGATGACCCATCTGGTAGGTCTCGGGTCGCTGCATTCTTTTCGTTTCGCAATCCTATCTGATGACATTCTTTTCCTTTCGAATGTATGTGTGTCAAGCGCTGAGGCTGCAATACCTGAAGAAGCACCACCAGTTGCCGCTTTGACGGTCGTTGCCCCTTCGTCCTTTCTTATATCTTCTCAACTGCTGTAAGGTATGGGTTTGTGATAAATTTAAATCGGGGACATCATCTTTCGTGTACTGACCATGTATCATCGTAATCTCGCAGGAGTTCTTTTTGATCATCTGTATCAAGTGCTGAACCTGCACTTCTCCTTCCAGTCGGAGATTAGCCTACCCGCTGGTGCCGGTGAGTATCTTTTCTAACCGACGTCCTTTCTTTTCTTTAACAAGCATCTATGTCGTTGCTAATTATTCTTTGCATTACTTGTAGCCTTACAAATTGAAGGAGGGGACGAGGGTATCGCCACGCCACCAGTACTTCCAGCTCTGCCCCCTGTAGCAGCCGGTATAGTAGACTTTATTGTTCATGCATTTTTTCCTTATTTCTTGAGCCATCATCTGATTATGATTTGTTTTGCAGCGATGACACCGACTCCAGTTTCGTTCGAGTCTCGAATCACAATGCTAGCAGGGCCTTTTCTAGACGTCCATCTTCAAAAGGCGCTGTGACCAGTCTGCGTATGTTGAGTGATTACATCGAGGAGCTTGACGCGGAGGCCCCTACATTCGCTACAGATTTTGCTGCCGAAGTTAATCCAATGCTGGCGACGCTTGTGCACTTCTATAACGAAGGCGTCGTTGAGTCTTGGGTTAACCACTGCAGGAAGATTGAGGCCTGCCTGCATGAGCTTGAGCTTAGGCGTCCTGCTCCTGAAATTCAGGCTTTGAACTCCCAGCGGGCTGTGTGGGTTGAGCAGAGCATGTCCTTCCTCTGCCATTTCGAACAAGAAGTGACCTTGAGGCGGAAGGAACGCAAGGAGACTTCGGATGAATCCGCCCGGCTGCGCGCCCAAGTTAAAACGAATGCCGCACAACTGAGAGCTGCTTTTGACACCTTGCAGCAATGTATCGCGGACGGGCTTGTATTGAGGCGGAAGCTCGATTCTATTAAGCGGGTTACGCAGAGTCACGAAACTGCCTAACGGGAAATCGATGAGAAGATTTCATCATGCTTGCAGCAAAGGCTCGAATTGAAGCGGAGCTGGCCGCGATGGCTGATCACGAGAAGGCACTGAAAGGAGTGCGAGAGCAATTTGCTGACTTATTGAAAACGCTTCCTTCTCAGTAGTTGTTTTGTATAGATTGAACACTTGTAATCTTTTAATAACATGTATCCATTTTTTATTTTTTCATATGATTCAACTTGTACTCCATTGAATTCATGAATAAAAGATACACATTTTTTGTTATATTGTTGCTTTCTTCTCTTTGCTGTGTCGTTGTCATGCGATTTTAGCAAGTGTGGCCTGTAGATAGTAAATGACGGTCCATCTTAGACTCTTTGCAGGTAACGAGGGCTTAGGAAACAGGTTCATGTCTGCTGCCTACGACTTTTCAATTTTATGAGCCGTGAGGGTCTCATAAAGAATTTTCTCAATACAGGTCGAGAGGATCCCGTAGGTGTATTTTCTCCTCAAAAATCGTGAGGATTCCTAAGTGCGTTTTCTCTTGAGAGTCGTAAGGATCTCACAAGAGAATTTTCTCCTTACAAGTCGAGAGGACTCGTAAGTGATTGTTTCCATTCTTGTCGGAGAATGTGGCCAGTGGAGAATCTACCTTGACCTTTCTGCGGGGCAATGATGGCTTGGAAGACAGGATTAGGATCTGCCACCTAAGACTTTTCAACTTTATGAGCCGTGAGGGTCTCATAAAGAATTTTCTCCCTACAGGTCGAGAGGATCCTGTAGGTATATTTTCTCCTTAAGAATCGTGAGGATTCCTAAGTGCGTTTTCTCTTGAGAGTCATAAGGATCTCACAAGAAAATTTTCTCCTTACAAGTCGAGAGGACTTGTAAGTGGTTGATGAGTTGACTTGCTCCCGAATCAAAGAATTGGTTTGACGGGGAAGTCGAGGGTTGACTTTATCTGCATTTCACGGAGTCAGGGGTTGACCTTATCCGCATTTCGCGGGGTCAGGGGTTGACCTTATCCGCATTTCACGGGGTCAGGGGGTTGACTTTATCCGCATTTCACGGAGTCGGGAGATGCTCTGGGCGTTTCCCACGGGGTCAGGATTGACATTAGCCGTGTTCTACGGGACCAGGATTTGCTTTGGGCGTTTCCCACGGGGTCAGGATTGACATTAGCCGTGTTCTACGGGACCAGGAGGTGCTCTGGGCGTTTCCCACGGGGTCAGGATTGACATTAGCTGTGTTCTACAGGACCAGGATTTGCTCTAGGTGTTTCCCACGGGGTCAAGATTGATATTAGCTGTGTTCTACGGGACCAGGATTTGCTCTGGGCGTTTCCCACGGGGTCAGGATTGACATTAGCCGTGTTCCACGGGGTCAGGATTGACATTAGCCGTGTTCTATGGGACCAGGATTTGCTCTGGGCGTTTCCTACGGGGTCAGGATTGATATTAGCCGTGTTTTACGGGACCAGGATTTACTCTGGGCGTTTCCCATGGGGTCAGGATTGACATTAGCCGTGTTCTACGGGACTGGGATTTGCTCTGGGCGCTTCCCACGGGGTCAGGATTGACATTAGCCGTGTTCCACGGGACCAGGATTGGCTCTGGGCGCTTCCTACGGGGTCAGGATTGACATTAGTCGTGTTCTTCGGGACCAGGATTTGCTCTGGGCGCTTCCTACGGGGTCAGGATTGACATTAGCCGTGTTCTTCGGGATCAGGATTTGCTCTGGGCGCTTCCCACGGGGTCAGGATTGACATTATCCGTGTTCTACGGGACCAGGATGTGCTCTGGGCACTTCCCACGGGGTCAGGATTGACATTAGCTGTGTTCCACGGGACCAAGAGGGGTTGACTCTCGGTTGTCTGTGCATCGCCGAGTTATGGAACTGGGAACTTTGCCGCGACTCCGATTTACTGATGTTGCGTCTGTTGTAATGAGACGAATGTTGAGATGATCTCCAGGCTGTCTGTGAACCGTCGAGATTTGGCTTCTTTTTCTGATGGTGCCTGATAGGAAGGTATGGTTCTCTCTTTGTTTGTGCCCCTGGATTGTATATAGGGATCGATGTGATCTCACTTATAGGGCAAAAAGTTTCATTTTATATATTTTTCTTTCTGCGATACTCTATCATTTCAGCTTTAATATCATGAAAGTCGCGATTGCCCAATCATTTCGGCTATTTTTCGCGGTGCCCAATCATTTCAGCTGTTTGTTTTATTTACTCGCTGCTTTTTATTGCGAGTTGCCCAATCATTTCGGCTATTTTATATGCATATATTTTTTTACTTGCTGATTTTGTTGCAAGTTGCCCCATCATTTCGGCTATTTCATATGCATTTGTGGATCGCTGGCTTTTCCCTGCGAGTTTAGGATTTGACACCGATTGAGGCATCAGTATCGCTACAACTGGAATATTGCCAGGAGCGAATCATCATTTACCTCTGTCGATGTCGAATAAAGGTGGCTTAGCGAACAGGGTTAGGATCATGTCGACTAAGGCTTTTAACTTCATAAGCCGTAAGGGTCTCATGAAGGTATTTCTCCCTACGAGTCGTGAGGATCTCGTAAGCGCGTTTTCTCCTTAGGAATCATGAGGATTCTAAGTGTGTGTTCTCTTATAAGTCGTAAGGAAATTACAAGAGTATTTTCTCCTTATAAGTCGAGAGGAATTACAAGGGTCGTCCATTGTGTAAACATATCCCTAGTCGTGGGTGGGACTTTGTTAGGGAAATGTTTATTCGCGCCCGTGGATTGCATACAAGGGTCAGTATTGAACCGCTTGCCGGGCAAAATCAAGGTGTATGACTTCTTAAGAACAGGTTCAGATCCCTGTAGCTTAAGGCTTTTAAATCTTATGAGCCGTGAGGGTCTCATAAGAGGGTTCTGCTTATGAGTCGTGAGGATCTCGCAAGTGTAATTTCTCCTTAGGAATCGTGAGGATTCATAAGTTTGTTTCTCCTTTGTGAGTCGTAAGGATCTCACACAGGTATTTTCTCCTCACAAGGTCGAGAGGACCTTGCAAGTGTCTTTTAACGAGATTGCGCACTTTCAGGTTTTCACAAAACTCGCCGGTAGCCCTGCTGTTTTTACTCACGGAGCCCTTTCGGGTTTTCATCCATGCCCGTTTCGCTTATGGACGTACCGTTTTTTTTTGTCAGCCTTGGGATGCTGTGGTCAGTAGTAGTTTATAGACGTCTCGGTTAACAGCTAGTTTTCGGACATAGTGGTACATCGGGGACGTTTCGGTCCATCGTTAGTTTTAGGACATTTCGGTCCATTGTTAATTTAAGGACGTTTCGGTCCGTTTTCCGGCTACTACTTATAGAGTTTGGGCTTAGGAAGATAGCGAGCGGACATAGGCATCGTCATCTATCGTTGACCTAGACCATGACTCGTCAAGCGTAGTATTTTTTCAGGAAGCGACCATTTGTTGGCCTGAAAGGTCTTTCACCATGCATACCCATGAGTAGATAGGCTCCACCTTGGTAAACTTTGTCTATGATGTACGAGCCTTCATAGTTCGGCTCGAATTTTTCCCGTTTGGCACGATTGGGGATCATAGGTCTCTTGACCACTAGCACGAGTTTGCCTTGGCGGAATGTTCTCGGCCTAGTCAATCTCTCGTATGAGCGCATCATCTTTGCTTTGTAAGCCTCCAGGTTTTGTTGCGCCATGAGCCAGGTTTCATCAAGAGCGTCAAGCTCCTCAAGCCGAAGGTGAGCATTCTCTTCGTCCGTTAGCTCATAATGAACTGCCACTCGTAGAGAGGGTAACTCTATCTCGAGGGGGAGTACTGCTTCCGTGCCGATTACCAATGCATACGGTGTTGTGTTCGTGGCTGTTTTGAACGTAGTTCGATACGCCCAAAGAGCTTCATGTAGTCTCTCGTGCCAGTCCTTCTTATTCTTGGACACCGTCTTTTTCAAGATCTTCGTCAAGGTCTTGTTGAAAGCCTCAGCTAAACCGTTAGCTCGGGGATTATAGACTGAAGAGTATCTCCAATCTATATTATACTGTTGTGCGAAGCGGCTGATTTTGTGGCTTCTGTGGGCTGGCCCGTTATCGGAGATGATCCGTCGCGGAGTGCCAAACCGATAAATGACATGTGTCTTAAAGAAATGGAGGATATTTTCCGTCTTCACTTCTCTTAGTGGTACCGCTTCTGCCCACTTAGAGAAGTAATCGGTGGTTGCCAAAATGAATCGATGTCCTCTGGATGATACTGGTTCGATGGGCCCGATTATGTCAGTTCCCCACATTTCGAATGGCCAGCTAGCCACCGTTGGGTGTAGCGGATTTGGATGCTGATGGATAAAGTCCCCGTGAATTTGGCACGAGTGGCACTGCTTTGCGTATTCTAGGCAGTCTTGGATCATCGTGGGGCCAATAGTAGCCCATCATTTTGATCTTCAGTTTCATTTTTGGCCTGGCTTGATGAGAACCGCAGAGTCCATCGTGAGTTTCTTGGATGACTCTCTTTGCTTCTTCCGGCCCCAGGCATCTTAGCCATAAAGAGTTGAACGATCTCTTGTACAGAGTATCATTAACGAAGGCGAAAGACAGAGCTCGTTTCATGAGCTGATGTCTTAAGGATGCATCTTCAGGCGTTCGACTGGATTTGAAGTAGTATATAAAGACTTCTCTCCAATCCTTACCCTTTTCCTGGTCTTTTATTGTAAGGTCTGTTCCCCGCCGAAACACGGAGATGCGACCGCGTAGGTCCATCTTGCCTGAATTCGGGGCAGATACTAATTGGTGCTATCCGTCCACCTCTCCGAAGATGCCAAGTTGATTTATGGCACCATGTATCGAAGGTTTAAACGGATGCGACCGATGTAGCAGACTTCGTCAGATTCCCCTTCGTTTGAGGGGGTTTTGATTGTGGGGACGCTCTTCCCTGCAGGCGCAAGCCCCTGCAGTTAATTATGCTACCGTATCGCGGTAACAACTTTCTCCTTCTCCATATGGTTATTTCGTGTCGTGGGTGTTTGTTTTGTGTTTGGTTGCCCGTGGATTGTATACGGAGACTAATTTATGTTGTCGCCCGTAGGGCATGGATTAGTCCAAATTCGTATCTTCTTAGATTTGGGTTTGGGATTGGGTTTAAGGATACGTTAGTCTCATCTGAGACTAAGATCAACTTAAACGTTTGTTAAGGATACGTTAATCTAATTTTAGACTAATATCAACTTAACGGGATCGTTTAGACCAACAAAAGAGCATTCGGGCTCTATTGCTTAGTTTAAGGATATTGCGGTCGATTACCAGTTTAAGGACATGGTGGTCCAATATTAGTTTAAGGGCATCTCGGTCCATCGTTAGTTTAAGGACGTTACGGTCCAAGGTTAAGGACATCATAATCCATGGGTTTAAAGGACTCCACAGTCCGAGGTTAAGGACATCATAGTCCATGGGTTTAAAGGACCCCACAGTCCGAGGTTAAGGACATCATAGTCCATGGGCTTAAGGACCCCACAGTTTGAGGTTAAGAACATCATAGTCCATGGGTTTAAAGGGACCCCACAGTCCGAGGTTAAGGACATCATAGTCCGTGGGTTTAAAGGGACCCCATAGTTCGAGGTTAAGGACATCATAGTCCGTGGGCTTAAGGACCCCACAGTCCGAGGTTAAGGACATCATAGTCCGTGGGCTTAAGGACTCTACAGTCCAGTTTAAATACGTCATAGTCTATGAAATGTATGGTTGTCGGGACCCGTCACCTCTCTGAAGACGTTGAAGGATTACAACGATAAATATCAGAGGAGTAAAAAGATGTACCCTTGAACCGATTTTGATTGGGAAATCTGTAGTCCAATTTAGGACTAAGATTAATTAATTCGATTATGAGCACATTGGCTCAGTTAAATCTGAATTGAGAACTTATGGCCAATTTGGGCTAAGTCCAATTAAGTTTGAAGTGTTGGACTTTTGTTGGGACTGTTGGACATTTGTCTAGGTTTAACCCCCCATTATTTAGCAATGCTAAACATGAGTTTGGACTCTGATCATGTCTTTATCTTTTATTGAGTGCTGAGCACTCATATGCCATATGAGATAATCAATTTTGGAAGACAAGGGTATATTTGAAGCTCAGTCAAAGGGGGGTCTTGCCTCTGGAAGACTTAGCCAATTTGGGCTACGACTGGTTTTAAAATAGTGTTAAACACTAAAGGACATCTGGCGGTCACGTGTCCCCACGTGATGTATTTAAAACAGTGTTAAACACTGGGGACAAAATACTCAAAACGGACACACCGGGGGCATCGTGCTCTTTTGTTGAAGAAGCTCCATGGGAGGTCGCTCTTTCAGCCAAAACTAAAAGAATGCTGAACGATCTCCATACATGCCCGGCGATCAAGTGGAAGAATCCGCTGGAACTCGAGATTATCAAGGGAATGCTAAAACCGCGCCCAACTCCAAAAATTGGTGGTGATATCCAAAGCACTCACACCCAGCCGTCAAAGACTTCAAAGAAGAAGAAAAAGCCCGTGAAGCCTGATAACAAGTGCACGGATCTGCAAAAGCATATTGACGCGCTGGAGGAATATAACCAGAAGGCGCAGACTCCGGTTACACTCCAAGAATTTCTCAACAATATTCTTGAGAGCGGAGATAACAACAATAACGACGGGGATGACTCGTCAGAAGAATCTGAGGACTATGTGGCAAGTTGCCACATGGTCTCTCAATCGACGTTAACTAACGAAGAAGCTCACTCGGCGATAGAAGACAGCATAAAAGAGCTGGGGGCAGGAGTGAAGCCAAAACCGTCTGACGAGATGATCGACTTGCTAATGAACGAAGCACATCAGAAGAGCAAAGTCAATCGAGAGCGCGAACTGGCTACATTCGAAAAAGCCAAACACCGACGACTGAATGAAAAGGTCGAGGCACCCCAACCGGATCGAAGAATCCCTATCATTAGCAAAAGCAAGCTTAACGTAAGGAAACGATTCGCTAGAGCCCTGTCAATAGAAATGAAGTTGCTCTCTTTCAGAGGAAATTCTCCTGGCAGTATACATCTTGATGAAGCGGACATACATTCTAACTTCTGCTTATACCGTTAGAGGATTGCACACCCTACCGAGGAGTGCATAGCCTTTAAAAACTGGTGGCAGGGATATGTTGCCCACCGACAACACGTTCAACGAGTGAAGCGCAAGGCTCGTCGGGAATAGAAAAGCATGACAGATGAGCGCAAAAGAGCTGTTGACAACTGTCACATAGTCGACACCAAGGGATCGCAAGTTATCACCTTTGGAAGCGACTCTGACGAAGAAATCGCCCTCAGCCCTCTCTTCAAGGAATCCACCTCCGATACAAAAAATGTGAAGATTTGTGAGAAAATCTAGCTGCGTAATCGTACGTTGCCTGAAAAATCTCGGACCTTTGACCGAAACGTCGTTAAACTAATACAAACTCGCGGCGTCCCCAGGATGACATGGTAAAAAAAACGATACATTCATAAGCAAGATGGGCACGGATGAAAACCCAAAAGGGCTCCGTGAGTAAAAACAGCAGGGCTACCAGCGAGTTTTGTGAAAACCCGAAAGGGCGCAATCTCGTTAAAAGACACTTGCAAGGCCCTCTCGACCTTGTGAGGAGAAATACCTGCGTGAGATCCTTACAACTCACAAGGGAGCAACACACTTAGGGATCCCCACGATTCCTAAGGAGAAATTACACTTGCGAGATCCTCACGACTCGTAAGGAGAACCCTCTTATGAGACCCTCACGGCTCATAAGATTCAAAAGCCTTAAGCTACAGGGATCTGAACCTGTTCTTAAGCCATCACAACCTCCAGCATTGCCCTACAAGCGGTTCAATATTGACCCTTGTATACAATCCATGGGCACGAATAAACATTTCCCTAACAGAGTCCCACCAGCGACTAGGGATATGCTCACACGGTGAACAAACACTTATAGGTCCTCTTGACTTGTAAAGAGAAAACACTCTTGTAAGATCCTTACGACTTATAAGAGAACATACACTTAGGAATCCTCACGATTCCTAAGGAGAAAATGCACCTACGAGATCTTCACGACTCGTAGGGAGAAACACCTTTATGAGACCCTTACGGCTCATGAAGTCAAAAGCCTTAGTCGACGGGATCCTAACCCTGTTTGCTAAGCCACCTTTGTTCGACATCGACAGAGGCAAATGATGATTTGCTCCTGCCAATATCCCAGTTGTAGCGATATTGATGCCTAAATCGGTTTCAAATTCCAAGCCCTTTCAAGGAAAATGGTGATTCGCTCCAGGCAATATCCCAGTTGTAGCGATACTGATACCTAAATCGGTATCAAATCCCAAACTTGCAGCGAAAATCCAGCGAGCCATAAATGCATAGGAAATAGCCGAAATGATGGGGCAACTTGCAACGAAATCAACAAGTAAAATATATGCATACAAAGTAGCCGAAATGATTGGGCAACTCGCAATAAAAAGAAGCGAGTAAAAAAAACAAAAATAACCGAAATGATTGGGCACCGTGAAAAATAGCCGAAATGATTGGGCAATCGCGACTTTCGCGATATAAAAAGCTGAAATGATAGAGCATCGCGGAAAGAAATAAAAAAAATTCTGAAAGAATGAAACTTTTGCCCTACAGATGAGATCACGTCGATCCCTGTATACAATCCAGGGGCACAAACAAAAAAGGAACCATATTTTCCCACCAGGCTCTGTCAAAAGGAGAGCCAAGTCTCGACGGTTCACAGACAGCCTAGAGACTACCCCGGAACCATGGCAAAGTCCCCTAGTTCCAAATCTCAACGGTTCACAGACAGCCTAGA
Source organism: Agapanthus africanus (assembly GCA_030015575.1). Classification (NCBI taxonomy): domain Eukaryota; kingdom Viridiplantae; phylum Streptophyta; class Magnoliopsida; order Asparagales; family Amaryllidaceae; genus Agapanthus; species Agapanthus africanus. The sequence continues at coordinate 524,957,664 of JASDDO010000016.1, forward strand.
GATCACTAACGGCGTTTCTCCTTACTCCAGCAAGATGCAGATGCGATGTCAACAAACGACCCCAGGGTCAAAGCAACGGAACCATGGCAAAGTCCTCTAGTTCCAAATCTCGACGGTTCACAGACAGCCTAGAGATCACTAACGGTGTTTCTTCTTCTCCAGCAGGATGCAGATGCGACGTCAACAAACGACCCCAGGGTCAAAACAACGGAACCATGGCAAAGTCCCCTAGTTCTAAATCTCAACGGTTTACAGACAGCCTAGAGATCACCAACAGCGTTTCTCCTTACTCCAGCAGGATGCAGATGCGACGTCAACAAACGACCCCAGGGTCAAAACAACAGAACCATGGCAAAGTCCCCTAGTTCTAAATCTCGACGGTTCACAGACAGCCTAGAGATCACCAACGGCATTTCTCCTCACTCCAACCAGATGTAGACGTGACGTCAACAACCGACCTCAGAGTCGCAACGAAGCGGAGCAATAGAAAAGTCCCTAGTTCTAAATCTCAATGGACACATCTACGGCCTGAAAACCAACAACGGTGTGCCTCCTCATTCCAGCAGGACACAGATGCTACACCATCAATCGGAGCCATGGCAAAGTCCCCTAGTTCTAAGACTCTACGGTCCACAGACAACCTAGAGTCAACCAATGATCTTCCTGCCGGATCAACGCTCCGTCTCGGAAACAAGTCAACCAACCCCCAGGGAAATCAGTGTCCTTGGCAAAAACCTCGATTCAGGGAAATCAGCGTTCTTGACGAGAGTGTTAGTGTATATGCCCTAGAGGCCATTACTGTATCATACTAGTTTGTATATTACTTAATGGATGCTTGGGATATTCACCTTGTATATACAATCTTGCTCAAAATAGTAGTATGCTACTTGGTTTGTTTCTACTTCAATGTGTACATGTGTTTATTTTTGTATATCGCCTATACACATTAGTAGAGCCCTTAGGATCTTTGCTTGATTACCAGCGATGTGATGGCCATCACACTAGTGGGGCTGGGTAATCTATAAGCACATCCTTATGCAGGTCCCTGGTCGCAGGACTATCGAGACAGGGCATCGATACTCCGGAGTAGACCAGCGCATGCGCTTCTCATCCCAGTGTGGGAGACGGTCTGTCCCACAGCCGTCAGTACGTCGTACTTGAGATAGTATGCGGGTGCTCGTTAGGTTACGGGTACACTGGACAGGACTCGTCGGGAACTGACTAGTTGGTATTATACCTATCGTCAGTTATCAGTTCCCAGGTGACATGAGTACAGCTTAGTCCGCTGACTTGACACTGTCACTCCGCCTCGAGTGTGTTCCCACTGTACTTTGATCACTACCCTACCACGGCTCAAAGAAGTCGTGCAAACAGGTAGTGGTTGGGTGCAGTCCCGAAGCACTTGGAGGCAGTGACGGTTAGACAGGATTCGTCTCTCCCGGTATTGGGGGTTGACATCGCGCTGTGTCTTGGAGAGCCATTACACGAGTAGTCCCTGGCCAGGGCAAACGAGATATACTGGTAGGTTTCCAGTGTTATCTCAGGGTGTTTTGGGCTTCGCTCCGGCACGACTTGTACCGCTATTGGGGGACTGACGTTTACCGCCCCCTAGGCCCGCCATGCGATGTATCAGACGAACAGACCGGACTGTACGGAGAATGTCACACTCAGGCTCAGTAGGAGTTCAGATGGGTTTCGCCTCGTCGGTCTTCTTGTCGGCATTACCTGGGGACCGTTACGTACAGCTAGTGCCGCTTGCGGTCTGTGGTTAAACCCACTGCCAGCGTAGTGTCGAGTCTTTAGAGTCCCACACAGAAAGCTTTTCGCCTTTAGGCAAAAGAGTAGAGGTCGCATGATATTGCGACAGGTCGCATGGTTTTGCGACAGGGTTCGGTCACATCCGTGCACTTGTGCACGTACAGTGTCCGGACAGTTTACACTAGCGGGATTTGGTTTAAGCCAGATCCTAGTGTACCTTATGGGATTGGATTTATCCAGTTTGCATTCGTGTTCCTCGGAACGCGGATGCGGGTGTGTATGCACAGTTGACAGGGAGGCAGAGGCAGCGGATTCTCATTAGGGTTGTTGACAGTTGACCGTTGACTATTTGACTTTATGCTCAACCCTAATGAGAATATGATATGTGATTAACTATTATATTAATTAAGTATTATGGTGATATGGTTGTTGACTTGTTGACTTTTGTTGACTTGTTGACTTTGTTGACTTGTTGACTTTTGTTGACTTGTTGACCGGTTGACTAGGCTTGACTAGTTGACCATCATGATAACCATAGCCATCATTTCATGGCAAAGACTTTTGTTTACTTGCTCATTTGTGTAAAATGAGTGCATGAAATGATATGGTTGTGGTTGCTTCTAACCATCACATAAGACTTTTGTTAATATGATGAGTTATCATTGCTTTGGATTATGAGAGGGTGAGAGACAAAATACTTGCTCATTCTTTCTTGCTCATTCTCTCTTGTTCTTGAGCTCTCCTCTTGCTCTCACCCTCAACCTCTTGCTCCCTCTCTTGATATATGGTTCTCTTGTCTCATGAGTTGAGAATCAAGAACCATAGATAAAATCCCATTCTATTTCTTCTCTACTCATTCTAGTTCACTAGGTTTAGCAAACCAAGTGAACTAGTTTCTTCAAAGAACGAAGAAGGAGCTAAAGGTTGGAGCTTTCAGGTGGATCTATCTTCGGCGTACGGAGACGACGAGAAGAAGCCATCGGACCACCATCGGAGCTTTGAAGACGAAGGAGTTCAAGACAAGTTTAGGTATAACCATCTCCATCCGAGTAGCTAACTCTCTTTAGCAAAGTTTGCTAGTTTTAGTTTAGTTAAAGATCCCGACTTTGCTTAGTCCATGTTGCCCCTTGCGCTAAAAAATTTGATTTTTATACCGTTTCCGCCTCCCCGTAAGAACCGGGGGTCGCAACGTGGACTTACAGTGGTATCAGAGCCTAACTAAACTTAAACTAGCTTAGTAGTAAAGTGTAACGAAGTTCGGAACCGAAAAAAAATCCAAAAACCTAACTTTTACAAAACCTGAGTTTCTGTTGAAATTTTTTCTGGTCAAAATGAAAAACTTTATACTCCTAAATTCGGCTCAGGGTTTTGTGTGAACACCCATGAAAAACGGTCCACTGTTTCGTTCAAACCGCCGCGCTTCCGCCGCACGAGGTAGGCATGTGCCGCGGAAGCGCCGCGGTTTGTCGTCTTCTCTGCATCGTTTTTCGTGCAGTGTGTGTCTGTGTTGGTTTTGGGATTTTTGAAATATATTATATGTGCCCAGATTTTCCAGAAAAGAAATTTTCTTTTGGGGTCCTATAATTCCGTATTTTTTCCGAACTTCACTGCACTTTGACTATGATGGTTATATCTGTGATGTTTGCATGTATTGAACGTCGGCTAATCGCTATAAGTCGATTGGTCGGGGTTATACATGATCTGTAATGTGCTGAAATGTGTATATAAATATGTTGGATTGTCGCGGGTGAATAGCCGGGGGTTGTGAGATGAGAGTTTTCTTTTCTTGCAATTCATGTAAATTTGTAAATTGATGTAATAATTATTTGTATGGCCGCACAACCGGGTCGGGGTTGTAGCCGTCATTGTATAATTTCTTTTTACTGTTTTTGCTCCTAGGATAGACCCATGGAGGGGTGCACAAACTACCGGGTATGCCGAAGTGTCGAGTGGCCTACTCATGGAGATGAGGGAGGTTGCTACGCTTCGGGTACTTGGCGGGTAGTTTGCCGCACCCATAGGGGTCTTGGGTGGGGTATTGGCTATTCACCGCGACCGTGTAATCTGTTTTTGTTACAGGCTCGTACAAATTACAGATTCCTAGTATATCCAATGTATTTATCTGTGATCTGAAATGTTTATCATTGCAGTATATCTATATATGATATTATTTAGGCGTTGCTTATGTTTTACAGACGCGCTAGCCCAGCCCCCGCTCTGTCGTTAGTTAAGTAACCTAACGGGTAATGACGGGGCCCCGTGGCGAATGCGAATGGCATAAGCGTACGTCATATTTTGGTTGTTTTCTGCAATGGTAGGATTAAATGATGGGACGCATTAAAAGAACTAATGCAAGAATATCACGCATTAAAAGAACTAATGCAAGATAATAAACCAAGTTAAAGTCGTTGGAACACTTTCGAAAAACCACTCGGTTCTTTTCAAAAACAACTTTTAAATGCGGAGCTTGAGCCACTCCTTTTAAAAGCTATCTCGTTCCATCGACCAAATCAAGTTCACTACGTTCACGGTTTTGCCAAAACCATCCGTAGCCCTCCGTCGTTTCACATGAATAGTCAATAGTATTCAAGCTGTGTATGTTGGCCAAAGTCAAGGCACAGTGATTGGTAGCTATTGGGTGTTCATGTGTAGCATAGATAGATGCGTTGGTTTGGGACAGTCGTACTGCCATTTTGGCCAAAGTCAAGGGTAGGTACGGATGGATCCAAATTAACCTGGATAATGACGGGTAGAACTTGACATGTGACTTATGATATTTTGGCCAAAGTCAAGGTCATAAGAGCATGGGGAAAAAATCCACATCGGGAGTTTCATAAGTACTGAAACTTGCTAGATTTGCATACCATTTGGAGTGTGATGATTTTGGTAGGATTCCTTCAGTTTCGTCACGCGATGATATTTGGATCCCGATCCTACTGTGAGTATATGCTACTCCTCGGGAAATTTCTCACTTAACGATCAATGCTATAAACCTAGTAGGTGCCTAGAAAGGTGTTAGCGGGGCTACGCCCCCAGGGAAAAGAGGTTCTCTAATTAAGGAACTTCGCGAAAGCGTTGGAAAACCTCCCTCGAAGTACCGACACCGGCCTGGCTGAACGGTTAAGCAAGTATTGTACGGTGGGATTGATCCTGACTAATTCTTCCTTTATGGTTTGAGGAGGGATTCGAGAAACAGTGGGAGCCATCCTGTTTAGACAAACTAAAAACCACTCTAAACTTGCAAGAGCATCATGCTGAGTGTTTCTTCTTCTCTCTCCTAATTGCAGCGACCAATCAACATGACTGGACTTAAGTTACTCCTAGATAAAAACAAACTGACAGGGCCAAACTACAAAGATTGGCTCAGGAATGTCAAGATAGCAATCACTTATGACAAGCTGGGGTATCTTCTTACCACCAAAGCTCCCCCTGTCCCTGGTCCAACTTCCAGCGTCGCGGATAAGGAAATCCGCAAGACTTGGGAGATTGATAGCGCGAAGGCCAAGTGCCTCCTGCTTGCCTCGATGGACAACGAACATCAGAGGAGGCATGAGAATATGGACATGGAGTCCATATTACTTCATACAAAAGAACTGTATGGAGAGCAGTCTCGTATCGCAAGATACGAAGCGTCGAAAAAGTTATTTTCGACAAGAATGGCCGTCGGATCATCAGTAGCCGAGCACGTGCTAAAGATGATCGGCTACATTGAGCAGCTCGCTGACCTAGGGATCACATTGGAGAGTGAGCTATATACGGATATAGTTCTCCAGTCCCTTCCTTCCACTTACGCCCAGTTCATACTGAACTTCAACCTACAAGAAAAAGAGGTTGAACTTTCAGAGCTCCTCAACATGCTGAGGAGCGCAGAGGGCACCCTACAGAAAGGTAGGGAAACATCCACTTTGTTTGTAGGAGGATCATCTTCTTCTAGGTCCAAGGCGAAAGCCAAGGGAAAGAAGAAGAAGGCCCCCGCCAAACCAAGGGGCGGTGTTAGTAAAGTGGATACGAAGGGAAAAGGTAAAGCAACAAAGATAGCGGGGAAGCTTGTGGATAAGGAAGAATGCTTCTATTGTCATAAGAGAGGACACTGGAAGAATGATTGCAGGGCCTGGAAGGCCAGAACACAGGAATTGAAGCAGGTTGCAGCTTCAGCTTCAGGTGTGTATGTTATTGAAAACTGTCTTTCAATAAACTCTACTTCCTGGGTATTGGATACCGGATCAGGATCTCATATCTGTAATTCTTTGCAGGCGTTGAGAAACCGTAAGGTTTTGAAGGCAGGTGACATGACCCTCAGAGTTGCGAACGGAGCTACCATGGATGCTAAAGCCGTGGGGGACTATCACCTGGGAATGTCAGATGGACATGTTTTGGTTTTGCGTAATTGCTTTTTTGTACCCAACGCAACTTGTAATATCATTTCTGTATCTTTAGTTTCTAAAGAAGGTTATGAATTTGCGTTTGTAAGCAATGTTGTAAACATTCACCTTAATCAAGTTTTGATTGGGTCAGGTACTTTGAGTAATGGTATATACGTGTTAAACCAACCACAGATTTTTAATGTCCAGAATACACACAAAAGAAAGTCTCCAGAAATAAATCAGACTTTCTTATGGCATTGTAGATTGGGTCACATCAATGAGAGAAGGTTGACGAAGTTACATACAGAAGGGTATTTGAATGCGTTCGAATATCAGTCGTATGCCACTTGTCAATCCTGTCTCAAAGGAAAGATGACAAAGACTCCGTTTACTGGACATGGAGTAAGAGCGAGCGAGCTCTTGGGACTCGTACACAGTGACGTGTGCGGTCCAATGTCTACACATGCCCGAAGCGGACATTCTTACTTCATTACTTTTACGGATGACTTCTCAAGGTACGGTTATGTCTTCTTAATGAAACATAAGTCCGAGGCCTTTGGAAAATTCCAGGAGTATAAGAATGAAGTGGAGAAACAGACCGGCAAAAGTATTAAGATTCTAAGATCGGATCGAGGTGGAGAATACTTAAGTGCCGAGTTCCTGGACTATTTAAAAGAGAATGGAATTCTCTCTCAGCTTACTCCTCCATACACCCCGCAACATAACGGTGTATCGGAGAGACGGAACCGCACCCTATTGGATATGGTGCGGTCCATGATGAGTAACGCTGAGTTGCCGCGATCATTCTGGGGATATGCGCTAGAATCAGCCGCATACCTTTTGAACCGAGTTCCCACTAAGACTGTGCCTACTACGCCATTTGAGATGTGGTGTGGGAAGAGACCCCATCTTAATCACATTAAGATATGGGGAAGTCCAGCTTTTGTCAAAAAGCAGCATGCGGACAAGCTCGAGGCACGCTCAGTACTGTGCAAGTTTGTGGGATATCCAAAGAATTCCAAGGGATATTTCTTCTACTGTGAAGAGGAACAAAAAGTTCTTGTTTCTCGTCATGCCCACTTTCTAGAACACCAGTTCATAGAAAAAGAAATAAGTGGGAGCGCAGTAGAACTGGAAGAAATTCCAGAACCACGGACTATTACTGAAAGTTTAGTGGAACCAGAGGGTTCGGAAGAACAGGACATTCCTACGCCGCTCCGCAGGAGTAGTAGGCAGACTCATCCGCCCGAGAGATACTACGGTTTTCTCGTAGACGGGGATAGAGAGGATTGCATCATAGACTATGATGAGCCTACTAGCTTCCAGCAGGCCGTTCAGAGCGTTGACTCAGTGAAATGGCTGGATGCAATGCGGACCGAAATGGAGTCCATGTACACCAACAAGGTATGGACGTTGGACATTGCTCCAGACGGGGTAAAACCCGTAGGATGCAAGTGGATCTTCAAAAGGAAGATTGGTGTAGATGGACAGGTTGAGACCTATAAAGCTAGGCTGGTTGCAAAGGGTTTCCGTCAAAGACCTGGCTTGGACTATGACGAAACCTTTTCTCCAGTAGCCATGCTGAAATCCATTCGGATCCTTCTTGCCATTGCTGCCTTCCACGATTATGAGATCTGGCAAATGGACGTAAAGACAGCTTTTCTAAATGGAAATTTAGAGGAGTGTGTCTATATGGACCAGCCAGAGGGCTTCATTCAGAGTGGGAGCAGCGGAAAGGTGTGCAAGTTGCTTAAGTCCATCTATGGACTAAAGCAGGCATCGCGGAGTTGGAACATCTGCTTTGATGAGACGGTCAAAGAATTTGGCTTTATCAAAAATCCAGATGAACCATGCATCTATAGCAGATTTGTAGCGAGAACTGTAGTATTCCTCGTTTTATACGTGGATGACATTCTCTTAATAGGAAATGACATTCCTATGCTACAATCTGTCAAGGGGTTCTTGTCACACAGGTTCTCCATGAAAGACCTGGGTGATGCCTCATACATTCTGGGTATCCGGATCTACCGTGACAGATCCAAGAGGATATTAGGACTATCACAGTCCAGGTACATCGACACCATACTTAAGAGATTCAGTATGGAAGATTCCAAGCGCGGTAACCTACCGGCTTGTCACGGGATCACCCTCTCTAAAGAGATGTCTCCCAAGACTGATTTGGAGAGGGATCGCATGTCTATTATACCCTACGCTTCTGCGGTAGGCTCTATAATGTATGCGATGTTGTGTACCAGACCGGATGTAGCTTATGCACTGAGTGTGGTAAGCCGGTATCAGTCTAACCCTGGGGAGAAACACTGGATAGCGGTAAAGAACATTCTCAAGTACCTGAGAAGGACTAAGAAGATGTTCTTGGTGTATGGCGGAAAAGACCTCCAGATCGAGGCCTTTGCTGACTCCAGCTTCCAGAGTGACAAGGATGATTCCAAGTCCATGTCGGGTTTTGTCTTTACCCTCAATGGAGGGGCGGTGTGTTGGAAGAGTTCCAAACAGGAAACCGTTGCAGACTCGACGATGGAAGCGGAATACATCGCTGCATCTGATGCCGCAAAAGAAGCTGTCTGGATGAGGAAGTTCTTGAAAGAACTTCAGGTGGTTCCGTCCATTGTTGATCCAATACCTCTGTATTGCGACAACAACGGGGCTATAGCTTTAGCGAAGGAACCAAGGTCCCATCAGAAATCCAGGCACATCTTGAGGCGGTATCACCTGATCAGGGAGATCGTGGATCGCCAGGAGATCGAGGTTCGGAGAGTCGCTTCAGAAGACAACACTGCAGATCCATTCACCAAGGCCTTGCCCCAGACTCAGTTCGAGCGGCTGATCGAGATGATAGGTCTTCGATACGCCAGTACATGGCCTTAGTGCAAGTGGGAGATTGTTAGTGTATATGCCCTAGAGGCCATTACTGTATCATACTAGTTTGTATATTACTTAATGGATGCTTGGGATATTCACCTTGTATATACAATCTTGCTCAAAATAGTAGTATGCTACTTGGTTTGTTTCTACTTCAATGTGTACATGTGTTTATTTTTGTATATCGCCTATACACATTAGTAGAGCCCTTAGGATCTTTGCTTGATTACCAGCGATGTGATGGCCGTCACACTAGTGGGGCTGGGTAATCTATAAGCACATCCTTATGCAGGTCCCTGGTCGCAGGACTATCGAGACAGGGCATCGATACTTCGGAGTAGACCAGCGCATGCGCTTCTCATCCCAGTGTGGGAGACGGTCTGTCCCACAGCCGTCAGTACGTCGTACTTGAGATAGTATGCGGGTGCTCGTTAGGTTACGGGTACACTGGACAGGACTCGTCGGGAACTGACTAGTTGGTATTATACCTATCGTCAGTTATCAGTTCCCAGGTGACATGAGTACAGCTTAGTCCGCTGACTTGACACTGTCACTCCGCCTCGAGTGTGTTCCCACTGTACTTTGATCACTACCCTACCACGGCTCAAAGGAGTCGTGCAAACAGGTAGTGGTTGGGTGCAGTCCCGAAGCACTTGGAGGCAGTGACGGTTAGACAGGATTCGTCTCTCCCGGTATTGGGGGTTGACATCGCGCTGTGTCTTGGAGAGCCATTACACGAGTAGTCCCTGGCCAGGGCAAACGAGATATACTGGTAGGTTTCCAGTGTTATCTCAGGGTGTTTTGGGCTTCGTTCCGGCACGACTTGTACCGCTATTGGGGGACTGACGTTTACCGCCCCCTAGGCCCGCCATGCGATGTATCAGACGAACAGACCGGACTGTACGGAGAATGTCACACTCAGGCTCAGTAGGAGTTCAGATGGGTTTCGCCTCGTCGGTCTTCTTGTCGGCATTACCTGGGGACCGTTACGTACAGCTAGTGCCGCTTGCGGTCTGTGGTTAAACCCACTGCCAGCGTAGTGTCGAGTCTTTAGAGTCCCACACAGAAAGCTTTTCGCCTTTAGGCAAAAGAGTAGAGGTCGCATGGTATTGCGACAGGTCGCACTTGTGCACGTACAGTGTCCGGACAGTTTACACTAGCGGGCTTTGGTTTAAGCCAGATCCTAGTGTACCTTATGGGATTGGATTTATCCAGTTTGCATTCGTGTTCCTCGGAACGCGGATGCGGGTGTGTATGCATAGTTGACAGAGGCAGAGGCAGCGGATTCTCATTAGGGTTGTTGACAGTTGACCGTTGACTATTTGACTTTATGCTCAACCCTAATGAGAATATGATATGTGATTAACTATTATATTAATTAAGTATTATGGTGATATGGTTGTTGACTTGTTGACTTTTGTTGACTTGTTGACTTTGTTGACTTGTTGACTTTTGTTGACTTGTTGACCGGTTGACTAGGCTTGACTAGTTGACCATCATGATAACCATAGCCATCATTTCATGGCAAAGACTTTTGTTTACTTGCTCATTTGTGTAAAATGAGTGCATGAAATGATATGGTTGTGGTTGCTTCTAACCATCACATAAGACTTTTGTTAATATGATGAGTTATCATTGCTTTGGATTATGAGAGGGTGAGAGACAAAATACTTGCTCATTCTTTCTTGCTCATTCTCTCTCTTGTTCTTGAGCTCTCCTCTTGCTCTCACCCTCAACCTCTTGCTCCCTCTCTTGATCTATGGTTCTCTTGTCTCATGAGTTGAGAATCAAGAACCATAGATAAAATCACATTCTATTTCTTCTCTACTCATTCTAGTTCACTAGGTTTAGCAAACCAAGTGAACTAGTTTCTTCAAAGAACGAAGAAGGAGCTAAAGGTTGGAGCTTTCAGGTGGATCTATCTTCGGCGTACGGAGACGACGAGAAGAAGCCATCGGACCACCATCGGAGCTTTGAAGACAAAGGAGTTCAAGACAAGTTTAGGTATAACCATCTCCATCCGAGTAGCTAACTCTCTTTAGCAAAGTTTGCTAGTTTTAGTTTAGTTAAAGATCCCGACTTTGCTTAGTCCATGTTGCCCCTTGCGCTAAAAAATTTGATTTTTATACCGTTTCCGCCTCCCCGTAAGAACCGGGGGTCGCAACGTGGACTTACAGAGAGCACCTCGATTCACGTCGACCCGCAAAGAAATCAGTGTCTTTGCAGGAATACCTCGATTCGTTTCGACTCCAGGGAAAGCAGTGTCCTTGGAAACAACCTCAATTCAGGGAAATCAGCGTCCTTGGCGAGAGCACCTCGATTTGCGTCGACCCGTAAAGAAATCAGTGTCTTTGCAGGAATACCTCGATTCATTTCAACCCCAGGGAAATCAGTGTCCTTGGCAAAACCTCGATTCAGGGAAATCAGCGTCCTTGACGAGAGCACCTCGATTCGCGTCGACCCGCAGAGAAATCAGTGTCTTTGCAGGAATACCTCGATTCGTTTCGACTCCAGGGAAATCAGTGTCCTTGGCAAAAATCTCGATTCAGGGAAATCAGCGTCCTTGACGAGAGCATCTCGATTCACGTCGACCCGCAAGGAAATCAGTGTCTTTGCAGGGATACATCGATTCGTCTCAACCCCAGGGAAATCAATGTCCTTAGCAAAAACCTCGATTCAGGGAAATCAGCGTCCTTGACGAGAGCACCTCGATTCGCGTCGACCCACAGAGAAATCAGCATCTTTGCAGGAATACCTCGATTCGTCTCAACCCCAGGGAAATCAGTGTCCTTGGCAACTTCCTCGATTCAGGGAAATCAGCGTCCTTGATGAGAGCAACTTGATTTGCGTCGACCCGCAGAGAAATCAGCGTCTTTGCAGGAATACCTCGATTCATTTCGACTCCAGGGAAATTAGTGTCCTTGGCAAAACCTCGATTCAAGGAAATTAGAGTCCTTGGCGAGAACACCTCGATTCGCGTCGACCCGCAAGGAAATCAGCGTCTTTGTAGAAATACCTCAATTCGTTTCAACCCTAAGGAAATTAGTGTCCTTGGAAAAACCTCGATTCAGGGAAATCAGCGTCCTTGACGAGAGCACCTCGATTTGCGTCGACCCGCAGAGAAATCGGTGTCTTTGCAGGAATACCTCGATTCGTTTCGACTCCAGGGAAATCAGTGTCCTTGGCAAAAATCTCGATTCAGGGAAATCAGCGTCCTTGACGAGAGCATCTCGATTCGCGTCGACCCGCAAGGAAATCAGTGTCTTTGCAGGGATACCTCGATTCGTCTCAACCCCAGGGAAATCAGTGTCCTTGGCAAAAACCTCGATTCAGGGAATTCAGCGTCCTTGATGAGAGCACCTCGATTCGCGTCGACCCGCAGAGAAATCAGCGTCTTTACAGAAAACACCTCGATTTGTCTCAACCCCAGGGAAATCAGTGTCCTTGGCAACTTCCTCGATTCAGGGAAATCAACGTCCTTGACGAGAGCATCTTGATTCGCGTCGACCGGCAGAGAAATCGGCGTCTTTGCGGGAATGCCTCGATTCGTCTCAACCCCAGGGAAATCAGTGTCCTTGGCAACCTCCTCGATTCAGGAAAATCAACGTCCTTGATGAGAGCATCTCGATTCGTGTCGACCCGTAGAGAAATCAGCGTCTTTGCAGGAATACCTCGATTCGTTTCAACCCCAGGGAAATCAGTGCCCTTGGCAAAAACCTCAATTCAGGGAAATCAGCGTCCTTGACAAGAGCATCTCGATTCGCGTCGACCCGCAAGGAAATCAGGAATACCTCGATTCGTCTCAACCCCGAGGAAATCAGCGTCCTTGGAAAAAACATCGATTCAGGGAAATCAGCGTCCTTGACGAGAGCATCTCAATTCGCGTCGACCCGCAGAGAAATCAGCGTCTTTGCAGGAATAGCTCGATTCATTTCAACTCCGAGGAAATCAATCTCCTTGGTAAAAACCTCGACTTAGGGAAATCAGTATCCTTGACAAGAGCACCTCGATTCGCGTCGACCCGCAAAGAAATCAGCGTCTTTGCAGGAATACCTCGATTCGTTTCGACTCCAGGGAAATCAGTGTCCTTGGAAAAACCTCGATTCAGGGAAATCAGCGTCCTTGGCGAGAACATCTCGATTCGCGTCGACCCGCAAGGAAATCAGTGTCTTTGCAGGAATATCTCGATTCATTTCAACTCCGAGAAAATCAATGTCCTTGGCAAATACCTCGATTCAGGGAAATCAGCGTTCTTGACGAGAACATCTTGATTCGCGCCGGCCCGTAGAGAAATCAGTGTCTCTGCAGGAATATACAACGTCAGCAAAGCGGAGCCGCGGCAAAGTTCCCAGTTTCATGACTCGAAGGTGCACAGACAACCCAAAGTCAACCCTCGACCTCCCTGTTGAAGCAATGCTTGGACTCAGGAGTAGGTCAACTCATCAATCACTTACGAGTCCTCTCGACTTGTAAGGAAGAAAATTCTATTGTGGGATCCTTACGATTCTCAAGAGAAAACACACTCAGGAATCCTCACGATTCCTAAGGAGAAAATACACCTATGAGATCCTTTCGACTTGTAGGGAGAAAAAATCTTTATGAGACCCTCACGGCTCATAAAGTTGAAAACTCTTAGGCAACAGATCCCAGCCCTGTTTTCTAAGCCATCGCTACCTTATAAAGAGTTCAAGATGAACTGTTATCTACCATCTATGGGCCACACTTGCCAAAGCTACATGCCACTGAAATGGAGAAGTTACTCATGAGTATATAAACTACTTCACACAAGAGTAAAACATAAAAAAATAGAAGGGTACGGCTCATAGAGCTGAGGGTTTGGAACTATATCTCTTAAGAGTCGAGATTTGAGTCAATGATAAATGACGACGCTTGTGTCCACTCGTTATCTTCTCAGATCAAAATTCTGAAAATTATATACCAACCCAAAACAGGTCATACGCTATGAATTACTCTGCACTACTTCACCCACGTATATAGTTACGTGGGCAAAGTAGTGGGGGGCATTTGTTCCCGCCAAAAAATTTCTGCGCAAAAAGAGCCCAAGGTATCTAATGGCAGCGATACGTTTAAGAAAATATGAACCGGTATTTTCCGGACTGTATTTTGACAAACTCCCGAATTTAAAATAGCTAAATTCTGATGGTATTGAAAGCATCTCGAAAAAACCTTCGATTTGATATATTATGGACTTCATAATTCATCCGGGATCAAAAGTTATAAGCAAATATGCTATGCACGTGTAATCAAAGGAAGAAAATACGAACCAATATTTTCCGGGCTGCATTTTGACAAACTCCCGAATGAGAAATAGCTAAATTCTGATGGTATCGAAAGTTTCTCGAAAAATCCTTCGATTTGACATATTATGGGCCTCATAATTCATCCGAGATCAAAAGTTATGAGACATCACGTGCTCACACGTGACTGGGCATCATGTGCCCACACGTGACCGGGCATCACGTGCCCACACGTGACCGGGCATCACGTGCAGACACGTGACCATTTACAGGCAAAGCCTGTAGGCACTGAATAAAATAAATAATTGGAAATAATTAATCGGTGGGGTTACGTGTCAACACGTGATGGGCCTTTAAACCCACTGAAAAGAATTAAAGGTATAATAAAATAACAAGGAAAAACCCTAATGGGGCATTACGTGCCAACACGTGACCATGGGTCACGTGCTGACACATGATAATTCCTAAGTTTTTTAAAACAACAGAATTAAATTCTGGTCAAATGCTTAATCAGGGGGTCACGTGCCAACACGTGATGGATTCCTAAAAATCTATGAATTAATAGAATTAAATTCTAATTAAGAGAGAATCAAAAACCCTAACTGGAAAAATATTTCTCTAAATCTTTCCAAACAAAAAAGATGGTGCTCTGTAAAATGGAGCACCGTTGGATTAAAAATCCAATGGTGATTAAAAATCACCAATTTATGGAAAGATTTTATATAAGGAAAGATTTCCCTGAAATTTGCCAAGAATAACAGATAAAAAATCTCTTGGATTAAAAATCCAATGGTGAATAAAATTCACTGAGTGATCTAAAACATCATGTTAGTTACAAAATCAATTAAAATCTTTCAATGAAAGATTCACAAAACAAATTGATTCTTTTCTTTCTCGTATAAATAGCAGCCAAGAAAAGAAGAGAAGGGATCTACTTTTTGGGGGAGATAACAACAACAGAGAGACAAAAGAGAAAAGAGAATTAAATTCTCAAAGAGAAAAAGAAGATCTCTTCAAAAAAAAACCTAAATGAGAAAGGGAAAGAGATCTAAGCTCCATAAAACAAAAAGAGAATTTAATTCTCAAATTAAGAGTTTAACTTTTCTGAATAAGAACTTAGTTCTTTCTTTGGTTGAAGATCTGCAGAAGCAGATCTCCCCACAAGTTGAGAATTTAATTCTCATCGGAGAGATTCTGCCATGCAGATCCAAAACTTAGAGGGAGAATTTAAGTTTACAGGAATTTAATTCCCCCAAATTCATAGGAATTTAATTCCACCCAATGAAACTAGGATTTAACCCTATATAAGAATTCAATTCTTCCAAATTCATAGGAATTTAATTCCTCCAAATAAAACTAGGATTTAACCCTACATAAGAATTTAATTCTTCCATATACATAGGAATTTAATTCCTCAAAACAGAATTAGGGTTTAACCCTACCAAAGAATCTAATTCTCAAACAAAGGACTTAAATTATCCATGCACGTAAACGTGGTCACGTGGCAATGCGTGACCCTTCCTTTAATGATCAGAAAAGAACGAATGAGACATGGTCACGTGCCCCCACGTGACCCTCAAACAGACTCCTCAAAATGAGAAAGAAAAAGCATGAAGGCAATGCCTCGCGTGCTCACACATGACTCTCAAAACAAAAGGAAACAAATCCAAGGGCAGAATCAATTTTGGGCGCCCTCACGTGGCCCCACGTGGCCCCTAAAAAACACTTTAATAATCAATGCATGGATACCCATCACATGCCAACACGTGATGGCCTGAAGACTAAAAGTGTTTAACACTTATTTGAATATTCTGACAATAAAATAAAGGGAGTCTAGCCCCCATCTTCAGATGCCTCACGTGACCCCACGTGACCAATTCAATTTTAGTGTTTAACACTACTTTAAGCGCCTCGTCCTTAGTGTTTGACACTATTATCAGCATATCACGTGGGAGCACGTGATCGCCAAATATTCTCTAGTGTTTAACACTATTTTAAAGCCAAGCTTATCCCAAATTGGTTAAGTTTTCCAGAGGCAAATCTCCCCTTCAACGGGACCTCAAAATTGGTCAGTTCATATAATATGCAAAGTAAAGTCCAGAGCTATAATGAATGGTTAGTGCTCGGCCAAAGACAAAATATTGTCAGAGCCCCCAAACCCCTGTTTAGCATTGCTAAATAATAGGGGGTTGAACCCAGACAAATGTTCAATAGTCCAATAAAGGGACAACATTTCAAACCTAATTGGATTTAGCCCAAGTTGGCCATAAGTCCTCAATTCAGATTTAATTGAGCCAATGTGCTCATAATCTAATTAATTGATCTTAGTCCCAGATTGGACTGTAGATCTCACAACCAATATTGGTTCAAGGGTACATCTCTTCACTCCTCTGATATATGTCGTTGTAATCCTTCAACGTCTTCAGAGAGTCGACGGGTCCCAACAACCAGCAAATCTTACGGACTATGATGTCCTTAACCTCGGATTGTGGGGTCCCTTTAAACCCACGGACTATGATGTTCTTAACCTTGGACTGTGGGGTCCCTTTAAACCCACGGACTATGATGTCCTTAACCTCGGACTGTGAGGTCCCTTTAAACCCACGGACTATGATTTCCTTAACCTTGGACCACCATGTCTTTAAACTGGTAATCGACCGCAAAGTCTCTAAACTAGAACAATAGAGTCCAAATGCTCTTTTGTTGGATCTAAATGATCCTGTTAAGTAGATCTTAGTCTAAAATTAGACTAACGTGTCCTTAACAAATGGTTAAGTTGACTTTAGTCTAAAATCAGACTAGCGTGTCCTTAACAAACTGTTAAATTGATCTCAGTCTAAAATTAGACTAATGTATCCTTGACATACGTTTAAATTGATCTTAGTCTCAAATGAGACTAACGTATCCTTAAACCCAACCCCCAAACCAAAATCTAAGAAAATACGGATTTGGACTAATCCACGCCCTACGGGCGACAACATAAATTAGTCTCCGTATACAATCCACGGGCAACCAAAAACAAAACAAACACCCACGACGCGAAGTGACCATCTGGAGAAGGAGAAAGTGGTTACCGCGATACGGTAGCGTAATTAACTGCAGGGGCTTACACCTGCAGGGAAGAGCATCCCCACAATCAAAAACCCCTCAACGAGGGGGAATCTGACAAAGTCTGCTATATCGGCCGCATCCGTCTAAACCTTCGATACATGGTGCCATAAATCAACTTGGCGTCTTCGGAGAGGTGGACGAATAGCACCAATTAGCATCTGCCCTCGGAATTCAGACCCAGACGTCCCAACGTCCTGGTCGCGTCTTTCGGCGGAGAACAGGGTAATGAAGATTGAATTAAAAATGCATTAAAATTTTGGTTTAATGCCCTTTTTTAATTCTCTGTTTATTTTTAAATAAAACAAACAGTACAGGGGTTAAGGGGGGAGGCCAAGGGACTAGGGTTAGCAATATGGAGCATTACCTACGGAGGGGGGACGGTGACGCCGGGGAAAGAAAGGATCTAGCCGGTCCAATGCCGGTGAGGTAGCTTGGATTCACGCCACGTGCCCCTGTCTCTGTGTGTAATATTTTCCACATGTTTGTTTATTCTGTGATTTTTCATTTTACGTGTTGTGCACGTGCAAACTCTTGGCTTCTAAAAGATTAAAAGAAAAATTAATAAAAAGATAATTTGGCTGGGGGGATTCGATCACAGGGGCTACGTCACAGCAGTGCAAGGCTTTACCAATGAGCTACAAGTGTTTTCTTGCTCTTCAAAAGCAAAACAAATTTATAAGTTGTGCTCAGGCTAAGGTGTTCCTTTCTGTATTTTAGAAAAAATTTGTAGAGAAATTTTAGGGTTGTTATAAGAATTCTCTGCTGCAGACGACCACTGGATACAGGTCGTATCCCATTATTGCCTTTAGAATGCCGTTCCCTGAACTGACATTCCAGCTGGATACGAAAGCTTTGACTGGAATCGCATGAGTTCGGACGAACCGTTGCGACATAAAGCAATGAGATGCTCCAGTATCGAAGAGTGCTAGTGCAGGAAGTGAGGCTACTAAGATTGTACCTAAGTTATGTGAGATAGGTTTAAGTATAGAAAAATATATGGATATAACAAGTATTGAACAGCTTTGAAAATTGAAAGGTTTACCAGTAATGACTTAGCCAGTGGCTTCAGCTTCTTCCACAGTCATTGTGAAAGCCTGTCGTCTCGGCACATTCCTCCTTGCTGGAGGAGCATTCCTCTGTCCGTTTCTTGATCCTTGAGGTAAGTTCCTTTGAGCTTGATGGAACTGACGAGGAGGAGGTGCAGTCGGTCCACAAGGTGGTGGAGCTGGGAGAGCTAGTTGTGGAGCAGGTGCCTGGATGGCTGGTCGCTGCTGATAAGTGATTGCTGGTATAGATGCAGCATTTGGGTTGAGTCTTCAAGGACAAGACCCAATATCATGTGTGGCTAAGCCACAGACTAAGCAACGATGATTTGCATGCCGGCAGTCCTTCACTAGGTGTCCATCCCTCCTGCAGTAAGTGCAAAAGGCTGTGCTGGGCCGGTTGATTGGTACTCCCGGTCTCCTAGGCACAAAAGGCGACCTTGAAGAGGCTCCTCCTGCCATCTGAGTGGCAGGGCGCTTCACTCCGGCAGATTGGGGTCTACTCTTCATCTTCACCACTGCCTCATATCGACGGGCAGCTTTCAGGGCCAGTTCGTGGGTTGGGAAATCCCTTGTAGCTAAGGCAGCTTGGATCTCTGGATCTAACCCTTGTTGAAATCGTCTGGACCTGATCTCAGCAGTCGGTATCAGGTGTGCTACGAATCTGTTAAGGTCTTGTGTTAGCTGTGTAGTATGTGATATAAGAAAATCGAATATTGAGACATATCTTACCTATTGAGCATGGTAAACTCAGTATCATACTCATCCACAGATTTGGTCCACATCGAACCCTGTTGTAGATGGATGAATTTTTGTTCCATGTCAAATCGAGCAGTCTCTGGAAAGTATTTCGCGTCGAACATGTCGCGAAAGTTTTTCCATTCGATCGGTTGGCCAAGACGGCTTTCTTCCGACTTCCACCAAACTCGGGCGTTATCGGTGAGTTGCAGCTTCGCAACTCGTACCCAAGCAATCTCTAGCACTTGTGTTGCTGCCAGATCATTCTCAATACTCGGACCCTATTCTTCCGCTTCTAAAAGGCTCTCTTTTCCCGAAAATTTCTTTGGGTGCAATACCCGGAATTGCTTTACTCCGGACGCTTCCGCTTCTGAATGGTTCAGAAATATAGCAATCTATTGCTGCTGTCCTTTCAAGAGGCTTCGGATTGCCTCAAGCAGTATCGTCTGCTCGTTGATCGAAGCTGCAACGGTAGGCGTAAGTGGTAGAGGTGGTGGTGTGTTGTTGAAGTTGGTGCTAGCATTGTTTGGAGAATCCATAACCTTGAAAGAAAAATAGGATTAGGATAGATTCAAAATATATAAAATTGTAAGATTCAAGGAATATAAAATGTAAAGAATGTTTTTAGTTGCTTATTCTTGTGTTATATTGCTTAGGAATTCATGCAGAATTGACCTGCATGTCCATGCAGAACTGACCTGCATGTCCATGCAGAACTGATCTGCATGGGCCGCCAACAAAACCTGTCACGCCCCGCTTCCCAGTGTATGGTAAGGAGACGCGACGGGTCATGCGACGTATTTACTCAGAAGTAAATATGCTAAGCGTAAATAAGCAATATAAAGTAAAATATACACAAGAGACATGAATATAAATGAACAACAACTTTTATTTATTTAACAATTCTTTACAAGTACAACTGGAAATGTAAATAAAGGAATAGAAAGCACTGCCTAAACAATGGCATAACTAAAATGAAAAGTAGCCTACAGCTCTAGGTCGATGGCAAACTGCTCCATATCCTCAGTACTGGGCTCAATCTCTAGTGAGTCGGATCCACCTAATAACATTCCAAAGAAAGAACAAAAGGAATGTCGTCAGCGAACAATCGCTCGGTAAGTCCAAAAGAAAAGAGAGAAGTAGGATAGACGGTAAAGAGAATATAACTGTATAATGTTATCTTTTGTTCTGTTATCGCAGTTGTTTGTAGCGTGGTACAAAATATACCAGTGTATACGAGAGGGGTCGTCCCACTATTCCGGAGACTAAGGTATACGAAGCACAAGGAACCGTTAAGCCATAGTACAACAGCAATGAATATTCAGGTTAGATGTATTAAAGTGACCGTCTCGTGCCACTTCTAACACATTCTGTACCAGTTTTTCCCTTTAAAACCCCGTAATATATTTTTGTATTGTTTTGTTTAAATAAATGGATGGCTTGCTGAAACCATGATATCATGTAAACAGAATGGATATAAATGGATAGTCATGTAATCAGAGTATATCCATGATTCAATTCAGTCGAGTCCTGTTGATATGGATGGAATTCTGGTATAAACGGATTCATGTTGTATTGTAATTATATTTGAATTGAATTCAAGTCAGATTAATTTCATATTAGATGAAGACTCTGTCTGAGTCAGACACTTGAAAAAGAAATTGAAGTCCTGAATTAATTTTGATGTTATCTGTAACTGTTGCATATGGACGGCAGAATTTGTGTCTTTTTCAAAACAATTACCGTGTTGATAACACCGTTGTTAGGTTGTATAGCTTAGATAGGCAAGCACCCATATTCTCCGGCTCCATGAGACTCAAGAGAACTGGTCCCGCTTAAATCTATGTTTACTAGGGTCCTTATTGTAAATTAATATAACTTGAGTGGGTTTTATGAAAAATGGTTTTGATATATTTTCAAAATACACCTCAAGTATTTAATTATCGTCTTTAAGGTTTTCATAATTGTAATTTTTATAAAGTGAAATATTCTAGTAGATATAACCTAGTTTTCACTGTATACGGTATTTTAGTGTAATCTTGGAATTTGTATTGAATTGTAATGGTAGTTTCATGGAATTTGTGATTCCTTTAATTTAGAAAATATGGAATATATATATAATATATTTAAAGTAGATATTTTAATAATATTTATATATATCTAATATTTATAAAAAAATAGAATTTATTTATTAAATAGAAATAACATTTTTCTTAAAATTTGCATTAAAAATTCCATCAAGATCGAATGCTCCCTGCGGAGGTCTGCATCTCGCTCTACTAGGCCCGAGGATGTGCAATAATCCGCACCATCCCGATCGGGGTTTCCCAAAATGGGTTGTAGAGACTCAATTGCACGGAATTAAATAACACACATTTTAAAGAAAACGATTTTTGAATGTTTAAGGGTATTTAAATGTAAACTCGTATTATCCCATAAACTAATGTCCCAAGAGTTATCGTGCTATATCAAAAATATGTGTTGTGATGAGATAGGTCATTACCTCATGAGTTTTCTAAAGGTAATATAGGGGAATATATTGAATTGTGTCGAAAATAAAGTATATAGTATTTTACCGTAAAAATGCGATAAAATTACATAATAAATTCTTTTGAGATGAACCTTGTTCTAATGTGTTTGTTTATATTTGTTGATCATTATGAGAGAATATGGTATTTTATTATTTAAGAAAAATGGAGTTTTTAAAGAAAACCGAATCAGAAGTCGGAATAATTCCGCTTCCGACGAGTTTTGAAAATAGATTGTCTTAGAATAGAGATGAAGGAGGGGAGTGGGGACTTACTAGTTGTAAAACAAGAGGAGAGAGAGAGAGGAAGCTATTGGAACTGTCGGGACGTCGTTTCGTCGCCGGATTCTTCTTGAAACGTCGTCGGAACTTCGACCTTTGCTAACTCCACTTGCACAACTTGGAATTTGAAAATTTTAGAGAGTTTTTGTAATGGAATTCTGGATGAGGAGGGGTGAAAACTAGTGTGGTATTTATAGGAAAAATTAAGGTTTAAGGTAATGGAGAATAGAATTAAAATTTGCATTAAAAATGAATTAAAGAGAGAAATTATCACTCTCTGGATATTTTCAGAGTAAACAAACAATATGGAGGTAGCGGGGTAGGCCAAGGGATGCCAGGGGAAAATTCCAGAGCATTACCTACGGGTATACCCGGCGGTGCCAGTCCAAAACCGGTGACGTGTCCATGTCGCTTAGTATACCTCAGTGCACGTGTTTATTTACTTTGTGACTTTTCATTTTACGTGTTGTGCACGCGTAAACTTTTGGGTTTCTAAAAGATTAAAAGAAAAAATCAATTAAAAATATATGTGGCTGGGGGAATTCGATCACAAGGACTACGTCACCGCAGTATAAGGTTTTACCAATGAGCTACAAGTGTTTTCTTGCTGTTCAAAAGCAATTCAAATACTTATATTGTACACAGGATTGCTAATATTCCATTTGTACATTAAAATTTAATTAAATTTCCTGCACACTGAAACAAAGTTGTTACAAAGTGTATTATTAATATTAACAATGAGAAATACATCAAAGTTTTAGGAGTACTGCTCCTTGCACCGAAAGATAAAGCCCAAAAAGGCTGAAAAAAACTAAACTCAAATCAAAACAAAGCCAAAAAGCCTGATCAGAACAGAAGAAAAAGGGTCAACCAGTGGTTGCCTCATCGTCTACACAAAAAGGGCGACTAGAATTATATAACTTACTCGGTGAATAATAGATCCATTTAATATTTTTTTCTTAACTCAAGCTTAGGAGAGACCCCCGATTCCCCGCCAATCCCGATATTTTATTTTATTCCGTTACATAAGACCCTTCCTTCATGATTATCTTTATATGCTTTTATGTTGCATGACCCTTCACATGCATACCTTGGCATTTTACCCTACATAAGTATACCAAATCAGAATTAATTTTGTTAAATTGGGGCGAGTAGCGAGGGGGTAAAGAATTGGGTATTT
Organism: Agapanthus africanus; assembly: GCA_030015575.1. Taxonomy (NCBI): domain Eukaryota; kingdom Viridiplantae; phylum Streptophyta; class Magnoliopsida; order Asparagales; family Amaryllidaceae; genus Agapanthus; species Agapanthus africanus. The sequence continues at coordinate 524,980,805 of JASDDO010000016.1, forward strand.
AGGGTTTGGATTTGTAGAGAGAGGAAAGGGGGTGGCTACAGGTTTATTAAAGAAGATAAAAAGAGGTAGATAAGTCATTAATTAATGTAAAAGTTAACGTCGGGGAGATAAGATGGATTTTAACACTATTTGGTTTTTGTTAGGTCGGATAAACCAAAAGACGGGTGCAGTAAGGGTGACATAAACTTATGCTTCCACACTAATAATTTGTTTTTGGCCACTAAGATAGTCTATTGGTCCAAATGTATGTCAAAGGTAAAAGGCATCAGCCATGGAACCTTGCCTAATGTCTCATTAGTTGCAAAACCCAATCATGCATCTAATCCTTCACCCTTGGTGAAATCTATCCCTTATCCACATCCTATATATCACACACAAGCAACCCCTAAACAAAAACATAAACCAACAAATCCCTTTATAGCCAAGGCCTCTTTATATATATGAAGGTGCAACAATATGATGATGTTTACAAATTTGTAAACAATATACCACATCACTATCTTGCTTGCCATATGGTGGTTCATTTGCAGAACAAACTGTGAGCTGTGCAGCTGCTTCAAAGAATTGTCACCATCACATTGGTCTATGGACAGCTTTTATCTGTGCAAACAGCCAACATCACCACTGAACTGTGCCCCCATCAAAATTATTTATGTTCTTCATCTAGGCGCCCGTCCAGAATTTAAAGAATCTCAAAAAGAACGACTCGGAAAGACGATAGCAGATGATCAGCATGGATGTAAAAAATTCAGATACAAAGCGAATATTGTTGTTACCATATCCGAATCTAGTATATCAGGGGTAGATGTGAACGTGGATACAGACAGTGATCCGAATGAAAAAATTTCAACCTATGGTAAAATTCGGATACATATTTATTATTAAATTTTTTTATTATAAAATTTCGGTAATATATTATACCCACTAATTTAAAAAAATTACATGCATTTAAAAATTGGAGACGAATATAGAATAGATACAGATGTCACGATCTGTGGCTGATGCGAATATGAATATCAAAAATAGTTTTGGTGTCACGTATTTTGTATCTTAATTTATTCCACATTTGCCCCCTATAAGTAGACCAAAGGCCTACCAGCTTATAGAGAAGCGTAGTGCTTTCTAGAACAATCCCTATTTAACCCTAAACATGTACATTCAACCAATGAATAAAATCAGATGCATATATAGAATAATAATAATACAAAAGCAGAGGGCATAAATTCCCCTATAGTATAGCCTACTCACTTCCCTTGAGGCCCAGGAAACACTTGCTACTTGCTCAAATCATAAAGCACGTCCCTTAGCCTTTCTGCTTCATTTTTTCACTTCACCCTTTGGAAATTAACAAGAAAGATGGGAGGCAATCGAACGGTCGGCATCGGCATGGACTACTCTCCGATGAGCAGATCGGCGGCCCGATGGGTCATCGACAACCTCGTGGATGAAGGAGACCGCATCATTCTGATACATGTGCAGCCCAGCAAGTCTGATTGTCCCCAGAAGAGACTTTGGGGTGACACCGGATCTCGTACGTATCCAACACTTTAAGCGATGATGAGAATTGAAGATCATACCATTTTTTTTCCTGAGGAGGGAAGAAGTATTTGAATCTTGCTCCTAATCATAATTGATATTAAATTCGAGCACTGCCATTTGATTATGCTATTAATTTCATTTCTACAAGTGTTTTAATGTGATTTGTGCTTTTTATCTTTTATTTTTTATTTTTTATTTTTAAATTGCAGCTCTAATACCTTTGGATGAGTTTAAAGAAATGAACTTGTCGAAGCAGTACGGAATAAGAGCAGATCCCGAGGTGCTGAACCTTCTGGATGCTGCTTCAAAGGCCAACAAGGTAACAGTAGTATATCTTAGGGGTAATTGCTAAATAATATTTCATCGGCTTTCCTTTTATATATCAAGTGTCTTAAAGTACAAACCGTTAATACTTTGTTCCCTTCAGTTGACCATCAAATCCACCATTATTTAAAATTAAAAAAAATCAATACGGTTTGTACGGTAGAGTATCTAAGTTCAGACAAAAACACAATAAATTATATAAGTACAGAGTAGGTGAAACATTGAGCTATTGTTTAGCAATTAACCTTATATCTTTTTAAATATTGTGCAATTTTGTTTCTTTAATCTTGCATGCATGTGTCATAAATGTTCCTGCCGTCTTATTAAAATTCCGAAATTATGATAAATATTTTGACATGCATCCGTCCATTTTGTGAGCCTAAACATGGGTTGTAATGAGATGGTATTTTTGTTTTAAATTGATAATTAGCTCTAATTAAGTAGCTGCTGGAATTTGAACTTGGATTGTCTATTTCATATATGAAATTTTCCGCTCCTTTTTCGACAAATATTCAAATATTGGAATGATTCACACCTATTATGGGAAAAATTATTCTATGTACCGGCCATATACATCCAGACAATAGAGAAAAGAATTAAAAGTGTGTGCCCCATAGGCTGTCCAAGGCTATCAGGAACTCTCCCCTCTTTCTCACCCCTGTCAGGATGTATTACACCCGGCACACCGAATAATTTCTCCTATCATAGATTGAGATCTATGATTTCCTTGAGTTGAACTATTCTTCTTTTTAGGTATGGAGGGAATCTTTTCCTCCTATGTTTTACTATTGGATATGCTCCTTCCGTTCACAATTACATGTCCTTTGAATAAGGTTTTTTTGATCCTAAATTACTTGTCCTTCTATGAAATAGAGATGAATAGTATAGAATTTCTCATCATATTTATTAGTTTGTTTTAGTAAAATATCTAAACAAACCTTAATATTTTGGTGTAAGGTTCTAAAGAAAATTTAAAAAGAATGGCTTTAAAATAGGAAATTTAAGAAATTTTACTAGAATGACAATATTATAATTCCTCTTTCAAATAGGTTTTAAATTTACGCCTTGACTGCGGTGCAAAAGTTTAAAGGACAAGTAATTGTGTGGTTGGATGCAAATAGATAGTTAATGATGACATCTCACAAAAAATGGTGGTGGCATCATCATACTTATTCCACCATTAGATAAAAGGATACAACAGTAAAGAAATATACGTCCAGTTGATACCAATTTCCTCTCCAACGTGAGATCACACGTGCGATTCCTTGATTTCGAAAAAATAAATAGTAAAGAACCGTGTGAGGAAAAGAATCCTTCTCTTAAGTGGAGAGTAGTCCAACATTGGAATAAAATATCAACCTGTAATGATCTGGATTCATGATACTCTAAAATGATTTAAATAATCCGCATATTTGTCTTTTGACCAATTGAATTGGGATCATTTTTTTCTTTTCTTTTTTTTTTATTTTTATGAGCGGGATTTGAACTTTAGACCTTTTACTCAACTGCAAAAAAAAAGGCGCACAAACCAGTTCAATTTCTTACTCATTGTTATGTTAAAAACAGGTGAATGTAATGTCCAAAGTGTACTGGGGAGATGCAAGAGAGAAACTTTGTGATGCAGTGGAAGATCTTAAGTTGGACTCTCTTGTTGTCGGAAGCAGGGGCCTTGGTCCCTTCAAAAGGTATTCTCTTCGTAAATCTTATCTCCTAATTAAATTTAACTCTTGATGCCATTGAAATGTAAATTTTATATATTTAACACTCCTTAATGTTCCTGCCTTTGCATCAACTCTCTAAAATTACATCGAAGGTCGAGAGATTTGTTTCTATATTCTAACACACTAGCCAAATGTTGAGATCCCTTAATTACGAGCGGAACTGGGACTTTCTGTAGAGCGGTATGTTTAGTTTATTGACATGATTTTGAATGCAGGGTCTTGCTCGGAAGCGTGAGCAACTACGTCGTAACAAACGCGGCGTGCACGGTGACTGTTGTGAAGGGGAGCCCGTCAGGCTCAAAGGCCTGATTCTCATAATTTCAGGCTACATGTGTGAGTTATTAGTGTTGTGGAGTGCTCGGTATTGTGCTTGATTGGAGTTGTATTGCTTAATTTGTGTGTTTGAGAATCTCTTCTTTTCGATAGTTTGGTTTGTATTTTGCATCTCGACTGCTATAAAATCATTATATTATGTTGTCATTAGGGTCTGAAAGGTTTTCATTTTTTTTTCCCCTTTTTAATCCAATAGTCACAGAGCCGACTAATTTCAGAGTTTATATGTGACGTTGTTCACTTTTTTTTATATGGTTGCTTGGAAATCTACGTTTGAAAAAAAAAATTATTGAGAAGGGGAGGTTCGATCAGGAAAAAGCACATTGCTTAATAAATTATTTGAAAATAGAACCCATTAAAATGTATTTTGGAAAGGCACTTTGCTCAATAAATTATTAGAAAATAGAACCCATTAAAATGTATTTGGAAAAGGGCTTTTTACTAAAAAGCCTTCTCGTATTTCGCTAATTACTAAAAAAAATCCTTCCATACTTCATATTTACTTAAAATACCCCTCATGCATTTAAATTGTACTAAAAATCCCTTAACAAACGAAAAAGAGAAATTTTTGGCATCTTTCATCACAGTGCTGGGAGTCGAACGGTAAGTATCAGTTAGGGCTTTAAATCTTCTCAGCCTCTCTTCTTTTCCCAAAATTCTTAATTTTTTCTCCAAATTGGTTTTAACATTAGGGTTTCGATCAAGGATCTCTCAAATTGATCATGGAAACCAACTTATTTTTCTGAATCTTCTCCAACAACGAGCATGTCGAATGCTATTATCTCTTCAAATGCAAACTTTGAGTTCATGGTCAACCTTATTTGAAAGTAGAGCACATTTTCATTTGCATTAAATCCCAGTGTTCACTAAAATGTGAGTTCTTTTTAAAGGTATTTACCAAAATCCATCTCATAGTTTGACCCATTTATAAAACAATATTTTGGTTTTTTCTCTAACGAAAAATCATCCTGGAGTATGCAATGTTAGCGAAAAACCACTATATTGAGTGGTTTCTTGGTAAAACTGCTAAACTATGCAATGTTTTTCTGCTAACACTATAAGGTGTTTTTTGATGAATATCTCAATTTGGTGTAGTTAAAAATAAGGGGTAAAATTTATCATTTTATGATATACCTAACGAGGGTTGTTTTTCGCTGATAGTGTATACTTCAAGATGGTTTGTTGTTAGAGAAAAAACCATACGGTGATTTCTCGTAAAAGAATCAAATCATCATGTGGTTTTGGTAAATATCCCTTCTTTTTATTAGAGAAACACTTAACTATATACCTAGAATGTAAGAGAACAGTTTAAACGCAAGCTCAAGTTTCATCTTCCTAACGGGACACTAAATTTTGATGGAAAACTAGTGAGAGGGTTTGTTTTAATACAGTTTAAATGTATGAGGTTTTTTTTTTTTAAGTAAATATGAAATATAGGGAGGCATTTTAGTTCAGTATAAAGAAGCTTTTTAGTAAAATTCCTCGTAGAAAAATACACCTTGTATCTTAAAAATTTGAATCAATTTGATCTCATGTAAATCTTAGCTTCGAAGCGTTAGTTTTCATGCTTAGTATGTGAATCAAAATTTTAAGTTTTTTATAGAAGTTGAAACCCTTTTTTTCATGGATTTTTGTGTTTTTGGTTTTCGGAGAAGAAACGCCCTTTCTTTTAGTCCTACATTGAAAATGGGTTTGGGATTCCACGTGTTTATACATGACCTCTCACTTCTAAATGTGTAGTGTATGACTAGAAATAAATGTAAAGTATAGTGCATACGAGTTGAGCTCAAGCCATAAGTAAAATAAGCGAACTGATTTTGCTGCTAACGTTAATGCTTTTTTACTTCGACATTCCTCGATTCTGTTGTTTAATTATTTCGAGGTTTCCTATAAATTTAATTGATTCGGTTTTTAGTCGTACTTATTATACTGCATCCAACAATCTTAGCATAGATTTCCCCATTGTTTTACTATTAGTGGCATCTTCTAATGGATTGCCAACCTGAAACGAATTTTTGGTTGTACCGCATCCAACACAAAGAGTTATATGTATCCAATACAGAAAATAATATTTTTTTGGCTTTATTGAAAATATTGTGCTTCATATTTTGAGATGGATTTGTTTTCAAATAAAGAGCATAGTAAATTTAGATTCTTGACAAAAGGACATCTCAAAACCAACAAATATACTTTCCAATATTCGGTTTATATTCGTAACCGACTTTTACTAAATACAAATAATAATTTTCATTTCTAATAACTATCCATATCCGTGTTCGACTTCATCTATAATTGCCGGATACGGATGCAGTAACACCTATGCGATCCGTATCCGGTCGGTTTAATCCCGAGCTAAACCACTCGGATCAAACCAAGAACCGCCTCCATACACAACGGCTCTGTTCTCAAGATATTTCCCAAAAAAAAAAACAAATAAGATAAGAAAACGTAACTGAAAAAAAAATTCAAAAATTTTCTATCCTTTTCCCTCTCGTTTATAAACCCCCAGCCCATCAATTTTCTCTTCACTCTCTCTTTCTCTCAAGGTATGATTTCACCACCCCCCCCCCCCCCCCCCAAACTGATGGGATTTTTTTTCTATAAATATTTTCGAAGTTCGATTCTATGACATTAATTTTTTTTATTTTGTTTGCTTCACAGATTCCTTTTTGCTCAACAATTTTTGAGAAGTCGACAGTTTCTTCTGGATTCAAAATCGCATCAACTCTCAGGTAAAAATCTCTCTCTTTTGTTCTTCATTTCATAAATGTTCAAATAATGCATTGATCTTAGATCATAAATCATTCTCAGAATCAGTTATTTTGTGCAGTTTTTTTTTATTAAAAAAACTAGCTTTTTACATTGCAAATTATTTTGGGTTCCCGAAATCTTGATTCTTTTTCTATTTTTTGAAAAAATTATTTTTTTGTTAGGGTTTCTTTTGGTTTGTAGTCTCTTGATTCTATTGCCTGTTTAATACATTAGTTCATCTATTTTGTGCGCAATTTAATCCTCTTTGAATTTTGAATTTAATATTTTCTGAATCTTTAATGATTTATCCCAAATCAAAATTTGGGTTCTTGATTTCTTGACTATTCTAGGGTTTTAATCTATAGTGGCTTTTGCTTAATTTCATTATTTACATATAAAGAATTTCTTTTTATTTCCACAGATTTTTCATTGAACAACTTTGAGAACGAAAAATATCATTGCTTGAAAATTGTGCATTTTATCATATAAATTTATTTTCAGTAGTCTCTGAAACAAGAGAAAAAAACACAACATTTAGTGATTAGGGTTCTTGATTTCTTTTGCCAGTTACATACATTTGGATTCATCTGTCTGCTTCTTGTAATTTACTGTTTTCACCCATAAAATCATTTCTGTTCCTGATTTTTTTTGTTTTTTGATCATTTTTTTCAATTCTGCAAACCGACATCTTTCTTGTTTTTGTTTTTGGAAGCCGAAGAAGATGAACAACCTCATGACAAGATCCTTCCTCAGCTACGTCGATCTCAAGAAACAGGCCTCCAGAGACTCACAACTATCCGAACAGGAAACCGACATCGAATCGGGGCTCACGACCGCCGAGCAGGAGAACCTCTCTGTCTTCTTCGCCGACATGGATCCCATCCAATCCAAAATCGCATCCATCTCCGACCTCTTATCGGATCTCACCCGTTTGAACTCCGAATCCAAGACGACCCGTACCCGAAACCTCCTCCGTGGCATCCGTGACCAAATGAACTCCAATATCACATCCATACTCCGCAAAGCCCACTCCATCAAATCGTCCCTCGCCGCCCTCGACGCGTCGAATGCTGAGAACCGGGCCAGGTTCGGCTTGAACTCGCCCGTCGACCGTAACCGGACTGCAATCACTAACGGGTTGAGATCCAAACTGCGCGAGCTCATGATTGGGCTCAGCTCATTGAGGGAGGATATCGCAGTCGAGGAGGAAGAGAATCAGGAGAACATGCAGGCAAACGAGGTTGAGTTGAAAGTTTCAGAGTCGACTCAAGTGAGACATTTGAGGAGTAGTTTGAAAAGTTTGCATCAGGTGTTTCTGGACATGGCGGTTGTGGTCGAAGGGCAAGGGGAGCAGTTGAATGACATCGAGGAGAATGTGGCGAGGGCCCAAGAGTACGTCTGTGGCGGGACCGGGGGGCTCGCAGAGGCGCAAAAGCTTATGTTGGAGAAGAGGAAGACGAAGAGGTGCCTGTGGTGTTTGGGGAGTGTTTTGGCGGTGTTGGTCGTGATTCTCTTGTGTCTTGTTTTTCGATTCGCCGAAGATTGATATTTTTTCACGAAGTTCTGGTGTTCCTCTTTGTATAGGATGAGAAACTTGGGAGGTTAGTAACACAAAGTAGCTATCATCAAAACTAAACCAATATGCACTTAGTTTAGACTGGTTTTTTTAGTACATTGCTTGATATTCATGTAAATTGGAAAGATTGGTTACATATCTCAGATATATAAGCTTGTCTGGCTTATTTCTGATATTGATTTGCACTTGGATGTTTTCTTGAGCCCTTTAATGAATTTTACTGAAGATTAGTGTAATTGTGCATGATTTCTGATTCAATTCCTGGCTGAATTCACAACAAGTTCTACAAGTCATCAGCTTCTGATTAGTACAAGACTATTATTGGTTATTTTTTTGATATATTATTTGTTTCATTTCATCTATTCTGTGAACTTATGCTTGTAACTCAGTTTTTCTTGGTTGGTGCAGTGCAATTTCAGGAAAACTTCTTTTGAACTTTTGTTATGTGTTTGGATAACTGTGTTTATTTGTGATATCGATTTGGGTCTATTTGTCGAATTGTCGTGTACATAGTGATATCATGCACGACATGCAGCAGATAATATAGCTTCGGATATTCTTGAGCTGTTGTAATGATTCTGTTGTAATGATTAAATTCGAGTTTAAATTTTTAACTTATCGACAACATATATGTACGTGCTGGTATTTAAGCGTACAGATGAATGTTTGCACTGTTATGTACGATCTTTGTATCGTGCGATAAGTCTAAGCTTATGTTATGATGAATCCAATATGTTATTGCTTTCGGTACTTTTTGTATAGAATCTGGCACTATTCTATGATAAATCCGACTCGAGTGAAGTTTTCTGGAGATTGTATCTATATGAATCTGAGCTATATTTTTCTGATGAATTTGACCAGTTTTATATGATTTTGATAAGTGATATGGGTGTTTTGAAATTTGATGAGTTATCACAAACATTATTGCTTTATCTGCATTCTTTCTCAATTGCATTAAAGAGGTGCTTTTTGATGAATTAGTGCAGCTGCTTTAATATTTCATTTCTTTGCAGAAATTTTTGCATGTCTAATGTACGTTTTTGTGCATTATTGTGGCCTTTATCTGCAAATTTTTCAGGTACTTAATTCTAGTTTGTACTTTATTTGCAGATTTTCTAATTGCACTTATCTTCATTTTGGTGCAAATTTCTGCATTACTATGCAATTTTCTGATGGCATTTTTTTTATATTTTGCGCACCGATCGACCAACGTAGAAAAATTTTGTAGGCTGTGAAGAAGCAACCAAGATAATTATTAAAATCAACAATCATTAAGAACTAATTTATTATTTAGTACAATTTTCAAGCTTTCAGTGTCATTTTGTGAAAATTCTTGGCTCCGCCTTTCCTCTTGAGTTATAAAATCAACAAGCCGGTCAACAATGGGACTCTATTCCTAATTATCAAAAAATTGCCATCAAGGAAAGCTAATATTTAACGATGAGACTATAGTTTACAAAACCACCATATTTTCAATGAAAATTTCGCAATTGCAACAATTTAATGCCATTACCAAGAAATAAGATACAATGCTCAATATAAAGCATCTGTTATACAAAGGGCAACCCTAGAAATCTCTCCCCTGTACCAAGAGTGACCAGATTATTCACCTGTTCCTGCAATCTTTTTCTTCAGATCCTCGATGTCGCTAGCTAGTTCTTTTCTGCTTGACTGTGAGAAAAAAATTTGGATGGATATTCCATAAGCTACACATATATAAGGGAAAAAAATATTTATGAAGAGAGATTCTGCAATTAGTACATAAAATGACAGGCACCAAACCGTTATGTCTAGGCTGTATAGCATAAGGAAAAAAAATTGTTTCCTGAATTTCGAGATGATAGAGAACAGAAATACCAAATTATCATAGATACCTTGAAGTTAAGTATAGCAGTCAAATTTCCCAACTTACAGATTGATGAGATAATGGAAATGCTAAACCATAAAGCAACGTTTCAATATCTTACCGCTAATACATTATAAGGAAAGATAAACTTGGACTTATCTTTTATCAACTCCATAACAAGAAGCATATCTAGATTAGTCTTGTTAGAATATAAAAATAAATCCCTCAACACTCACCATAACTTCGGGTATTGGTGCAGTGGAATGTACATTTCACAAGGCGATATCTAGCATCAACCTCGCTATATAGAAAAATGACTTCAGTGGTTATTCTGTTCTAAATCAGTTTCCAATTCAAAACAGCAATACAATTCATGATCTTGTAAATAATGCAAAGATATTGCAGCAGTAATAAGCTTTGGGGCTCTGTGAAATGGTTATTTTCATCCATGATCGTCAACTAGCAATATCACATTCTCCTCTCAAGATTCCCAACTAAGTTCATTTCTAAAGATGTCATCTTCTTAATTGCCCATCCAACAATAAGAAGGTGTTGCCCAGCATAATTTAATCTTAATGCCAGGATAGTAGATTTGAGGATATAAGTTTATGTCAAGAGGCGTCAGAAAATATTATAAAGATAATTTCAATATAACAAAAAGATAACCAAGTGAATTTCATTAGCCTCAAGATTTACCTTGAACAAAAGGTAGCGATATACAAACCATCCAGTGTATCCAAGCCCCACTAACTCCAAAATCTTCGGAAGCTGTTAATTCATTGGAAAAGAAATAAAATACAGATTTTCCTTTTTATAGGATGTAAAGCATCTGAAATTTATGAAGCGAGATAAGATGAAGTAGGCACCAGAGGAACAGAGTTGATGGCTCCGACTAGGATAGAAGACAGCCAAACAGCAACAAGTGCACCTCCTCCATATAGGAACACTGTCGATTTGTTCTCAATCCCATCCCACTGAAACCATAAGTTGTCAACAACAAATTTGTGATCTGAGAAAGATAGCATAAGAACAGTGTCTAGTTTACTAAGATAATGAATATCACCTTTTCCTTAAGATCTGCCAAGAGCTCATCGCCAGAACTGGATGCCTCTTCTGAGGAGGAGCTAGCTCTGACCCGGACTGATGAGAACCTGCAAGCATCTGTGCAACACGAAGAATAAATTAACGTGTTTAGCTCTCTCCATCTATTATTAGTGTGTACGTGAAATGTCCCTTCCACTGCACCAAAACTCCGAAGTTATGATGAGGGTTGAGGAAATATATTTTATATTCTAACAAGATTCCTATGGGAGAACAAGAAGCTGAACTCTTGAATTATCCGAGGAAGGATTGACCGATAATTTTTAAATGAACAATACAACACTGGCCTCTGTCTATTTTGAGACAAAAAAGGACTTTGCATGCAACCTAGCAATATGCTATTAGGGAAACTAGTTAAGCTCGTGCAACTAGTACTAACACTCCAAGAACTCCAATTGACCAGAAAAAAGAAATGAAGCTAGAAGATAGTGTAACTTATGTTATCCATTTGACACCAAAAAAAATGAGAGAGAAAGAAATTCGAAATGAAGATAGAAGATATTATAGCTTCTGTTTAAGATCAATGCTCAAAAGGTGAAAGCATACTACACATAAGATTTGAAGTGATAAGTCAGTGCTTATATTTTCCCCTATAACAGAGATTAGCTTATTCTCTTATAGGAAATAAGAAACCATAGCTTATCTTAAGACCAATGATCTAAAAGTGTATAAAGCACACAAGTTATCAAAAAATTGTAGCAGCTACTCTAATAATCGAAAGTCGTCAGAAATAAAAATAAGAGAGAGGGAAAGGGGTGATGCTCTGACTATATAATGTCAGCAAAAATCTGACATCTGTATAGAATTTTACAATTGACCCTCTGCCTCTCTCTCTCTCTCTCTCTCAATCTCAATAGTTATCAACTCAATCAAATGAGTGAAATCACATTTATCAGAATAACTTGCCTATTCCATAAACTTTCATTAGTCCATGAAAAAAATTGTCATTAGCAACAAGCATAACTAAATTATACACATTAAATCTGATCTAGAATCAATTTTCCAGTTTCAAAAAAATAACACATGCGATTGATACCATATATAAAAGTATGTGCATTGAGGCCCTGTTTGGGTACAGTATTAGGATAACCGGAGTTTATTTTTAAGTGGAGGTAGAGAGGATGCAACCTCTAAGTTTGCAAGGCCGTACCTCCACTTAAAATTGTAACTTTAGTGAGGTGTTTGGCAATTGAGTTATCTAAACTCCAACGTTTTGTTTTGGACTCCCAAATGAGCGTTTTCTTCTCATTTTTCTGGAGTTTAGAAAACTCCAGTTCGATGGGAGATTAGTAAACACCGGTTACCTCAACTTTGGAGTTTAGAAAACTCCGGTTATCTAAACTCAACTCCATTGCCAAACAGGGCCTGAGTTGTATCCAAGCTTCAAAATTTGTACAGTTTATCAATAGGATGAGGCTTTAGCCTCAGAAATTAATTGTTCTTTTGAAGAAAAAAAGGAACCCAAACTTGTAAATTGAAGCCAGAGATTAATTGTTCTGTTTTATTTTTAAAAAAACCTAAAAAAAAAAAAAATCTTAGCAATTCAACAATCAACAAAAGGAACCCACCCAAGCTTGTAAATTGAAGCTACATTACTAATCACGAGTCCCAAACCCTAACTGGGCTCGATTCAAAATCTCAAATTTCTAAACTAAGGCAGAAATTCACCTGAAAATTGAGAGAAGGAAGAGGATGCAGCCAAGGAGCGGCGAGGGGGAGGAGGAGGGAGGAGAGCGAAGGAGGAACGAGGAGGAGACGAGATACGAAGTCCGGTGAGAATCGCCGGTGACGCCGCCATCGCCGCCATCAAAAGGAGAGCAGGTAAAGGACCAAGGCTGAGCTTTTCTCTCAACTTAGTTTTTTTCCCCTTGGGTTCTGAAGTCTCTCCCCTTTGTGCCTTCTTCTTCTCACTACGTCTTTTGAGTGGTGGTTTGTTGTTGAACAAAAAAGTCCTGCAGATGGCAGTTAGGACCAAAGGATCCAATGTGGCACTCACGGGTGGCCCTGATTGGTTTGCTTTCTATCTTGAGAATCCTTAGCTCATTTGAGGCCTTTGGTTGCCACTTGGATTAGATATTATTAATTTCATGTTTATAACATGGTTCACAAAATGGGTATTGATATTTTCGCATTTCATATGTCATAAAATTTTAGGTGGCTATAATGTCACTGGCAGTGTCAATTTTCAATGCTTTACACTATAGTGGTTGGCATATGTAATGATGCAATGTATCTAATTAAATTAATACGATATCAGACTAGTTAATTATGTCATTCAAATGTGTTTATAATTTAATACTTCAATTTGTTATTAGTTTGTCTCCTCTAAGAAATTTGAGAAAACTAAGAACACACTCTTTTTTTTTCAAAAATATTTTATTAAAATTTTTGTGAAATTTTCTTGTTTAAGTTTCAATTTTAAGACTCCCTCCCTTTTTGCATTTTGCACTTAAAGTCAAGCGGATATATGAATAAAATGCACTAAAAGCTTATCGTTTCCTCTACATTTCCACCCCTGCATGGGAAATATAAAACAACATCCAGACAATTATCGATTTATAAATCATAATTTAACAATGTTTCAGACATAAATTTTACTTATTCGTAATTATTACACTAGCGAAAAGATTTAGGTATGGAAACATTTCCTCAAGACTAGATCCAAATGTTGCATACAAGGTCTACTTCCTTCTCGCTTTGCTAAATTACCTGCCATAAAACCCAAACAATAAATCATAAGAGGATTTTTTTACAACTCCCGAGCTCAAAAATTCATGATATAACCAACTTTGTCGGACAGATCAAACAGAGAAGAACAGCAGCAACATGGATCTACAGCTCCAACCATTCAAGAACGATTAAAGCACAACTGCAATCAAGAAACTTAACCCAACATCACTGTTAGACACATGCAAACGACTTTATCCGAAGGCAACAAAATATACCGACCGACAAAAAGATTACAAAAGGGATACAAAAGAACTGGCTACCGAAAACCCTAATCAGAAGCAAGTCTGAATACGACAAGGTTTTCTCAAAATTCAACAATCGACATCCCGTCTCCTCTACATACTGGCAATCCTGATTCTTTAGAGCATTAAAGATTAATAAAATGGCCCAAGGAATCACAAGATTAATCCTCGTCCATGCCCGCGGGTTGCTCTCTCCTTGCAGGCCCTCCTGCTGGTTTTGCCATTATGATCTGCCAAAGAATCAAGGTTTTAGATTCGAGGAAAATAAAAGGTATGTGTTACATAATATAGGTCCCAAAATGGCTTAATAAGGTGACTCACTTGATCGACCCTGAGAACAGTGCATGCAGCATCGGCAGCATATTTGAGAGCATATAACCTGTTTAGATAAGAATATTTGAACTATTATATTCATCGCCCCTCAAATAATTATTAAGGAGTGGGAAAATCCTCTTACTGCAAGACATGTAAAAGTAGGCACTGGTAGGGACTTGAATATTATTGTTGTATGACACAGCTCAATGCCTGCGCATTTAAACATGCGTAGTATTTTCAGATTGCAGCATATGCAATCTGAATGCTTAACAAAAATAAAACAATAATTATTTTTAAGCATTTTAAAAAACGCCAAGTATGATACTAGGATAGTTCTCGCTGTTTATGATAATACAGAGACACCCACCGTAATTATCCTCTCCTACCACAGGGAACTATTTTTTCATTTGAATTATCATTGAAAAAAAGTTGGGTTCGCATTGAGGTGGCATAGGCGTTTAAGCATGCAAGTAGATTTATCTGCATTGCTTTTATCCTTCGCCAATTTCTATTAAAGCATCCATGTTAGCAGTTATCATAATATGTCGAAGGTTACAGATTCATAATTTGCTTTAGGCCGTGGTAGGGTAAAGCAACAAGTGTGACACTAAGAAACAGTTAGTAGTATGAAGGGAAGAAAGTTAAATCAGATTTCTTTTGGGTCAACAGTGCTTTCTAGCACATTTTGATAATTTTGCATATGTTTGAATGTTTATGTACTTACAGACATAACTTCGTATATATGCAATTGAAGACAATTAAATGACTGATACTGGTAAATTTGAGAATGTCTTCCGATTCTCTCTTAACTTAATTTATGCCTTACAATATACACCTCCTTATAGACCTTTCCTCTATGGGAATTTGGAGGGCGCAAGTCACTTGGAAAAACTCTTCAGTTCTTGAGTCTCAAGTTTTGGCATTTCGAAATTGGAAATGCACCTCAAAGTGCATAGTGCAAGCGAAATAGAAATCTTAGGGGAGTTGACTGCCATACTGCACAATGGATGGCTTCGGAAAAACAACCCGAATATGGTACAGGCTTCTGCTCTTAGGAACTGCTATTGCCTGTAATTTGAGAACTTCTTGATTTGTCATTGTTGCTGAGCAAGTAAATAATAATAACTTGATCCAATCACTGATTGCCTTATGAAATTGATCGGGTAGTAAGAATAAAATTGAAGCAGATGTTTAATGTACAAAGACACTAAATAAAAACATAAGATACAGTGGAAATGCATTCTAAGCCTTTCTGGTTTAACCCAGATAATTGCTCTAAACAAAATGAAAATTGGTCCACCACATAAGCAGGAAAAAAATGAAGATAAAAACGAATGAAGAAAATAACCAAAGCAGATCAAGCAAAATCTTGAGGGAAAGATGAGAAAGCTACTCACTTAGTGACATAAAGATCCCAAATATTCAAGGTTGAAATGTCCTTGCAGGCCCCAGCCTCCAAATCAATACCAACCTTGGGGTTTCCAGCTGCATGTTCGGCATACAAGGAAGAAATGATTTCCATTGCATTAAGCCCAGCATTTTCAGCTAGGGTTCTAGGAACCATTTCAAAACTTTCAGCAAATTTGGCTATGGCATACTGATCTAATCTGCATAATAATCAAAATAAGAGTCAAAACCCAAAATTGACAAAGAGTTGAATGATGCTTAGCAGCAAAAGGAAATAAGAATATCCAGCACCGACAAGTTCCTTTTTGACACATTAATATGTTTTGAGATGGTCTAAATCAAGCGAGATGGTGCAGGTAATAAATTAAATGATATTTACTAAATTTTTAAGGCAACCATATTATACCTGCTCACTTCAAGGCTACCATCTGAAAGTAGCTACACAGTTTCGACAAAGTCTAAGCATAGAAGTATGCCTTTGAACTGACAGTGGGTAGAAATGAATTTAAATATGCTACTAATGAGCCTGGACATATGACAACTCCCCTTATAAGCATGCACTCTAGAAACATATTAATTACTCTTCTTCCTCTTCAGAAAAAGTAGTCTTACAAGTAACCATTAATTACTGCTCACTTATGCAATAAATAGGAAAGTAACAGCATGAACCATTCAGGGATGCGCAAATAAACCATGTAAATGAGGGAAACGAATGTGTCATTATCAAGACAAGTAAATAACATCAATAATTATTGTGCATGCATGCATTAAGGATAGATTTATGAAAATAAAATGCTGGGACGACTAATACTTTAGTTGTTGCTAAATACTATAAGTCACAAACTGAGCCTTTAAAATGATGCACGGCCACATGTTACCACATAGTCGTAGCATGGCAACGCCTAGGCCATGCTCATGGTTATTTTCAATATCGATAAAGCATGCTTAGGTACTAATACTGTACATACGAACAAATCACTATAAGACAACAGGCAACAGAGGGCCACAAGAATCAGGTAATGACAATGGAAAGGCATAGGTTAAGTTATACATGTCATCACAACATTTCAGCAGAATCAAGAAAGTACCCTGTTTCCTTAAAGGAGAACTCCTTCAGTTTTCTGGCTAGTTCTATTTCAGTTGCAGCAGCTCCAGGAACAATGCGACTGTCCCTGCACATCGCCTAAGGGGGTGGACATAAATGAGAATATAAGTTTCAAGTTATATGGGTTGTTTACCAAATAAAATTTACATATCATTGTAAAAAATAAAATAAAATAATAAATTACTTTCCAATTTTAGAAAGGCTACCTTGTATGTATTAACCCCATCATCAACAGCCCTCTCAAGGTCATCTAGTATGCTGTCAGTGCTACCTCGTAATACAAGTGTCGCAACTGAGTTTCCACCCTCTTCATTTTTAACAACAGTTACCTACATACAGAAGAACGGTGTGGCTTATAAGCTGGTAATTTTATCTAGAAAACACTACAAGGTCCACAATAAAAAAAAGAGAGGAATATATATATAGGTAACTATATATATATATATATATATATATATATATATATATATATATATATATATCGGTAATCACATATTAAACATACCCGGGAACCACCAATTTCCTCCACCGAAATAGAGTCAGCATATCCCAGGTCATCTGGATTTGGTTGGCTAAGTTTCAACTGTGGATATAGAGGGTTTATCAAATAAGATATCAAATCTAGTTAACAAACAATTTGAAAAAACAATGCTAGGCTTACAATAGCTACAGCGCCAGTTGTACGGCAGAACCTCCGTAACTCGAACTTTGAACTGATCTTTAAAACCATGAGCCTGTATTTGCAAGATAATCAAGGGAATGCCCATGAATTCATTATGCAATATGTTTTGAATCCGCATAGCAAATCAAAAGTTGAAGTTGTTAAATCTCCAAACAATGTTCATAGCAAGATGCCCACAGCAGTATACAAAAATGGATATATATCAGCCCAATGCATTTAAAACAAGGGGAAAAGTAGTATATCATTAAAAGCCGCATTTTACACAACAGAACAAGAGTTCTTAAGATACGACTTTAAGCATTTATGCCTGCATTTATCTCCAGACATCAAAGTCAATCAAACCCCATCTAAGAATTTCATATCCCATATAAAATCCGAAGTAGAACGCTGGAACAATCTCAAGTGATAACATAGACCTTGCCAAAAAAAACTGCCAATGATGGTTGTGACTAGCCACAGAAAGATAAAACATCAAGTTATCAACACACTCTAGAAAAGACAAATCATCATAAATAACAAATAGAATTAGAAAAATCATTGGGTTTCAGTAGTATACAGAGAGTTGTTGCATGACAGAACTCTTTCGAACTCAATGTATATGGAACTTGTAAAACAATTCCCAATTTTCCTCGAGGAGAAATTCGTTGCTGGTCACAAGGTTTTCCAAAATTAAGCATACTAGCAAGGATGGCATGATAGCTAAAACCAAAGCCGAGACGCAAATAATGGCAGGTTCCTGTGCCGTCTAGTAAACAATTACTGCTCTTTTGCACATTCATAAGGACCTAAAATTAATGTAGCTGCGATCACACAGGTTATATTCTTGCCATTCCTACGGGCACATCAAATAAATGAACAATTTTAGCAACTGGCTAATAAGTCAATATTAATCTGGTTGCAAACAGATACAGAATAGCAAATTTTGAGTGTGATAAGAAACTCTTCATTTTTAAATTTAATACCTTATTTGAATCAATGAGTATAATAGTTAAGGTCAGATAGTAACTTCTTAAGTATAGATTTATAACTTCAACTTGAATGTCGGATTGCTGTCCCTGTCACCCCTTCGAACTCAAGAAAAGAGGAAACTGTGATTAGTTATTTTAGATCATCAATAAGACATTAACAAGACTCATACGAGAACTCACCCAGGGTCAATATAAGTTCAAGAGTAGGAAAAAAATGTGTGTAGTTTAAGTATCTAATTCATCACATGTTTCTGCCCCCGGTACTAAATAATAGTAAGACTAATCTGTTAACTGAACAAAGAATAGTCAATGGTGTTAAATGATGTTATATAGGAATCACAAGCAGCATATCCTTCAGGCCTTCATATAGCTACTGTTTCATCAGGTGGTTTAAAGGAGTAGTATAAGAGCGAAACAATCATCACACTTTATGTCACTTCTACCCAACAAGAACAGGAAAACGGAGAGTTATAAACTAGTTATTACATTGATCATTAAAAAAAAGAGTATTGTATCAGTGTCCAGAACAGTTCATGATGAAAAGAAGAAGTGGGAACATCTTGATGCAAAATTGTATTTGTGATACGCACCTAATTAAAATTCTGGAAAATCCGGAAAAGGAATGGTAAACCCCAAATTCAATTTGAATGCAAATATGCAACATATATCTTTCTAGTACAACAATATTCAGATTATGGAAAAGGCAACAAGAATAGTTTTCTTACTTGTAACGCTCACAGAAATGTAAAGCCATCTCTCCAACTGCAGCACCACTAACAACCACCTTTGCACCTGAATCTGCAACAGCCTTTATAAGCTCCTCAACTTTGGCTTCTTCAGTTTTCGCATAATTCTCTAGCTGCAGGGTGCATGATAGCAAAAATTATTCGCATGAGTAAAAAGATTACTTTTCTGCCCATATGAATTTCTATTTAAGTCGCATACAGCGTCCATCACAAGCAAGTGTGCATATGAAATGTTTTATTCAAGAGAAATGATGATTATAAAATGCAATTTACCAATAAAAAATGCAATAGAATGAACTGCAACTTAGAACAGAAATAATGAATATATTGTATACTGAACTTGACTCCTTGTTCAAATAGATCTTTCTAAGCTACAAGAAACCAATGCCATGAAGCTAAAGAAGCATTTACATTTGGGATGTAACTAGGCCTTGCTCCATTCTATTAGCGCATTTACTGATATTGAATAATGAGATTCCTTGTAGGAGGTAACTTAGCCACAAAAGAGAGACTTCACAGACAGAAGAGCAAGTTTTTTAATTAGCTTTAAGTGGAGTACATTTACGTAAAGATAGATAATATGACAAATAACTGAAGTTATATTTCATGGAGAGTCAAAAAGTTTGATAGATGGATGTCTGCGTCCATATCACATGGGACTACCAAAGTGAATGACATATATAAACTGCTGTTAAAGTGCTCAAGTCCTGAAAATTGTTGTTAATCATGTTCAGACTGTCATTTTTGTTTCCTGCTATTCACTATCCATTCATTAAGAACAAAGAAATCAAGCTTGCTTTTAATACAGAAGTTATTTCTAATTTATGGATTTCTCAAAGCAAGTGTATACTGATATGAGCTAAAAGCTATTATAGGAAGAGTCCAATTCTAATTTGTATCTAACAGCATAATAGCACTTAAAATGTAAAAATATTCTAGCATATTTGAAGTAGAGTTCTCTCCTATCGTTATATCTAATCCCTCCTATCGTTATATCTAATCCCTATTTAACATGTGCCATTGAGCATATTTATAGGAAGAGCCCAATTCTAATTTGTATCTAACAGCATAATTGCACTTTAAAATGTAAAAATATTCTAGCATATTTACAGTAGAGTTTTCTCCTATAATTATATCTAATCCCCATTTAACGTGTTATCGAGAACTGACCAAAATATTTAGCTTCAGAAGGAAAAGATCTTCCTTCCACATAACATGAAAATAAACAAGCACTCCTTTTTGTTAATCATTACTGCCCTCTTCAGCCATGCTGATTTTTTGTTTATGTTTTGCACAGATACAAGATTTTAAAGAAAATCATTCAAGTGCTTAAAATTTCTGGTAGAAGAAAAATCGTTTTACTTGGTGATTTTTCCATATGTTCATTTCAATCGCTCATGTAGAGCATTGCGGTTAGTATCGATAACTAGCATGTCCTCATTATGCCTTAATGATGGCATCCCAATATTTATCTTTCACTAGTTTTGTGGCATAATGGGCCAAAAGAAAATCACCAAAAGTTTAATAACATGATGCATTGAATGCTTGTCAATAATTATAACAAGAACAACAATTAAGGAAATGCTGAATTAAGGGGGGAAATCAACAAAATGAAGCATTTATTACTACCTGTTCCGCATTATGAATTAGAACAGTCCCCTTTGTGTCGGTCGCAGATGTATCGACACCTCCAACAAAGACTGCAATCTGAGAAGTATGCAAAGATGAAGGATTTCAACAAACCGCAGATTCAATATATGGGGGAAAAAACTGTAATTACTTTAGAATACTCAATACAGCAAACACACAAACCTAGAGCCAGAGAATTGCCAAACTGATATTTTAATCTCATTCTCATGGTCAAGCTGAAGATATTTATATATATTCATAATAGATTACAAATACAAGACTTTCAGAGACAACATTTAGTCAACAATTTTATGCTGCAGCATATATATATCTATGGATGAACAACCAGAATTTTTAGCACAAGGCCCAAGCTATCTGAAAATACCCTAATCCATATGTTATCACCTTCCTAGATCAAAAACAACCTTTCGAGTTAAAACAGCACTGGAGTCCACAAGAATTTGCTCAATGAACTTTACATAAATATGACTCCTACGCATGCATTATGCATCTAATCAGTAGTCCACTTAATAATTAGTCCAACAGCAACCACAAGCTTTTATGCCCCACTTTTGAGATTAGCTAAATGCCACCTGTCATGTGCCTACTAACAGCCCTCGTCCTTGTTTGTTTCTGCCTACCTTTAGCCATTGTTGCTTCATAAACTATATAATTTTGGCATTCATAATTGACAGCCTTATTGATCTCCAGGGCACACACCCAAACTATCTTAATCAGCTCTTCCTCACATTATTCTCCATGAAAGATATCTCTAAGTGTTCAATTAGCCCATAAATATAAATCTTTTACTTGACAGAACCTTAATTTGTTATCATTTCATATGAAAGAGCCATAATCAATGTCATTGTTATAGTATCCAAAAGTATCAAGTGTTCATAGTCGCATCAAAAAGAGATGAAATTTGGAGTGTTCCAGATGCTAGAAAAGGTATAATAGACACAAACAAAAAGATACAATCCTTGTATTTATTCTGCTGAAGAAGTAACGGTGAAACCTGCTGCTTTTTAAATTGAGTTCCTTCTTGAAAAACTAGAGCTTCCAAATGAAGAGAGAAATCAGCATATATCAAGAAGAATACAGTGCAAAGCAAATGCAGAGAAACGAAAGGGCAAATGAATAGAATTTCTAAGACAAAAAGAGTGCATTTCAAACTTTTTAACCAAATGGACTTTACTGTTTGTCTACAGAACAGGTAAAGCACGCCAAAAACATTGTCTACCTACAATGCTCAGTAGTTCATATAATTCAACCTGAAGCCCTAATTTTCGCTATATACCAATACGATACCAAGAAGATCCCTTCAAATATTGGTTAAATAAAAACTACCCCTTCAAGCTACAGCAGTATGATTCTTAAAAATAGCTACAAAGCGAATGGGCCAAACAAATTAAACCAGAAAGGAAGAAAGCATAAGATAAATAGTTAGTGTGCCATAATCATTGCCACTGCCTATGAGTCGAGCAAAGAATATAGTGCTAAACACTACCTTTGCCTTCTCCACTTTTTTTATGCTCCCAACAGCGTCATTTTTCAAGACCATACCACGAACAATTGTGCAATTATGGAGACCGCCTCCAACTAGCTTTGCCACTCGAACATTGTCGACATTAAAGTTTGCTGGATTCTTGGGGCATACTTGAATGCATGCCTGCAAAGAAGTTGTGGTTTCATTTAAATATTTTAATGGCAGGACACAAAGGGGAGAAGGAGAGACGGAAGAACAAAATGGAGGTAGTTCCTACAGGGACTCACATCTGCAATAAGTGGGCACAAAATATCTTCTTGACCAAACTGCTTGCTAGCAACTGCAGCCTTTATCCGGGAAACAATTTCGTCTTTATTCCTTACATCCATTGTTTCTGATCCCTTCTCCACCAGCTCATCTAGTATCTCCACCGTCTGATCATAAAGAGCACAAAGAACATGAATACTCCATTTCAGATATATTGACCAGCATATTTATGAAGTAGGAATTACAAACAGTTTAGTAAGGCTTAAGCGTAAGAATCAGAAAGACAATGAAAGAAATTCAGAAAACGTCTATTAAAAAAATTTAGAAAAAACTTAAAATATCAAGGATACACCAAGATTTACGGATGACATAAGCAACATAAAGGTGATAATATAAAGATTTAGAATATATTGCTTATACTCTATAATTAACTGAAATTTTTAACAATGCAATAAACATCACGAAAATAGTTGACTCAAGGTTTCCTACTTCCCTTACACCCACGAATTTCTTTTTTTGTTTAATTCTTATATTTTGTCCACCATTTGAATATCTTTAATGACCCACGTTTTGAATAGGTTACGGTCCTTACGGACGAAACAGTCACTAAAACATTAAAGAACCATTTGGTTCTGAGAATTCAGGTGAAATTCGATGGTTTTGCGATAAATTCGAGCCGTTAATAGTTGATGATTAACAGAAAACCTTAGCAGGTTGTTTCAGTACACAAGTTATATTTTAATATTATGTAATATTCAATAAGTAAATAGCTTATGCATGAATTGGTAACCAAAGGATATGAAAAGGATTATATGATCAGCATTCTATCAAATTAAAAATATTACATAGTACATGTAACTGAACTTTATTATCAATTTAAAAGACATCATCAATAAAGCAGGCTCTAGAATTGAAGTAACCGCAATTTGAATATCTGTATATATATCCATGTTGGAGGAAAGGTTGCCGAGAATTCTTCTAAAATTCATTTAGCTACGAGAATAAATGTGTTATAATTATTTAAAGAAAATTGGAAAAACATTAGCAGTTTCTTCAGTATAACCGGCTATATATTCATAAAATGTGTGGCATTCATGAGCATTTGCCTTATACACAAATTAGTAACCAATGGATACATAAGAGAACAATAAGATTGTCATCAACACACCACCATCAAATTATAAGCAATCCATTAGGTTCAAATACGAACCTTATTAATAGCCTTCGTATAGCCACTAATGGTCTCACTGGGATGAAGGCCCATCCTAATGAGCTCCTCTGCATGCTGGAGAAGTTCCCCCGCAAAAGAAATAGTGAGATTAGCACCGTCCCCAATCTCTTCTTGTTGAGCCTTGCCAGCTAGCACCAAGATCTTGGCAGCAGGGTGCTGGACCTCAAGCTCATTCACGATAGTTGCCGCATCATTTGTCACAAATAGCTTGTCTAAATGATTGATAACCATTTTGTTCATACCTAAAAAAAATTACAGAGAAAACTAGAATGAAGCCACCTAATTACATACTGATTATTGTATTTCCTTCAAAGTTTTGTTCGTGTCAAAAGGGTATATAAGAGAATATAAAGATCGCTGATTGGTATATAACATACCAACATGCTACACAACATCTCCCCATGAAACGATAGAGATTCTTTACTCATTTGAATGTCAAAATTCCAATCTTACCGATTCGAAGACATTCCATTTACACTTCATAGACATTTTTACCATCTGGTACGAAAGAGTAGTTCAAGCCCTCCATTTTTTCGAATATTGTGTACTAAATGAACAATGATGCTCAGATCTCCTAACTTCTTCACAAAAATGATGTGAAATCGTTGCATCCAAAAACAAATTTCTGGCTTTTGTTCGCTCGAACCCCCCATAATAACTAATCTGAGTAATTTCAAGTAGAGAAAAAGGATCAAGAGTTGAATGATACCATTAGGTCCGAGAGAGGTGCGAGTGATGGTAGAGAGCTCCTTGCAGGCGTCGATGTTCTTGATGACAGCTTCGTCGAGGCCTGAGAGATGCTTGTACCCTTCTTTGAGCATCGATTGGATGCCATAGGGCTGCAGTTGAAACCCCATTTCTTTTGGCGATGAGAGCGAGAAAATAGAAAAATTAGGCTTTTTTTCTTCTTTGGGCGCTTGGGAACTGAGATCGAAGAAGAGAGCCAAGAGAAATTTCGAGAATGATGCAGTTGCTGTACTTGTATAAAAATTGAGTGAGATTTAGGGCTTGTGAAAGTGGGGCGGATCCGTTTCAATTTTGTAGATCCATTGCCCCGTAATAGATCCAAGCACGAAAGGATAAAGCCCAAGCTTGGAGAAATTATTTCATATGCCGGGTGTAACACATCCGTACAGGGAGAGATTGAGGGAGAGAATTTCGGACAGCCTTGTACAGCGTGTGGGATCCACGCTTCTATTTCCTTTTTCTCTTGCTCGGGCATATACAGCCAGCATAGGGAATAATTTTCCAGAGGAATACTTTTCTATCCGAGTGAGAGATCATCGCTTCGAGTTCTAATGTGATAAATGAATCTGTTGCTTTATTAGAAAATGTTGCTTGAAAGCTTTTGTGTAAAGTAACTAAAGAAAAATTACTACCATTTGTTTTGTAATTTAATTTTAGAAGAGTGCTTATTCTAAGAAGGCTTTATATACAATTTGGGTTAAATGCACAAAACACCCATCTAGATCTAGTTTATCCTGTGTGGCATTTATACCCATTCAAAATGTTTATCGGCACAAACACCCTCTCTGTTCCTCGATCAAATACCTCATAGATGCTTAAGTTCAATTCTAAACAACAAAAACAAATTCATCGTCGGCTGCTATTGAACAACAGTAATCCAAGACCAACTCGAGAGCATCTCAAGAGAGCTAGTTTTTCTCATTTGCAAGTTCGTCATCAGCTAGGGTTTTTCAAGTGCATCATCGGTTCGTTGACGGCTCCTTGAGTTTGTCGTCGGCTGGTGGGTCTCTCCATTTTTTTCTTGGGTTTCTCTCTTCTTGTCGAGTTACGGTTTATATTTTTCTTCTCACCTAGAGCAAGCCGAGGACAAGCTGAAACATAAAATTGAGGTATAGCTTCTCCTCTTCTCTCCCTTTCCTTCTGCCTTGTATGTTATCGGTGTTGCATTTTTGAGTCTCAAGTTAAACTTTTAAGTAGGAATTTTGTGTGGTTGTTCTTATCTAATTATAAATTTATACGCCTCATACGCTTGGGCGAGTGACCGGCATTTAAATCGCGTGAAGTCTATAGGACTCCACCGTAAACTAAGTAAGCCAAAAATCCGAAATTGAAATCTTTTTAAAGAAATGGTGGAGGTGAAGTTTTAAAAAAAGTTATTAAATGGAATCAAGTTCCTTTTTAAAGTATTAATAAGTTTGCTTGAAAACACATATGCCATTTAAAAATCGGGCAGTACCTCCTTTGTAAAATTTGAATAAAACCATATACAAAGCATAATATATAAGAAGCATCCCCAACGGGAGCTAGTTTCCACGCCCAAACGGCGGAGCAACCATACAGTTAATATACGACGTCCAAGACGAAAAATAGAAAGCGAAACATAAATAAATACAATGTAAAGTCGACTCCAAACGAGCGCAACACCAAAAAACACATAAAAATCTGAATCTCGCTTCTAAATCCATAAATATACAAGTTTTGGTCGATAGAGTTTTTAACTAGATCCAAATGAAAATACATATACAACAGGGCGGTTACAATCCAACATGTAACCCACTGATCGCACGCTTTTGGCTTGTCGGATGTTTAAAGTTCTAAAGTTATAACCGCGATCAGGACGGTGTCACTATGCAGCTAGCCGGTTGAGCACGGGTCGATCCATAGGAAGATGGTTGTATGTCCGTTCGAGTCTTAGACGAGTCAATAAAGAATGCGTATATGTTTGTTCAATTCTATCCTAAATGTTGTATTTTATGTTCAAGTAAGCTTGTTAAGGTTAAGGTCGGTTAGTAGAGTTAGGTTTAGTCTTGTGCTTGTCTTTTGCCATTCTTAAAACGGTGTTGGGATAATCGAAAGTAGCGGGGATTAGGAGGACATAGGAATGGGATTTGCGAGTTTAAGCAAACTTTCCAACGCTAAATCCATTCCTAGTGTCTCTTGTCCGTCCGCTAAATACGCTTATTTCCAACCCTTGGCCAAACACTCGCAACCATGTATCCAAACAAGTCACAACTACATGTCACGTTGTAGTGCGCTTAAAGGACTTCTCGACTTAGGTCGCGGCTATATGTCACGTATAGCGCGCCTAAGTGAGGGGGTTGCGTTTATTTGGTCGGGGTTCGTTTCAAGATGTTTGGCGAAGAGAAGCACAAGGGATTTATCCGTCCCCCATACCACCTTCCTCAGCCTTAACAAGAGGGAAATTATTCACACATCATAAAAGAAAACAAAACAAAACAAGAAGGAAGAAAAGAGAAAAATACGGTTTTACAAATGAAGCAAGGTAACTCTTGGGTCCTCACTTAGTAAGGAACTCCGTCAAGTATCATCGCTTGAAAATACGGATAAGAAAAGAAAAGAAAAGAGAACAAGAAAAGAAATAACAACAACTAGTTAACAACAAATAATAAAGTTACACTAGAAATTAAATTACAATGCAATGAAATAAAAATACAAGATAATAAATAAAAGAGACAAGATAAAAATAACCCTCATCTTCATTTCATTATCCACTCAAAAAGCTCTCAGTACAATTTTCATGGAGGAAAGAATGAAGAAGAAGAAGTTAAACTAAACTACACTAAAAGAGATGGGAAAAGAAGACATAAAGAAGACCCTTGGCTTGGCACAAAACTGGGCTATTTATAGGCTGCGTGCTGAAACCCTAGGGCAACATTCTGGCCCCAAATGAAATGACAAAACTACCCACAAAATTTGGTCAGATGATGTCACTAAACCGCGGCGGATCCGCCGCTAAAACCCACATTTGGCGGCGGGTCCGCCGCGGTTTTGTGGAGTTGGGATTTCGGATTTTCTGGGTTTCCTTGTATTGCTATCTTATGATGTTCTACATGTCCCAAATTGCAAAATGCCTTCACAATTTCTTCAGATCTGCACAGTCCAAACATGGCTTCACTTTTGATTGATTTGACCTTTCTCCCTCGAGCTCCGCGCACCCATTGATTCTTGTGCTGCATCCCTCGTGCTTTGTGTTGCCCCTCTCGTGGTTTGTGCTTGTCCGAGACACGAATGACCACTACCATTTGTCTTGTCTCTGGAACTGGTACGCGGCACTAGACGGATACGGATGATCGGAACCCGGCTTTTATCTGCTGGCAACAGATGTTCTGGATTTTGGCGTAACGGTGGAGATTTTGTATCATTTGCGTTATTTTGAACTAGGAACCTGTAACGACCCCAAAATCTTTATATATTTGTATTATCACTCTTTAATAATATACCGTATTTATTTGTACTTGGTATTTTCCGTTTTCTCCTAAATTTATTATTATTTTATTCCTCAGTCTATTATGTATATTTTTCTAGGTACAATTTCTTTTTATTATATTTAAGTTTTTAACTTCTCATTCTTATTTTTCATTTCATAAATATTTAACCCAAATCCATTATTCTTATTCTCCACAGCCCATCTGAAAAGCCCACTTTCTTTTTAAGCAACAACATGTATTTAATTATAATTAAATATGTGCATAAACAATCTTGTTGCACATTGGTTAAGTTCTTGCATTGTTATTCCATAAGTCACATGTTCAAATCTCTATTCTTGCAATTATTTTTTTTATCATTTTTATTCTTCTCATAACCTACAAATTAGACCTTTCATTTCCAAAATGAATGGTGACCTTTCATTTCTCTTTTAATTCTCACGTTGAATGCATATATTATTATACATAATTCATCATTACACCATCTTTATTGTCCTCTTCTATCTTTTCCTTCCTCACATTTTTCTATCCCCCACTTCTCTCTCTTCAGCTAGAGTCCAAGAAGAAGAACATGAAGAAGTCTTCAAGAAGGTCTCGCTAGTAACGCGAAACTATCGGCGGATAGACAAGCCCGGTGATAATACCAGCTTGTGCATGTAAGTCCCTTCTCTCTCCTTTCCCCCCATCTCTTATTTTTCTTTTGTCATATCTCGTGAACCCCCTATTCTTTTCATATCGTAATCCGTAAGAGAAGATAAATATAAACATATACATATATATAAGTCTAGATATATATTGTTTTATATGGTTAATAATACCTTATTGCATCTTGTTCAAATTAAAGTGTTTTTTAATTCTTTGTTCATGACTATGAATGTTTATTATAAGTTGTGAGAACACAAATTTCATGCCACAATATATCTATAATGTCTCATGAGATCGGTTTGTTTATTAAAAGAAAAATAGAAGCCTGCATAAAATACTAGTTAATCTTTTTGCCGATTTTAGTATACACATCAATACTTTTAGCTTTAAAATAATTTTTAGAAATTAATTTTTACTTCTGAAATTTTTTGGAAATTTGTATATGATAGAGTATATTATTTTGTACATGCTGTAAAAATTTTAGATCGAATCACTTAACGGTTTAAGAATTATATCATTTTTATGCATTGTTCGTAAAATAGAAAATTGCAGTTATTGGTCAACTTTTAGGACACATAACTTGGTATAACGATATCCAAATTGGGTAAACTCGGATGTTTTAGATATCTACATCAAATAATATATATTTTATTAGTTTTAACTTTTTACTGAAAACCAACGTAAGATAAAGAAAACCGCGTTACAATAGTAGGCGACGAATCTGGACAGAATCTGTCCTGATTCGCACACTGTTTTTAAATTAGACATAACTCAAACTCCAGATGTCCGTTCGTGACAGAATTTAGATGAATAGATGGAAAATTGACAGAACTATAATTTTCTGTATACTAGATTACTTAGAAATGCATGAAATAACCTGATATAGGCTTTGCAATACAATATATAGTTGCTGTCCAGAAATCTGAATTTCTGTTTTAAACGCTGATATTAAAATGATTATAACTAAAGCTTCAGAAATCTAAATCATGTAAATCTTGGTATTTTGGATAAGCATATTGAAAGACCTACAATTTTCTAATAATCTTCGTAACCTGAAACCCGATAAAAATTAACTCAAACTGCGTTTTAAAAATATGTGACGGTGCCGAATAGATTCTGATCTGTTTTGCGCGACGATACGAAAACATATATATCTTTCAAACCGGTAGTCGTATTTAGATGAAACTGGAACTCATGCATGAAAAACACTTAGAGCCATATTTCTGTTTATATTCCTCATTCGTTCGACTTGATAAGTAGACGTACATAATATTTATTTACAGCATTTTTTTATGGTAGTTACTCGAATAATATACTTGACTCATTTCATACTCTTCGAACATGTCTACATATTTATCTTGATTTTTAAATTGTTGTATGTACATAAAGACGAATAATAAATACTTCGGGTGTATCTCGAAAACTATACAAAAGTATTTTTACATAAAAACCCCTCAAGTTTTATAAATTACCCTAAGGACCCTAATAAATATAGGACTTCGATTTACATTTCTACTGTCTGACTCGGGTTTGAGTCTGATCATAATCCGACTTGAATATGATTCAAGTACCATATAAATCTACAATATTACAATTCAACATGAACACACGAATCAATGAATCCAGTTATCAATCTATTCAACTTGACCGAACCAAACCATGGATATACTTTCCATTTACATGATTCCAGTTTACATCCATTACATCCGTTACTGATATCATGGTTTCGGTCAGTCATCCAACTATACAACTTATACAATACAATATAACAATATAATCAAAACACTACGGGGTTTAAGGGGTAGCTTGGTACGGAAGGTGTTAAAAGTGGCACGAGACAGTAAGATTAAGACACCTAACATGACTCCTGTTGCTGTTGTACCGTGGCATAACGGTCCCTTGTACTCTCAGTTTGCCCTAGTCTCTAGCATATAGAGATCCCTCTTGTATACACTGGCATCCTTCTGTACCAAGCTACAAACAACAGCGTTAACACAATATTCTACAATATTATACAACTTTAAAAGATACATTCTTATTCTATCTTTTCTATTTCTCCCTTAACTTTGGGACTTACCGAGCGACCTGTTCGCTGACGACATTCTATTTCTTTCTTCTTTGAATGTCGTCAGGTGATCTGGACACAGCAGAGATCGAGCCTACCAGTGAAGACTTGGATCAGTTCCTCGAAGACCCCGAGCTCTAGACATTGTACATTTCCATTCAGTACCTTTAATTTCCTGTTATGCCATTGTTTAGGCATCGTTTTTACTTCAGTTGTATTTCCTTTTCATGCATTGTACAAAAGAATGTTAATAAATAAAGTTACTGTTATTTTTATATCTCTTGCCTCTTGTGATTACTTTTATATTGCTTAGATACGCTTAGCGTATTTACTTCACAGTAAATACGTAGCGGACCAGTCGCGTCCCCTTCGCCGTATATCGGAAAGCGGCGCATGACAGAACCTGTAGACTGTAAATATGTAGCAAATACGGATTAAAAGCACCTACCTATAAACAAACGAGCATAAGAATGGGCGGTATTAAATGTAATATTCTAGTGTGAACACCCACCTACCAAAACAATCACCGAAATAAGAAGTGTGCCGGCATGCCGCTACTGATCCGAGCGGTCAATCTTACAAAAAACTGGGGCACAACGGGGGTGGGTTGCCAACTCAGTGAATAAAAATATATCGCAAGGTAGAAATCGAAATACACAACGAGCTACCTAGATCATAAAGTATAGTATTATCATATCCTGTACTAATGTATGTATAATGCACAAGTACTATAAGCGCATCAATATCGATCGCGTAAACATGGAAATATATCATCATATATTTAGCATGCATCCATGTATAAGGCTATAAAATAGCCAGAAAATATAAGAAAAATCCTTTCAGAATAGCCGTATGATGTGTATATCACGGCACGAGTGGCAGGCATGGGTTTATGAAGCATTATATGTGTTTTGTTTAAAGTATACGTCATGCTTTTTAGAAATGAATTTTAAGAGGGTTTCCATTTGAAAAATTCTTGTGTCGTTATAGACACATCAAAATTATGAGACTATAGCTCATTTGGAAACCTCTTTAATGTACATCGATATGTGAAAATGGTATTTAGGTACTGTCCTATGGATCAGTCCTGTCCGGCTATTATATGGCATAATCTATAACAGTGCATCACGACGGATCGTGCAAATATCAACATATGAGTGTCCAGCATTGACACTCCAAATCTCACGAATGTCTATCATCGACACTCTAACTCATCATCCACCGAATGTCCATCGCCGATGATCGCACGCTTTTGGCGTGTCGGATGTTCAAAGTTCTAAAGTTATAACCGCGATCAGGACGGTGTCACTATGCAGCTAGCCGGTTGAGCACGGGTCGATCCACAGGGAGATGGTTGTATGTCCGTTCGAGTCTTAGACGAGTCAATAAAGAATGTGTATATGTTTGTTCAATTCTATTCTAAGTGTTGTATTTTATGTTCAAGTAAGCTTGTTAAGGTTAAGGTCGGTTAGTAGAGTTAGGATTAGTCTTGTGCTTGTCTTTTGCCATTCTTAAAACGGTGTTGGGATAATCGAAAGTAGCGGGGATTAGGAGGACATAGGAATGGGATTTGCGAGTTTAAGCAAACTTTCCAACGCTAAATCCATTCCTAGTGCCCCTTGTCCGTCCGCTAAATACGCTTATTTCCAACCCTCGGCCAAACACCCGCAACCATGTATCCAAATAAGTCACAACTACATGTCACGTTGTAGTGCGCTTAAAGGACTTCTCGACTTAGGTCGTGGCTATATGTCACGTATAGCGCGTCTAAGTGAGGGGGTTGTGTTTGTTTGGTCGGGGTTCGTTTCAAGATATTTGGCGAAGAGAAGCACAAGGGATTTCTCCGTCCCTCATACCACCTTCCTTAGCCTTAACAAGGAGGAAATTATTCACACATCATTAAAGAAAAGAAAACAAAACAAGAAAGAGGAAAAGAGAAAAATACGGTTTTACAAGTGAAGCAAGCTAACTCTTGGGTCCTCACCTTAGTAAGGAACTCTGTCGAGTCTCATCACTTGAAAATAATACGGATAAGAAAAGAAAAGAAAAGAGAACAAGCAAAGATATAACAACAACTAATTAACAACAAGAATTGAAATTACAATACAAGATAATAAAATTACAAGACAATAAATAAAAGAGACAAGATAAAAATAACCCTCATCTTCATTTCATCATCCACTCAATGCTCTCACTACATTTTAATGAAGGAAGACATGAAGAAGAAGAAGAAGCTAAACTAAATCCTAACAAAAAAAGATGGAAAAGAAGACATAAAGAAGACCCTTGGCTTGGCACAAAACTGGGCTATTTATAGGCTGCGTGCTGAAACCCTAGGGAAACATTTTGGCCCCAAATGAAGTTACCAAACTAACCCCAAAATTTGGTCATATGATGATACGAAACCGCGGCGGATCCGCCGCTAAAACTTACATTTGGCGGCGGTTCCGCCGCGGTTTTGTGGAATTGGGATCTCGGATTTTCTGGGTTCCCTTGTGTTGCTATCTTATGATGTTCTACCGGGAGAGACGAACCCCTGCCGATCCGCTCACTGCCTCCATGTGGCTCGGGACTGTACCCAACTAAAACCTGTTTGCACGACTCCTTTGAGCCGTGGTAGGGTAGTAATCAAAGTACAATGGGAACTCACACGAGACAAATGACGATCTCAGGTTGATGAACTAACATGTACACATGTCACCAGGGAACTGCTATCTGACTCTAGGTATAATACTAACCAGCATGTTCCTGGCGAGTCCTGTCCGGTGTACTCATAACCCAATGAGCACCTGTATACATCTTAGGTGATCCAACTGACACCAGTGGCTTGTGAGACCGGCCACTGCCCCTTGTCGGGGTCTCGACTGTATACATTAGTCTACTCTGGAGTATCGATGCCCTGTCTCGAAAACTTCCACGACTAGGGACATTTTAAGGATGTGCTTATAGACCCCAGCTCCCACGTATATAATCGCCATCATACTGCTGGCAGTCAAGCAAGAATTCTAGGGGCTCTATCAACGTGCAATAGTGATCAGTAATGTCACCTAAAGCAGTACACGATGATAAAGATAAACCAGATAGCATACTATCATCTTGAGTAAGACTGTCCTACCGGCATAGGTCCTCCCTCAATCATTGCAATCACGTGCCTGCGATCCAATAATTGACTCTGAGGGCACTATATCCAACAAATTGTCATTGATAACTCCATTAAGTTGTCTAGCCTGAATATGCTAGCACTCACTTTCTCCGGCTCTCTGGGGCTTAAGAGAAATGATACCGCTTAAGCCTATGTTAATTCTATAGTCCTTAAAGTATTGTTTGCATATCTCAAAGGGGTTTTACGAAAAATATTTTAATATTGTTTTTAAAAATAACCTCGATGGTGATTTACAGGTTTTAGGGTTTTCATAAGCATGTATTTTAATTATTGGGATATTTTAATGATAAAAACAGAGCTTTTAAAAGTTTGTGGTATTTTATTAAAAACTAGTCCTTTTGGTAACTTGATGGTATTTATTAATATTTTAATCTTTCACTTTAAATTTTTTTAGTTTTATAATATATTTTTATTGAAAATACGGATTTATAATTATTTATATAATTTTTCAAAAATTATTTTTGTTTAGAAAAGTCGCATTTCTTAAAAACCGTATTTTATTTACTTTTGAAATCGAACACACTGTGAGGAGTTTTGCATTTCGCTCTACTATCCCAAGGATGCGCGATAATCCGCACCATCTATTAGCGGGTCCCCTAACGAGAGTTGTAGAGACGTATTTGCAAAAAATTACAAAATACCGCTTTAAAAGAAACCCGGTTTTGAATAGATGTGGTATTTTAATAAAAAGCAGTTGTTTGAACCATACACACACACACACATCGTGCTATGAAATCAAAGTGTGAGTGTGGGCTGGGTCATTACCCCGTGAAGTTTTCTTAAGGGTATTGTTTTAACAATTATTGAAAAGAGGTGATAATAAAGTTCAAGATATTTTAATGAAAAGGTCCGTTTATGTTTATTTCACATGAAAATTTTAGTTAAACTCGAAAATAAAAGATTGTAATCAAGGTTACAAGTAAGGTGGTAAAGTTAGTTTGACTTATGTATAAAGGGAAAGGGAGTTCTAAGTTTAAAAAGAAATGTATCGGAAGTAACTCCACTTTACCGATATATGAGTTTAGGAGATGAATTGAGATGAAAAGAAAAAGAGATGAGTGGGACTTACAGCTTTATAATTTTGAGAAGAGAGTAAGGAAGAAGGGAGGGGGCTTCGTGGCGTCGCAGGAGCTTAGGAAACGGCTTCGATTTTCAACGAAAAGAGCTTGGTTGCTAACTCCACTTGACTCCACTTGCACTTAGGAACTTTTGAGATGATTTTGCTAGAAATTTTCAGAATAGAGGGGAGCTAGGACATGTGGTGGTATTTATAGTGGAGAATTAGGGTTTGAGAATTAAAATTTTGGATTAAAAAGTATTAAAAAGATATTAAATAATGAATTGAAGGGTCTCTATTTGATTGCAGGAAAATCAAACAATGCAGGAAAATTAAGGGGAGCTGAAGGGACAAGTGTGCAAAGCACGGAGGAAATTGGAGCAAGTTGGACCGTCGGGGCCGGCCAAATCCAAGAAACAGGCAGTCGAATTTGATCGATTTGTCTCGAGATTTATGCCACGTGTCAAGTTGGGTATGTATATCTCATTGCGCATGTTTGATTTTTCTGAAATTTTTTATTTCTCCGTGTATTCCACGTGCAACTCTCGGGATTTAAAAAATTAAGAAGAAAAATCTGGAAAAAAAAATAGGGTCTGGTGGGATTCGAACTTACAGGCTATGTCACAGTAATGGAGAGGTTTTACCAGCAAGCTACAAGTTGTCTCTTGTTTTTATTTAACAAAAATAACTTTTAATTATTACACAGGCTGTAATACCTCTTTTCTGTACAATAAACAAGAATTTTTTTTACAGGGATTTTAGAGTCATTACAAATATACCGAGAACAGTATCTTCGATCCCGCTCTTACTTTATGGCCGCTCGGTAAGACATCATTCCACAAAACTGCTTTGTACTCAAACGGAACCACAGGATACAGCCGTAGCGTTTCGCGCAAGGTTGCATGCAAATAGACGGCAGATTGAAGCATGCTTGCATCGAACGATATCATCGCATTTTTTGATCTTTCTAAGGATGGAGCAATGCTTGTTAGCTCATCAAGTATTCTCGACTCCACGATCGGGTTTGTCGAGACTGGGTAGAAGAACCAAGATAGCATCGTCGATATGCTCTCTCCCCCCGCTACCATGAACGTGAGCGCGGTGTCTCTCACAAACTTATCATCGTCGACGAGGTCATTGCGGTTCATGTACAGGCTCATCAGATCATGCCCAGTGCTCGATCTGTTTTCTCTGAGCTTTGCAATTTGTTCTAGGATGAAGCGGTCTATTGTTTCCCATGCTAAAGCTAGCCTCTTCTCGCTTCCGATCTTCAACCATCTCATCACCTTCCAGATTCTCGGTGGCATTATGTGACGTATGAAAATTGCGTGCCCGGAGTCATCAATAGCCTTCGAAAACGGTAGCACACTATCAATCTTTTCGATGGAAAGGCTTCCAGGGTCGACACCAAGAACCGTATAACAAGTCGTGTCGAAGGTAGGCTTCATAAACACGTCATGTAGGTCAACCACACGACCTCCCATGTAGTCAAGAACCGGAAATAGTCCTTTCTCGACCTAATCATACACCGCTCTCGCTATCATGCTCTGGTGGTTATGGTCGCTTAGGACAGACCGAGCCAGCTTCCTCTGGTCGTGCCAGGATTCGCAATCTGCGTTGAGGATGTTTTCGCCGAGGATCTTGAAGATGTCGCCGTATTCCTCTCCTTTAGGGTAGTTGTGGAAATTGAGTATGAATGTATGATCGATATTTGCCGGATTGACCAAGAAGTTCATGTTGAGAAAGGACGGGCATTTGAAATGCAAAGTCATGCCAAAGGCACAGTGGCGAGAAGTGACATAGTCGTGGGTGCGGTGCAAGTTAGCGATGGTGTCAGGGAGCATGCCGACGATTGGCCATCGCCTTGAACGATAGGAACGGATTAAAGATAGGAGAATGACGGAAAAGATGACTGAGAGAATTTCTAATCGGTATTTTTGTATAAACCATGCATAAGATAGTGAAGAAGAAGAACAGCCTGCAGCTATTGTAAGCATAGGGAGAGAAATACTATGACACAGGAATGGTGTAAGTAGGGTTAGCTTTATACAGGTTTGGACTGAGCTACCGTGAACCGTACGTTGCACTCAACTAAATGAATTAATTATCAAGTGTTGTTGTAATCTGGCGGTAAAGATTTTTCGCAACTAATAAGCAAAAGATTTGAGGTTCATATCTCGCTTGTACAGTTGTAGTCTCTTTGACATGCGAGAAGAGAATAACTTAGACAGGTGAAGTCTTATCCACTCGTTTTGATATTGTTGCTGATACAGCGGGAATAAACAAAAATATTGTTAATTTTGACGTGGACGGCTCATTAGCTTGTGCTCTCTCTCTTCATCATTGCTATATTTGCAAAATCGGCATTTCCTGGTTTTAAATCTCTCGGTTGATAAATAATGGCTCTAGACAAAAATCAGGTTAGACTAAAATTATTTAGAAATCTTAAATGCATGACATTAATTAAATGATTAGATTAGTTTTTATTTAATCAATATATTAAAAATGTAGGAATCGGTATCATCAGTGATTAAACTACCACTTAATGAGTTTACCTACAAGGTGGTCGATAATTGGAATTGTATTTCACTCTTACTGCTCATGGCATATTTCGATTGGTCTATCGATTTTTGTGTGCAGGGGTATGTGAAATGTTACTTCCATTATATCAAAACTCAGAAGTTGTGATGAGGAAATACATTTTATATTCTAACACGTTCCTGCAAATCAAAGGTATTTTTAATTTTAATAAATTCGTATTTAATATGCGCCCGTTGGAAATTGATTGCTCTGATACCATGTGAAATATTCTTTCCACTACATCAAAACTCAACTCTGCACGTAGTCTTTTCGGCCATAGTTTGCTGGGTTTGAAATAATATATTTTATATTATGACAAGGTATATAAAACATATTTCAAACATTTCCTGGCATAGTTATAGACTTTAGATATATTTTTACCCTTTGTAATTGATGACGTGAGTAGTATTTACTTTAAATGATAGTGTAATGCATACTATGGCCGTGTGTGGGAAGAAAAAATTTCCCATTCCCATGATTTTTCCATGCTTTATTGATGTTCATTAATTTAAAATTTTTTTAATTAAGTTTGTTCATTTTTTAAAGAGAAGATATTTTGTATTGGGTATTGTTGAAGGGTATAAAGATAATATTTTTCTCCTATTTTGCATTTTTTTTGAAAAATTGAGAAACATTTTGACATAACCTCGTAAGTTTGGATTATAATAGTAAGGGTTTTTTTTTTATATACAACCAGACAAAATCTCATATTTTTAAAAACAATCATCACAAAATAGAAATTTTAGAAACAACCATCAGAAACTTTCCGTTAACTAAATAGACCCATCTTTTAGATTAACTCAGTTTCAACAATGAGTTTAAGATAACCATAGTTAAACTGAGGAAGTCAAGGTCCTAATACCGCCATCCCCCCTCTCTCAATCCCAAGTTCATGAAGACCCAAGCCTTAAAATTTCTTCTAAAAAATTGTCATCTTTAAATCTCTTCTCAATTCTCAAATCAATCTCCTCTCTTAGTGAAGCAAATGCCTAGTGGAGATCGTCCAAGTTTCTTCGAAGTGAGGCTCAAGAACTTGAAAGGTAAAGACTTGGATCACTCAAGATCATCCAAGTTTATGCTACCATGTTTAATGTTGTTGTTTATGAGAGAGTTTGAGTGGGCTTGAGAGGTTGCTGCCGCCCGAGGGAAGGAGCGGCGGCTGCTGGGGTTTGAGTGGAGGAGGAGGAGTCGGTGCTGCTAACGTTGTTACTGCTTGCCCTTTTGAAAGCTGGTTATAGACAATGGAGGAGCAAAACAATATTTCCGCCCCCTTCCGCCACCCCCCCCCTCCCCTCCCCTCCCCACCAATGGCTATATCTGATAGAATTACCCATTAATTTATCTTGCAGGTTGAATTTAGATAGATTAAAGCTTCTGGTGATTGTTTTTAAAATTTCTCTTTTGTGATGGTTGTTTTTGAAAAAAAGATATTTTTGGTTGTTGTATATCAAAAAAACCCACATGATAGCAGATATGATAAATTTATTTGTTAGGGGTTCATTTGTACAAGTTGATGTGTTTAGTTATCTGCAAGTCATAATTTATGTCTCTATTGTGCTTGCGTTCAATTGTGAGACATACAGGTATGTGCTGGAAAATTGTTCTGTGTAATACACTTTATATATGAAAAAATTGAATAAACAAAAATCTAACCTTTGTTGATCACACATTTGAAAATAAAGTTTATGGGAAAGAGTCATGCACTGACCTAAGAAAGATACCGTCTCTCTCTTGACAGGTTTACAACGGCGATTCAGTCACAAAATATAACTTCCCAGCCCTTCTGATATTCCGACTTGACGCCAAAATAGTGTTAATGCCCTTCTCTGTTTCGCAGTCAGATACTTGGATGCTGTGAATGCAGTGAAGAAGAAGAAGAACATGTGTGTGTGTGAATTCTGGTTTTTGGTAATTGGGTTATATTTCATTGCCTTCAAGAAATGGTTTTATATAACCTTCCAAACGGTTCGCAACCTTTCGTTTGCAACTGTTCGATTGTAACCGCTGGCAACCGCTTGATCGCAGCCGTTTGATCTACAACCGTAACAATCGCAACCCTTCAATTTATAATGGGTAACTTCCAACAATTGTAACCGTTCAACATGCAACGATCGCGTCCGTTCGCAAAAAACCATTCGCAAAAAACGTTTCAAAAAATATAGTATATATTAATATAATTTTCTGTAAAAAGAATGCTATTGACTTTGTGAACTGGAATTAGGCCCGGCTAATGAAGCGAATCGATGGCAAATCGATTCGCTTCGCTTCGGGATGACGTGGACGAATTTGGCGAAACGGTTCGTCTCGCCTGCCACGGATTCGCGAAGCAAGCGGGTTCCCCAATTTTTCGGCAGTGCTTCGTCGTAGGTCGCCTCGCCTAACTCACGAACTCGCCTCGCTTCGTCTCGAGAATCACCACGATTCACTATGAATCGGCAAGACTCGCCGATTCGGCTCGTCTCGTTGACCGACTCATCTCGGATTCGCCTCAAACTCTTCGCTCAACGGTCATAAACGGCCACCTACTCGGCTAATCGCTTCGCCTCGTCTTGGAATTCACATCCAATGGCTATAAACGGATAGGTCTAGGCGAGGCGGGGCAAATTTCGAGACGATTCTCCTCGCCTCGTCTCGTAACGACTATAAATGGACAAAAAAATCAAAACCCCTTCAAAAATCTATAAATACCCTCCCAAACCCCATTTCTTCTCATTCCAATCCTGATGATGCTCTATATTGGCGATCTCCCAGATCAGGACACGCGGCAGATGACGTGTCCCAGGACTCAGAAGAAAGGGCCCACAAGGGCCGATCAGGCCACCCCCGTACCCGACCTGCAAGCACAAGCTGGCTCACCTCAGAGCCCCCTGCATATTGGCCTCCTCGGCCTCTCAGCTCGCCCCCGAGCTACCACAGGATCAAGATACCTCGGCCCTCCCGCTCGTTCCCGAGCTCGCCCGCCGAGGACATCTTCCTCGGTCCCTCCGAACGACCAACTCCACCGCTCGCAGGCGTAACCGCCGCTCCGCAAATCTCGCCATGCACGGATTCTCCTTCGGCAACATCCCACGTTCCACGCCATCACGATCCCCATGAACGGGCGATCTGCTTATTACACAGGCGTGACATTGTTGGAGATAGTGCCCTCAGAGTCAATTATTAGGTCACAGGTACGTGATTGTAATGATTGAGGGAGGACCTATCCCGGTAGGACAGTCTTACTCGAGATGATAGTATGCTATCTGGTTTACCTTTATCATCGTGTACTGCTTTAAGTGACCTGACATGTCGCTATTACACGTTGATAGAGCCCCTAGGATTCTTGCTTGACCACCAGCAGTATGAGGGCGATCATATAAGTGGGAGCTGGGGGTCTACAAGCATATCCTTAAAAGGTCCCTAGTCGTGGGAGTTTCGAGACTGCGCATCGATACTCCATTAGTAGACTAGTGTATACAGTCGAGACCCCGACGAGGGGCGGTGGCCGGTCTCACAAGCCACTGGTGTCAGTTGGATCACCTAAGATGTATACAGGTGCTCATTGGGTTATGAGTACACCGGACAGGACTCGCCGGGAACATGCTAGTTGGTCATATACCAGACGTCAGATGGCAGTTCCCTGGTGACATGTGTGCAGGTTAGTTCATCGACCTGGGGATCGTCATTTGTCTCGTGTGAGTTCCCACTGTACTTTGATTACTACCCTACCACGGCTCAAAGGAGTCGTGCAAACAGGTTTTAGTTGGGTACAGTCCCGAGCCACATGGAGGCAGTGAGCGTATCTTCAGGGGTTCGTCTCTCCCGGTATTGGGGGTGAGGTCGTGCTGTGTCTAGGAGAGCCATTACACAAAGTCCTTGGCCAAGGCAAGGAGATTTACTGGTAGGTATTCCAGTAGTATCTCAGGGTGTTCTGGGCTACACTCCGACACGACTTGTACCGCTTTTGGGGGTCTGACTTTTACCAACCCCCTAGGCCCGCCATGCGATACTCATAGACGAACGGACCGGACTGCACGGATATTGTCACTGACAGGCTCAGTTGGGTGTCGGGGTGAGCTTCCTCATCGACGTCCCATTTGGTCAGTACCTGGTAGCCCGTCACGTATTGGCTTATACCTCTGACGTGCTAGTGGTTAAATCCACAACCAAGGTGTTGACGAGTCTTTAGAGTCCCCCACATTCAGTTACTCAGCTTTCGGGCGAAAGGTTATAGAGGCCGTATGGAGATATGGCAAGGTCGGATCAGATACGTGCGGTATTGCACGGATCAGGATCGGACAGTTTGTACTATAGGCCGTATGGAGATATGGCAAGGTCGGATCAGATACGTGCGGTATTGCACGGATCAGGATCGGACAGTTTGTACTATAGGCCGTATTGGTGTATGGCAGGGTTCGATCAGATACGTGCGGTATTGCACGGATCAGGATCGAACAGATATTACTAGCCGGCTTTGGTATAAGCCGGATCCTTGTATAGTACAGTGTAGTGTTTGTCTCATTGCATCTGTATTTCGGTCGAAATACAGATGCGGGTGTGTATGCACAGTATCGGGGTTTTCCTGTAATTTATTACGGGACCAGTTTTCTGGAGTTGCCAGTTTGCTTTCCGTTTCGGCCAATTCCCATTGTTCCGTTCATTGGCCGAAGTTTGGTGGAGGAGGGTTTATTTGCATTGTTGCAAATAGGCAATTGTGGAAGGGGGTCTTTGCATATTTCCTTGTATCATGATGGCTCACCTTACCTTGACCTTGCTTGACTTTTTGACTTCATCATGGTTGCACCTTACCTTGACTTCTTGACTTTGTTTTCATGATTTCTTGACTTTGGTTGTGATGATGGGAGAGGAGATGGTTGTTGAGTGTTGGACTTTACAAGCCATCATTTTTCTTTGCATTATTGTTAAAGCCACTCTCTCTCTCTCTCCAATCACAACAAAATTTGGGGGGCCGGCCATACCTTGGACAAGGGGGTTCATTTCATTTGTAGAAGAGAAAAAATGTTACTCTCATTTTTTTCTTTGCATGATACATTTTTCCTCACCTCTCTCAAAGTTCTTCTTCCTCCACATAAGGCAACTCCACAATCCCAAAAAGAGA
Organism: Agapanthus africanus; assembly: GCA_030015575.1. Taxonomy (NCBI): domain Eukaryota; kingdom Viridiplantae; phylum Streptophyta; class Magnoliopsida; order Asparagales; family Amaryllidaceae; genus Agapanthus; species Agapanthus africanus. Next base: position 525,023,605 of record JASDDO010000016.1, read on the forward strand.
CACAAGCTCACTACATATTCTACAACGAACCTTGGGCACGTCGAGTAGCCGGCTTCGTGCCCGAGTTGCCTCGGCATTGAGGTGGGAGCCCGTAAACAAAGTAGGCGATGTGGTGCACTTCCGGCGACGAGGAGGAGACGGGACTTTTCCGCAGGAGATCGGGAGCATGACGAGAAGACCGGAGGACTTGGATCGTCGGTATATCTCTATTCCCATTCTTGTAGTTAGCTTAGACTAGTTAATGGTAACGATCCGGGTGGTAGTGCGCGGTGGTGCCGGTTTGCTAAGTCCGCAAATTTTAAGTTATTCACCGCTTCCGCATTCCGGCGTCGGATTGACGGCCGGGGCGCCGCCGTGCACTTACAGTGGTATCAGAGCCTCGCCATTAACTTCGTCTAGCTTTCGTTTGATGTGTTTTGCTTTTCCGATCGACCAAAATTCCAAAATCTATGTTTTTGTGCACATCAGTTTTCTGTTAAGATTTTTTGGTGTCCAAAAATTTTTCAGGTGGTCTCAGAATGATGTTCAGAAAGTTCTAAGAACTCTGGGAAAATTCGACTCACTGATCCCTCTTCCAGAGCGCGGAACAGCGGTCTCACCCTTCTATTGGGCCGCGGATCCGCCGCAACTTAGAGAGATCAATGGGCCAAAATTTCCCAGTGGGCTTCTGGGCTAGTATTAGGTGTTTTGGAATATTAAAATTGGGCCAATTATTTCTGTGAGTGCTACAGTATTGCTTGGGGGCCCACTTGTTAATTTTTGGTCAATCGGAAAATTTTAAACACATTTTTCACAGTATTTACATTATATCTGCGACCGTGAATGTCACTCGATCGGTAAATCCCGTCTAACTGCTATAGCCCGGTTAGACGGATTTGCGAACGTGACTTTCACGTTGATGTTCTATGTTTATGCTGTGATGTTGCGGATCGGTCGTGGGGGATAGCCTGGATGCAATGCTAGTACTGTGATGTTGTATTATGTACATTTGATATTGCGGGGCGAGCGTCCGACATGTGGACTGCCGTCACTGCCTGTTTGTATTATTATTTTGGGGCACGGCCTGGTTGCGGTCGATGTACCCGGTGTATGTATATTTTACTTTCTGTACTAGGATTGCCCCGCGGAGGGGTGCACGGATAGCCGGGTTCTGGAGGGCAACAAGCCCGCATCTCATGGCATTGAGACGGAGGGGGCTTCACTCTAGGATTGGCGGGCTATTCGCCGCACTCGTAGGGGGTATAGGTTTGACCCAGGAGGGATGCCCAAGTTACCGGATTCCGTGAAGTGCTGGGTGGTCCATTCACGGCGCTGAAGGGGGCTGCCTCGCTTCAGGTTTTGGCGGGTGACTTGCCGCGCCCGTAGGGGTCTAGGATTTCATTGCACAGGCTATCCACACGACCAGGGGAACGTCGGGTTTTCAGCGGCTCTGTGAAACCCGGGGATCCCAGATATCTGTATTGTTTCTGTGATGCTGTTCATTCTCTGTGATGTTGCATTTTATTCACGCCTTGAGCGAATATAATATATTGGTATATATATTAGTAGATGTTGTATATGTTTTACATCCGCACTAGTCCAGTCCCCGCTCTGTCGTTAGTAAGCTAACCTAACGGGTAATGACGGGACCCAGTGGCAAATGCGGATGGCATATACGTACATCAGTATATTTTCGTTCTTTGTGGTGTGATCAATTGATGGGACTGCATTGATTCGGATCAATGCAAGTTAAAAACAAACCTAATCTGATGTTGTTGGAACACTTTTCAAAAAGCTGTTATTGCAAGGACGTTTACTTTTGTTTTGCATCGTGGTATTCATTGGAATATCCTGCTCCTCAGTCGACGAGGCAAGGGCCGAGATCCCTTCACCGGGAGTGACCCCTTGGACAAAAGTTTGCGTCAGGGCAATGACTTCACTATAGCCGATTACTTTTGCTTTGCACCGTGGTATTCAGTTGAAATATCCTGCACCCCATTCTACGGGGAAAGAGCCGAGATCCCTTCACCGGGAGTGACCTCTTTAGCAACGGTTTTCGTCACTATATTTTCAAAAAGCTATTCGTTCCTTCGACGATATCAAGTTCATTACGTTAAAGGTTTTCGCCAGAAACCATTCGTAGCCCTCCGTCGTTTCATATGGGTAGTCAATAGTATTCAAGCTGTGTTTGTTGGCCTTAGTCAAGGCACAGTGTTTGGTAGCTATTGGGTATTCATATGTTGCATAGATAGATGCGTTGGTTTGGGACAGTCGTATAGCCTTGTTGGCCCTAGTCAAGGGCTTGTACGGGTGGATTCAAATTAACCTGGATAATGACGGGTAGAACTTGACATGTGACTTATGATTTGTTGGCCTTAGTCAAGGTCATAAGAGCATGGGGTAAAAATCACATCGGGAGTTTCAAAAGAACTGAAACTTGCCAGATATGCGCATACCATCTAGAGTGTGATGACGTGAGCGGATTCCGTCACGTTATCATGCGATGATAGTTGGATCCCGATTCCCACTGATGAGTTAGTTTACTCCTCGGGTAACCCCGACTAATTCTTCTTTCAGGTTTGGAGGAGAATTTGAGGTACAGTGGGAGGATTCCAGATTAGATAAATTGGTAACCATTCTGATCTAGGTTAGAGTGCACGCTGAGTGTTTCTTTTCTCTCTCTCTTTGGCAGCGACCATTGACCCGACCCTAAGACTTTGACTCAGTGACCAAGTTGACCGAACCTTCTTAAACACCGGCTTTTGGATTGTCAGAGTTGCAGACCTCATTGCCACTCCTACTTTTACCCTTTTCTCCGGGATACCCCGTATTGCTACGAACGTCCACTTCCATTGGACAAAACCATCGTATGGTTAGATACGAACTCGACAGATTTATTCGAGGATGGTTTCCGGTTCTGGAGAAAACGGATAGGATTATTCAGTTGTCTTTTCCTTTTACCCTCTCTCAGGTTACGAGTACTCCTTGGTTTAGGGGTAGCACACCTATTACGCAAATTGGATCGTCTTCTTCCAAACCATAGGCAGGTGCCGACCGGTAGGGAATGAAGAAAACCAATTAGCATAACGATGGTGTGCAGAAGGTATTAAGTTCAGACAAAGCAAGGGATTAGTAGGAGGGCAAAGTAAATTGCAACAGATATTCACGACCAAACCAAGTATCTCTTCGCCAATCCTAACATCACCTTTGTATTTCTCCAGGACACTCCGTATCACTACGAAGATCCACAGTTTATTTGGATATTCCATCGTATGGTTATATACGAACTCGAAAGGAACTTGTTCCAGTTCGGGGATGGATCCTGGTTCAGGAGAAATAGGAATAAAGTACATTCAGGTGTCTTTTATCTTCACCTTCTCTCGTGTTGCGAGTGTTCCTAGGATTGGGACAGTACACCCAATATGCTTATTGGATAGTCTTCTTCCAAACCATAGGCTGGTGCCGAACGGTAGGGAAGGAAGAAAACCATTTGGCCTAAAGGGGTGTGCAGAAGGTAAAGACTAAAGACATATGAAGGGATTTGGAGAGGTGGCAAAGAACTATACGGTTACAGTCGTGAATCTGGAAGAGGCATTACTAGGAATACCAGGATACCCCATCGAAACATTTCAATGTTTCAGTTTCACTGTGTACTGTTACTAGAAAACTGATTTCCCGATTAGATACTTACTCCAGGGTATGTATTTACCAGATACGATTCTCACATCTGTATGGTTTTACAGATGATGAGTGGGAGTAAGTTATTGGGAATTGGGTGATTATCCTCATTATATCGGGATTCGTTGTAATCGGTGATATTTGAGGAAATCACCTGGGTTGTTTGCCGGTCGGCAAATATTTGGTTTTGAATATCCGCTGTTATGCACCAATTTCAAATTGATATATCTGTACGTCTATTTTCATAGAGTGAGATATACCTTTCTGAAATTATGTCTACGACATTTACCTATATCAGTGGATGGTTAGGTAAGGAGCATTAAACAGCGGTGTAATTCTTCTTAACCATAAGTACAGTTTTCAACCTACGACACACAGTGAATGAGTAATCAGACTCAAGGGACTTTTACAGAGTATTGTATGTTGTCCTGAGTCCATCAGGACAGAGGGGATGGTCCTCGTACTATATTCGGTTTACTTATGACTCCTCTAATTTTTAGACAGGTGTTTCGTGGAAACACAGGGTCTGAATTTGGAGAAGTTATATGTATTTGAATGGAGTAGAGAACCAGGTATAGCAAGTATCGGGATTCTTCAAAGAGATCGAAGATGTAGATACTTGTGTATGGTGTTCAGTTGATAGTAATGATTAAGAGAAATTGCTTCTCTTTCAGGTTACTCATAATTGGAAGTATTCCTAAGTTGAGTAACGCTGATCTGGCCTCCTTCCATTTAGTTGACATGCACTGGAGACAGTTGCATGATTTGGATCTGGTTCAATTAAATCAGTGCCTCTGGTCCTATATGGGATATAGAACAGTTCATATCTTAACGATGTTAAGGTACGGGGAGTTGTCCGGTTTATGATTAAAACCAGACACTGGACAACTCAAGGCACGTTTCTGTAATGGCTGTTTGTGGGTTGACCCAGGCTATGACGCGGGTTGATTTTCTACCATCTGGATGAACAATAGCAATATTGTTCTAGACTCGCCACAGTTTTAATAAAAATGGATTTTTTCAGGAAAACAGTAGTGGGAGTATGGTAGAACTGGAAGTGATTCCAGAACCACAAACGATTACTGAAGATTTGATGAGGAACCTAAAGATTCAATCTGGATTGACATTCCATTGGCCACTCCGCAGATAAGGTGGGTAACTTCAGGCACCAGAGAGGTACTACGGTAGCCTCAAGGACGGTGACAGGGAAGTTCTTGTTTACCCACAATTGCCATTGCTGTTGTTCCAGGTTACGAGACCCGGCGGGAGGATGAGTATAGCGTCTTTCTAAACCAGTTTTAGAAGTGTACGTCTATATGACTCTGCCAGAGGGTTGTCGTAGTCAGTGGGAGCAGCGGAAGCATTGGTGGACAGGCTGCTTATGTCCATTTATAGACTAGAGCAGATGTAGCGGAGATAGATCATCTATTCCTGACGTGACAGTCATGGGTTTGACTTCATCAGAATAGGGGATGGATCTGTTGAGAAGGTAGTAGGGTGTGATATCCTGGTATTTGGATGATATACACAGAGTAGGAAAAGAAACTCCTACACTACGATCGGTTATACTTTGGTCGTCACACAGTTGTTTCTCCACAAAAGAAATGGATTTTATATCAGACATACTGGTTACTAGATCTATGGTTTTAGATCTAGATTTGGGTGGTTTCCCAATCAGGGTACTTGACAGCATTCTAAGAGTATTTAGGATGGACGACTCCTGGCACGGTAGTGTACCTGCAGGTAATGGAGTCACCCTCTCCAAAGGTGTCTTACAGACTAAAGGGGAGAGGGATGTGCATGATTGGCAGATCACTTGCTCAGGCAATTGAGTCAATCATGAGATGTCAAGTACCACACCAGATGTTGTTCTTGCACTAGATGCAATAAGTTAACATTAATCCAATCCTGGAGAAACAGTCGGAAGCAGTTTTAGAACATAAGTGGATGTTCTAGGGATATGATAACGACAGCCTCATTCGGGAAACAGTTATCATTCCAGGCTTCCAAGGTGACATGGACGACAAGGAGGTTGTCAGAGCTATAGTTTTCCTTCTGATGAGGGGCAGTATTTTGGATAGGTGGTCCAAGGCAATACTGAGGGTGGCATGGCGCAGGATACTGATTAAGTTCAGTTGACGATACAGTCTAAGAAGTTTGGATTTGGAGTTCATTTATGAGCTAGGTCCCATCAGACATCCAGACATATTCTGAGACAGGTATTGCTCTTTTCGGGAGATGGGTTTCTCCGCGAACATGAGATATAGAGAGACATGGATAGAAACAACAAAGCGGATCCACTCACTGAGGCTATTCCTCGAACGCAATAGTTCCGCAAACGAGCTTTGTGAGACTGACTGGTAGAGGAGTTGGGTGTTCGGTATCACACGGGCTGTGAGTATGCGACATCGCAATAATTAGCCTTGAGTGCAAGTGGGAGATTGTTGGAGATAGTGCCCTCAGAGTCAATTATTAGGTCACAGGTACATGATTGTAATGATTGAGGGAGGACCTATCCCGGTAGGACAGTCTTACTCGAGATGATAGTATGCTATCTGGTTTACCTTTATCATCGTGTACTGCTTTAAGTGACCTGACATGTCGCTATTACACGTTGATAGAGCCCCTAGGATTCTTGCTTGACCACCAGCAGTATGAGGGCGATCATATAAGTGGGAGCTGGGGGTCTACAAGCATATCCTTAAAAGGTCCCTAGTCGTGGGAGTTTCGAGACTGGGCATCGATACTCCATTAGTAGACTAGTGTATACAGTCGAGACCCCGACGAGGGGCGGTGGCCGGTCTCACAAGCCACTGGTGTCAGTTGGATCACCTAAGATGTATACAGGTGCTCATTGGGTTATGAGTACACCGGACAGGACTCGCCGGGAACATGCTAGTTGGTCATATACCAGACGTCAGATGGCAGTTCCCTGGTGACATGTGTGCAGGTTAGTTCATCGACCTGGGGATCGTCATTTGTCTCGTGTGAGTTCCCACTGTACTTTGATTACTACCCTACCACGGCTCAAAGGAGTCGTGCAAACAGGTTTTAGTTGGGTACAGTCCCGAGCCACATGGAGGCAGTGAGCGTATCTTCAGGGGTTCGTCTCTCCCGGTATTGGGGGTGAGGTCGTGCTGTGTCTAGGAGAGCCATTACACAAAGTCCTTGGCCAAGGCAAGGAGATTTACTGGTAGGTATTCCAGTAGTATCTCAGGGTGTTCTGGGCTACACTCCGACACGACTTGTACCGCTTTTGGGGGTCTGACTTTTACCAACCCCCTAGGCCCGCCATGCGATACTCATAGACGAACGGACCGGACTGCACGGATATTGTCACTGACAGGCTCAGTTGGGTGTCGGGGTGAGCTTCCTCATCGACGTCCCATTTGGTCAGTACCTGGTAGCCCGTCACGTATTGGCTTATACCTCTGACGTGCTAGTGGTTAAATCCACAACCAAGGTGTTGACGAGTCTTTAGAGTCCCCCACATTCAGTTACTCAGCTTTCGGGCGAAAGGTTGTAGAGGCCGTATGGAGATATGGCAAGGTCGGATCAGATACGTGCGGTATTGCACGGATCAGGATCGGACAGTTTGTACTATAGGCCGTATGGAGATATGGCAAGGTCGGATCAGATACGTGCGGTATTGCACGGATCAGGATCGGACAGTTTGTACTATAGGCCGTATTGGTGTATGGCAGGGTTCGATCAGATACGTGCGGTATTGCACGGATCAGGATCGAACAGATATTACTAGCCGGCTTTGGTATAAGCCGGATCCTTGTATAGTACAGTGTAGTGTTTGTCTCATTGCATCTGTATTTCGGTCGAAATACAGATGCGGGTGTGTATGCACAGTATCGGGGTTTTCCTGTAATTTATTACGGGACCAGTTTTCTGGAGTTGCCAGTTTGCTTTCCGTTTCGGCCAATTCCCATTGTTCCGTTCATTGGCCGAAGTTTGGTGGAGGAGGGTTTATTTGCATTGTTGCAAATAGGCAATTGTGGAAGGGGGTCTTTGCATATTTCCTTGTATCATGATGGCTCACCTTACCTTGACCTTGCTTGACTTTTTGACTTCATCATGGTTGCACCTTACCTTGACTTCTTGACTTTGTTTTCATGATTTCTTGACTTTGGTTGTGATGATGGGAGAGGAGATGGTTGTTGAGTGTTGGACTTTACAAGCCATCATTTTTCTTTGCATTATTGTTAAAGCCACTCTCTCTCTCTCTCCAATCACAACAAAATTTGGGGGGCCGGCCATACCTTGGACAAGGGGGTTCATTTCATTTGTAGAAGAGAAAAAATGTTACTCTCATTTTTTTCTTTGCATGATACATTTTTCCTCACCTCTCTCAAAGTTCTTCTTCCTCCACATAAGGCAACTCCACAATCCCAAAAAGAGACACAAGCTCACTACATATTCTACAACGAACCTTGGGCACGTCGAGTAGCCGGCTTCGTGCCCGAGTTGCCTCGGCATTGAGGTGGGAGCCCGTAAACAAAGTAGGCGATGTGGTGCACTTCCGGCGACGAGGAGGAGACGGGACTTTTCCGCAGGAGATCGGGAGCATGACGAGAAGACCGGAGGACTTGGATCGTCGGTATATCTCTATTCCCATTCTTGTAGTTAGCTTAGACTAGTTAATGGTAACGATCCGGGTGGTAGTGCGCGGTGGTGCCGGTTTGCTAAGTCCGCAAATTTTAAGTTATTCACCGCTTCCGCATTCCGGCGTCGGATTGACGGCCGGGGCGCCGCCGTGCACTTACAGGCATCGGGAGCGTAACTGCCGGTGAGATTCTCGCGCCTGCTACTGCGTGCCGCCGCCACTATATAAACCCCCATCACAGAGGGGTCAAGTAAGCTTTTTTTCATCCCACTTAGCCGTTACTCTGCTCGGATCTCGTGCTAACTTGATCGTCGGAGGGTTCTCGGTGGTACCAAACTACCCCGGGACTTCCTTACAGGTACTCGGCGCAAACTCCTCAAAACCACCAATCTCCTCAAAACCCATTGAGACCCACACGCAACAGGAGATCACCTCCAAGATCCACCGGGAGATCGACGGAAGGCAACATCTGACGGAGACCCGAAAAAGACCTCCATCAGTTGGCGCCGTCTGTGGAAAATAAACTCCACAAAAAACAAAGTTGGCCTTCCGATCTCCATCCACATGGCAAGCGATCACCCTGAAGATCCAGGTACCAGCCGCCGCCTCCCCCTCAACGGAGGCACGGATGAACCTCCTCCGGCGACCGTCATCAACGCCCTCGCCGGCCGAATAAACCGACTACAGTCCATCGTGGAGGCGCTCATCCGCCTCCAGAAGACTCTGCCCTCGTCGGCACGGCTGACCACCGGCAGGCTACGTCCCATGGCCACAGATCTCACGGGCCGATACTCTCTGAGGCCCGCTGGGCGTCCCGCGGCTCCACACCAAGATCCGCCGCCAGAGTGCCTCTCCTCGAGCATCCTCGCGACCCCACCCCTCTGAGGAGATGTCGGTCACCTCGCCTGTCCCCAGGCATGACCGACACCCCCTCCCTCGATGGGGTCGCACAGAAGGGGCTCACCACGGCGACTCGAGGGCCACCTCGTCCGGGGATCTGAGGAACCTCATTAAGAGGAACCGGGGCCGCGTCCAGACGCAGATCTCCCACAGCAGAGGCCAGGGATCACAAGGCGCTGAATCCTCGGGGTACCACGGCCGAATCGACGCCCTCGAGAAGAAGATCGAGGGTATACGCCGAGAAGGTCACCTTTCGGGCGACGGGGCTAAGTACGCCGCCGACTCGCTCACCAAGCTATTTACCGAGAGACTGCTCGCTGTTCACGTCTCCTCGCGCAACAAGCCCCCGAAGGTCTCTCTGTTCGACGGGAAAACCGACCCGAAAGACCATTTGGATGCTTTCACCGCGGGGATGGGCTTCCAGGACCATTCCGACGCCGCTCAGTGCAGAGCCTTCCCAGCCACCCTCATCCGCTCTGGTTGGGACCGGTTCCGAGGACTCGAGCCTTGCCCAATCTCGACCTTTGATGAGCTGGCTACTCAGTTCCTCGGCCACTTCGTCGGGAACCGTCGGCAGAAGCGCATGGTCGACCATCTCTTCATAATTAAGAGCGAAGACAAGGAGACGTTCAAAGCTTACGTCACCCGCTTCTACAACGCCCTCCTTGAAGTCCCCGAGCACCGGGACGAGACCGTCATCACGGTGCTCAGATCTGGTCTTAGGCACAAGGAGTGGTTACGCTCCTTCGCATGGGCGCAACCTAAGACCATGGCCGAGGTCAAGGCGTAGACCGAGCGCGAGGTCCAGCTGGAGTCCGAGGTGAACGCGAACCTCCCTCGAGCAAAACGGTCCGACCAGAAGAAGAGGGCTCGGGAAGAGAGGCCGGAGCGTCAGCAGCCCTATCACCCGAAGTTCCAGGAGTACATCCTGCTCAACGTCTCCCTCGGAGTGTTACTAGAAGAGGCCCAGGGCGAGGGGTTCTTCAAGTTCCCTCCAATCCCGCGTTAGGCCTCGAAGCGAACCCGGGGCCCCTACTGCGCCTTCCACCGGATGCTGGGCCATGCCACGGAGGATTGTAAGCAACTCTGGGACTACATCGAGGAGCTCATCCGATCAGGGCACCTTGCTGCCTACTTGAGGGACAAGCGGCAGGCCGACCGCGAGCAGGAGCAGCGTTCCCCTCCCGCCGAGCTGACCATCGGCCAAATCATGCTCGTTTCGGCAGATGACCAATCCGGCGCCCAAGGAGCCCTGTACCCGGCGCCGAGTACGGAGAACAACAAGCCTCCGAGGAGCTCGGGCCGCGCTAATAAGGTCATCTATTAGCATGTATTTTTTTTGTTTAAGGGCAATGTAAACTCTTCCTAGGGTCTGTTGTTAATTTAATAAAAGATCAATGGAGCATTGCGAAAAAGAAGGAAATGTCTTATTTATTCAAAAAGGTATTATGGGCTCCTCAGCCGTACATACAAAAAGAAAAAGAAAATTACAACAGCGGGGGAAGGGGGTGCAGAGAGCACTGCTCATGGTACTCAGTAAAGATCTCCGCGAGCCGAGACCTCACGAGATCCAGCCTCTGCCCTCGATTCCCCCCGCGCGCGTCGACCTCGAGTCTCAGTTCGTAGCACTCACGGACGAGTGCCACCGAGCGAGCCAGCCGACTCACGGAGATCAGGCCGAAGCGCTTCAGAGACCACAGCTTGGCCACAGCCTCATCATAGAGCTGCTCAGACAAGGGGTTGTAAAGCCCCGGCGACGCCCTCCAGATGGAGTGCATCAGCAGCTGCAGCAGGGGGGAGCGCCGGGGGAGCAGCCGGCCGAAGTGGTCTTCGATGCTCCCATAGACCAACTGCACCGTGTCCTCGATGCAGTTCTGGTCGTAGAGGTATACGTCTTCGAAGTGAATGATGTCGGGGATGGTAAAGAGAAAGTCTTCCATTCTCAACGATCTGTTTGTGAAGAAAAGAAGGACCAGCGCTCTCTCAGCTTTATATAGCCCACTGCGCCCCAAAGGAACTCAACAGTTGCCCGTTTTCGCCTAAAAAGTCGCTGCCACGCGGCGATCATTGAGCCTTCTCTGGCGGAATCGAAACGACGCGACTCTGGCGCTCCGCCTCCCCACACATTTAATGCGCGTGCTATGTGCACGTTCGCCACGACCATTCCTGTTCCCCATATATGCAACTGGATGGTCGGGCGAAACCTCATGAAGAATCGGCCAAGCATCTACCATGCTCGGCTATCCCTGGCCGGTAGCTTCCCTAAACGCAATGCCGGGGATCAAAGCCTTCGCCAAAAGGCAACCGCGCAGCTTCACTGCCCGGCTATCCTTAGCAGGCCTCCTACGGCTCCTCCAACGCTAAGGATCAAAGTCCTCCTTAGAGGCAGCCGAGCAGCTACCCTGCTCGGCTATCCCTGGCCGATGGCTTCCCCACTCGCAACGCCAGGGATCAAAGCCCTCGCCAAGAGGCAACCGCGCAGCTTCACTGCCCGGTTATCCTTAGCATGCCTCCTACGGCCCCTCCAACGCTAAGGATCAAAGTCCTCCTTAGAGGCAGCTCGACAACTACCCTGCTGGGCTATCCCAGGCCGGTGGCTTCCCTACTCGCAACGCCAGGGATCAAAAAGTCCTCCCAGAGGCAGTCGAGCCCGACCCCCGCTCGGCTATCCCCGGCTGGTAGCTTCCTACCACGACCGACAGGGATCAAAAGCCCTCCCAGAGGCAGTCGAGCCCGACCGTCGCTCGGCTATCCTTCAGGACAAAAGCCCTCGCCAAGAGGCACCGGGAAGTAACCCTGCCCGGCCAAGGGTCCTTGGTAGGCTTCTTACATCCCCTCCCGCGCTAAGGACCAAAGTCCTCCTTTGAGGAAGTCGAGCCCGATCCTTGCTCGGCTATCCCCGGCTGGTAGCTTTCTACCACAACCGACAGGGATCAAAGTCCTCGCCAAGAGGCACTGGGCAGCAACCCTGCTCGGTCCCCGTCCTGAAGGATCGAAGCCCTCGCAAGAGGCAACCGAGCGGCTACCCTGCTCGGTCATCTCCGGCTGGTAGCTCCCTACCCATGACGCCAGGGATCAAAGCCCTTGCAAGAGGCATCTGAGCGGCTACCCCGCTCGGTCATCCCCGGCTGGTGGTTGCCTACCCAAGACACCAGAGATCAAAGCCCTCGTCAAGAGGCAACCGCGTAGCTTCACTGCCCGGTTATCCTTAGTAGGCTTCTTACAGCCCCTCCAACGCTAAGGATCAAAGCCCTCGCAAGAGGCAACCGAGCGGCTACCCTGCTCGGTTATCCCTGGCAGGTAGCTTCCCTACTCACATCACCAGGGATCAAGGCCCTCGCCCAGAGGCAACCGCGCAGCTTCACTGCCCGGTTATCCTTAGCAGGCCTCCCACGGCCCCTCCAACGCTAAGGATCAAAGTCCTCCCAGAGGTAGTCAAGCCCAACCCTTGCTCGGCTATCCCCGGTTGGTAGCTTCCTACCACAACCGACAGGGATCAAAGACCTTGCCAAGATCAACCGAGCAGCTTCCCTGCTTGGTCATCCCCAGCAGACATCCCTCTACCCATCACATGCAGCGGATCCGAAGCCCCAACAGGAGACATCAGGTCTATCCAAGTCTGAGTGATCCCCTCTCAACTTTGGGGCCATAGAGATGCCTCCTTCTTAGCAGCACTTGGCAAGTGATCGAAGTCAACTCGACGAACGATCGCTAGACAAATAGCCGACCTGACATGGAAGCCCAACAGTGCAAGCAAGGATATTTTACGAGCATTCTTCACAAACAGAAGATAAAGTGCAAGCTGATGAAACAAAAAGCTTTACTACCAAAAGCGAAGTCTTTACAAAGGGTATTTTGGGCTCCCCAGCCTTACAGACTGCCCGGAGGCTTACAAAAATTCCAGAAGCGGCAAAATAAAAAGAGAAGGAAGACGGGGGCTTTAGGCCTCGGGGCCAGGCGCGACCTCGGGGTCCTCGATGTCTACCACGAGTCGAGCAGGGTCCTCGGCTACCTCCTCGTCAGGAATCTCCTCCCCCTGCTCATCGGCGTCCGTGAGGGGGTATTCGGCCCGGAGCTCTTCATCGGCGAACTCCGGCATTCGGACCTTAACGGTGTCGAGGGCCTAGTGCCAGATGCGGGTGGTGGCTACGTCTAGGTCATTGTAGAAGTCCTTCGACTTCTTGTAGCTCTCCACCGCCTTCGCCGCCTCGACCGCCGCCCCCAGCTCCTTCCGGAGGGTCCTCACCATCTTCTTCATGTTACCGGCGAGCGCATGAGCGTCCTCAAGCTTGACCTCGGCAACCGCGGCGGCCTCGCGGTGCCGGGCAACCTCCCGTTTCCCGGCCTCCACTTCGCCCTCCAGGGCGGCAACCCTCGCCATGGCCGCCTCCAGCTCTCGCTTGGAGCTCTCTTCCAGCAAGGCAAGCTGGTCCGCAGCCTTCAGCGCCGGGGCTATCACTTCGGCCTCCATGCGTAAGGCAAGGGCGACATGCTGGAGAACCTGAAAAATAGGAAAGAGGTCAGGAAAACGAAGGAGGCACCGAATCTCACAAACAACCGAGCACTTACCTGCACGGACTCCTAGGCGATGGACGCCATCTGGGCCCTGAAGGTCCCCCCGGGGACCCTACCCCCTGCCGCCTTCTCTATTTCGTGCAGCAGGCTATCTACGAAGGATAGCCCTAAGGGCACCGCGAACTGGAGGCCCCCCTCCACCATGATCGGCGAGGGTGGGCCCCGGGAAGACCTCCGGGAACCCCTCTTGAGTGGCTCCAAGGAAGAGCCGATCTCCTCCTTCGAGACCGGGTCCTCCAAAATTCGAGCCCGCTTCCGACCCGGTGCTCTGCTAGGCCCCGGGGTGGGATCCGCCCCCGAACGCTCATGGGACATGGCCACCGGAGGATAAGGAGCTGGGGCAGGGTTCGAATGGGAAGAGCTGGCGCCTCCAGCCTTCGTGACCGCCACTTCCTCGGTCCCTCCGACCGACCAACTCCACCGCTCGCAGGCGTAACCGCCACTCCGCAAATCTCGCCATGCACGGATTCTCCGCCGGCAACATCCCACGTTCTATGCCATCACGATCCCCATGAACGGGCGATCCGCTTATTACGCAGGCGTGACGTCAGGAGCATAACTGCCGGCGAGATTCTCGCACCTGCTACTGCGTGCTGCCGCCACTATATAAACCCCCATCACAAGGAGGTCAAGTAAGATTTTTTTTCATCCCACTTAGCCGTTACTCTGCTCGGATCTCGTGCTAACTTGATCGTCGGAAGGTCCTCGGTGGTACCAAACCACCCCGGGACTTTCTTGCGGTACTCGGCGCAAACTCCTCAAAACCATTAATCTCCTCAAAACCCATTGAGACCCACACGCAACAGGAGATCATCTCCAAGATCCACCGGGAGATCGACGGAAGGCAACATCTGACGGAGACCCGAAAAGGACCTCCATCAAATCCCATCTCTTTTCCAAAAAAAATTCCCATCTCTCTAAAATAATTACTCTAAATCTCTAATAGTATTGGCAATTTCCATCTCTCTAAAGAATAGAAACTCCGATCCGATCCTCCGACAGTCCAACTCCGAGTTTTCAAAACCCCTAGCCTCCGATCGACCCATTCTTCTCTCTTTCTTATTTCTTGTTTTTAATTTATTATTTCTACTCTAACACTCTTTTTTTAATTAGTTAAAATATTGATATGGAGGGTTCATCCGATAAGCATCAAACTCAAATTGCTCATCCCGAACGACAAGCGGAAGAATTCACCCATACATCAAGAAAAGCTAAAAAAACATGCGATTACTAGTGATGTTTGAGATCACTATAAAATTGAATTTAGGGACGGTGTTAGATACGCCGTTTGCAAATATTGTGGCAATACATATAAACACAAGAATGGTGCCGGTACCGATAGTTTGAATAAACATGCAAAAAAACACTAAGAAGCCCCGGCCGGTTTCTCCACTACACAAACACAAATTGATTTCGCTGGTCAAAATCTTTTTCAACATAATCATGATTTAAATGTTTCTAAAATGACAAGATATGTTATGGCAAATGAACAGGTTCTCGGATTCGGAGAAAGCGCAGATTTTGAGTTGTACGTTCAAACGGTATTGCAACTGGCATTCAAAATGGTTATGAGGACTACGCTTAAAAGTCGTTGTTTTAGCCTCTACAACGACGGTAAACCGGTATTGATTGCTACTCTTGTTTCTTCAAATACCAGTATTTTATTAATTTCTGATATTTTGACAGATGGAAGAGAACTTTCCTGAATCTATATTACTGCATATTGGATAGATTCTGACTGGTTTTTGCAAAAAAGAATTATTGCTTTCAGATAATTTCCATACCCACATAGTGCTTTTCATATAACTTTTGAAATTAGATGTATTTTAGAAGAATATCATTATGTAAATAAATTTTTTCTATTTCTTTCGATAATACTAGTTACAATAATTCTGCTATTGCTGAATTTATTACGCCATACAAACCAATTTGCAGTGGTCGTTTTTCTCATATTTGTTGCGCATGTTATATACTTAATCTTGATGTACATGATGCATATACCGTATGTAATATAAATATTTAAACAATTAAATATGCATGTAGGTTTATTAAAAATTCTGGAAAAAGAAAATCTGAATACAATACTAAATGCCTAACTGCAGCTGTAAGGCCGTCTCTTAAAAAAGATGTGGCCACTAGGTGGAATGGTACATATGATATATTTCGTACTGCATTAAAGACAACCAGAATTATAAGTAACATGTGGAATGAACAAATGCCTGTAGAAAACAACTCAATACTCGATCATTGGACGGCTGCAGATATTTTTAAAGATTTTCTTATGACTTTTAAAATAGTAGCCGAATGATTTTCTGCTAGTTATACCCCCACTTCTCATATTCTTGTCTCTAAACTGTATAATATAGTTAATTGTTTTGTTAGTTGTGTCAAAAATTCAGTACTGCACCATTCGATACTTACTATGCTAGCTGAGAGTTCTAAATATTTCTTTAAAGTTCAAATTATTTAATGTTTATATTCGGTAATGGACCTTAGAATTAAATTAAAAAATTTGGAGGCTCTTTTAAGCAGGATCCACACGGCCATAGGACATGGTGTAGATATTGATGCTTATGTTAGTATCGTTAGAAGTAATTCAGATGACGTGTTTGATTTGTATGTTGCACGATTTTCTTCTGGTAGAACTATTAGATCACCATCCTCAACCAGTTCACGTGTTTCGACTCCAGCTTTAGCACTTATTCAACAGAAAAAAGGCAAAAGACACGGTAGCCTCATCACCGGCATCTTTAAATGGTTGAGTTCGCGTGCTTCGACTCCAGCTTTAGCATTTATTCAATAGAGTTCTAAATATTTCTTTAAAGTTCAAATTATTTAATGTTTATATTCGGTAATGGACCTTAGAATTAAATTAAAAAATTTGGAGGCTCTTTTAAGCAGGATCCACACGACCATAGTGTAGATATTGATGCTTATGTTAGTGTAGTTAGAAGTAGTTCAGATGACATGTTTGATTTGTATGTTGCACGATTTTCTTCTGGTAGAACTATTAGATCACCACCCTCAACCAGTTCACGTGTTTCGACTCCAGGTTTAGCACTTATTCAACAGAAAAAAGGCAAAAGACACGGTAGTCTCATCACCGTCATCTTTAAATGAGGCACCTTACTCCCGCAGTATACGTCTTCAGATCCACAACAATATAGCACATGCATGTGGTTTCACCATGATATGATAAAGGATAGAAGTGTTATATAAACACTTTCTCATTTTTTGGTGTGGACAATGCGGGGCTAAAACCCACCATAAAAAGTTTGTACTTTTCTCTTATTTTCTGTATTTGCTCCAACAGGATGTTATTGTCAAGCCAATGCTTTACTCATAAGTATAATCATGCATATATTAGTCCTATCGGATATCTCGATAATATGAAGGAAATATGCTATGATTAAGTAAGCTACCATGATATCGGGGCTATGGTTAGGATTTTTCTACTTTTGTTCGTTCTTTCCTTTATCCATGAAAAAAGAAGACCCCAAATTCATTTTTCATCATTGACCTTATATGTTGAATCGCAGGTCTAAACTGTTCTTTGCATCATCAATGACATTCTTCTATGTTCGTTCCCCTCTGTCATATCAACATGCCATCACCATCGTACATCTTTCAATGAGCACCGGCACCGACAAACTAAGTTTTCTTATTGTTCCGCGTCTTCCTCCATGTTTCTCGCAGAACGACATTTGAAGTTCCACAGCTATCTCGTTTCCACGACTTTTCTCTTCTGCGTATAATCTCGTTTCTAGTAAAAGCGAGCTGGGCAAGGTCCGGCCCCAAAATCGATTCTTAACTCAAGTCTAAGCAACTCATGCCATATGTCTCTCTTGCTAAACCTATTTCCAAGATTATCTTTATGTTTTTATAGTTTGTTTGTTTGTTTTTATGTTTTGTATTCGAACCCACAATGTTTAATCCACTATGAGTTTCAGAGAAGTGCGAGAGATAATAGAGTTGTTATTGTTAAGATAATTAGTTTAGATTTTTGGGTTTCTTTCTCGGTCAACTCAATGGTTTGGTTTTAGACCAAGTATAATCATGTATATGTTAGTCGTATTAGGCATATTGATAATATAGAATAAATATTTTATGGTTAAGCAAGCTATCATTGATAACATGTTTTTAGGAAAAATTTATGTTTCTTATATAGATTAAGTGGGCTATTTGCCCGCAGCCTACCACTAAGCAAATCTTTGCCACAACACAGAATTATTTTTTAAAGAAAACTAAAATTTTTGAAATCTTAGAAAATTTCGTGTCATATAAAATTTTTGTAAAATTTAGCAATTTTCGTATGTTATAACAAAATATTGAAAACGAATAAAAAGAAATTTTTGATTTTGATATTTTTTAAAAGCTCAAAATATTAAAAAACCGAATAATACAAAAATGCTTTATTTTTGAAAATTTCATGATATTCTTGTGTCATGTACAAGTAGAATATTCATGTGTTATTATGTGCAAAATGTTGAAAATTTGAAATAAACTACAAATATTGGAATTTTTCTATATCTTGTGAAATTCATTCGTGTGGTATAACAAGCAAAATACTGAAAAACGGAAAAAAGATAATTTTGAGATTTTAAAACTTTTATGATTTCTGTATGCTATAGCAAGAAAAATATAAAAAAGCTAAAGAAAAATACCGAATATGCTAATCAATCCTTCATATGTTTTTACATGAAGTTCATAAATATAAAATATTACAGCTTATCGTATAGCAATAAACTTTTAAATTAAGGGACTGTTTGGTTGCTACATGTAGACGTAAATATCGTGGTTGCTACATGTAGACGTAAATATCGTGGTTGCAACATCATTTTTTTTGTTTTGGTTGGATGTAGTTGCAGCTTCATGCTTTGCAAAACAATAACAAACTTTTCAATTATCTTTTGCATTCCAACTCATATAATTACGAAAGCGCTTGCAATTACATGATTTTTAACACAATTTGTTTTTCCAACTACAAGTTTAAATAGCAACTACTTGAAACCAAACATTTAATTTATAATTCCACGTAGTTGAAACTGAACGGGTCTTTAACTACACCCGATCAAACAACTTTTAATATGATTTTTCTTGACATTGAACTTGACACTTATGCATTACCCATGAACCCTTGCTACTTATCCTTTTAAAAAAGGCCTTTTTATATACAGCCATAAAAAAATCCATATTTTCAAAAGCAACTGTCACAAAATAAAAAATTTAAAAACAACCACCAGAAACTTTCTGTTAATTAAATCAACCCATATGTTAGATCGACTCAGTTTCGACCCTGAGTTCGAGATAACCATATTTAAACCGGTGGAGTAAAAGTCCTAAATGCTTTCAACCTCACTATTTCTCAATCCTGGTTCATGAATGCCCAAGCCATAAAATTCCCTTCCAAAAAACGTCCTCTTTAAATCTTTTCTCAGTTCTCAAATCAATCTCTTTTATCAGTTTTCTCATACTCTGTCCCACTCTCCAAATTTTGGTGGTAGAAATTAGGGATCCCATTGTATATAGTTGTGTGGACTTTGCATGCAATTTTTACTGCATTCATGCAATTCCAAACAATAGCCCCAATTTATAACTGAAATCTTGAAATAATGTTTGAAGATTGGAGAGGAAGTTTTGGGCGTTGCATGGTTTCTCGTAAAGATACAGCGTGTTCAAGGCACAGCAATTTGAAGGATCAACAAGAAGGCATCACAGATCTTTACACAAAGAAAGCCTAAAACCCACCATCCAAATTGAATCTATAACACTAATTAATACAAAAAAGAAGAGAGAGATTTTCAAAGAGAATATATATGTTGGAGGGTCAACACAGTCTTTTTGACCCTTCTAACTGCTATATATAACGGAGTTAGCTTTCAAATTAACCTGAGCGTTGTATTTGGTTAGGTTAGTGGTTCTAGTGGTTGTTTTTGAAAAGACGGCTTTTAGGGATTGTTTTCCAAAATACGAGATTTTTAATGGTTGATTACCCTTTAAGAAATTTAAAAAGAACTTGAAAAGGCACCATTTTAAAACGGAAAATCACATATAAATCCTTGATCTTACATATTCTGTATATTACTCGTATATTATAATCCTACAAAATTGTATATTTTCCTGATAAAATTCTTCAACCAAACTCTTAACTTCTTAAGCAATTAAATTTTACATGCATATAGTTAACCTATGTATAATTTTAATATATATTTGGAAGTGGATTACACATGCAATTTACTAGCACGCTAATCTTTATAATTTACATGTATTATAATATAGTTATATCCATTCTATTTGAACCCGTCTTTTTAAAATATAAGAATGCTTCATATTTTATTATGCAACCAATACAAGAAAAAATCCAACATCTCTAAATATAATGCAAATCTCTATATCTCTCTATATCTCTATATATAATGCAAATACCCTTGGTTAGAGGTCCACCCTTCTCCTTTTTTTCTACAAAAAAGAAAAAATGAGAAAAATCCTCACCTCTCAAGCCCTCCGCATCGTCTCCCTCACCTCTTAAGCCCTCCACATCATCTCTCTCTCTCTCCTCCCAAAAAACAATCAATTATTTATTTAGAATCCTCCATATCATCAATTCTCTTTTTTTTAAATAAATAAATAAATAAATCTCTAGAACTCTCCACATCTCCCCCCTCTGCTCCCTTCTCAAATTTTTTTTAAACTAACACGTGCAACACACGTGCAGTGCAAATACTCTTGGTTAAAGATCCACCCTTCTCTTTTTTTCTACAAAAAATGAGAAAAATTCTCACCTCTCAAGTCCTCCACATCATCTCTTTCCCTCTCCTCCCAAAAAACAATTAATTATTTATCTAGAACCCTCCACATCATCAATCCATTTTTTAAAATAAATAAATAAATAAAACTCTAGATTCTCAACATCTCTCTCCCTCTCTGCTCCCTTCTCAAATTTTTTTAAATTAACACACGAACGCACGTGTATAAATTCTAGTTATTTATAAAATGAACACCTTCTAAATTTTATACATGTGCAGCGCAGGTGGAAAAGTCCAATGCAAATAATCTCTATATATAATGCAAATATCTATATATAATGCAAATACCCTTGGTTAGAGCTTCAATCTTCTCTTTTTTTCTAAAAAAAATTGAGAAAAATCCTCACCTCAAGGGCTTCACATCATCTCCCTCACCTCTTAAACCCTCCGCATCATATCTTTCCCCCAAAAAACAATTAATTATTTACTTAGAACCCTCCACATCATCAATCCTCTTAAAAAAAACAAAAATAAATAAAACTCTAAAACCTTCCATATATCTTCTCTTGAGGGCAACTCAAATTTTTTTAAACTGAGACGCACGTGCGTAACACCTTCTAAATTTTATACACGTGCAGCGTAGGTCGAAAAGTCCAACTCAAATAATCCAATTTAGCTGGACAGCCGTCCGACATTTCCTAGGCCAGTTTCACTCCAATCCAAGATCCGTTCATCTCAAAGCATCAGTGCATCGCCGACTGAAATTACCTAAAAAAACTCATTCAAACCTCCACCTTGAAAATCAACTCCCATTCTCATTCTCATTGACTCCCAAAATCCCCCAAATCAACAAAAAACCCTAATGAGCTCCGACTCCGAATTCGCCTCCTTCCCCTCCCTCTCCTCCCCCTCATCGCCGCCGCCTCCGCTTCCGCCGCCGGCGGCCGAGTCTCGCCGGCGCTGGCGCGACGTGTTCTGGCTCTGCGTCTTCATCCTCCACCTCGTCGCCTTCGGCTTCCTCCTCGCTCTCCTCGGCCTCAACCGCTACCAAAAGCCCGATCGCCTGAACATCGATCGCTTCACCAACATTACCGCTGCTGCCGCCGGCGGAGGAGGAGGAGATAGGCCGAGGTCGGAGCTGACGGAGACGTACTGGCCTCTGTACGGGGCCGCGGGCGGGGTCGGGGCGGTGCTGGCCTGGGCGTGGCTGGGGATGCTGGGGAGCAGAGGAGCGGAGAAGATGATGAAGGTCTCGGTTCATAGCTTGACTACTTACTTGGCTGTGATCAGTGTGTTTTGCTTTTGGGGGAAGTATTTCTTTTGGGGTGTTGCGTTTGCGATTGGCGCCGGGCTGCAGTTTTTGTATGTCATGTCTGTGATTGATAGGTAAGTTTGCCTATTCTTGATTTTAGTTTGGTAGCTGATTTTTTTTTTAGTAGGATTTTGGTTTGCATTTAACAAATTAATTCTCTGTTCATTGTGAAGTGATTGATAACAAATAGGTTCATAATGCTGATAAGTTAAGAGGAGTATACTTGAAAATGGTAGCCTTTTTTTTTTTCTTTTAAAGAAAATAATTATTGCTAGTTTGGTTGTCATTGTTAAAGGATTTGAATTGTATTGTTTAGAGAATTCCATCTTCACATGACGATAGTTATGCAAATGCAATCGACATTCATTAAAGTCAAAATACATGCTTCTTGGTGTTTCTGCTATGATCCACTCGGTGACATCGAACTCTCGTACTTGTGGAATTTTTTAGAATAATAATGTAATGTATAGCTCTCACATACTGGTGAGATTGATAAGAACAAGTATTTCAAATATCATCCCGTGTTCTTGGTGTATCGCCTGAAATATAGTTATTATAGCCTCGCCCCTAAGATAGGGATAAAAATTTATTTGTAGCCTTTTGAGTATATATTTGCTGTTATATTGTTTGACACATCTTTTGTATTGACAGATGCGACCTTAAATATATTACAGTTGTATTGAATACATCATAATTATTTTTTGCAGTCTATTCATACTAGATGTAAATATGATTGCATTGTAAATATGGTTTGTTCATAGTGATTGACAGTGGAATTGTGATCGAGTAATATCTAATTGGAACTTGTCACCTTGTAGTGCAGATAACAATGATGTACCTCAAACTAGCTAGATGCCTATATTTTGAACTTACTCTAACTTTAAATTAAACTACATTATCTGATCGCATTTCATGGATGTTTGAAAGCCAATTCCTAGTGATAACAAAGCACAACTTACCATGCGGTATGAGTTAATTAATTGTCCATATTTTTTAATTTTGTTTTGTCACATTATTAAAACGCTTGTTGTCTTTGAAATCCTTTACATGACTTTCAATAAATTATATGATAGTGAGATCTAGATATTTGAACTACCTTAAAGGTAGATGTATTTGTATGCATGATGAGCATGAAGTATATATGGAAACCCCAGCAAACATCCGATACTTATCCATTACTGTGAATCTGTGCTATAATGTCCAATGTACAATTCAATACAGAAAACATCTAACTGACACGAGCCCAATACCTTGGATATGAACTAGGTTCCCTATTACCACTTGTCTATCTATATACTGAATCTTGGATATGAAATAGGTTCCCCAATACCATCTATTTATCTGTATAATGATATAAGCTGGGTCTAGTGGAGGACAAATAACGATTTGTTGCCAGCATTTTCAGATCAACCCCGAAGGAAACGTTGGAAAAGAAGAGCTCAATTTTTTTTTTTTTTTTTTTTTATGTTAAAGAAGAGCTCTAGTTGTAATGAAAAGTCAAAAAACCAGAGGTTTCATAAAGTGCTCCTCTCTCTCTCTCTCTCTCTCTCCACCATTGCTAAGAGTAGAACTCAAAAGAAAATAATCCTTTCAAAGCTTTGCCGCCCTCCTCCCTCTCCATCCAATATCGAATGCAACAAGGTTGCAAAAAAAATCATGTAAGAGAGAGCCCTTCTGTTTCATTATATCCCAGATTAATCACAAATTATCAAAACTCTAACAGACCCCAACCTGTCTTCAATTCCCCCAAAACTTTGCAGCCAAATCCCTAATAAAGTCAACAAACAAAACATAAATTAAGGAAAAGGACGAAGAAGAAAATTCAGAATAAGGATCAAGCTCCAACGTGTTCTTCAATTTCCCCAAAGTTTTATTGCATCTGCAGATGACAAACATGGGGTGATCATTCTCCTTCACCATCTCAACAAGCTCTTTAATACTGGAAGAGGAGTATGGGTCTAGAGGTTGATGGCAGCGAAATTGGTAGAGAAGTGGGACTCAGCATGGAAGTTGGTAATTTTGATAGAGGAGAGGACAAGTGGGATTTGTAAAGGCTTAAGAAGGATTTGTTGAGAGCAAAATCAAGCCCCGAAGTTAATTTTTCAACAAATTGATGGGGAAAGCAGTCAAAGGTTAGACATAAATAATTCCCAAATCATTAATTGAGCTTCGAAGTTAATTTGTCAATCAAACGACCGGCTTTTAGAATTATACATTTTTGTGCAATGGGTAATATGGTTGCTAAGAAGTAATTGATTTTTTAATGTCTAACATTGCATTATAAATTGCAATAAATCTTATTATTAAGGAACCAAAACTAATGATTGCTTATGGAGTAGCTTTTTAGGTGTTTTTGGTTTGGGCGGTAAGTGGTTGTTAGCTGGAAGTAGCTTTCAACCAATGTTCTTAGAATTTACGGTTAGGTGTTCCTTTACTACTTCATATGCATAAGATTATTGGTCTTAAGGGATTTTTTTCACTACTCTTAATTGTAGCACTTTAAAAGAGGCTACCTTGATAAAAAAAAGTGCAAGGCACTCTAGTGGAATAACAACTAATAAGGGTCCAAAATCAAATTACTTGTTGATTTTCTTACTAACAATACATACATAGTAGTTTGATGAATAACGTAAGGTAGAATTATTGAGTTGACAAGAACCACAATTTAAATGAAAGAATTGTGTGAGAATGGCAAGTTAACCATCAAGCGAATTATTTTTAGAAACTTTTATTTCACATGAGGTCTCATAAATCTTTTAGGGAAAGAGTAAAAGAGAAGAAGAGGAAAAAAAGTTTTGCTTCCTTTTTCCGCCTTTTTGCAGTATATGCAAGTCTACGAGTACAACTATTTGCTAGTATGAAATGGTGGTGTATTCCTAAATTTTGGCACCCTGCAAGAATATACCATTGATCTAAACACCAATGTTTATCTCATGCTTTCTTCAATCTCACTCAAGGCCTGTGCATTACACGCACGGTTCCTTCCTGGTTTCAACATTTAGAGAGTTTAATTGGCATTGCCGCCTTTTCTTATTTAAATCTCCATTTATGATGGATTACGTGTACTGATGTTGTGTGTGTGTGTGTGTGTGTTTAAAGAACATCAGTATTTTAAGTTTGAGTGCTTATTGTTTAAGGATCTAAAATTTTGTTGGCTAGTCGGAAACTGATGGATATCTAGAAGTTACAGAGACGATTTTATATGCTAATGAGGATAATTTATGCAATTAACATCACTTCAAAGTCAAAACGACCAACCATTATCTTGCTTATAGGCTATTCTTCAAACAAACATCTCATTGACATTAAACACTTGTACACCATGAAGCGTTTTCATATGCTAGAGGCAATAACATCTGCAATTAATATACTGTGAACGTTGGAACATCTACATTTAACAGCTTATTGGTGATCCTTTGACAACGGCTCACTGACTTAACAGTTGCACATCGTGAAGTGTTCTTGATTCCATGGTATAAAAGAGCTTATGCATTATAAAGTGATTAAAAAGAAATAGATCCCCTATCTCCTTCTTTGGAGGGCATATAATTTGAGATAGGATATCCTGTACAATTGTACCATCCGGAGATTTTCCAGTCACCCCTTTGCTAAAACAAAACTGTAGTTTTAATCAGTCTTATACAACAACAACAACTGAGCCTTTTATCCCAAGCATATGGGGTAGGCTACATGAACCAACATGAGAATCACGCCGGGTCCAGCACATGAATCCTCTGTTTCCACTCACTTCTATCGAACAATATACTTTCATTGAGTCCTTTGGCAACCATATCGTTTCATATCACCTCCATCCATGTTTTCTTCGGTCTCCCTTTTGCCCTTTTGCCATTGCCCATATCGAGAGTATCTATTCGTCGAACCGGTGCTTCCATAGGTCTGCGTCGCACATGACCAAACCATCTTAGCCGGTTTTCCCGCATCTTCTCCTCCACGGGTGCTATACCAACTTTTGCACGAATATCCTCATTTCGCACCTTATCTTTTCTAGTGTTACCGCACATCCAACGAAGCATGCGCATCTCCGCTACGTGCATCTTCTGTGTATGATGCTTCTTAGGAGCCCAGCATTCTGTACCATATAATAAGGCAGGCCGAATAGCGCTCCGATAAAACTTCCCTTTCAATTTTAACGGAAAGTTACGATCACACAAAATCCCTGTTGCACTCCTCCATTTCAACCAACCAGCTTGGATCCTTTGATTAACATCACTATCGATCTCCTCATTCTTTTGGATGATGGAACCTAGATATCTAAACTGGTCGCTCGGTGATATCTCTTGCCCTTCCAATGTTATACCAATATGGTTTTGACTTCTCTGGCTACTAAATTTGCAGTGCATATATGCTGTCTTGGACTTGCTCAATCTGAATCCCCGAGATTCCAATGTTTGCCTCCATAATTCCAATTTGGCATTAACCCCTGCTTTCGTCTCATTTACTAGAACAATATCATCAGCAAATAGCATACACCAAGGTACCTCATCTTGGATAGTTCTAGTAAGCTCATCCATCACGATGGTAAACAGGAATGGACTTAATGCAGATCCTTGATGTAAACCAATAGTAATCGGAAAATCACTTGTTAAGCCGCCGCAAGTTCTGACATTTGCCACTACTTCGTCGTACATATCCTTGATTATGTCAATATACTTGACGGGGACCCCCTTCTTCATCATTGTCCTCCATAATACCTCTCTAGGTATCTTGTCGTACGCTTTTTCTAAATCAATAAATATCATATGCAAATCTCTTCTCCTCTCTCGAAAGCGCTCGACAAGTTGACGAAGCAAATGAATCGTCTCTGTCGTCGATTGTTCAGGCATGAACCCAAATTGGTTCTCTGTTATCTTAATATCCTTCCTTAGCCTGTGTTCAATCACTCTCTCCCAAAGTTTCATGGTGTGACACATCAGTTTTATTCCACGGTAGTTTGAGCAACTTTGAATGTCACCCTTGTTCTTGTAGATAGGTATAAGGATACTTTTTCTCCATTCATTTGGCATCTTTTTTGTCTGCCAAATCTTATTAAACAGATCTGTCAGTCATTTAACGCTATTTCTCCTAAGCATCTCCAAATCTCGATAGGAATCCCGTCAGGACCAACCGCTTTTCTTAAACCCATTCTGTTCAAAGCTTCTTTAACCTCAGGAAGTCTTATTTTACGCATAAAATCACGGTTTATATCTTGAGATTGAATGACAAGTCCATCCAAATTCTTAGTAAAGCTCTCATTGAACAATTTGTCAAAATAATCTCTCCATCTTTCCTTGATATCCTCATCTCGAACTAAAACCTTCTGATTTTCATTTTTGACACACTTTACCGCACATAAGTCTCTAGTCTTCCTTTCCTGCATTCGAGCAATCCGGTATATATTATTTGCAGCCTCTTTAGTGTCTAATTTCTCGTACACCTCCTTGTAGACCTTAGATTTAGCTTCCCGAACAGCTTTCTTAACTTCCTTTTTAGGCATTTTGTACTTCTCAAATCTCTCCACATCTCTACTTTTCTTCAAATCTTTATAAGAATCCCTTTTAATTTTAATAGCAGCCTTTACATTTTCATTCCACCATGATATGTCCTTAGATGGTGGAGCACCACCTCTCGACTCACCAAGTAGATCTCTAGCTACTTTCTTGATACAACTAGCCATTTTGTTCCATGTTTTGTCTGGATCATCTTCCGACTGCCAATCCGCTTCTTGTACTACACGATCTATAAAAGCCTTTTGGTTACCTTCTTTCAATCGCCACCATTTAATTTTAGGCTCTACCTTACGTCTAATCTTCCTATGTTCTCTTCTAAATCGAAAATTTAGAACTAAAAGTCTATGTTGAGTGGTTACACTCTTACCTGGCACTACCTTACAGTCGATACAACAAGCTCTATCTATTCTTCTCGTCAGAAAAAAAGTCTATTTGACTAGCACTTGATCCGCTCCTAAAAGTGATAAGGTGAGACTCTCTTTTCCTAAACCAGGTGTTTGCTAAGATCAAGTCATAAGATAAAGCAAAATCTAGAATCGAGTCACCTACTTCATTCCTTTGTCCGAAACCAAAACCTCCATGGATAGTAACAAACCCGCTACGACTAGTACCTACATGTCCATTAAGATCACCACCAATAAATAACTTCTCTCCACTAGATATACTTTGCACCACCTCGTCTAAATCCTCCCAGAATAGACGCTTACTAGCGTCATCAAGACCTATCTGTGGTGCATAAGCACTAATAACATTAAGGATCTCTCCACCTAGAATAAGCTTAACCAGTAAAATTCTATCACCTTTTCTCCTAATCTCAACTACATCCTCAAGCAACCGTCTATCTATGATTATGCCTACCCCATTACGATTTTTATCTCTACCTGTATACCAAAGCTTATAACCCCAAGGCTTTATGACTCTACTCTTTTCACCTACCCACTTAGTTTCTTGCAAACACATAATACCAACTCTCCTCCTAATCATCACCTTCACTAATTCTATTAGTCTACCCGTAAGGGAACCTATGTTCCAGGAAGCTAGACGGATCCTATGAAACCCTTGCTTATTTGTCACTACACCCGGGGTCCGATGTAGCGCGCCGTCTCTAGACGAGGACCCTTGCTTATTTGTCACTACACCCGGGATCTGATGTAGCGCGCCGTCTGTAGACGACGACCCTTGCTTATTTGTCACTACATCCGGGGTCCGATGTAGCGCGCCGTCTCTAGACGACGACCCTTGCTTATTTGTCACTACACCCGGGGTCCGATGTAGCGCGCCGCATCTGGATGACGACCTAGAAGCCCTTGCATATTTAACACTACACCCGGGATCCGATGTAGCGCGTCGCTGAGTAGGGGACGCCCCAACGATATTCTAATTATGGTTCATGTCATAGAATGTGACAAAGTTTTACGTTGGCTGTCACAAGCCTACCATAACCCTCACCCTTTCTCATCCGGACTTGGGACCGGCAACGGTGGGTTTTTTAAACTAAATGAACTGCAGGAATACTATATACTTGCAGCTAAGCATTTTATGGCCGGTTCTATGATCATGTTAAAAATCTTCATTTTTATATCTACCTTTAGAAACTCG
The DNA here is from genome assembly GCA_030015575.1 of Agapanthus africanus. NCBI lineage: Eukaryota > Viridiplantae > Streptophyta > Magnoliopsida > Asparagales > Amaryllidaceae > Agapanthus > Agapanthus africanus. The sequence goes on from JASDDO010000016.1 coordinate 525,052,516, forward strand.
GCATTACTTCCCTGTGGCATGATCCAACAATGACATTTTCTCTCAATTTTCTTGTTCCCCCTCTCAATGTTTCTCTAGGATTCCCTTCACAATGCTAGTGTTGCAAAAGGCTGTAAAAATGGTTTGGGGCCTTCCTGAGGTGATGCGAGTATCCTATGCCTTTCTACTGGTCATGCTCATTTGGATGGCTTTATGGTCATTTGGAGTATCAGGTGGTGTTGCTTTGAACATGGATGATGGTGGATGCTGGTGGCTTCTTGGGGTGAGCTGGCAAGTTTCTCTTTTGCTGCAACTATTTATGTTTTCTTTTATTTTTTTATAAAAATTATAGACCGTGACATGATGCAAGCGAGATTTGAACGCCATACCTCTTGCTCAGTCACTTTTCAGCAAGAAGCTTTACCATTGTGCTATATAACTACGTCTTGTAGATTACATTCTTATTGCCTGCTACTATATCTGCAGGTTTTCTCGGTGAGTTTATTTTGGACTGGTGCTGTGCTCTGTAATACGGTACATGTTATAGTCTCTGGCATGGTTTTTCTTGTACTTATCCATGGTGGTCGGAGAGAAGCTTCAATGCCTTCAAAACCAATATTGAAATCATTGCGTTATGCAGTGACGACTTCTTTTGGGAGCATTTGCTATGGATCACTTTTTACAGCTGCCATACGAACATTGCGCTGGGAGGTATGTTTATCAACTGTTATATATTTGATCTTTTGCATTAGATTGGCTAAAAGAGTTTCTCGTGTGTTAATCACTATTTTTCTGATTGTTTCTGTATAAATTTTGTTTGCTGACTATTCTTTGTACGTCACATATTTTCAGATCAGAGGAGTTCGATCAAAAATAGGCAACAATGAGTGCTTGCTTTGTTGTGTTGACTTTTTGTTTCACCTTGTGGAGACTCTAGTTCGTTTTTTCAACAAGTATGCATACGTTCAGGTGTGTACAATTTTTTCGCTTACTCTTCTTTTGCATATTCCCCCTTTATGCTTCTGAATACACTAATCTTTTTTCCCCATTTATTTGTAGAGCTACTAAAGCCCACAGTTCCTTCTGAGCCTCAATATTTTTTGTACATGAATCTTACAATCTTTTTCTGTGGCATACTGTTTGTTCCTATCTATATGTTTGATTTGGTCGAAGCAATATTACACTTCCTTTTCGTTTTGTGAAAGAAAAAACTAATTGCTTATGCAAATCCAATGGTGTGCCATACAAAACATAATTTTCAAGTAGTTACCCTATAAATTAAGAAGTCTGATGGAAGATCAACAGGTCTTAAAATACAAATCGACCCAATGAATGAAATTTACTAGCTAGAAGATAAAAAATTTCAAATTCTAAGACGATTCAGAAGAAAGATCTCCAGTTTGAGATAGGCAGAATGAACCATTTAGGGAGCCATGCTTGTTTCAAACTTCCCAACAGGTGGTTGCTATTTGATTCTTAATCAGCATTTTTGGGGCATGTACCATTGCTTGTTTTTCTGACTTATGATCAGAGTCATGGGGCAACTACTGGAGTTTATGGTCAGTTTAAACTTTTTGACTCTATTTTTCTCTCTAAAAGCCATTTGCGCGAAACTGCATCTGGTCTTTGCTTATAATCCATGCACAATTTCTCTCGGCGCAGTTGTAATTCTTTTGGTTATAATGTGAAGTATAATGGCTTGCGTTATTACTTGAACCTGTTTCTCACGTCTTGTGGCCTACGGGCTTAATATATCACCATATAAGACTACTATATCTCGTGATAACACCATTAGACAAATTGACTCTTCATAATTCTTTTAATTCAGATAGCAGTTAATGGGAAGGGCTTCAATCACTCAGCTAGAGATGCCTGGGAGTTGTTCCAGTCCACTGGCATTGAAGCACTTGTGGCTTATGATTGTTCTGGTGCAGTTCTCTTGATGGGCACTATTTTGGGTGGTCTGATCACTGGAACTTGCACTGGTGTCTGGGCATGGTATAAATGCAATGATAAAGTGCTTATGATTGGATCCACTGCCGCATTGATGGGTATGATCCTGGTGAGTAATCCTTCTCACTTCTTGGGCTTTGATGGACTACAAGCCACGTGCTTTTTGTGCCTTGTATGTTTGAGGCAGTTTATGTTTCGATGCTGGGTTGTTAGTTGCTGTATAAACTTATGTTTCATTACTTTAATGAAGCCTCATGGCTTGCCTCTATTCTATCCTCAAAAATAAAATAAAATATGGTACTGTGGTTTTCTAAAATTAAAAATTGAAATAGAAGACCAAAGAAAATATGCATGTGTCGTAGTTTCCAAAATACGCAAATATATGAGGTTAATTGCACAAAAACCCCTTGTAGCTTGCCATGTACAGCATTTATTCCCCTCGAGCGCTCTAATAGTGTAGACACCCCCTTGGCCCATTGCCTAAAATCCTAAAAGAAGGCTCAAAATTCATTTTTAAACAATTCAAATGGTTGCCTGGTTTAACTCTAGAACCTATTTTTTTAAAATGTTATCGAGAGTTAGAATTTGAGTGTTTTTAGGGTTTTGACCAATGAACACGGGTGTTCGTGCTAATTATTAGTTGAGGGGTGTATAAATGCTATACTGGGTAATTATATGGGTCTTTCCGCAAATCAGATTATATTACAAACCGAAAAGTCGCATTTTTGAAATCTCTGGGAATGGATAGAATTTACCGGTTATATTGAACCTGAAATGGAATAACCCCTCTAAAACCTGAATCGGAGAATAAGCTACAATGTCTTGCTTATAATTTGTATTCTGTATAGCTGTTAAGATAACTACTGCTAAGGTCTACTTTTTTTTTTAAAAATCAGGTGGGGGTTGCACTGGTGGTTGTAGAGAGTGCGGTGACAGCGATATACATATGCTTTGCAGAGGACCCCTCCCTGATCCGCAGATGGGACAATGACTTATTCATTCAAATGTCCGAGTCCCTCCACCAACGATTGCAGTATCGTAGTGCACGTGCCCGGCTTAACACCGGACTCGATCATTCATCATCAGACATAATACAAACACCTTCCCTTTGAAACAAACACTCAAAACTGTAAAACTCCAATTCTAATTTATTTCAATATCAAGTCATCTTTATTTAAATTTAACCATTTCATTCTACAAGTTCATATTACCGTTACAACTAGTAATTAAGAATTCATCGAGTTGCTTTTGTGATTGTGGTTCTTCATCGTCCATTTCATTCAACAAGTTCATATTACCGTTACAACTAGTAATTAATCATTCATCGAGTTGCTTTTGTGATTGTGGTTCTTCATCGACCCAATAGGCGATAGCTAGCGTGTGGCGCCCACCACAAGCAACAAATCTGGCACACCATCGGCCATGAGCATTGCTTGCGCGATCTTTTGGTGGAGGAATGCTTATAGGAACTTCCATTGGGTGTCCTGTTGTCATTTTCTTCCCATATCCAAGGCGTCCGTGGTCCCCACGTCCAAACTGTTGAATTAGACCCAACTGTTATTACGTAATCATTACACAAGCAATATAGCAGTGCAGAATAGACATGAAGTACTTACTGAAAACATTCGCCCATCGCTTGTGCATGCAACCGAATGAGTGCCTCCACAGGATACCTGAATATGACCAGAACAGGTAATTGAGCTTTTAGTGAGGATATATGTAGCATTGATGAACCATTGAGCTCTTGGTGAACAAACGTTTAGCCAAGGTCAATGGAATTGTGAAAATAACTAGGTGAAGTTAACCTGGACAATATCTTCTCCCACGAGGAGCTGAACCTTTTGAGGGACCATTTTACTGCTCTTGTCATTGTCTCCAAACCCGAGCCTCCCATGTTCACCTCTTCCCCATCCATATACCTAAAGGCAAAGAAGAAAACATTTTACAGCATGAATACAAATGATTCATCGAGCAATATCATATATAAAATGCTGATATTTTATAACCAACCCGATGCCAGCCCTCGAAAATCAAAGGGCAGAGCTTGCCATAAACTGTTTGCATTAACATGCATCTTTTGTCAGTCAAACATAAAGAAAATGTTTATCCCAACCAATTAGCTTTTTAATGTACTCAAACTTGCTCATATAACCCTACCATCTACAAAGTTCCATGGTCAAAGACCTGCATGCCAAGGTATTTCTTTTAGAAACTCAACACAGTACTGATCCAAATCCACCGTTGCCGGTCCCAAGTCCGGATGAGAAAGGGTGAGGGTTGTGGTAGGCTTGTGACAGCCAACGTAAAACTTTGTCACATTCTATGACATGAACACAGTACTGATCCCTGCTTTCTTGAAGTTCGTGTTGATGTTGAACAACGGTTATCAATAAAAACATAGCGCAGGAGTTCCATTTTTCCATGAGCAAAGGGAACATGCAACTCACATTGTGCAACTTTGTAATCCCCATTAATAAAAACATAGCGCAGGAGTTCCATTTTTCCATGAGCAAAGGGAACATGCAACTCGTATTGTGCAACTTTGTAATCCCCATGCAATATTTGTCAAACCACAACCTTATATTTCCAGTCACTCTTCCTAAAATAGTTATCTGCATATTGTTGATGGTTCTAGTTCACCTGATGCTTCAACGACTAAGGGATGCCGTTTAGTCATATGTTCTTTTGACTCCGCGATTTTACACTTTATGCAGTTAACATGGCGACAGTTTTCACACAAATTTTGAGGCTTAATACCATGTTGAGTGTTATTAACTGAGATCCAATTTTGGTGGAGAACATCTTCAATTATGTTCAATCTACAATTGATCATGATGTTTTTGTTGTTTCGATAAACTTGTTTTTGAGGTCTAACTTTGTGACATGAACTATATTGAGCAAGCCGAAAAGATTGCATACCCCTCCATCATTGGTCAGTGCAGTGGAATGCCAACCTCCAGCAGCAATATCAACCTATACATAGAAAAATTTATCAAGGCCGCATATTGAAATCTGCACACCATTAAAGCCATTGGAAGCATATTTATTTAATTACAAAGCAGGCAGGAAAGATCATGGCTCATGAGAATGCTAGGAAATGTAAATATAATGCGGAAGATAGAAGAACTTCCAAGACTGCAGCTGCAAGGGATTGTGTTTTGATTTAGGGCCTGTTTGGATGACCGGAGGCACTGGAAGTGACTAAAGTACCTCGAAGTAACTTGGGGTACCGGAAGAGACTGAAGTACCCTAGAAGAAACTTCTAAAAATTTGTCATGGAAGTAGACTACAAAGTTACTAATAGTGTATGTTTGCAAATTTTTGGAAGAAGGAAATATATTATAGAATAACTTCTTGTGCTTTTTTCATGAACAAAATAAACAAAACTATTTGAATATGCAGTAAATCACCTCAAGCTAAAGCTACAAAAAAAGTCAATACATCTTTAACAAATAAATCTCATTTCCCTCTTTCCAGTTATCCCAAAGATTCAGATATGCAGGAAGTTAAATCAAGCATCTTTCCAAAAACCAGGACAATAGAAGGCACTTGGTGAATATATGAAGCAAAATGGTCACGAGTTTCTATTATGCAGAAGGAATAAATTTTAACTTAATTAGGCGATAATCTCGAAAAAGGAAAAATAAAATAAAAGAGGCAAATTCAGTTATCGAAGATGGACCAATGTGAGACCAGATAGCCCTTGAACTGGAATAGGTTGTGATCTGGGTTGGGTGTCCCCTGTCCCGAGCTGACCATACTCATTATTTCCCCATGCCCATAACATCCCGCTCTCTGTAAGTGCTAAGTTATGAAACGCACCGACCGCAATCACCTTCACTTTCTCAAGGCCTTGAACTCGTACAGGGGTTGATATCTGCTTACTGAGAAAAATAGTTCCATCGATAAGTTCTTCGGAAACAGATGGTTAAGAAATTTCCACCCAAAAAAAATAAAAATTGTGAGGTTAATGGAAAGAAAAATACATGTCTCCTGGGGGCCACGGTTGGCCCCAAGTCCACACATGACCATCTTGTGTTAGCACCACAGAATGTGTGCCTCCAGCGGCTACCTGAAACATTAGAAACAAACTTGAACAGTGAGGGTTGCAAATTGAACCTGCATGGAAAAGTTCTCGATATGGCGATCCATTCAATTCATTCAACACCCACATATTTAGCTTTTTGAGACAATATGTACTGATTCAGGACTGGAATAGTCAAACATGAACAGTGTATTGCTCGAGCAAGTAATCATTGAAAATTTTAAAATAAGAAACCGGCTTCAATGCCAACTACGAAACATTTATGTCAAATCTTTGGGGTTGGCTATATGAATTCTTTTTCACTGTTCATCTCCATTGACGGTCGTCTCCTATGTTATATTTACAGCCTACAATATTCAAATATCCTTTTCATCCATATTTGTTTAAATTTACCGCTAGCTATACATGCAATAATAATGGATCTTTAGAGGATAACCCTAAAATGCGCCATGCTTAGCAGAGTTCGCTGTTCTGGGACAAAGTAGAATTTGAGACTGTTAGCATTGTGTTCATCAAAGACAAAGTGACGATTTCAACCAAAGGCAAACAACAAGAATTCGAGAAGCAGAACTGTTAATGAGACTATGGAGAACCATTTCTAAATAAAGTTTGAGGTATAGTAAGTTCTATGGTGATCAATTTTGCTGATATGTCATAAGCAACGAAAGAAGACGATTACAAGACAACAAAAGAACAAAATATTATGACAAGGGATCTTAAAGCTTGCTCTCACATCACTTGTAGGATATCATAGAATTGATCTTGAAATAGGAATCAACACGGATGACCAAAATAACTAATTATGGTTCTTGTCTGATAGCAAAAATGATGAACTGTTCAGATGCAGAAAATGTGCATGGTCAACCACACTCACACTCCAGAGATAAGTTGTCAAAATAGATCGAGTGATGACATGTTCAGATGAAGAAAACGCGCATTGTCAAGAATTTTGAGATATATGGAAATCAGGGAATATTTCCTTGTTGGTACAAGTGATGCTGTTTCTTCTCTGATAGCAAATTAACAATTAATAACATAAGAAAGTAAAGATAAGTAGATAAAAATTATGAGAAATTTAGAAGCACGTTTTAATGACTTGTAAGGAATCATAATACCCAATAAAATCAAGTGTGATAAGGAGACCAGGTGTCCATAATCAAACCATCAAACAAATAATATATAACCTAATTGATATGTAATAAGTCAAAGCCAATAATACGTTATAACCAAAGTACAAACATGGACACTGATAGCAAGTTATAACACGTGCTTTTTCTCCCCAGGTCTCATAATCTGTCATAAATCCTTCCTTACCATAAATATGCTTCAAATAGTATCCAAATAATCAATTTTTGCCGCGCATATGGTTTATGCATATGCATATGCTTTTATGCCATAACCGGCCGCACTAGGTCAGTTTTTACATGGCCACGTATACACTGTGTATTGTGGATTACAGCACTGTTCTTTACCCAAGTATATGCTTTGATCAGTTCTTTTCGCCATTCATTCAAATTGGTAAGGCTGGCTTCCAGTATATTTGACATTGTAGTTCACCTTTTATTCTATTATTTTTCCATTATCTTTTGTGTCTATACTTTTGCTAGTGTTTCTTAAAGGAAAAAGAATGGTCCCATTAGAACAATTCTACACACTGATGCATAAACACCACTAACACTACTTGAAGAAGGAATAATGATCTTCTTATCATGGTTCCCACTAGTGAATTGCTTCCAGCTTTACTTCTCCGGAATTTATCGAAGGAATCTATTCATGCAGAATTTGTTCTGATTACCTGACGAACTGAGAGCTTAGGGGCGCATCGTTGCGGAATAGCGATATCCCTTCTCAAAGCCTTAGTTCCGTCTTCTTTCCTCTCCGGCTCCTCTCCACATTGTCCATACTCGTTCCCACCTGTGATTTTACAAATATAAATCACAATCAAATAGGATTGAATCCATTAAATAGGGTATACTCCCAGAATCTAGAAATTGAGTATGCAATGATTTACCCCATGCATATGCTCGTCCTTTATCATCTACTGCTAAGCAGTGCCATCCGCCAATAGCTGCCTGAAATGGCAATACAACGATTAACACAAAACAATCAAGAGTGAACTGCATTAACCGAACATAAGTAAGGATAGACCATAATTCGGTATTTACCTGAACAAGTTTGACATTGGAAAGGGCTTTTGCGGGACCAGGAGCGCTTTCTGTCTTAGTTTCCGGTGGTTGGCCCAGTGTGCCCCTCTGGTTCCAGCCCCATGTAAATAGCTGCAAAAATTATGTTTTCCTTCTCAGCGTCGTCAACTAAACGAAATATAAGAGTAATAACGAAGGTAATCAGCATCGCTATCATCATCATCTCAGACCTTGTTTTGCGTTGAAGTTGAGTTAAGATAAATGAAGGTTTGTTTACTTTTCTAAACTTAACTCAAAATTCTTAACTAGCTTATTTCTGCAGGATAACTCGAGTTATATCAACCAAAATGTTGAGATACTGGAGTAGCTAAAGGCCATACAAATCTCATTTATGTTAAATCCAACAAGAGGGAAGAAAACCTTTCTAGAGTTATGATAACCCCAGAGCCAAACAACACATTAAAGTTCGATTTATATGTGGAGTTAGAGCATCGCAATTGTAATTTGGAGTTTTGGTAGCATACACCCAAATCCAAACAAAGGTTGTGTCTTCTTCCCTTCAACACGGTCCTATGAAACATTTGAAAAGTTTAGAACTAGTTGGCAACATAGTGTAAACTATTTCCTAATCAGTAAATTCTTGGCTAATCAAACCAGGAGAAAAAGTGGGGACTCTCTCCAAGATTGGTCAGAAGGCCAACTCTTCACTACTTATTCCTTTTTGATAATCAGCACTATCCATATTAATCATGGCTCAAAACATATGTACACCAATTTCCATATGTTTTTTTAATATTCTTTAAACCGATAAATTTGCGACCCTTGGATGCAAAAGTGCAATAAGCATCAAAATGACACAAATATATTTATATTGACAGGAAAGGGCATAATATAATCCAATAAGGCATTGGTAACCTATCCTCCAAATTTTTGAGGAAACTACGTCACACATTCAAGTAAACAAGATACGATACATACGCGGCCATCATCGCAGATAGCGAGGGAGTTTCGGCTGCCGGCGACAACCGAGGCAATGGTATAAGGCTCAAGAGATCGAATGGCGGAGGCCCATTCTTTCTCTTCATAATCCCCCATCCCCAGTTGCCCATCTTCACCTGAACCCCTACAAAACAAATCAACAAAGGGTGAGGTCTAATTGGCATTGCATCAAACACTTGTTATACGATGTTGTAGTTACCATGCAAGAATGATGTGGTCTGTTGATGGAGCGTTGTTGGCCATGGCGAGCTCTAGAGAGAGAAACTTTCGAGAGAGAGAGAGAGAGAGAGAGACTGAAAGAAAAATGATTGGCGACGCAGAGAGAGAGAGAGAGAGAGAGAAGGGGATGCGTGGCCTTGCAGAATGCTAATGCAAAAGAAAAAAAATCCCCAACTTGATAGTGGAGGGTCAAGATGGAGTCATAGTCTGACAGCACTTCGACTCATTTACTTACTGCCTTTTATCTTTATTTCTGGGCGATTGGGACCCACAGCTACCATTTTGGGCCGATAGAATGAAGGATTTGGTTCTTTGATGATAAATATTTGGGTTTGGAGATTGGACACTTGGGTGGTGGGCCTCCATTGGATTTTTGGATTGATTGGTTGGGTTTTTTGGTTTATATAACTACAGAGAGGTAGAGAGAGGGAGAGATTTTTTTATAAAAAGGTACTAAGCCTACCAATCCGATATGCTTCACGCAGGTTATCAGGTTTGTTGGTGGTTACATAAGTGACGTAAGAGTTCAAGTTTCAAAAGTATGGTATAGCTATATCTCGATCACCACTACATTAGCGTATATGCAATCTACCTGATTGGTGAAAATACTATTTGTAACAGCCATGTTGTGTGTTGTGAAGATATCTTGTATATCGAGACTACACGCTATATTTAGGTTCAGACGTCTGTCAATCAAGTTGCGGAAATCCAAAGAAGAGACAGATTTCTGACCCATAAAAAGTCAAACGTCTGAAAGTGCTCTGCTATTTTTCCAAAGAGAAGACAAACGTCTAAGCTTATGTGCTTCACACGTCTGTCGACTCTCTATCCAAACGCGAAGATTGAGAACAGACGTCTGACTTATTGAGACAGACGTTTGTCATCGAAATCTATGCGTATCAGGTTTCGATTTTATCTCGAAAATTAGGTTTTTGGTGGCAGTTTCGTAATTATTGTATTCCTATTTTATATCAGATTTATAATAAAGTATAAATAGGATGCTAGGATTAAAATTTAAAGGGTGCAATTTTGATCATAAAGTTTAAGAGAGGCGAAACAGCGGCTCCATAAGAGATCAAGGCGCTATTAAGAAGAGCTTTGAGAGAGAAGAAGGATAATCTCGTTGGAGATCTATAAGGAGGGAGTTTTTGTAATCTTCTGTAAGGTTTTTCTTTTTTTCTTTAAAGTTCTAATAAAGTGTTCTCTCTCTTTCCCCGAATCTCTTATGTGTTATTTGATTTTACATTGTTTTAGTTGTTATTCGTTAAAGGGGATCTTAGTTTAGATTCATCAAGGTTGTTGGTTCCGCTGCGCGCCCAACAATCGGTATCGGAGGCACATTCTTTAGTTTTTCGATCTAAGTATACGGTGGATGACGACACTTGTGTCCGCTCCCCATCTTATTAGATCGTGATTCTATTGAATTGGTTCATAAGGATTCGATGGAAAGGTTTTTGTTTCAGAATTAAGGATGACGGATAATAAGATCAATAGCACCAAGTTCGAGGTGGAGAAATTTAATGGGAAACAGAACTTCTTGATATGGCAGAGAAGGGTTAAGACACTTCTTGTAAAAGAATAGCTGTTTAAAGCTTTTAGCGGTAAGAAACCTACCGACATGACAGTTGATTCATGACAAGACATGGATCGGAGAGCACAGTGCACGATAGAGTTTTGTCTGGCGGATAACGTGATGTACAACGTCATGAAAGAAACTTTGGCGGCAAGTTTATAGTTGAAACTAAAGGGCTTGTATATAACAAAGTCTTTGTCTAACAAACTGTATTTAAAGAAGCAACTTTACGGTCTACGCATGAAGGAAGATACTCCAATTCACGACCACATAAATAGCTTCAACAAGATAGTCAGCGAACTTCTATGTCTTGAAATAAAATTAGAGGAGGAGGACCAAGTGCTTTGCTCCTTTCTTCGCTTCCAAATTCATATGAACACTTGATAACAACAATTCTCTATGGGAAGGAGACTCTCAAGATGGAGGAGGTTACAGCTACACTTCTTAACAATGAGATCAAGAAGAAATCAAATCCATCAGAGGAGTCATCATTTGCCGGTGAAAGGGGAAGGTCGAAGACTAGAGACGGAGGCAAGAGCATAAGGGGAAAATCCAAATTATCTGGATGAGAGGGCAAACCATGCTTCTTTTGCAAACAGCCAGGGCATATGAAGCAGCAATACCAAAAGTACAAACAGTAGTTGGAGAAGATGACAGCCAGGGCATATGAAGCAGCAATACCAAAAGTACAAACAGTAGTTGGAGAAGATGGATAAAGGTGCCAGTACAAAGAGTTCGGATCAAGCCATTGTTGCGACTGAAGCAGAAAAGGAAGATCTGTGTGATGTACTCGCAGTACATACCGGGAAAGAAGAAAATTCTGATTCTTGAATACTTGACTTTAGATGTTTTTATCATATATGTCTCAAAAATGAGTTGTTCGACACCTATAAGGAGTTCAATGGCAGCAGTATTCTCATGGGGAACAATGTAGAGTGCAAGGCCATTGGCATATGAAATATCAAAGTCCACATGTTTGATGGTATGGTGCGAACACTTGTTAACGTGCGACACGTTTCGGAATTAAAGAAGAATCTGATTTCTCTGGGAGCATTGGATGTGGCAGGATGCAAGTTCGTTGGTCAAGATGGAGTGTTAAACGTTGTCAAGGGTTCCCTAGTAGTCATAAAGGGACAACGACTGAAGAATTTATATCGTTTGGATGGTAGCATAGTAACTGGTGGTGCAGCCATAGCTACAGAGAAACAGGTGGAGGATACCGCAAAACTGTGGCATATGCGTCTTGGACACATGAGTGAGAGGAGGTTTCATGAGTTGCACAGAAAGGAGTTGTTGAAAGGTATTACCACATGCAAACTGGACTTCTGCAAATATTGCACGATGGGGAAGCAACATATGGTCGGTTTCAAGTAAGTCGTGCACAAGACCGAAGGACTTCTCGATTATATACACTCAGACCTATAGAGGCCATCACCGGTTCCATCAAAGGGAGATGCCATATACTATATCACTTTCATTGACGACTTCTCACAGAAGGTATAGATCTATTTCCTCAAACATAAGTCAGATGTGTTTTCCAGATTCAAGGAATGGAAAATGGCCGTAGAGAAGCAAAAAGGGCGATCGATGAAGTATTTGAGGACAGATAATGGAGGTGAATATATCTCGAAGGAGTTTACAGACTACTGTAAAGAACATGGCATACAGACGCAATGGACAGTTCTGGGACGTCCAGAGCAAAATGGGGTAGCGGAGCGCATGAACAGGATAGTACTAGAGCGAGCCAGAAGTATGCGGTTGCACTCGGGTCTTTCTAAGGATTTCTGGGCTGAAGCGGTGAATCATGCGTGCTATTTGGTTAATAGGTCTCCATTTACAGCCATAAATCTTCAGATCCCAGAAGAACTATGGAGAGGAGAGCCATTCAGTTATGATTCATTACGAGTATTTGGGTGCCCTGCTTACTCACTCGTGAATCAGAAGGATATGACCAAGCTGGATTCAAAGTCAAAAAGGTGTGTTTTCTTGGTATTCAAACTTGGAGTTAAAGGTTACAAGTTATGGATCCGGAAAACAGAAGGGTGTTCACTAGCCGAGATGTGATCTTCGATGAGAAATCCATGTTAAAAGATATGGCTGAAGACAATAAGGAGGCAGGTGGAGCATCGGGTGACAATGATCCGGTGGAGGTGGAGTTTTCTGGCACTCATAAGAATACGGACCCGAAGCACAATTTCAGCCTATTGATGCGGAGGTGGATGGGTGGAATACGGAGATATACGGTGAGAACCACCAACAGGACCCACAAATAATGGCGTTAAGGAAACTAACACGTACACATAAGGCACCAGTTAGGTACGGTTTCGAAGATATGGTCGCATTTGCTCTAGTCACCGAAAGTGGAGATCCCAGCTCTTATCAGGAGGCCTTTGGGCAAAAGGATAGGGATCGATAGATTGTTGCAATGACAGAGGAAATGGATTCATTTCGAAAGAATGGAACATGAAAGCTGATTAAGCTACCAAAAGGGAAAATGGCTATTGGATGCAAGTGGGTATTCAGGAAAAAGGATTTTGAGCAATACAAGACAAGATTAGCTGCAAAGGGTTTTGCTTAAAAGAAGGGGGTTGACTACAATGAGATTTTCTCGCCTGTAATCAAGCATACATCTATTCGAGTTTTGTTAGCAAAGGTAGCACTTCAGGATTTAGAGTTGGAGCAAATGGACGTGAAAACGGCCTTTCTGCATGGTGAGATGGAAAAGACAATCTTCATGAGGCAACTTGAAGAATTTGTGGAGCCCGACAAGAAAAATCACGTATGTGAACTCAAGCGGTCTCTATATGGGTTGAAGCAGTCTCCCAGACAGTGGTACAAATGCTTTGATTCTTTTATGAAGAAGACCAACTACTCTCGATGTGAGTATGACAGCTGTGTGTACTCGAAGCGGCTTAAGAATGGCTCGTCGATATATCTACTCCTATATGTCGATGACATGTTGATTGCTGTTAAGAGTATGGCGGAAATAAAGGCACTCAAACCTTCATTGAGTGCAGAATTTTATATGAAGGATTTAGGTGAAACAAAGAATATTCTTGAGATGGAGATTTTTCGAGACAGGAAAACTAGAAAGTTTTGGCTATCCCAAAGAAGATGTTGGAGAGATTCAACATGAAAGACTCAAGACCTGAGAGTACCCCTATCGCCAGCCATTTTAAGCTATCCTCCAAAGAGTGTCCGAAATCAACGGAGAAGAAAGAGCAGATGTCTCAAGTGTTAGGGTCAAAAATTACACCCCGGTTGACCAAGTCAAGGTCAACCCCAAACCAAGTGGGCCCGAGCCCAAGCCAAGTGGGCCCAAACCCAAATCAAGACCGAGCATAGAAGGGGTCGGCTCCATGCTAAAAAGGAGGCAATAAATTAGTTTAAATGCAATTTTTTAGAAATAAATGTATGAAAGATGGGCAAAAAGCCAAAATTTTGTAAACCTCATAGTTTATGTGCAAAAATAAATAAGCACATGAGGCATGGGGAGGCACAAGTGCTATTTAGAAAAGCCCAAGGGGCTGTATGTAAAGTGTGTAGCCTATAAAAGGTAAACATGATGAGAAAATCTAGAACAACTTTTCAATCTCTCATAATTTCTAGGGTTTTGTGCCTTCTTCTCTTTCCTCAAGTTTTTAAACCTTCTTCTTTTTTTTGAATTAAATCAAGAGTTTATTTCTTTTTGTCCCAAAAAAGAAATAGTTTTTCACTATATAACCTTCGAAGGGGAGCTCAGATCTCCCATCAAATCTCTAAAAGGGAGATTTTTAATCTCACCGCTCCTTTTCTCCAAGATCCAACAAAAAGAGCGGAAGAAGAAAGAACCCATTTCAAAAGAACTCATTTTAAGGAAGTCCAAGACTTGAAGAAGAAGAAAAGGGACATCTTTTCACCATCCGAGATCTAAATTCTCAAAGGAGTTTAACTCCAAATCCATATCTTTTAGAAGTTTAACTCTAAATCCAAACCTTTTGGGAGTTTTAACTCCAATCCATATTAGATTTTTGTTCAGGAGTTCAACTCCAAATCTAAGGGTTTTGCTCTTCTTCCGTTGGTGCTCCACAGGCGCCTAGCGGGCATGTGTTGCTTACGTGACCCGCTAGCGCCCAGCGGGAACGTGCCTCTCACGTGACCCGCTGGCGCCCCAGCGGCCATGTGACGCCCACGCGACCCGGTGGCGTCCCAAAACACAACACCCGCACACTGCATATTGAGTTCATATGACCAGTTTTACTCGTCAATCGGAGGTTCCCGTGTTTCAAAAGCGAAGGGTAATTAACGACAGTTTAGTCCGCGGCTGCCGGAGATTCGGATCCCCACAATCAATAAACAACAGCGTACTCTAGGCAGGAGAAATCTGTAATACACTTGACAAGCGATGCGTATTCCTATCTTAATAGGGTGACGAAAAACACTCTACAGATTCTGTCATGTCCGGTGGGACTTTTTCTCTCCTCCCATATTTCGTGTTAAATGTTCATGCGAACTTATTTAAATCGCTATTTGTACTGAAATCATGTTTCATCATGCAGGGGGTTAACAACTTTCAACCGCAATCCCAAATTCAACGACGATATCTCCAGCAACCGAACCGCTTCACATGCATGCTCCATTAAGTGGTGTCCGAAACGACGTTAAACTAAGATCGACTCCTAAGTCGTTAAATTGGGAGTGTAAAAAATGTATAAATAAATAGCCGAAATGATGTAACAACTTGCAAAAAAACTAGTGAGTAAAAATAAAAATAAAAAGTCGAAATGATGGGGCAACCGCGAATAAATAGCCGAAATGATAGGGCAATCACGACCTTCACAATAAGAAAAGATGAAATGGTAGAGCAACCGCAGCCAAAAAAAAGAAAGGCTCCATGAGTCCATGTCTGAAATGACATTAAACTACAATTTCTCAAGCTTTCATGTTCACGTCCAAAATGACTTTAAACTACTGCCTATATCCGAAATGACTCTAAACTACTGCTTACATCTGAAATGACTTTAAATTAATGTATGTTAAATTTCCGGGAAAACAAGCTCAGCTTCCAACGCGACCACTGCCGCATACACAATCAAGGCTACCGCCAAAGTGAGTCTCCCATCAAGCCTCGTGTAGCAAGGGGCAGGACATTGAATCTATTTTGAGTCCATCATATTCTCTTCGGTCTCCGTCAGCACTCCTACCACGAAAGCTCCAATGAGCGAAATCAACAAACCAGCCTCAAGAAAAAAGGGGGGCCGAACATTATAACCATAAGGGCGCCCGAACCAAAACACAAATCGGTGTTCGAGTGGCTTTCTATCTCCCCATCTGGAGGCAAAGCTGTCAACTCATAGGGGCAACAAGACATCCTGAGCCAGCCCAGGCAAGGCTTATGACTGTTTACCGCCGAAAAGAGAGACGAACCGGGATGAATCGTCTTGCCTGAATTTGGGGGCAGATACTATTTAGATTTATCCGTCCACCTTTCTGAAGATGCCAAGTTGATTTATGGCACCGTACATCGGAGGTTTGGACAGACGCGGCCGTTTTAGCAGACTTCATCAGATTCCCCTTCGTTTGCGAGGGTTTTTTGATTATGGGGACGCTCTTCCCTGCAGGCGTAAGCCCCTGCAGTTAATTACGTTACCGGATCACAATAACCACTTTCTCCTACTCCAGAAGATCACTTCGTATCATGTGTGTTTTTGTTTGTTTAGGTTGCTTGTGGATTGTATACGGAGACTAATTTATGTTATCGTCCGTAGGGCGTGAATTAGTCCAAATCCATATATCTTAGATTTGGGGTTTTTATTTAAGGACCATCAATCTATTTTGAGATTAAGATTGACTTAAATGTATGTGAGCATTTGGGGCTCGATTTGTTTTTGTTAAGTATACATTAGTCCAATTTGAGACTAAGATCCACTTAACGAGGTTTCGGGATCATTTTTATTTAGAATCCAACAAAAAAACCTTTGGGCTTTATTATTTTAGTTTAAGGACGTTTCGGTCCATTATCGCCATTTTAGACGCGAATATTAGTTTATGGACGTTTCGGTCCGTTATCGCTATTTTGGAGGCGAATATTAGTTTAAAGACATTTCAGTCCTTTATCGCTATTTTGGAGGCGAATATTAGTTTAGGGACTTCTCGGTCTTTATTCATCTTGCACACACGTGTATTTGTTACGTGATGGAGTGAACAATGGTGATATGGAATGCACCAAACTTGGGGTGCGGTCTGATTTGAGGTGTGTACGTCAATTTGGAAGTGCACCAAAGAGTTGTCAGTTGTCGGGACCCGCCACCTCTCTGAAGACGTTAAAGAATTACAATGACATATATCAGAGGTGTGGAGCGATGTACCTTTAAACCAAATCCCGTATTTGAGGGGAAAAAGGGCTGTTGTAGACCTAAGTAATGTTAGTCATGTTTGAGGTCAAAATTATCTTAATAGATATAAGATGAATATCATTTGGGATATCATCAATGGGAGACCACTAGTCATTTTCGAGACTGAGATCAGCTTGGGAAAACATGAGCAATATGGGCTCGGTTGTTTTAGTATCAAAGAGCTCTAACCTTAGGAAACTTAGCCAATTTGGGCTAAGATTGAGTCTCCAACAGTGCTAAGCATTGAGGAATACAGTGTTCACGTGCGTTTCGCGTGGGCACTGGATTAGTGTTAAACACTAAAGTTTAATGCGCTCACGTGACACACGTGAGGCACCCCAAATATGGGCACTGGACTTTGGGTTTTATTTCCTTCCCCATTTTATATAAGTGCTAAGCACTTGGTTGGAGTTCTCATGCAAAGCACGTGGCTGTCTTTTTTTTTATATACTGAGGCGCTTTAACACTCACGTGGAAAACAAGTGAGGCAGTTTTGATTGTTCTCTTTGTTCGTTTGAAGCACTCACGTGGGAAACACGTGAGGCTTCGAAATAGTGCTAAGCACCAACGATTTGTCCTTGGAGATCATGGATCACTGTTTTTTTTATTGAAGAACTAAGTTTTTTATATAGGGTTAAACCCTAATTCTTGGAGGAATTAAATTCCTATTGTTGGGGTAAAAATTTACACCCCGGTTGATCAAGTCAAAATCAAAGTCACCCCCAAGCCAAGTGGGCCAATGCCCGGATCGAGCCCGAACATGAAGTGGCCGGCCTCTGTTCATACCATAATATTGCATTATTATATTCCCCATTCTTATGCATTTTACAAATAAACAGGTGCTTTTGACCCATGTCTGCTACATAGTTGCAGGTTACAGATTCTCGGGACAAAAACAGTGAAAAAGACAAAAGACGATACAAAAGTAAGACTACGACCAATAAATGATGGAATCCTGATCAAGCCTACATGAAGATCAGTTCACAAAGTACAAGGCAGCGCAAGTTTCAAGACTTCGTCACGAAGCAACGGCAAAAGTCCACTACAATGTTCACTGGAAAGATCTGGAAGAGAACTAGAAGATATTCTGAAGAAAAACCTGAAGAAACAAGTACCCAAATGCAGCAGAAAACCCCTCAGAAAAACCGAAGCATCAAGCTCTTACCTTGGCCATGGAATCGCGGCCAAAGCATGCTATTGGCCGCGGAACCGTGGCCGGGTTGTGCCCGTGTCGGCGCAAAATTTCGTGGCGCTGGAGGGGCGTTGACTAGGTCTTTTTCTAAGGGGGTATTTTTGTAAAAGCAGATATGACGCGATTGTAACCTAGGGTTTCTATGAATCTATAAATAGAACCCTAAAAACCTTTTCTAGGTTATGCCTATTTTCATTTCATCTATTCAGATCTGAAAAGTCCTGTGTTGATGTTTGGAGAGAGCCATCAATAAAATTAGTAAGTTTTCTATTTCATTGCCTTAGTTTACTTTTAATTTAGAATGTCATTCAATTCCCTAATGAGCGAGTAGTCTCCTCGCTTGTTAGGGTTAGCTTTAGGGAAAGGCTTGAGAGATGAACTCTCTCACCCCTTTCTTGCTCCATCACACATAATAATTAGGACTCCATGCATACATACACACACCGTTCCCTGTGGCACCTTACCCCTCGAGGTAACGGTGATACCGTAGTATAAAGGACCGGTTGTGTATGTTTTCCATGGAGGTTAGGGTAATAAGTGATAAAGGAAGGACAAGAACCTAGAGGAAGAAACATCGTTTCTTCCCGATGGTACTAATCCCCTTTATTAATTATTACCATAACACCTAATAGATCTAAAATAGGGTATTGAAAGCGGTGAGATTTATTTACATTTCCCAACTTACCCTAAACCTAGCCCTAGCAAGATTTTAGTCTTAGTATAAATCAATTTGGGTTTTAGAGATAATCCATTTACAACGTTTGGAATTAACTCGTTAGACCAATTAGGAAATTCACAAAATCCCTGTGGACCGACCCGTACTCACCGGCTAGCTACTAAGCGACGCCGTTCTTGATTGCGGTTACTAAATATTTTTGATCATAAAATCTTTCAATGAAATGGCGCCGTTGCCGGGGATGGCGTGTTATTTTCTTTTTGCAATTTCGGGTTAATCTAAAATTGAAAAATTATAAAAACTGAAAAATATAAAAATTTATCATCTTTTATTTTGTGGAGGGTATTTTTCGTGTGAATTTTGCAGGAACAACGAAGAAGTTCAGATCTGGAAAAATCCAGAGATCAAAACAGAAAAAGGCAGATCTAAATAGCAGAGGATTTTACCAACAGAACAACAGAAAATTTTTTGGGAACCGTGCCATCGCCTCCATCGCGGAACCGCCGCGAGATCCTTGCTCCGACCGCACTTCTGCCGCGCGTTGGTGGCGTCAGCACAATTTGAAGTCTTGATCCGCACATGCCACCGCGTAATCGCCGCGCTAAGCTACCCTTGGCCGCGGAACCGCCGCACCTTGGTCGAGGCAGCGTTTGGAAAAAATTCTGTGAGCTTTCTCTCTCCTCCTCTGCAAATCCCGATATATCTTTTGTAAAATCTCCTGCAGGATTCTTTGCGCTAAAAAATCTCTCCCCCTTTCAATAATTGATCTTGTGCAGGATTCTTTGCGCCGCGCTTAAAAAATAAAAATTGATTGCAAGTGATTGTTACTGCTTTGCATATTTTTAATCGGACTTTATGGGGCTTGAAACCAATCCAGATTGGGTGGGGATTTCATCACCCTTCCCAGGACCCCAGAAATCACATAAGGCATATTGCATTAACCATTATTTAATTAAAAACTACTAGACTCGGCCCTAAGGACGTCGAGCTCAATAGGACAGAGGACTAGTTGTAGGCATCGGCCGTTGATCCTAACTTGACTTTGCGGTGTCTAGGCAAGTGTGTCTAAGGCGAGTGGTTACTTAATTAGGGCCACTACTTGTAGTGGAGAGCCTCCCACTCACCTGGCACTTACCTGGCCGCAATTGGCGGTGAAGAGGCGGTTTGAGGTCCTATTTCTAGCCCTTTGGAACAGTTAGGAGCTGTCTAGCTGACCTAGGTGACCCTAGATCTAGGTCTGATTGTGCATTTGTGGTTGATTGAAAGTGTGTCTAAGCCCTTTATCGAAAATCTTTTTTTGCAAAAAGTTCCAAATAAAAAAAAAAGAAATTTTTTTATAACAACTTGCAAAATTCTGTCGCTAAGAACTCCTTGCATCACCCACCTTCTTTCTCTTCTCCTTCTTACATCATGGGTACCCCACCTCACAAATCTCTTGCCGAACTTTGGTATCCTGAACCAAACTTTGCTTCGTACGCGAATTGTTTCGGTCGATTTAATGACGATCCCTCCATGCCCAAAATTTCTTTGAAAGATCAAATAGAAGCGTCTAAGAGAAACAGTTGGACTCCGCAATCCACTTTGTATCAACCGTGTCAACCTTCACCACTTTCTTACGTTGATACTCCTTTTTCAAGTCCTATTGTAACTCCTAAAGCCATGTCTATTGCGGAGCATATTGAATAATCTCGTAGCCGATCTTTCACCCCTCTCAACACATCCAGTTCTAGGGATCAACAAGTCCATTCACCTTTTTATCCAAATGTTGATCCTACTCCTGTCTAACCATTCAATTCCTACCAGTCCTACCCGACTTTCCCACCTTCACTAGACATTGCTTCGACACAACCATTTGGGAGTTTCACGTATCCAAACAATTTTGAATCTTTTACCGAAACCCCTTCACAACCCATGTCTAGTCTAGAACAGTCGTTGGAGGCTTATATGGTAGCGACAAACCAAATGCTAAGGAATGTGGATGCGTCCATAGTCGCCCTTATACAACCTAGTGACCCGGTGGCTAGTTTCCAACTAGCTCCAAAAATTCCAATGTATGAGGAGGCGATTGGACAGAGTGAGAATTTGAGTGGTGAGAGTGAGCTGTGCACCCTTTCAAATCAAACATACCCATCACCAATTGAATTCCACAACTCCAGTTTTCAAACAAGTGCTCCAAATGATTCATTAGTTGAAAATAAAATATTTAATGAGTTGTGCGACTTTGTAGTGCTTGATTTGCCAGATTGTGAAGAATCCCTTTCGAGTGAAACCACACCTAATCCTTTTGAATCTTACACCTCCACTCTAGAACCTGAATTGATAAATATCCATACTTTTGATGAGGTGTCTGAAAAAATTGATTTTCACTTGATTGAAGATATAGACGCCGGGAATATTTTGGATGATGAACCCATAAATTTGACTGAAATTTTATCTCCAATTCATCATCCTGACTCATTAAATGTTTCTCCCGAACTTCATATGCGTCTTGATTTTGATGATAATGGCATGGATAAGCTAAATTTTGAGGAGAGTATTGAGGAGCGTATTGAGGATAATATTGAGGTTGAACCATTTTTGTTTGATGTGTCGGATTTTCCAATTCATCCTCCTGAACCTTTAACTGTTATACTTTCTAAATCACCCTCCCTCCTTTCCATCGTTCCGACCACGCAAAAGATCACGCTTGAAGACTGTGAGCTTGAAAAATTTCTTTTTGAATCTGACACAGTTCTCACAGACGATAACGATTATGAGTGTTTCACTTTTTCGGACGATGTTGAAAACTCACCTCCCGAGTTTGAGTCCTTTACATTTTCAGATGAGTTAGTTGAACCATCAGACTTGGTTGCTTACAGTCATTTCGAACCATTGATGGAATCCTTCAAGTTCGAGACAGATTACTTAGGTGAGATTAAGACTATCCCTAAATCACTCCCTTTCGTCCTTCCTATCATTTCGACCACGCAAGACTTCGTCGCGTTTCCATTTTCAATGGATGGTTTACTAAGTTCGACGTATCCATACTTTCTTGCGAATCTTGAGGGATTTGACCCCATTTCTCGACGGGCTAATAGATTAGCACAATCGCTTTTAACACGTCGGTCATCACAAATTGCGCTAATTTATTCACTCGATTTACTCCCTCAAGATCGTACCACACTTCTTTCTCTCTTCCGCCATTCTCCTCCTCCACCGAGACCGTATACCGTTTCTATCTCCACACAGTCTCGTGTGCGTCTCATTTCTTTTCTTTACACTCCATTCTTTCACCAACCCCACCATTACCACGATAGAATTTTTGAATGATTGATGCTAACTTTTGGTCTGTGTAAGGCCTTATATAATTTGATTTTTCTCCTCCCTAACTCTAAACTTTAACGCTTAAACAGTGGAAACACTGTTTCATTTAAGTTTGGGGGGAACCTTGTTGTATATTATTTTGTTTTTTTCTTTTAACAATAATAATAATTTTTTTTTATAAATAATTAAACAGGGGAGTGCCGACATTCTCAACCCTCTTGGTGTAGCATGACAGTGAGGGCACTGTCAAGTTTAAGTTTGGGGGTATGCTCGGTAAGCCTTCTTCCTTCGCATTCATGTGTATATTCTTGCATTTGCATACTTATTTTAAAACCCATAAAAATTGAAATTTTTTAAAAATTAAAAAATTAAAGTATTCAATTTTGGCCTTATTTGACTTGAGTTTGACAAATAGGTTAACTAGCTAGGAACAACTAGATCTTAGACTTAGTAAATTAAAAACCCTAAAAATAACCTTTCTTTGAGCTTAACGGTAGAAAGTATGTCTTTGTAGTTTATTTAGAAATAGGCAAATTTTGAGTTCACTTCTTGGGCTAAGTTAAAACAAAGGAAAAATATTGGTATTTTTATTAGAGTATAAGTTTGAAAAATAATTCCTAGCTTAAGTCTAAATTCTGAAAATATATACCCTACAAAATTGCACAACCACACACCTTGAAACTTGGAATAGTAGAGGAGACCTTGAAATGCACTTGTCTAAAGTCCATAGTACAAAGAAAATGAAATAAAAATTCAAATGTGAATAAACAGATAATAAAAAATGAACACTGGTTTTTGTGATTACTTAAGGCTGAAAAATAGAAAAAAAAATTTAGCGAGGGTGCTTCATCACCTAGTGCCTTAGACCAACTGGTTTGGGAGTCACTGCTAAAACCTTAGGTGTTACAAGACTGGGAATTACGCTTTATTGTGCATACACATTTTGTAATCGGTTGTTAGTACCTCAAGAAGTATTAACGATCGCATGAAGGATGTGTGAGCGAAATTCATCTGAAAATTCACCAATTAAGAAGTGCTTTGGACAACGGACAAGAGTATGATTGCTTGATTTGAATTTCCAAGTGTAGGGATGATATATATACACACGTAGGGGTATGTGATTGGGATTGAGATAAGAGATAGGAATGAAGAATAGAACTTATATCTTTAATAGAGATGATAAAAATTCCTAATTTGAGATAGAACCCTAGAAGGAAAACTTAAGAGATGCCAAAAGCTAAGTAGGGCTACAAAATATATATAATCTTAAGTTAAATGATAAGGAAGCATGAAGAATATGAGTGGATAATTTACGAGTAGAAGATAATAGACTTCCTTGTTGGAAAACCTAATCGGAGAATAAAAGTCAATGAGCCTAATTGATAGGATTTTGTGGGTAGTATCCGCCGAAAACCCTCAGGAGACAACACTCCTCCTACTAGGGACACCTAGAGGTTTAACGGCTTGTTGCACGAGCTCAGTGCAATCGCGTTTCCCTGCGAAAGTGAGGCTATGTCTTTTTCGAGAATAAAACTAGGTTTGCTCGAGGACGAGCAAAAGATAAGTTTGGGGGTATTTGTTCATACCATAATATTGCATTATTATATTCCCCATTCTTATGCATTTTACAAATAAAAATGTGCTTTTGACCCATGTCTGCTACATAGTTGCAGGTTACAGATTCTCGGGACAAAAACAGTGAAAAAGACAAAAGACGATACAAAAGTGAGACTACGACCAATAAATGATGAAATCCTGATCAAGCCTACACGAAGATTAGTTCACAAAGTACAAGGCAGCGCAAGGTTCAAGACTTCGTCACGAAGCAACGACAAAAGTCCACTACAATGTTCACTGGAAAGATCTGGAAGAGAACTAGAAGATATTCTGAAAAAAACCCTGAAGAAACAAGTACCCAAATACAGCAGAAAACCCCTCAGAAAAACCGAAGCATCAAGCTCCTACCTTGGCCGCGGAACCGCGGCCAAAGCATGCTATTGGCCGCGGAACCGCGGCCGGGTTGTGCCCGTGTCGGCGCAAAATTTCGTGGCGCTGGCGGGGCGTTGATGTAAGTCGATGTACATCACCCCACGACTTGCGGGGAGGCGGAAATATGAAAAACGAGCTTGTTCTTTGCTATAATATCGACTAACCGCAAGAATCGTTGCTAAACGATAACTAACAATAAACATAGGAGTTCTAAACTACTGTGTGAAGTGATTATACCTAATGAACCGTGTCCGTCGTCTTTTCGTTCTCCACCTCCTTCTCGGCCTTCTCCAAGTAGTAGACAATCCACCCGAGAGCTATACTTCAAGCTTCACCTCAAACTAGAGGTAACTAGGTTTCTTAAAGTGCTAATCTAAGTAACCTAGGTGATATAGAGTTGGATTATGGAGTGATTAGTCTATTCTAATCCTTGATCTCAACACATGAGAGGGGAGGATTAGGGTTTGAAGATAGAGAGCTTGAGGAGAGAGAAGGTGAGCATTAGAATGAGAATGAGATTGTGATCTATCATGATATATATGAAGCATTAATGTTTATCAAATAAATAGAAAATAGGATTTAACAACCATGCTTCATAAATACAAATGGGTGATTTATCTCCATGAGTCATTAAGCATTTATGATGCATTAATGACATGGATGAATCACACAAATGAGTCACTAATCTCATTAAATGCATGTGCCACCTGAACCCCCAAGTCACCATCTTCTAGAAGCTTCTCGTGAAATTACGAGAACGCCCCTCCTATCCGTGGAAACACGGAAAAACTTTAGACTGTATAAATCCAATATCCCGATACTAGAATCTGGCTTAAACCAAAACCGACTAGTAAAAACTGTCCGAAAGTCGTACGTGCGTAAACACACGTATGCATCCGAACCCTTGTTGTAAAACCATACGACCTCTATATCGTTTCGCCTGGAGCAGGGAAACTCTCTGTGTGGGACTCTAATGACTCGACTACTATGCTGGCAGTGGGTTTAACCACAGACCGCAAGCGGCACTAGCTGTACGTAACGGTCCCCAGGTAGATGTCGATAAGAAGGCCGATGAGGAAACCCATCCGAACTCCTACTGAGCCTGATGTGACAATCTCCGTACAGTCTGGTCTGTTCGTCTAAGACTATCGCATATCGGGCTTAGGGGGGCGGCAAGCGTCAGTCCCCTAATAGCGGTATAAGTCATGTCGGAGTGAAGCCCATTACACCCTGAGAAACTACTGGAACCTACCAGTAAATCTCGCTTGTCCTGGCCAGGGACTTTGCGTAATGGCTCTCTGACACAGCGCGATATCAACTCCCAATACCAGGAGAGACGAATCCTGTCTAACCGCCACTGCCTCCAAGTGCTCTGGACTGCACCCAACTGCTACCTGTTTGCACGACTCCTTTGAGCCGTGGTAGGGTAGCAATCTAAGAACAGTGGGACACACTCGAGACGAAGCAGCAGTGTCAAGTCTGCGGACTATGCTGTACTCATGTCACCTGGGAACTGTTAACTGATGACTGGTATAAAACCAACCAACAGTTCCCTGCGAGTCCTGTCCGGTGTACTCGTAACCCAACAAGCACCTGTATACTATCTCCAGTACGACGTACTGACGGCTGTGGGACAGACCATCTCCCCAACTGGGATGAGAAGCGTACACACTAGTCTACTCCGGAGTATCGATGCCCTGTCTCGATAATCCTACGACTAGGGACCTGAAAAAAGGATGTGCTTGTAGACTACCCAGCCCCCACTAGTGTGACTGCCATCACAACGCTGGTAGTCAAGCAAGATCCTAAGAGCTCTATCAATACGTATACTCACATATCAAGATAGAAAAACCAAGTAGCATACTACCATGTTTAGCAAGACTGTTATATACATGTGAATATCCCAAGCTTCCATTAAGTAATATACAAACTAGTATGATACAATAATGGCCCATAGGGCATATACACTAACAATCTCCCATTTGCACCAGGGCCATGTACTGGCGTATCGAAGACCGATGATCTCGAGTAGCCTCTCGAACTGAATCTGAGGTAGGGCCTTCGTGAATGGATCAGCAATGTTCTCTTCAGAAGCAACTCTCCGAACCTCGATCTCCCGACGATCAATGATCTCCCTGATCAGGTGATACCGCCTTAAGATGTGTCTGGACTTCTGATGGCACCTTGGTTCCTTCGCTAAAGCTATAGCTCCGTTGTTGTCGCAATACATAGGTATTGGATCTGTTAGTGTATATGCCCTAGAGGCCATTACTGTATCATACTAGTTTGTATATTACTTAATGGAAGCTTGGGATATTCACAGTTGTATATACAATCTTGCTCGAAATGGTAGTATGCTACTTGGTTTGTCTCTGCTTTAATATGTGCATGTGTTTCTTTTAGCATATCGCTGTTATACATATTAGTAGAGCCCTTAGGATCTTTGCTTGATTACCAGCGTTGTGATGGAGCTCACACTCGTGGGAGCTGGGTGATCTATAAGCACATCCTTATACAGGTCCCTAGTCGTTGGACTATCGAGACAGGGCATCGATACTCCGGAGTAGACAAGCGTATGCGCTTCTCATCCCAGCGTGGGAGACGGTCTGTCCCACAGCCGTCAGTACGTCGTACTTGAGATAGTATGCGGGTGCTCGTTAGGTTACGAGTACACTGGACAGGACTCGTCGGGAACTGTTGGTTGGTATTATACCTATCGTCAGTTATCAGTTCCCAGGTGACATGAGTACAGCTTAGTCCGCTGACTTGACACTGTCACTTCGCCTCGAGTGTGTTCCCACTGCATTTTGATTGCTACCCTACCACGGCTCAAAGGAGTCGTGCAAACAGGTAGTTTTTGGGTGCAGTCCCGAAGCACTTGGAGGCAGTGACGGTTAGACAGGATTCGTCTCTCCCGGTATTGGGGGTTGACATCGCACTGTGTCCAAGAGAGCCATTACACGAGTAGTCCCTGGCCAGGGCAAGCGAGATATACTGGTAGGTTTCCAGTGTTATCTCAGGGTGTTCTGGGCTACACTCCGACACGACTTGTACCGCTATTAGGGGACTGACGTTCACCGCCCCCCTAGGCCCGCCATGCGTTGTATCAGACGAACAGACCGGACTGTACGGAGATTGTCACATACAGGCTCAGTAGGAGTTCAGATGGGGTTCACCTCGTCAGTCTTCTTATCGACATCTACCTGGGGACCGTTACGTACAGCTAGTGCCGCTTGCGGTCTGTGGTTAAACCCACTGCCAGCGTAGTGTCGAGTCTTTAGAGTCCCACACAGAGAGCTATTCGCCTTTAGGCAAAATGAGTAGAGGTCGCATGGTTTTGCGACAGGGTTCGTTCACATCCGCGCACTTGTGCACGTTTGCTGTCCGGACAGCTTATACTAGCGGGCTTTGGTTTAAGCCGGATCCTAGTATATGATTTGGGATTGGTTTTTCTCATTGTATTCGTGTTCCTCGGATCACGAATACGGGTGTGTATGCACAGTTGCTTGAGACAGAGGGAGAGGACTTTGATTAGGGTTAATGACTATTGTCATTTTATTAACCCTAATGCTTATGTGTGTATTATTGTTAATTGATATTAGTTTAATAATTGTGCATGGTTATGGTTGTTGACCATTTGACCTTCTTGACTTGTTGACACTTTGACCATCATCATTTCATTTGGAAGATGCTCTTTGATCCTTGCAAATTGCATTAAAAATGAAATGATAATGGTCATGTCTTGATTAACCATGACAATTATCTAGCTAATTATTTAATTACAATAATTCACACATATATGTGAGAATGGTTCATTTTATTCTCATTCTATCATTCATTTTCTCTCTCTTGTTCTTCCTCTCCCTCAAGCTCTCCCCTCTCATGTGTTGAGAAACACTTGAGCTTGAGAAAAACCCTCTCTTGATAATCTCTACTCTCATCTAGGGTTCAAGGATTAGCACTTCTTGCACCCTAGTTACTTCTAGCTTGGAGTTGAAGCCAAAGGTCGAGGCTTTCGGGTGGATCTTTCTTCGACGGGAGAAGACGACTAAGGTGACCTCCTTCCACCACTCCAAGGAGCAAGGAGAGAAGGACATAAAGCCCAAGGTATAACCTTTCTAGCACTTAGCTAGTTTCTAATTAGCTTTAGCTTGTTTTTGTTTAGCAAGGATCCTTCATAGTCTAGTCCATGTTGCCTAAGCTCATAAAAATTCGATTTTTATTCCGTTTTCCGCCTCCCCGCAAGTACCGGGGTGGGCAACGTGGACTTACAGTGGTATCAGAGCCTAATTAAACATAAACTAGCTAGGTAGTAGAGTGTATCGAAGTTCGAATCGGAAAAATCGAAAAAACGAGTTTTCAAAACCCTAAGTTTCTGTTAATTTTTTTTCTGTTCAAAATAAAATTTGTTATACTCCAAAAATCATCTCAGGGTTTTGTGAAGAAAGCCACCAAAAACGATCCAAAGATTCGACCAAAGAGCCGCGGTTCCGCGGCAATAGCAAGCTATTGCCGCGCAACCGCGGCCATCTTGGCTCTTCTCTGGGTCGAGTTTGGTGCAGTGTATTTCTGGCTTGGTTTTAGGATTTTTAAGATGGTTTATATGTGTCCAGATTTTCCAGAATAGAAATTTGTTTTTGGGGGCCTATAAATCCGTATTTTTTCCAAACTTCAATACACTTTGACTAAAAGGTTATATCTGTGATGTTTATATGTATTGAACGTCGGCTAATCACTATATGTCGATTAGTCGGGGTTATACATATCTGTGATCTGTGATTGATGATGGTATGTGTATATGAATGGATTGGATTGTCGCGGATGAATAGCCGGGGTGGATGTGAGAGGAGTGTTGCTTTTTCTTTCATTCATTGTAACATGTAAATTGATGTAATATTATTATTTGTTTGGCCGCACAACCGGGTCGGGGTTGTAGCCGTCATTGTATAATTATTTTTACTGTTTTTGCTCCTAGGATAGACCCATGGAGGGGGTGCACAAACTACCGGGTATCTCGAAGTGCCGAGTGGCCTACTCACGGTGGTGAGGGAGGTTGCTTCGCTTCGGGTACTTGGCGGGTAGTTTGCCGCACCCGTAGGGGTCTTGGGTGGGGTATTGGCTATTCACCGCGACCGTGTAATCCGCTTTTCGTTGTAGGCTCGAACGGATTGCGGGTTCCTAGTATATCCAATGTATTCATCTGTGATCTGTAATGTCTATCATTGCTATATATTTATATATGATAACTATTTAGGCGTTGCTTATGTTTTACAGTCGCGCTAGCCCAGCCCCCGCTCTGTCGTTAGTTAAGTAACCTAACGGGTGATGACGGGGCCCCGTGGCGAATGCGAATGGCATAAGCGTACGTCATATTTTGGTTGTTTTCTGCAATGGTAGGATTAAATGATGGGACGCATTAAAAGAACTAATGCAAGAAAATAAACCAAGTAAAAGTCGATTGGAACACCTTGAAAACCACTCGGTTCTTTTCAAAACTAAACTTTTAAAACGCGGAGCTTGAACCACTCCTTTTGAAAGCTATCTCGTTCCATCGATTATATCAAGTTCACTACGTTCACGGTTTCGCCAAAACCATCCGTAGCCCTCCATCATTTCAGTTAAATATTCGGTAGTATTCAAGCTATGTATTTTGACCTCACGCCAAGGCATAGTGATTGGTAGCTGCCGGATATTTATCTGTTGCATAGATAGAATGCGTTGGTTTGAGACAGTCGTACTGCCATTTTGGCCTACGTCAAGGGTAGGTACGGGTGGGTTCAAATTAACCAGGATAATGATGGGAAGAACTTGACATGTGACTTATGACATTTTGACCTCACGCCAAGGTCATAAGAGCATGGGGCAAAAATCCACATCGGGAGTTTCATAAGTACTGAAACTTGCTAGCGCTGCATACCATTTGGAGTGTGATAATTCTGGTAGGATTCCTTCGGTTTTATCACGCGATGATATTTGGATCCCGATCCTACTGTGAGTATATGCTACTCCTCGGGAAAACTCTCACTTAACGATCAATGCTATAAACTTAGTAGGTGTCTAGAAAGGTGTTAGCGGGGCTACGCCCACAGGGAAAAGAGGTTACTTAATTAAGGAACTTCGCGAAAGCGTTGGAAAACCTCCTTCGAAGTACCGACACTGGCCTGGCTGAACGGTTAAGCAAGTATTGTACGGTGAGATTGATCCTAACTAATCCTTTCTTTACGGTTTGAGAAGGGATTCGAGAGACAGTGGGAGCCATCCAGTTTAGACAAATTAAAAACCACTCTAAACTTGCAAGAGCATCATGCTAAAGTGTTTCTTTTCTCTCTCCTAATTGCAGCGACCATTCCACATGACCGGACTTAAGTTATTACTAGATAAAAACATATTGACAGGGCCAAACTACAAAGATTGGCTCAGGAATGTCAAGATGACAATCACTTATGACAAGTTAGGGTATGTCCTTACCACCAAAGCTCCCCCTGTCCCAGGTCCCAAAACCAGTATCGTAGATAGGGAAATCTACAAGACCTGGGAAATAGATTGCGCGAAGGCCAGATGCCTCGTACTTGCCTCGATGGACAACGAACATCAGAGGAGGCACGAGAATATGGACCTAGAGTCCATATTTCTTCATACAAAAGAACTGTATGGAGAGCAGTCTCGTATCGCAAGATAAGAAGTGTCGAAGAAGTTGTTTTCGGCAAGGTTGGCCATCGGATCATCGGTAGCGGAACACGTGCTTAAGATGATTGGCTACATTGAGGAGCTCGCGGACCTTGGGACCACGTTGGAGAATGAACTCTATACTGATTTGATTCTCCAGTCCCTTCCTTCCACTTACGCCCAGTTTATTCTTAACTTCAACATGCAAGGAAAGGAGGTTGAACTTTCCGAGCTTCTGAACATGTTGAGGAGTGCTGAGGGCACCCTACAGAAGGGTAGGGAGACATCCACTTTGTTTGTAGGAGGATCTTCCTCTTCTAGGTCCAGGGCGAAAGCCAAGGGCAAGAAGAAGAAAGCCCCCGCCAAACCAAGAGGCGGTGTCGGTAAAGTGGATACGAAGGGAAAAGGTAAAGCAACAAAGATAGCGGGAAAGCTGGTGGGGAAGGAAGAATGCTTCTATTGTCACAAAAGTGGTCACTGTAAACAGGATTGCAAGGCTTGGAAAGCCAGAACACAGGATTTGAAGCGAGTTGCAGCTTCAGCTTCAGGTGTGTATGTTATTGAAAACTGTCTATCAATAAACTCTACATCCTTGGTATTGGATACCGGATCAGGATCACATATCTGTAATTCTTTGCAGGCGTTGAGAAAGCGTAGAGTTTTGAAGGCAGGTGACATGACCCTCAGAGTTGCAAACGGTGCTAGCATGGATGCTGAGGCCGTGGGGGACTATCACCTGGGATTGTCGGATGGACACTTTTTGGTTTTGCGTAGTTGTTATTATGTACCAAATGCAACCTGTAATATCATTTCTGTATCTTTATTATCTAAAGAAGGTTATGAATTTGCATTTGTAAGTAATGTAGTGAACATTCACCTTAATCAAGTTTTGATTGGGTCAGGTACATTGAACAACGGTATATACGTATTAAACCAGCCACAGATTTTCAATGTCCAGAATACACACAAAAGAAAGTCTCCAGAAATCGATAAAACTTTCTTATGGCATTGTAGACTGGGTCACATCAATGAGAGAAGGTTGACTAAGTTACATGCAGAAGGATATTTGGATTCGTTCGAATATCAATCGTATGCAACTTGTCAATCCTGTCTTAAGGGAAAGATGACAAAGACTCCGTTCACTGGACACGGAGTAAGAGCGAGCGAACTCTTGGGACTCGTACACAGCGACGTGTGCGGTCCAATGTCTACACATGCGCGAAGCGGTTATTCTTACTTCATTACTTTTACGGATGATTTCTCAAGGTTCGGACATGTCTTCTTAATGAAGCATAAATCCGAAGCTTTTGATAAGTTCCAGGAATATAAGAATGAAGTAGAAAAACAAACAGGCAAAAGTATCAAGGCACTGAGATCTGATCGAGGTGGTGAATACTTGAGTGCCGAGTTCCTGGGTTACTTAAAAGAGAATGGAATTCTCTCTCAGCTTACTCCTCCATACACTCCGCAACATAACGGTGTATCGGAGAGACGGAACCGAACCCTATTGGATATGGTACGGTCCATGATGAGTAACGCTGAGTTGCCGCGATCGTTCTGGGGATATGCGCTAGAAACAGCTGCATACCTTTTGAACCGTGTTCCCACTAAGACTGTGCCTACCACACCATATGAGTTATGGAGTGGGAAGAAACCCTATCTTCAATACTTGAAGATTTGGGGATGTCCAGCTTATATCAAAAAGCAGCATGCGGACAAACTAGAGGCACGCTCAGTACTGTGCAAGTTTGTGGGATACCCAAAGAACTCCAGAGGGTATCTTTTCTATTACGCAGAGGAACAAAAAGTCCTTGTTTCTCGTAATGCCCATTTTCTGGAACACCGGTTCATAGAAAAGGAAATAAGTGGGAGCGCAATAGAACTGGAAGAAATTCCAGAACCACAAGCTATTACTGAAAGCTTAGTAGAACCAGAGGGTTCGAAAGATCAGGACATTCCCACGCCACTCCGCAGGAGTAGTAGGCAGTCTCATCCGCCCGAGAGATACTACGGTTTTCTCATTGACGGGGATAGAGAGGATTGCATCATAGACTTTGATGAGCCTACTAGCTTCCAGCAAGCCATTCAGAGCGTCGACTCGGTAAAATGGCTGGATGCAATGCGGACCGAAATGGAGTCCATGTACACCAACAAAGTATGGACGTTGGACATTGCTCCAGATGGGGTAAAACCCGTAGGATGCAAGTGGATCTTCAAAAGGAAGATTGGTGTAGATGGACAGGTTGAGACCTATAAAGCTAGACTGGTAGCAAAGGGTTTTCGTCAGCGACCTGGTTTGGACTATGACGAAACCTTTTCTCCAGTAGCTATGCTGAAATCCATTCGGATCCTTCTTGCCATTGCTGCCTTCCACGATTATGAGATTTGGCAGATGGACGTAAAGACAGCTTTTCTAAATGGACATTTAGAGGAGTGTGTCCATATGGATCAGCCAGAGGGTTTCATTCAGAGTGGGAGCAGCGGAAAGGTGTGCAAGTTGCTTAAGTCCATTTATGGACTAAAGCAGGCATCGCGGAGTTGGAACATCTGTTTTGATGAGACGGTCAAGGAATTTGGCTTTATCAAAAATCCAGATGAACCATGCATCTACTGTAGATTTGTAGCGAGAACTGTAGTATTCCTCGTTTTATACGTGGATGACATTCTCTTAATAGGAAATGACATTCCTATGCTACAATCTGTCAAGGGGTTCTTGTCACACAGGTTCTCCATGAAAGACCTGGGTGATGCCTCATACATTCTGGGTATCCGGATCTACCGTGACAGATCCAAGAGGATATTAGGACTTTCGCAGTCCAGGTACATCGACACCATACTGAAGAGATTCAGTATGGAAGATTCCAAGCGCGGTAATCTACCGGCTTGTCACGGGATCACCCTCTCCAAAGAGATGTCTCCCAAGACTGATTTGGAGAGGGATCGCATGTCTATTATACTCTACGCTTCTGCGGTAGGCTCTATAATGTATGCGATGTTGTGTACCAGACCGGATGTGGCTTATGCACTGAGTGTGGTAAGCAGGTATCAGTCAAACCCTGGGGAGAAACATTGGATAGCAGTAAAGAACATTCTCAAGTACCTGAGGAGGACTAAGGAGATGTTCTTGGTGTATGGCAGAAAAGACCTGCAGATTGAGGCCTTTGCTGACTCCAGCTTCCAGAGTGACAAGGATGATTCCAAGTCCATGTCGGGTTTTGTCTTTACCCTCAATGGAGGGGCGGTGTGTTGGAAGAGCTCCAAACAGGAAACCGTTGCTGACTCGACTATGGAAGCGGAATACATCGCTGCATCTGATGCCGCAAAAGAAGCTGTCTGGATGAGGAAGTTCTTGAGAGAACTTCAGGTGGTTCCGTCCATTGTTGACCCAATACCTCTGTATTGCGACAACAACGGGGCTATAGCTTTAGCGAAGGAACCCAGGTCCCATCAGAAATCCAGACACATCTTGAGGCGGTATCACCTGATCAGGGAGATCGTGGATCGCCAGGAGATCGAGGTTCGGAGGGTTGCTTCAGAAGATAACACAGCAGATCCATTCACCAAGGCCTTGCCCCAGACTCAGTTCGAGCGGCTGATCGAGATGATAGGTCTTCGATACGCCAGTACATGGCCTTAGTGCAAGTGGGAGATTGTTAGTGTATATGCCCTAGAGGCCATTACTGTATCATACTAGTTTGTATATTACTTAATGGAAGCTTGGGATATTCACAGTTGTATATACCATCTTGCTCGAAATGGTAGTATGCTACTTGGTTTATCTCTGCTTTAATATGTGCATGTGTTTCTTTTAGCATATCGCTGTTATACATATTAGTAGAGCCCTTAGGATCTTTGCTTGATTACCAGCGTTGTGATGGCGCTCACACTCGTGGGAGCTGGGTGATCTATAAGCACATCCTTATACAGGTCCCTAGTCGTTGGACTATCGAGACAGGGCATCGATACTCCGGAGTAGACTAGCGTATGCGCTTCTCATCCCAGCGTGGGAGACGGTCTGTCCCACAGCCGTCAGTACGTCGCACTTGAGATAGTATGCGGGTGCTCGTTAGGTTACGAGTACACTGGACAGGACTCGTCGGGAACTGTTGGTTGGTATTATACCTATCGTCAGTTATCAGTTCCCAGGTGACATGAGTACAGCTTAGTTCGCTGACTTGACACTGTCACTTCGCCTCGAGTGTGTTCTCACTGCATTTTGATTGCTACCCTACCACGGCTCAAAGGAGTCGTGCAAACAGGTAGTTTTTGGGTGCAGTCCCGAAGCACTTGGAGGCAGTGACGGTTAGACAGGATTCGTCTCTCCCAGTATTGGGGGTTGACATCGCACTGTGTCCAGGAGAGCCATTACACGAGTAGTCCCTGGCCAGGGCAAGCGAGATGTACTGGTAGGTTTCCAGTGTTATCTCAGGGTGTTCTGGGCTACACTCCGACACGACTTGTACTGCTATTAGGGGACTGACGTTCACCGCCCCCCTAGGCCCACCATGCGATGTATCAGACGAACAGACCGGACTGTACGGAGATTGTCACATACAGGCTCAGTAGGAGTTCAGATGGGGTTCACCTCGTCAGTCTTCTTATCGACATCTATCTGGGGACCGTTACGTACAGCTAGTGCCGCTTGCGGTCTGTAGTTAAACCCACTGCCAGCGTAGTGTCGAGTCTTTAGAGTCCCACACAGAGAGCTATTCGCCTTTAGGCAAAATGAGTAGAGGTCGCATGGTTTTGCGACAGGGTTCGTTCACATCCGCGCACTTGTGCACGTTTGCTGTCAGGACAGCTTATACTAGCGGGCTTTGGTTTAAGCCGGATCCTAGTATATGATTTGGGATTGGTTTTTCTCATTGTATTCGTGTTCCTCGGATCACGAATACGGGTGTGTATGCACAGTTGCTTGAGACAGAGGGATAGGACTTTGATTAGGGTTAATGACTATTGTCATTTTATTAACCCTAATGCTTATGTGTGTACTATTGTTAATTGATATTAGTTTAATAATTGTGCATGGTTATGGTTGTTGACCATTTGACCTTCTTGACTTGTTGACCTTGTTGACATTTTGACCATCATCATTTCATTTGGAAGATGCTCTTTGATCCTTGCAAATTGCATTAAAAATGAAATGATAATGGTCATGTCTTGATTAACCATGACAATTATCTAGCTAATTATTTAATTACAATAATTCACACATATATGTGAGAATGGTTCATTTTATTCTCATTCTATCATTCATTTTCTCTCTCTTGTTCTTCCTCTCCCTCAAGCTCTCCCCTCTCATGTGTTGAGAAACACTTGAGCTTGAGAAAAACCCTCTCTTGATAATCTCTACTCTCATCTAGGGTTCAAGGATTAGCACTTCTTGCACCCTAGTTACTTCTAGCTTGGAGTTGAAGCCAAAGGTCGAGGCTTTCGGGTGGATCTTTCTTCGACGGGAGAAGACGACTAAGGTGACCTCCTTCCACCACTCCAAGGAGCAAGGAGAGAAGGACATAAAGCCCAAGGTATAACCTTTCTAGCACTTAGCTAGTTTCTAGTTAGCTTTAGCTTGTTTTTGTTTAGCAAAGATCCTTCATAGTCTAGTCCATGTTGCCTAAGCTCATAAAAATTCGATTTTTATTCCGTTTTCCGCCTCCCCGCAAGTACCGGGGTGGGCAACGCGGACTTACAGGATCAACTATGGTCGGAACCACCTGAAGTTCTGTTAGGAACTTCTTCATCCAGACCGCTTCTTTTGCGGCATCGCAAGCAGCAATATACTCCGCTTCCATCGTCGAGTCAGCAACGGTGTCCTGCTTGGAACTCTTCCAGCACATCGCCCCTCCATTGAGGGTAAAGACATAACCCGGCATGGACTTGGAATCGTCCTTATCACTCTGGAAGCCTGAATCAGCAAAGGCCTCTAACTTGAGGTCTTTTCCGCCGTAAACCAAGAACATCTCCTTAGTCCTTCTCAGGTACTTGAGAATGTTCTTTACTGCTATCCAGTGATTCTTCCCTGGGTTTGACTGATACTGGCTTACCACGCTGAGTGCCTAAGCTACATCTGGTCTGGTGCACAACATCGCATACATTATAGAGCCTACCGTAGAAGCGTAGGGTTTAATAGACATGCGTTCCCTTTCCAAATCAGTCTTGGGAGACATCTTTTTGGAGAGGGTGATTCCGTGACAAGCCGGTAGATTACCGCGCTTAGAATCTTCCATACTGAATCTTTTCAGTATAGTGTTGATATACTTGGACTGCGAAAGTCCCAACATCCTCTTGGATCTATCACGATAGATCCGGATCCCCAGAATGTAAGAGGCATCACCCAGGTCTTTCATGGAGAACCTGTGTGAAAAGAATCCTTTGACAGATTGTAGCATAGGAATGTCATTTCTTATCAATAGAATGTCATCCACGTACAAGACGAGGAATACGACACTTCTGGCTACAACTTTACTATATATACATGGTTCATCTGGATTTTTGATAAAGTCATATTCTTTGACTGTTTCATTAAAACAGATGTTCCAACTCCGCGATGCTTGCTTTAGTCCATAAATGGACTTAAGCAACTTGCATACTTTACCGCTGCTCCCACTTTGATTGAAACCCTCTGGCTGATCCATATAGACGCACTCTTCTAAATTACCATTCAGAAAAGCCGTCTTTACGTCCATCTGCCAGATTTCATAATCATGGAAGGCAGCAATATCAAGAAGGACCTGAATGGATTTGAGCATAGCCACTGGAGAAAAAGTTTCGTCATAGTCCAAACCAGGTCTTTGACGAAAACCCTTTGCAACAAGTCTAGCCTTATAGGTTTCCACCTGTCCATCTACACCAATCTTTTTCTTGAAGATCCATTTGCATCCTATGGGTTTTACCCTATTTGGTGCAAAGTCCAAAGTCCATACTTTGTTAGTGTTCATGGACTCCATTTCGGTCCGCATTGCATCTAGCCATCGTACCGAGTCGCCGCACTGGATGGCCTGCTGGAAGCTAGTAGGTTCATCATCATCAATGATGCAATCCTCTCCATCCCCATCTATGAGAAAACCGTAGTATCTCTCACGCGGATGAGACGGCCTACTACTCCTGCGGAGGGGTGCGGGAATGTCCTGTTCTTCTTGAACTACTGGTTCTACCAAACTTTCAGTAGTAGTTTGTGGTTCTGGAGTTTCTTCCAGTTCTATTTCGCTCCCACTTATTTCCTTTTCTAAAAACTGCTGTTCTAGAAAATGGGTATTACGAGAAACAAAAACCTTATGTTCCTCTGCGTAATAGAAATAATATCCCTTGGAGTTCTTTGGATATCCCACAAATTTACACTGTACTGATCGTGCCTCGAGCTTGTCCGCATGCTGCTTTTTAACAAAAGCTGGACATCCCCATATCTTCAGATGCTGAAGATGGGGTTTCTTCCCACTCCACATCTGATATGGCGTGGTAGGCACAGTTTTGGTAGGAGCCCTGTTCAGAAGATATGCCGCTGATTCTAGCGCATAACCCCAGAAAGATCGCGGTAACTCAGCATTACTCATCATGGAACGTACTATATCCAATAGGGTTCGATTCCGTCTCTCCGATACACTGTTATGCTGTAGAGTGTATGGAGGAGTAAGCTGAGAGAGAATTCCTTTCTCTTTTAGGTAACCTAGGAACTCGGCACTTAAGTATTCACCACCTCGATCAGATCTTAGTGTCTTGATACTTTTGCCGGTTTGGTTTTCTACTTCATTCTTATACTCCTGGAATTTTTCAAAAGCCTCGGATTTATGTTTCATCAGATAAATGAATTCGTACCTTGAATAATCATCCGTAAAAGTAATGAAATAGGAAAAACCACCTCTTGCATGTGTAGACATTGGACTACATACATCGCTGTGTATGAGTCCTAAGAGCTCGCTCGCTCTTACTCCATGTCCAGTGAATGGAGTCTTTGTCATCTTTCCTTTGAGACATGAGTCACAAGTGGCATAAGTTTGATATTCGAACGAGTCCAAATATCCTTCTCTATGTAACTTAGTTAACCTTGTCTCATTGATGTGACCTAGTCTATAATGCCATAAGAAAGCCTTATTTAAATCTGGAGACTTTCTTTTTAGTGTGTTCTGGATATTGAAAATCTGGAGTTGGTGTAAGACATATATACCGTTATCCAGTGTACCGGACCCAATCAAACTATGATTAAGGTGGATGTTAACAATATCGCTTACAAACGTGAAATCATAACCTTTATTTGATAACGAGAAAACTGATATGATAATATACGTTAAACTAGGTACACAAAAACAGTTATGTAAAACCAAAATATGTCCACTCGTCAATCCCAGGTGATAATCCCCGACGGACACAGCTCCCACGCTAGCTCCGTTAGCAACCTTTAGGGTCATATCACATTCCTTCAGCACCCTACGGTTTCTCAGTGCCTGCAATGAATTGCATATATGAGATTCTGATCCGGTATCCAATACCCAGGAAGTAGAGTTGATTGACAGACAATTCTCAATTACAAACACACCTGAACTCGAAGCCACAGCTTGCTTCGGTCCCTGGTTCTTGGCGT
The DNA here is from genome assembly GCA_030015575.1 of Agapanthus africanus. NCBI lineage: Eukaryota > Viridiplantae > Streptophyta > Magnoliopsida > Asparagales > Amaryllidaceae > Agapanthus > Agapanthus africanus. The sequence continues at coordinate 525,092,203 of JASDDO010000016.1, forward strand.
TCCACGCCTTGCAATCTTTCTTCCAGTGCCCTTTCCTATAACAATGGAAGCACTCATCCTGGGCCACTACTGGTACTGCAATCTTTTTCTTTCCCTTCGCTCCCACCTTACTAACACCTCCTCTAGGTCTGGTGGCGGCCTTCTTCTTCCTTCCTTTGGCCCTAACCTTGGACCCTGAAGAAGAAGCACCGCTAACAAACATAGCGGGCGTTTCCCTTGCCTTATGCAAGGTGCCCTCTGCACTCCTCAACATGTTAAGGAGTTCTGGAAGTTCAACTTCTTTTCTTTGAATGTTGAAATTCAGAATAAACTGGGCATAGGTGGAAGGAAGGGACTGGAGAATAAGGTCCGTATAGAGCTCATTATCCAAAGTCGTCCCAAGGTCTGCGAGCTCTTCTATATAGCCAATCATCTTTAGGACATGTTCTCCTACCGATGATCCGACGGCCAACCTCGCTCGAAACAAGTTCTTTGAGGTCTCGTATCTTGCTATACGAGATTGCTCCCCATACAGATCCTTTGTATGGAGAAATATGGATTCAAGGTCCATATCCTCGTGCCTCCTCTGATGTTCATTATTCATCGAGGCAAGCACGATGCACTTGGCCTTCGCGCAATCTAACTCCCAGGTTTTGTGGATTTCCTTATCCGCATTACTGGATTTGGGACCTGGGACTGCAGGTGCCTTAGCGGTGAGGACGTACCCCAATTTGTCATAGGTCAAAGCCATTTTGACATTCCGCAGCCAATCTTTATAGTTTGGCCCTGTCAGTATATTTTTCTCTAAAAGTAACTTAAGTCCGGTCATTTTCAGGGTCGCTGTAATTAGGAGAGAGAGAAGAAAACTCTTTAGCATGATACTCTTGCAAGTTTAGAGTGGTTTTTAATTTATCTAAACTGGATGGCTCCCATTGTTTCTTGAATCCTTCCTCAAACCATAAAAGAAGAATTAGCCAGAACTATTCTCACCGTACAATACTTGCTTAACCGTTCAGCCAGGCCAGTGTCGATACTTCGAGGGAAGTTTTCCAACGCTTTCGCGAAGTTTCTTAATTAAATAACCTCTTTGCTCTGGGGGCGTAGCCCCGCTGACACCTTTCTCGGCACCTACTTGGTTTATAGCATTGATCGTTAAGTGACGAATATCCTGATAAGTAGCATATACTCACAGTAGGATCGGGATCCAAATATCATCGTCTGATAATGCTGAAGGAATCCTACCAACATTCATCAAACTCCAAATGGTATGCATCTCTTTGCAAATTTCAGTTTCTTTAGAAATTCCCGATATAAATTTTTGCCCCATGCTCTTATGACCTTGGCTTTGGTCAAAATGTCATAAGTCACATGTCAAGTTCTACCCGTCATTATCTTGTCAATTTGAACCCATCCGTACATACCCCTGACTTTGGTCAAATGATAATACGACCGTCCCAAACTAACTCATCTATCTATGCAACAAATGAATACCCAGCAGCTACCAAACACTATGTCTTGACTTTGGCCAAAATACATAGCTTGAATACTACTGAATACCCAATTGAAATGACGGAGGGCTACGAATGGTTTTGGCGAAACCGTGAACGTAGTGAACTTGATATAACTGAAGGAACTTGATAGCTTTTAAAAGGAGTGGTTAAAGCTCCGCAATTAAAAAATATCTTCTGTTTTAAAAATAACCGAGTGGTTTCTTTTAAATTGTTCCAACGATTAAAATTTGGTTTATTTTCTTTGCATTAATAATAATGCGTCCCATCATTAACCTATCATTGCAGAAAACAATGAAAATACAACGTCCTCTTATGCTATCCGCATTCGCCTCTGGGTCCCGTCATCACCCGTTAGGTTACTTAACTAACGACAGAGCGGGGGCTGGGCTAGCGCGGGTGTAAAACATAAGTGACGTCTAAATAGCTATCATATATAAATATTGTACATTCGTCAGACGCAATAATAGACATTCCAGATCTCAGATGAACAATATTGGATATACAAGCAATCCGCGTTTGCTTTGAGCCTTCAACAAAAGACGGATTACACAGTTGTGATGAATAGCCATTACCCCACCCTAGACCCCTACGGGTACGGCAAACTACCCGCCAAGTACCCGAAGTGAAGCGGTCTCCCTCAACAAAGTGAGTAGGCCACTAAACACTTCAAAGTACCCGGTTGTGCACCCCACCTTGGGTCTGTCCTAGGAGCAAAAAACAATAAAATGAAATAATACAACGGTGGCTACAACCGCAATCTGGATGTGCCCCGCAAAATAATATTACAACATGTTACAATTACATTGAATGAATTAAAATAATAACCCATTACAAAACCCCGGCTAATCATCACAACAATCCAATACAGTTCATAATCACAAACAGTAAATTCCATTACAGAAATGTGCAACCCCCTGCCAACCGACATACTAGCAGTTAGGGAAGGTTTACGAACACATTATACAATCACAGATATAATCAAATTAGCAAATATCGTATAATTTCGATCGAGCAAACATATCAGATTCTACTCCCAAAACTTCTCTGTGCACCTGAGACTTGAGCAGAAAATAAACATTCCAGAAAATACAAAAATATCACAAAAGAATAACTGGAGCAAACTGGGTCGAATCGGCCCCAACTCGGCCGCGGATCCGCGGCGGATCGGTGGGATCGGCCGCGGTTCCGCGGCTGTATGGCCGATTCACAAACCCATTTTTCTCCATTGTTCTTATATCTCTCTGCTTGTTATTCTGCAGCAACCTGAAAAATTTTTAGAGCCTGTTTTAAATTCGACAGAAACTATGTGATATCGATGTGTTTTCCGGTTCGTTTTGCGTTCGAAATTCATATGACTTTGCTAATAAGTTAATTATTGTTTAGCGAGGCTCTGATACCACTGTAAGTCGATGTACAACACCCCACGACTTGCGGGGAGGCGAAAATATGAAAAACGATCTTGTTCTTTGCTATAACATCGACTAACCGCAAGAATCGTTGCTAAACAATAACTAACAATAAACACAGGAGTTCTAAACTACTATGTGAAGTGATTATACCTAATGAACCGTGCCCTTCGTCTTTTCGTTCTCCACCTCCTCCTCGGCCTTCTCCAAGTAGTAGACGATCCACCCGAGAGCTATACTTCATGCTTCACCTCAAACTAGAGGTAACTAGGTTTCTTAAAGTGCCAATCTAAGTAACCTAGGTGATATAGAGTTGGATTATGGAGCGATTAGTCTATTCTAATCCTTGATCTCAACACATAAGAGGGGAGGATTAGGGTTTGAAGAGAGAGAGCTTGAGGAGAGAGAAGGTGAGCATTAGAATGAGAATGAGATTGTGATCTATCATGATATATATGAAGCATTCATCTTTATCAAATAAATAGAAAATAGGATTTAACAACCATGCTTCATAAATACAAATGGGTGATTCATCTCCATGAGTCATTAAGCATTTATGATGCATTAATGACATGGATGAATCACATAAATGAGTCACTAATCTCATTAAATGCATATGCCACCTAAACCCCCAAGTCACCATCTTCTAGAAGCTTCTAGTGAAATTACGAGAACGACCCTCCTATCCGTGAAAACACGGAAAAACTTTAGACTGTATAAATCCAATATCCCGATACTAGAATCTGGCTTAAACCAAAGCCGACTAGTAAAAACTGTCCGAAAGTCATACGTGCGTAAACACACGTATGCATCCAAACCCTTGTCGTAAAACCATACGACCTCTATATCGTTTCTCCTGGAGCAGGGAAACTCTCTGTGTGGGACTCTAATGACTCGACTACTACTCTGGCAGTGGGTTTAACCACAGACCGCAAGCGGCACTAGCTGTACGTAACGGTCCCCAGGTAGATGTCGATAAGAAGGCCGATGAGGAAACCCATCCGAACGCCTACTGAGCCTGATGTGACAATCTCCGTACAGTCCGGTTTGTTCGTTTAAGACTATCGCATATCGGGCCTAGGGGCGGCAAGCGTCAGTCCCCTAATAGCGGTATAAGTCGTGTCAGAGTGAAGCCCATTACACCCTGAGAAACTACTGGAACCTACCAGTAAATCTCGCTTGCCCTGGCCAGGGACTTTGCGTAATGGCTCTCTGATACAGCGCGATATCAACTTCCAATACCGGGAGAGACGAATCCTGTCTAACCGCCACTGCCTCCAAGTGCTTGGGACTGCACCCAACTGCTACCTGTTTGCACGACTCTTTTGAGCCGTGGTAGGGTAGCAATCTAAGAACAGTGGGACACACTCGAGGCGAAGCAGCAGTGTCAAGTCTGCGGACTATGCTGTACTCATGTCACATGGGAACTGTTAACTGACGACTGGTATAAAACCAACCAACAGTTCCCTATGAGTCCTGTCCGGTGTACCCGTAACCCAACGAGCACCTGTATACTATCTCCAGTACGACGTACTGACGGCTGTGGGACAGACCATCTCCCCAACTGGGATGAGAAGCGTACACACTAGTCTACTCCGGAGTATCGATGCCCTGTCTCGATAATCCTACGACTAGGGACATGAAAAAAGAATGTGCTTGTAGACTACCCAGCCCCCACTAGTGTGAATGCCATCACAACGCTGGTAGTCAAGCAAGATCCTAAGAGCTCTATCAATACGTATACTCATATATCAAGATAGAAAAACCAAGTAGCATACTACCATGTTTAGCAAGACTGTTATATACATGTGAATATCCCAAACTTCCATTAAGTAATATACAAACTAGTATGATACAATAATGGCCCCTAGGGCATATACACTAACAGTTGACTAGGTCTTTTTCTTAGGGGGTATTTTTGTAAAAGCAGATATGACGCGATTGTAACCTAGGGTTTCTATGAATCTATAAATAGAACCCTAAAAACCTTTTCTAGGTTATGCTTCTTTTCATTTCATCTATTCAGATCTGAAAAATCCTGTGTTGATGTTTGGAGAGAGCCATCAATAAAATTAGTAAGTTTTCTATTTCATTGCCTTAGTTTACTTTTAATTTAGAATGTCATTCAATTCCCTAATGAGCGAGTAGTCTCCTCGCTTGTTAGGGTTAGCTTTAGGGAAAGATTTGAGAGATGAACTCTCTCACCCCTTTCTTGCCCCATCACACATAATAATTAGGACTCCATGCATACATACACACACCGTTCCCTGTGGCACCTTACCCCTCGAGGTAACGGTGATACCGTTGTATAAAGGACCGGTAGTGTATGTTTTCCATGGAGGTTAGGGTAATAAGTGATAAAGGAAGGACAAGAACCTAGAGGAAGAAACATCGTTTCTTCCCGATGGTACTAATCCCCTTTATTAATTATTACCATAACGCCTAATAGATCTAAAATAGGGCATTGAAAGCGGTGGGATTTATTTACATTTCCCAACTTACCCTAAACCTAACCCTAGCAAGATTCTAGTCTTAATATAAATCAATTTAGGTTTTAGAGATAATCCATTCACAACGTTTGGAATTAACTCGTTAGACCAATTATGAAATTCACAAAATCCCTGTGGACCGACCCGTACTCACCGGCTAGCTACCAAGCGACGCCGTTCTTGATTGCAGTTACTAAATATTTTTGATCATAAAATCTTTCAATCAGCCTCTCCCGTGCCAAAATAAAATTTTGTAATAAATAATTTTTGGTGTATTTCCTTTTTTTTTATTTCTATGAATAAATGTAAGGAAAATGGGCATAAAGCCAAATTTTTGTAAAGCCCATGGCTTATGTGCAAAAAGAAATAGCACATGAGGCGTGGGATGAGCAAAATGCCATTTTGTGAAGCCCAAGGGGCTATATGTAAAGTGTATAGCCTATAAAGGCAAACATGATGAAAATATCTAAAGATCTTTTTCTCTCTCAAAAAAAAAATTGAGGTCTGTGCCTCCTTCCTCAAGGTTCTAGACCTTTTTCTTTTTTTTTTGAATTAAATCAAGAGTTATACTCTTCCTTTTCCAAAACTAAATAGTTTTTCACCACAAAACCCACAAAGGGGAGATCAAATCTTCCATTAGATCTCAAAAAGGGGAGATTTTTAAAATCGCACCCCTCCTGTTCTCTAAGATCCGGCTAACTAAGAGGAGGAAGAAGGAGACTCATCTCCGAAATCCCACTTTGGAAAAGATCCTAGGCTCAAGAGAAGATCTCAGGCTTAAGAGAGAAGAACCTCTGAAGATTTTTAGGGAGTTCAACTCCCAAGACCCAAATCCTCTTTTGGAGTTTAACTCCTAATCCAGATCTTTTGGAGTTTAACTCCACTCAAAATCCTCTTTTGGAGTTTAACTCCTATTTCTGGGGGTAAAAACCCCTTCTTTTCGCTAGCGCCCAGCGCTTAAGCGCCCACGTGCCGGGCACGTGAGGCGCTAGCGCTAGCGCCCAAGCGCCCAAGTGCCGGGCAAGTGAGGCGCTAGCGCCCAAAGCGCTAGCGCCCGAGCATCCAAAGCGCTAGCGCCCGAGCGCCCACGTGCCGGACACGTGAGGCGCTAGCGCCCGAGTGCCCACGCCAACGCCCAAGCGCCAGCGCCCGCATCCAGCGCCAGCGCGCTAGGCACGTGAGGCGCTGGCGCTCATGCGTCCTTTGGATGCCATTTTCCCCTCATTTTACATGTACCCCACACTAAAAATACCTCCCCCGTTAGAAAAATTTTCTAACGGGGTGCTGCCCCGCACCCCGTAAGGGGGCTGCTAGCCCCCTTGACCTCCAGCCCGCTATCCGGGTAGCGGGACCCCTGATATATCCAAAACCCCTTCAAAACACAACATTGCACATTGAGTTCGCATGACCTATTTGACTTGTCAATCGGAGGTTCTCTCACTCCAAAGGCGAGGGGTAATTAACGGCAGCTTAGTCCGCGACTGCCGGAGATTCGGATCCCTACAATCAATAAACCCCAGCCTACCCTAGGCAGGGGGAATCTGTAATGCGCCTGACAAGCACGCGCGTATTCCCATGACAATAGGGTAACGAAAAACACCCTACAGATTCTGGCACGCCCGGTGAGTTTCTCTCCTCCCTTATCTCGTGTTAAGCGTTCATGCGAACTCATTTAACATATATGTCGATATTTGTACTGAAATAATTTCCTTTTTCTTGTGCAGCAATCAACTTTCAACGACGATGTCTCCTAAGATGAATTCAGCTTCCGACGTGACCTCGATCTCGTACGTGGTCAAGATCAATACCCGCGTGGTTCTCCCTGCCAGTCTCAGCCGGCAATGGGAGGAGCCACCCCGTCAATTTGGTTCCGTCATCATTTACCCTGCAGGAAGCGCTCATCTGGCGGAAGTCACGGCAAACCAAGCGGCCAAACCGACCTCAAGGGACAGGAGGCCGAACGTTGTGGTCGCCAAAGCATCCCACCACAGATGCAAATCTGTATTCGAACGGCTCTCCACTGTTCCAACTGGGGGAAAGGCCGTCAACACCAATGGGGACACAAAGCAGCTCCAGCAAGCTCGGATGGTGCCCTTGACAATCACGCGAACGGGCGTCTTCTCTGGCCTCTCTATCAATCGGCCTACGGCGTCTTCCCAAAGAGCCGAAGTCTGCCAAGTGCTTAAAACAGAAAAGTTAAGGCAGAAGCGGCTCAGGTATCGAGCCAACAAGAGGGCCAGGACTTCGGCCATGTGGAATCTTGTGAGGTTCCAAAAGCAGGGTTACTCCGCGACGACGGCTGAGTCGGCCGTAAAAATCAGCAATTCCTTCGAACCTCTGAAGTGGGTTCAGAAAAATGCCATGACCGCCAGAATCAGGAAGACAGCGGTCCGAATGTTGCTACAAAGAGACGTATCCTAGCCCCAACAGAAAAAGTATGACATTGTCTCTTCAAGAGTCTATCAGGCGCTCTGTGCCGCGCGAAAGCAGCGGGGCAAATCCAGAAAAGAAGCACTAGCACCATTCAAGAACCTGGTCAGGCCAGCCGCCTTCAGTCGACTGCCCGTTACTGAAACATGAGGGTCAAGACAACGATCCGTTAAATCAGCCGCCGATAATAAAAAGACGGCTGGATATGTTATCCATACGGTCAACATGGCGGACGGGCGCCCCAGCGACAACCTTCGCAGCAAAAGCAAGGACGGGGCCACCACATCCCAAGCCCAATCTGGCTTGAATGTGGTTACCGCTTCCTAAGAATAGCCACCTCCGCTGGTTGATGAAAACCCTCTTGATGAGGATGATAGGCAGAAAGACCCCTCAGTCCATGTAGAGTCAAGCTCAGACAGCGAGGAAGAGCCGACTTTCCGCCCCAGGACCGCAGAGCAAGAGTTGCTTCAAGAGCTTCGAAAACAGCTCAGGAGCAAAGATAAAGAGATGGCCAAGCTCTATTCGGAAATTGACGACCTAATGAACGTTGTGATGCAGCTTACGGCTCAAATTGCTCGAGCGCCTCCCAATCAAGCACAAGTCTCCACTCATGAGCCTGGTGATGGCAATCCGAAGCAGCCGATGCCTGTCCCTTTGGGTCCAAGAGTGGTCGAGCCGCACGAAACCCGGCACATTCCGCTTCTGGGGACGCCTTGGCCCCAGATAGCACTATCCCGCTAACACAAGATCGGATAATGGATTTGGTCACCAGTAAGGTTAAAACATTGGTGGCCGAAGCTGAAGCTCAGAAAGAAATTGGCAGTAGTGGGCGGCCATATCCCGCACAGTACGATCTGATCGAGTTCCCGAACGGCTACGTCATTCCTAAGTTCGGAAGATTTGACGGGACAGGAAATGCAAATCAGCATGTCGCCCACTTTAATGCATCGTGCGGAAATACAGGGGGCAATGATGCGCTCCTTCTTCGTCAGTTTGTCAACAGCCTGACCGGTGTCGCTTTCAAATGGTACGCGAGTATACCAGACGGGTCCGTCGTTACTTTTGCCCAAATGGAATCTCTGTTTCGGCAAAGGTTCATGAGTGTCAGTGATAAAATCTCCATTGCTGACCTTGTGAGGACCAAGCCGGGGAAGAATGAAAGCAACACCAACTTTATCGCCCGATGGCGTAATCTCACGCTCAAGTGCGAACCGCCGCTGGAGCAAGACCAATCCGTCAGCCTCCTCGTTGGGAATCTCAGCAATTGGATGGTCCCGTTCTTATGTACATCAGGCCTCAAGACGTTTTAGGAGCTAACCAAGAAAGTCCAAATGCTGGAACGCTCGAAGCAAGAGTCGCCCTCGGACTCTCAGAAAGACAAGACTTGGAAAAGCAAGAGGGACGACAACCGTAGAAGCGGGAGTTCCAGCAATAACAATGTCCTCAATGCGTCTGACAATGAAGAAAAGCGAAGGGCAGGCGAATCCAAAACCAACCGGTCTCGAAAACCATTGCTGGCAGGAGAAGGGCCTTCCCTAGAGGAGAAAAAGAACAAGGTTTACTCTTTCAGGAAGGACAAGGTCCGAAAGATATTCAAAGATGCCCTGAACAACGGTCTACAATTGCCGGAGTCAAAAAGACCTCATGAAGCAAAAATGACCGACAATCCTCTATATTGCCCGTACCATCGAGTAGTGAGCCATGCGATCGAGGATTGCTATATCTTCAAAGACTGGGTCGAGAAGCAGTACAAGGCTGGAGAGATCGAGCTGTCCAAAAGTGTGTTGGTGAACAATTAAGTTGCAACCACCAATTTTATACAGAAAGAAGCTGAAACCTTCTGAGAGCAGACAGCCGAACCCGCTGCCCTGAGAAATGAAACGGACTCACCGCGGCCTCCGTGGAGTACGCACATATCTAATAAGACGAAGAAGATGATAATGTTACTTCGGAAAGAGCCCAGGAGGGAATAGGAAGGGCAGAAGAAGCCTACCATTCCAGCTGCCAATGCGGCTCCATCAGGCTCAAAATCCAAAAAGCTTAAGAAGAAGAAAAGTGCAGCTCGGCGCGAAAAAGAGTCTGCAGGGAGATCGACCATTCAAAAATATATCGATTCCCTCGAAAACTATGAACAGAATGAAAGAACTCTGATTCAATTGAAGGAGTTCCTCCCTATAGAAGCGGCTGAAATTCTGGAAGAGTTAGAGGAAGACTCCAATGAAGAGATCCCTATAGTGACCTGCTACGCCATCCATCTTGGTAGCGACTCTGAGGAGGAGCTCTTTTTTCCCAAAAAGGACGAGGAGCTCGCCATAAGGGCCAACCAAATCCAGTTCAGAAGCGGCAGGGCTCTGCCACCAAATCAGGGCAACGCCCCAAAAGGAAAGGAAAAACAGGTGGCTAATGAGGAAGAGGGCAGAGAACCGGCTAATGAAAACTCAAGTTCTTCCTCGGTGGACTATAATGTCTTGGCTCATCTCCGGAAGCTTCCGTCTCTCCTGAGCATCTACGATGCCTTGGTCCTATCTAAGGAGCTTAGAGATGTTCTCATTCACGCTCTACAAAACCCCGAGCGGTATCAGGCTCGCTTTGCGGAAATTAATATGAAAGAAGCCCAGTACGCTTTTCATGCCGCCGCAGTCACGTTTAAGGACGAAGATTTGCTACTGGGAACGATTGAGCATAATCGGCAGCTTTACGTGACCGGGTACAGCGACGGAGATCGGATTAATCGCATATTGATTGATCTGGGGTCCTCAGTGAACATCATGAACTTGCGGACTCTGAAGAGTTTGTCAATGGACGTCCGACACCTATCAAGGGAAAGGATTGTCATTCAAGGCTTCAATCAAAACTGCCAACAAGTTCTGGGGTCTATAGCTTTTCCAATTAAATTTGAGGATCTACAAACTGAAGCTAAGATATACGTGATCGACGCTGACACGTCTTATAAAATTCTCTTGGGATGGCTGTGGCTCCACGATTACGGCATCGTTCCATCAACTCTCCATCAATGCATGAAGTATACTAAAAATGGCGAAGAAAGACGCATTGACGGAGACATCCAGCCGTTCGGTGTGCATGAAGTCCGATATGAAGATTCTCGGTACTTTGTGAACCTCCAAAGTGCTGAGCCACAGCTGACCAAAGACAGAACAACCCCGAAACTCAAAAGCAAGTCTGAGCCGGCTGTCACTTTCAAAAGCAGAAACCCCCATGCGCGTCCGCGTTTCGGCAGTGACACTGATGAGTCCGATACTGGAAGTCCGTCCTTCCGTAAAACCCGCCCTCATTTCGGTAGCGATACGGACGAATCTGATACTGAAGGCCCATCCAACAGACAAATCCGTCCTCGTTTAGGCAGTGACACTGAAGAATCAGAAGAAGAGGATCCGTCTTGCAACAGCTGTGCAAATCGGGCTATCGTGCGAACAACGAAGCTATGAGAGACCTTCGAAGTTGCATAAGGGTCCCTAGCCATCACAAGGGTGCCGGAACGGATGTGCAAAGAGCTTGATGCATTGTCAGTTTCTACCGTGGACCAGCTGAAAACTTTCTACGTTCCCGGGAGGAAAAGTGGACAGAAGGGCATCCTGTTTTATGGGTCAAATCCTGTTGTGCACCCGGACGATTTGTCTGTCGCGTGCCTTCCTTATAGGAGAGGCATAAGGGCCGTCCTCAATCCTAGATACTATGCGTCCGAGATGCGGGAATATTTCAAAAGGTGCGGATGCCAGCTATATCAAACGGAGTCCGAAGCAAAGTTTTATGAAGGGCTATGTCATCCGCCTCAGGTCCGAGCACTCATCGATGGACGAATTCCAGATAGACGGGGTATAGGTTTCATCCAGCCTGATTCTAAGGCATGCTACATGATCCATATTGGGGAAGCCAGCGAAGAGTCAAATGATGAAGACAAGCTAGCCGAGCCAGAAGAAGCTCCTTAAGAGCTCGAAGATGGCGGACAAGCAACCTTTGATGAGCTAACCGAGATCGATTTGTGAACGCCTAATAATCCAAGGCCGACCTACATCAGCTCACTCCTGTTAGAGGAAATGAAGGAGCAGATAATTGCCCTGCTGCATGAGTTCGTCGACTGCTTCGTGATCATCTCATAAAACTGCATTTTATTACCACTCATTCGTTATTTATTTTGCTATATTTCGGTACTATTAATTAGTGTCTGCTCAATTAATACAGTTTACAGGTATTCGTGATACATTACTGAAAACATACCCAAAAAAACACGGACACGACGTTTGGGAGCCGACATGCAAGCAGACCAGAAAATCTATCGATGTCCCGTGAGCTCTTTTGGAAATAATACTTGTGTACACACTTTTTTGTGTAGAATTGGTCCAACACACAAAGGTGCACTTGGCTAGGGGCAGCCATGATGGGATGAGTTGAGCAAAAGAGCTTTTCTTGGTGTGATGTGCATTAAATGAGCATTTAATGCTTAAGATCTTGATGTGATTCAAAGCATCTTGTTCCCTCCAAAAAAATCTGAAGATGTTCCAGGTTAAATTTAACCAAGCAAACAACACCAGAGGGATCTATGAGAGCTGATATGACCCCACACCAGACCCGACCCCTGTGGCCGGATTATGGCCGGCAACCACCCAGAAAACTCCGGCGACGCCGGCCCCCATGCTCCAGTGGGCCCCATTTTCTTTTTGTCTCTCCCTTACTGCCTAGTCACCTTATTTTTATTGTTTGTTTAATCTGTTTTGGAACCTATAAATACCAGGGCAGTGGGCAAGATAGAGACTACTACTTTTTTTTGTGAGAGAAAAGAATTGTGAGATTGTAATTATTACTTCTAGTGAGTTTAGTGTGAAATCCTTGTCTTTCTCTGGTCTTGCAACTTCTTTTGAGCTTGCAAGATTAGATTTTGGCATTTGATTTCATTTGTCTTGTACTTGGAACCGTTTGTAATCAAGCTTCATCTTATATAAAGTATTTCTTGTATATCTTCTCTTCTTCTCTTTTCTTTTTTATTGTCAATTGATTATATGATGTGTGAGTAGTCGTTTTCTAGGCTATGGTGAGGTAGGTTGTGGAATAACTTTACTTCCAACCCCTCCCTTTTGATTCTTGCACTTTACATCTTCTTTTCTTAATATGCAATTTTATTATGTTTTGCTTGATATGGTATATCGTTTTCAATGGTTGCAAATCAACCTAAACGTATATCTTATTCTTTCTTCACATTTCATTATTGCTATATTATGAATGGAATTTGAAATGAATACGGAATTTTGTTAAGTGTCGCATTTTGCTAGATAGAATATATAGCACACTTGCATATATCCTATACTTGCCAACCTCACTTAACTAGCTCCGTATGCATTTCATTCTCTTCTTCAAGTTTTTAGTTTCCATCCTACTCAATCTTGATATCGTATTCTATTTCGAAGCATGTTCGGATAGATACGGTATGCTTTTGAAATTCTAATGGAAACTAAACACTTGAAGCTCGGATCAAAATGGAACGTTGGAGGTAAGTGTCTTATTTCACTAATACCAAACCATTAGCCTAGGTTTTCCTTAACTCCTGTCTTCTTTTAAAAATCTTACATTTTGTGACAAACTCATCTTCCAACCTTTGCTTATAACTCAATTGATGTCGTGATACCCACTCCTTGTGGTTCGACCCGTATTTGCCGGCTTGCTTCAACGCACCGTGCACTTGCGGTATTTTAAAACTCGAGTCTCACATCGTGCACCTTTTTAAACAAACGAAACAGACATATCTTAATTACAACATAACTTAACATATTGCACGACAACGTGAGAATTCGAACAAGTTATTGGTGCCGTTGCCGGGGAGTGGCAACATCACTAAGCATTTTGAGTTATCTTTGTAGATAAACTCCAAAACAAAACCAAAACAAAAAGTCCTTGTTGCATTGTATATCCTATTCTACATTGTGCTTTGACAACCTGCTATCCTTCTGTGCGAAATTTAAAGAATTAAATAAGACCAACAGGACAAATAATTATCCAGGAGAATCCACAACCAATACGAGAACCTAATTCCTAATACCGACAGGCCACCTATTGCAAATTTCCGGCGTCGCCGTCCCCTTTGGGGTAGTTTTGAACTTTTCTGGTTGTGGTATCTCCAGTGCACTATTGGTACTCTGTTGGTATTGTTTAATTTTTGTAATTTTTATTATGCAGGTAATTGGCCACATATATCGCTTTTCGTACTAAAATCGCCATTTTTGCGACATTTTTAGATTCTAGGAATTTGCGGATAGCGATGGTGCAAGGAAAAGGGTGCGCTCAAAACTGAGGTGATAACGGAACACAGTGCCAAAGATCCGGGTAGATTGACCCGCACAAGCGAACTTTTCAACCCACGCGGATTCAAGTCAACGGGGGTTTCTTAACCCAAAAATCTAACGGTACATATTTCTTACCTTCTTCTCAAAATCCCGACGCGTTCACTACTCTATCTTTGCAGGATTCATTGCTAGCATACTGCCAAAAAAAAAAGAGAACTAACCCGTATTTTTTGCAGCGCCGCATTTGAACATTAACTAAAAAATGATTGTTTGATGCTTTAAACAAACTTTTTCGTTGTATTGCGCATTGCATACCTTTAATACGGACTTAAGGGCAAAGAACCCCAACAAGATACGGTAAGGGATTTCATCCCCCTTCTCCGTGGCCCACAAACCACAAAGAACAAGCATTTTTCACACCCTCATTAAATTTAAAAGAAATTAGACTTTCAGCCCTAAGGACTTCACGCTCACTAGGGAAAGTTAAGTGTATTTCGAACACCGCCCATCGGTACATTGTTCAAGAAGTGTCTAGGAAAGTGTGAAGGCGCAACCGCCGAAAGAGAGAAGGTTTGGTAATTAAGGAACCTCGCGAAAGCGAGGGAAAACCTCCCTTCCTCTTTGCACTTACCTGGCTTCTCGATCAGTCTATCTTGGGCCCGTTTCGTGGTACATTGTTACTTCACAAGGCAAGTTTTTTTGAGCAGGTCTAGTTGACCTAGGTGACCCTAGACTGATTAGGTGTGTGCAGTGTGTCTTGTTTGTATTCTTGTTACACCTTTTCGTTTGTTTTCGGTTGTGAAAATTTTGTTAAACCCACCTTTTCTTCCACTTCCTCAGTCTTTCCTTACCACTTCCGGATAGTGCATGTCAGCTTGGACTAGAGATTCACAATCTCGATTAGTCCGGTTTGTACCTGTGTCTTCCGACTCTTCTACACCTTCTGATTCTTCGGAACCCTCCGAGACCTTCTTTCCTTCTGCCTCATCGGAGCCGTCCGATTCCACACCTTCACTTTCTTCTCCTACACCACCAGCAATGACGGTGCAAACAATCGTTGAGCAACAGGAGGCGGCGTTACAGGACATATGTTACCCACACCGTTCATCCCTTCCGTCATGCATAGTGTTGCCTACCATTGCGGCAAACAACTATGAGATCAAGCCGCAATTCATACCACTACTCCCCAAATTCCACGGACTCGAGTCCGAAGATGCTTACCTGTTAATCAGTGAATTTGAAGGAGTATGTGCGATGATGAAGATTCATGGAGTGGGAGAGGATGTCGTTAAGCTCAAATTCATTCCCTTTGCGCTTAAGGATAATGCGAAAAGTTGGTTAAACAGTTTGCCAGCTAGATCAATCACGACTTGGGATGACTTTGTGAAGGTTTTTCTAAAAAAAATTTACCCTATTCATAAAACCGTGCGAATTCGCAATGAACTCCACAATTTCAAACAAAAAGAGGGTGAAATATTTTGGAAATGCTTAGAGAGGTTTAAAGACATCTTGATCAAGTGTCCCCATCACGGGTTAGAACAGTGGAGGTTATGTCAGATTGTCTATGAAGGGTTAGACTCTAGTTCCCGCATGATGCTAGAATCCATGTGCCAGTGCAAATTCCTGAGCTATGGTGCTAAGGACGCTTGGAACTTTTTAGAGGAACTGGCCGACAAAACCATCCAATGGGAGAGTGTGAGTGAAAAACCATCTGTAACTAGGAGCGGTGCACACATAGTTGACACCTCTATATCTGCCGAAGCCAAAATCGCCGCTCTTGTACGGCGAATGGAAGCTTTAGAGGGCAAAAATTCACCGCTACCAGTCAATCACATTTCTCCGATTTTGTGCGCTAACTGTCAGCATCCTAGCCACATAACGGAAGAATGTCCGTTTCTTGTTGGGTCCCAGAGAGCTGAAAACGTTAATGCGCTGTATCAAAACCAGCGTCCCAGGAACGACCCCTTTGCACTAACATACAACCCTGGTTGGAAGAATCATCCTAATTTTGCTTGGAATCAGGCCCCTTTTCAAAACAACAATTCAAACCCGCTTTTCCAACAATTTCAAAATTCAAATTTTCAAAACCAAAAATTGGGATATTCAACTAACCAGCCCCAGCAACCCCAACATCCGAATCAGCACAACCCAACCTTTACACCCCCTGGGTTCGCCCAAGATGACAAAAGGGTGACATCCATCGAAAAAGGGTTGGAAGCTTTGATTAAAACTTCTGCACAGACTTCATCTAGTCTGGCTACCTTTATGCAAACATCCGGTCAATTGTATAGCGCTAACACTCAAGCAATAGCCAGATTAGAAATCCAAATCAGTCAACTGGCTGCAGCAGTAAATGAACGTGAGAAGGGAACATTTCCCTCTCAACCCGTGAGGAACCCAAGAGAGCAGAGAAACAACAACGCTCATGTTGTTCAGACGAACAATATTGAGAATGCAAACGCTATCACCGTCCTCAGATCAGGACGAACGTTTGACAACAAGGTTGTCAACCCCAGCGACTCATCCAAGCATATGGTTGACAGTTTACCAACACGTAGTTCATCTTCTGCCCCTCATTGCGATCCATCGTCATCTTCATCACCTTCTTCTTCTTCTCCTGCTTCTTCTTCGTCATCTGCCGCACATCCTTCAAAGCAACTTGAGAATTCGCCACACGACTACACTGATGATCCAGCAAGAACATTCCCGCTTTCTGCACCTATTTCATCTGCAGCTTCTCCAAACTCAGTATTTGGACCTAAGGCTCCCTATCCTAACAGGTTGAAATCAAAGAAGCCTTCTGCAAACATGGAAAAGGTGTTAGAGGTTTTTAAACGCTGTGAGGTCAACATTCCTTTGTTGGACATCGTTCAACAAGTTCCGGCATACGAAATTTTTTTGAAGGACTTGTGCACCTAAAAACGACGCACAAACGTCCCCAAAACCGTCTTCTTGGCTGCCACTCTGAGAGATGTTTTGTCCAAGTCCATTCCTATGAAATATAAGGACCTAGGCTGTCCTACTATTTCTTGCACCATTGGGGACAAACAAATTACCGGTCCTTGTTAGACTTAGGGGCAAGTGTGAATCTCCTGTAAGTGCACGGCGGCGCCCCGGCCGTCAATCCGACGCCGGAAAGCGGAAACGGTGAATAACTTAAATTTTGCGGACTTTGCAAACCGGCACCACCGCGCACTTTAACCGGATCGAACCATTAACTAGTCTAGCTAACCAAAAAGAAAGGGAAGAGATGTATACCGACGATCCAAGTCCTCCGGTCTTCATCTCCACTCCGATCTCCTCGCGGGATCTTCGTCCGTCTCCTCCTCGTCGGAAAGGGGCACCACATCGCCTGTAGCTTTTACGGGCTCCCACCTCAATACCGAGGCAACTCGGGCGCGAAGCTGGCGAATCGACGCGTCCAAGATTTGCTGTAGGAATATAGTATAGAATCGTAGTCTCTTTTTGGGGTCTTGGAGTTGCCTTTAGATGGAGGGAAGAATGAAACTTTGGAGGCAAATGATGCTATCAATTTTGCAAGGAAATGAGATGAACAAATGAAGCACAAAAATGAACCTCTCATTTTTCTCTCCTCCTCATGTGTGGCCGGCCCATTCTCTCTTGAAATGGTGGAGGAAAACAAACTATATCATATGAGGGAGGTGAGTGTAGGAGAAGAAGAGAGGGTGACCACAACATCAACCATACCTTACACTTTTTACCCATCCTCATTCAATCAAATCCCATTAAAGCAAAAGCATGGTGCAAAAGAAAAGATTCTTATCATATCAAACCCTTTTGCAATAAAACCCCTCCACAAATGTAATTTGCAAAACTGCAAATTACCCCCTCCATCGGAAAAGTCCGGCCGGGAAAGAACAAAGGAAAACCGGCCGGAACGGAATGCAAACTGGCAACTCCAAAAAACTGGTCCCGTAATGAATTACAGGAAAACCCCGATACTGTGCATACACACCCGCATCTGTATTCCGTCCGGATACAAATGCAAAGAGACAAAATCTACACTGTACTAAACTAGGACCGGCTTAAACCAAAGCCGGCTAGTAAAATCCGTTCAATCCTGATCCGTGCAATACCGCACGTATCTGATCGAACCCTGCCATAAACCTATACGGCAACTAGTACAAACCGTCCGATCCTGATCCGTGCAATACCGCACGTATCTGATCGGACCCTGCCATATCTCCATACGGCCTCTACAGCGTTTCGCCCGAAACTTGAGTAACTGAAAGTGTGGTGGACTCTAAAGACTCGTCAATACTATGGCTGTGGATTTAACCACTAGCCCGTCAGAGGTATAAGCCAATACGTAACGGGCCACCAGCTATTGACTAAAAGGGACGTCGATGAGCGAACTCATCCTGACACCCTACTGAGCCTGTCAGTGACAATATCCGTGCAGTCCGGTCCGTTCGTCTATGAGTATCGCATGGCGGGCCTAGGGGGTTGGTAAAAGTCAGACCCCCAAAAGCGGTACAAGTCGTGTCGGAGTGTAGCCCAGAACACCCTGAGATACTACTGGAATACCTACCAGTAAATCTCCTTGCCTTGGCCAAGGACTTTGTGTAATGGCTCTCCTAGACACAGCACGACCTCACCCCCAATACCGGGAGAGACGAACCCCTGAAGATACGCTCACTGCCTCCATGTGGCTCGGGACTGTACCCAACTAAAACCTGTTTGCACGACTCCTTTGAGCCGTGGTAGGGTAGTAATCAAAGCACAGTGGGAACTCACACGAGACAAATGACGATCCCCAGGTCGATGAACTAACCTGCACACATGTCACCAGGGAACTGCCATCTGACATCTGGTATATGACCAACTAGCATGTTCCCGGCGAGTCCTGTCCGGTGTACTCATAACCCAATGAGCACCTGTATACATCTTAGGTGATCCAACTGACACCAGTGGCTTGTGAGACCAGCCACCGCCCCTCGTCGGGGTCTCGACTGTATACACTAGTCTACTAATGGAGTATCGATGCCCGGTCTCGAAACTCCCACGACTAGGGACCTTTTAAGGATATGCTTGTAGACCCCCAGCTCCCACTTATATGATCGCCCTCATACTGCTGGTGGTCAAGCAAGAATCCTAGGGGCTCTATCAACGTGTAATAGCGACGTGTCATGTCACCTAAAGCAGTACACGATGATAAAGGTAAACCAGATAGCATACTATCATCTCGAGTAAGACTGTCCTACCGGGATAGGTCCTCCCTCAATCATTGCAATCACGTACCTGTGATCCAATAATTGACTCTGAGGGCACTACCTCCAACAATCTCCCACTTGCACTCAAGGCTAATTATTGCGATGTCGCATACTCACAGCCCGTGTGATACCGAACATCCAACTCCTCTACTAGTCAGTCTCACAAAGCTCGTTTGCGGAACTATTGCGTTCGAGGAATAGCCTCAGTGAGTGGATCCGCTTAGATGTTTCTTTCTATGTCTCTCTATATCTCAAGTTCGCGGAGAAACCCATCTCCCGAAAAGAGCAATACCTGTCTTAGAATGTGTCTGGATGTCTGATGGGACATAGCTCATAAATGAACTCCAAATCCAAACTTCTTAGACTGTATCGTCAACTGAACTTAATCAGTATCCTGCGCGCCATGCCTCCCTCAGTATTGCCTTGGATCACCTGTCCAAAATACTGCCCCTCGTCAGAGGGAAAACTATAACTCTGACAACCTCCTTGTCGTCCATGTCACCTTGGAAGCCTGGAATGATAACTGTCTCCTGAATGAGGCTGTCGTTATCATATCCCTAGAACATCCACTTATGTTCTAAAACTGCTTCCGACTGTTTCTCCAGGATTGGATTAATGTCAACTTATTGCATCTAGTGCAAGAACAACATCTGGTGTGGTACTTGACATCTCATGATTGACTCAATTGCCTGAGCAAGTGATCTGCCAATCATGCCCGTCCCTCTCCCCTTTAGTCTGTAAGACACCTTTGGAGAGGGTGACTCCATTACCTGCAGGTACACTACCGTGCCAGGAGTCGTCCATCCTAAATACTCTTAGAATGCTGTCAAGTACCCTGATTGGGAAACCACCCAAATCTAGATCTAAAACCATAGATCTAGTAACCAGTATGTCTGATATAAAATCCATGTCCTTTGTGGAGAAACCACTGTGTGACGACCAAAGTATAACCGATCGTAGTGTAGGAGTTTCTTTTCCTACTCTGTGTATATCATCCAAATACCAGGATATCACACCCTACTACCTTCTCAACAGATCCATCCCCTATTCTGATGAAGTCAAACCCATGACTGTCACGTCAGAAATAGATGATCTATCTCCGCTACATCTGCTCTAGTCTATAAATAGACAGAAGCAACCTGTCCACCAATGCTTCCGCTGCTCCCACTGACTATGACAACCCTCTGGCAGAGTCATATAGACGCACACTTCTAAAACTGGTTTAGAACGACGCTATACTCATCCTCCCGCCGGGTCTCACAACCTGGAACAACAGCAATGGTAATTGTGAGTAAACAAGAACTTCCCTGTCACCGTCCTTGAGGCTACCGTAGTGCCTCTCGGGTGCCTGAAGTTACCCACCTTATCTGCGGAGTGGCCAATGGAATGTCAATCCAGATTGAATCTTTAGGTTCCTTATCAAATCTTCAGTAATCGTTTGTGGTTCTGGAATCACTTCCAGTTCTACCATACTCCCACTACTGTTTTCTGAAAAAATCCATTTTTAATAAAACTGTGGCGAGTCTAGAACAATATTGCTATTGTTCATCCAGATGGTAGAAAGTCAACCCGCGTCATAGCCTGGGTCAACCCACAAACAGCCATTACAGAAATGTGCCTTGAGTTATCCAGTGTCTGGTTTTAATCATAAACCGGACAACTCCCCGTACCTTAACATCGTTAAGATATGAACTGTTCTATATCCAATATAAAAACAGAGGCACTGATTTAATTGAACCAGATTCAAATCATGCAGCTGTCCCCAGCGCATGTCAACTAAATGGAAGGAGGCCGATCAGCGTTACTCAACTTAGGAATACTTCCAATTATGAGTAACCTGAAAGAGAAGCAAGATCTCTTTATCATTACTATCAACTGAATACCATACACAAGTATCTACATCTTCGATCTCTTTGAAGAATCCCGATACTTGCTATACCTGGTTCTCTACTCTATTCAAATACCTATAACTTCTCCAAATTCGGACCCTGTGTTTCCACGAAACACCTGTCTAAAAATTAGAGAAGTCATAAGTAAACTGAATGTAGTACGAGGACCAACCCCTCTGTCCTGATGGACCCTGGACAACATACAATACTCTGTATAAGTCCCTTGAGTCCGATAACTCATTCACTGTGTGTCGTAGGTTGAAAACTGTACTTATGGTTAAGAAGAATTACACCGCTGTTTAATGCTCCTTACCTAACCATCCACTGATATAGGTAAATGTCGTAGACATAATTTCAGAAAGGTATATCTCACTCTATGAAAATAGACGTACAGATATATCAATTTGAAATTGGTGCATAACAGCGGATATTCAAAACCAAATATTTGCCGACCGGCAAACAGCCCAGGTGATTTCCTCAAATATCACCGATTACAACGAATCCCGATATAATGAGGATGATCACCCAATTCCCAATAACCTACTCCCACTCATCATCTGTAAAACCATACAGATGTGAGAATCATACCTGGTAAATACATACCCTGGAGTAAGTATCTAATCGGGAAATCAGTTTTCTTTTAACAGTACACAGTGAAACTGAAACATTGAAATGTTTCGGTGGGGTATCCCGTTATTCTTAGTAATGCCTCTTCCAGATTCACGACTGTAACCGTATAGTTCTTTGCCACCTCTCCAAATCCCTTCATATGTCTTTAGTCTTTACCTTCTGCACACCCCTTTAGGCCAAATGGTTTTCTTCCTTCCCTACCGTTCGGCACCAGCCTATGGTTTGGAAGAAGACTATCCAATAAGCATAATGGGTGTACTGTCCCAATCCTAGGAACACTCGCAATGAGAGAGGGTGAAGATAAAAGACAACCGAATAAACCTTATTCCTATTTCTCCTGAACCAGAATCCATCCCCGAACTGGAACAAGTTCCATTCGAGTTCGTATATAACCATACGATGGAGTATCCAAATAAACTGTGGATCTTCGTAGTGATACGGAGTGTCCTGGAGAAATACAAAGGTGATGTGGGAGTGGTAACGAAATATTTGGTTTGGTCGTGAATATCTGTTGCAATTTACTTTGCCCTCTTACTAATCCCTTACTTTGTCTTAATCTTAATACCTTCTGCACATCGTTTAGGCTAATTGGTTTTCTTCATTCCCTACCGGTCGGCACCAGCCTATGGTTTGGAAGAAGACTATCCAATTTGCGTAATAGGTGTACTACTCCTAAACCAAGGAGTACTCGCAACCTGAGAGAAGGTGAAAAGAAAAGACAACTGAATAATCCTATCCGTTTTCTCCAGAACCGGAAACCATCCTCGAATCCCTTCGAGTTCGTATCTAACCATACGATGGTTTTGTCCAATGGAAGTGGACGTTCGTAGTAATACGGGGTGTCCTGGAGAAAAGGGTAAAAGTAGGAGTGGCAATGAGGTCTGCAACTCTGACAATCCAAAAGCCAGTGTTTAAGAAGGTTCGGTCAACTTGGTCACTGAGTCATAGTCTAAGGGTCGGGTCAAATGGTCGCTGCCAGAGAGAGAGAGAAAAGAAACACTCAGCGTGCACTCTAACCTAGATCAGAATGGTTACCAATTTATCTAATCTGGAATCCTCCCACTGTACCTCAAATTCTCCTCCAAACCAGAAAGAAGAATTAGTCGGGGTCACCCGAGGAGTAAACCAACTCATCAGTGGGAATCGGGATCCAACTCTCATCGCATGATAACGTGACGGAATCCGCTCACGGTATCACACTCCAGAAGGTATGCGCATATCTGGCAAGTTTCAGTTCTTTTGAAACTCCCGATGTGATTTCTGCCCCATGCTCTTATGACCTTGACTAAGGCCAACAAATCATAAGTCACATGTCAAGTTCTACCCGTCATTGTCCAGGTTGATTTGAACCCACCCGTACAAGCCCTTGACTAAGGCCAACAAGGCTATACGACTGTCCCAAACCAACGCATCTATCTATGCAGCATATGAATACCCAATAGCTACCAAACACTGTGCCTTGACTAAGGCCAACAAACACAGCTTGAATACTATTGACTACCCATATGAAACGACGGAGGGCTACGAATGATTTCTGGCGAAAACCTTTAACGTAGTGAACTTGATATCGTTGAAGGAACTGATAGCTTTTTAGAAAATATAGTGACGAAAACCTTTACTAAAGAGGTCACTCCCGGTGAAGGGATCTCGGCTCTTTCCTCATAGAATGAGGTGCAGGATATTCCAACTGAATACCACGATGCAAAGCAAAAGTAATCGGCTATAGTGAAGTTAATGCCCTGACGCAAACTTCTGTCCAAGGGGTCACTCCCGGTGAAGGGATCTCGGCCCTTGCCTCGTCGACTGAGGAGCAGGATATTCCAAATGAATACCACGATGCAAAACAAAAGTGAACGTCCTTGCAATAACAGCTTTTTGAAAAGTGTTCCAACAACATCAGATTAGGTTTGTTTTTAACTTGCATTGATCCGAATCAATGCAGTCCCATCAATTGATCACACCAAAAAGAACGAAAATATACTGATGTACGTATATGCCATCCGCATTCGCCACTGGGTCCCGTCATCACCCGTTAGGTTAGCTAACTAACGGCAGAGCGGGGACTGGACTAGCGCGGATGAAAAACATATACAACATCTACTAATATATATACCAATATATAGTATTTCGCTCAAGGCGTGAATAAAATGCAACATCACAGAAATGTACAGCATCACAGAAACAATACAGATATCTGGGATCCCCGGGTTTCACAGAGCCACTGCTGAAACCCGACGTTCCCCTGGTCGTGTGGATAGCCTGTGCAATGAAATCCTAGACCCCTACGGGCACGGCAAGTCACCCGCCAAAACCTGAAGCGAGGCAGCCCCCTTCAGCACCGTGAATAGACCACCCAGCACTTCACGGAATCCGGCAACTTGGGCACCCCTCCTGGGTCAACCTGTACCCCCTACGAGTGCGGCGAATAGCCCGCCAATCCTAGAGTGAAGCCCCCTCCGTCTCAATGCCATGAGATGCGGGCTTGTTGCCTTCTAGAACCCGGCCATCCGTGCACCCCACCGCGGGGTAATCCTAGTACAGAAAGTAAAATATACATACACCGGGTACATCGACCGCAACCAGGTCGTGCCCCAAAAAAATAATACAAACAGGCAGTGACGGCAGTCCACATGTCGGACGCTCGCCCCGCAATATCAAATGTACATAATACAACAAAACAGTACTAGCATTGCATCCAGGCTATCCCCCACGACCGATCCGCAACATCACAGCAAATACATAGAACATCAACGTGAAAGTCACGTTCGCAAATCCGTCTAACCGGGCTATAGCAGTTAGACCGGATTTACCGATCGAGTGACATTCACGGTCGCAGATATAATGTAAATACTGTGAAAAATGTGTTTAAAATATCCGATCGATCAAAAATTAACAAGTGGGCCCCCAAACAAAAACTGTAGCACTCACAGAAATCCTGGGCCCAATTTTAATATTCCAAAACCCATATTTTAAGTCCAAAAGGCCTCTGGAAAAATTTGGTGATGTGATGTGAATAGTGCGCGGCGGAAGGGCCGCACGAGGTGGGGTTTCGCGGCGGATCCGCGCTCCAACTGTGGAGTTACATCGTCAAATTTTTACAGAAACCTTAGATTTCCATGTACATCAATATTTTACAACCAGAAAAATTTTTCGAGACCAAAAATTTTCAACAGAAACTGATTCGAACTAAGATGCAGTTTTGGAACATTCGATCGATCGAAAAAGAAAAACACATTACACCAAGCTAGACTATGTTAATGGCGAGGCTCTGATACCACTGTAAGTGCACGGCGGCGCCCCGGCCGTCAATCCGACGCCGGAAAGCGGAAACGGTGAATAACTTAAATTTTGCGGACTTTGCAAACCGGCACCACCGCGCACTTTAACCGGATCGAACCATTAACTAGTCTAGCTAACCAAAAAGAAAGGGAAGAGATGTATACCGACGATCCAAGTCCTCCGGTCTTCATCTCCACTCCGATCTCCTCGCGGGATCTTCGTCCGTCTCCTCCTCGTCGGAAAGGGGCACCACATCGCCTGTAGCTTTTACGGGCTCCCACCTCAATACCGAGGCAACTCGGGCGCGAAGCTGGCGAATCGACGCGTCCAAGATTTGCTGTAGGAATATAGTATAGAATCGTAGTCTCTTTTTGGGGTCTTGGAGTTGCCTTTAGATGGAGGGAAGAATGAAACTTTGGAGGCAAATGATGCTATCAATTTTGCAAGGAAATGAGATGAACAAATGAAGCACAAAAATGAACCTCTCATTTTTCTCTCCTCCTCATGTGTGGCCGGCCCATTCTCTCTTGAAATGGTGGAGGAAAACAAACTATATCATATGAGGGAGGTGAGTGTAGGAGAAGAAGAGAGGGTGACCACAACATCAACCATACCTTACACTTTTTACCCATCCTCATTCAATCAAATCCCATTAAAGCAAAAGCATGGTGCAAAAGAAAAGATTCTTATCATATCAAACCCTTTTGCAATAAAACCCCTCCACAAATGTAATTTGCAAAACTGCAAATTACCCCCTCCATCGGAAAAGTCCGGCCGGGAAAGAACAAAGGAAAACCGGCCGGAACGGAATGCAAACTGGCAACTCCAAAAAACTGGTCCCGTAATGAATTACAGGAAAACCCCGATACTGTGCATACACACCCGCATCTGTATTCCGTCCGGATACAAATGCAAAGAGACAAAATCTACACTGTACTAAACTAGGACCGGCTTAAACCAAAGCCGGCTAGTAAAATCCGTTCAATCCTGATCCGTGCAATACCGCACGTATCTGATCGAACCCTGCCATAAACCTATACGGCAACTAGTACAAACCGTCCGATCCTGATCCGTGCAATACCGCACGTATCTGATCGGACCCTGCCATATCTCCATACGGCCTCTACAGCGTTTCGCCCGAAACTTGAGTAACTGAAAGTGTGGTGGACTCTAAAGACTCGTCAATACTATGGCTGTGGATTTAACCACTAGCCCGTCAGAGGTATAAGCCAATACGTAACGGGCCACCAGCTATTGACTAAAAGGGACGTCGATGAGCGAACTCATCCTGACACCCTACTGAGCCTGTCAGTGACAATATCCGTGCAGTCCGGTCCGTTCGTCTATGAGTATCGCATGGCGGGCCTAGGGGGTTGGTAAAAGTCAGACCCCCAAAAGCGGTACAAGTCGTGTCGGAGTGTAGCCCAGAACACCCTGAGATACTACTGGAATACCTACCAGTAAATCTCCTTGCCTTGGCCAAGGACTTTGTGTAATGGCTCTCCTAGACACAGCACGACCTCACCCCCAATACCGGGAGAGACGAACCCCTGAAGATACGCTCACTGCCTCCATGTGGCTCGGGACTGTACCCAACTAAAACCTGTTTGCACGACTCCTTTGAGCCGTGGTAGGGTAGTAATCAAAGCACAGTGGGAACTCACACGAGACAAATGACGATCCCCAGGTCGATGAACTAACCTGCACACATGTCACCAGGGAACTGCCATCTGACATCTGGTATATGACCAACTAGCATGTTCCCGGCGAGTCCTGTCCGGTGTACTCATAACCCAATGAGCACCTGTATACATCTTAGGTGATCCAACTGACACCAGTGGCTTGTGAGACCAGCCACCGCCCCTCGTCGGGGTCTCGACTGTATACACTAGTCTACTAATGGAGTATCGATGCCCGGTCTCGAAACTCCCACGACTAGGGACCTTTTAAGGATATGCTTGTAGACCCCCAGCTCCCACTTATATGATCGCCCTCATACTGCTGGTGGTCAAGCAAGAATCCTAGGGGCTCTATCAACGTGTAATAGCGACGTGTCATGTCACCTAAAGCAGTACACGATGATAAAGGTAAACCAGATAGCATACTATCATCTCGAGTAAGACTGTCCTACCGGGATAGGTCCTCCCTCAATCATTGCAATCACGTACCTGTGATCCAATAATTGACTCTGAGGGCACTACCTCCAACATCTCCTCCCCTACTCAGTTTACAAACAACTGGGATTGGGAGAACTCAAGCCGACCAGAGTGACTCTGCAATTGGTAGATCGTTCGACAAAAGTACCGAGGGGAGAAATTGATGATGTTCTAATCAAGGTCGGGGAATTCATATTCCCCGTAGACTTCATTGTGTTGGAGACTGAGCCCGACACCAATCCCAGCGGTCAAATTCCAGTCATACTGGGACGGCCTTTCCTAGCCACATCCAACGCATTGATAAACTGTCGTAATGGGTCCATGAAACTTTCTTTTGGGAACATGACAGTGGACCTCAACATTTTCACTCTAGGAAACCAGGCGAGTGAGAAACACGATGATACTTTTGAAGTCAACGCTGTATACGATATGTCTGAGGAGGGGACATTTGACTTCAAAAATGAGTGTCTGGACAAGACTTTTGAAGAACTGTTTTCTGAGAAGCTTCTTTTCCTTGAGAAGCTAAATCCTGAACAGACGTCCTACGCACATTGGGGCCCCCAATTTGAATCTCTTCGCAATGAACCAACCCCTGAAGTGTGACTATCTGTGGAGGAGCCACCGAAACTTGACCTCAAAGTTCTTCCTGATCACCTCAAGTATGCGTACTTGGGAAATAATGAAACGCTTCCAGTAATAATTGCAACTGACCTTGAACCTGAGCAAGAGTCGGTCCTCATGGATGTTCTAAGAAAGAACATGGAAGCGATTGGATGGTCAATTGCTGATATCAAAAGAATCAGCCCTGCTATCTGCCAGCACAGAATCCATATGACTGATGATTCCAAACCCTTCAAGGATCCTCAACACTGGCTTAACCCGGTAATGAAAGAAGCGGTAAGGAATGAAATGCTAAAGTGTCTGGACAATAGGATCATCTATCCCATATCTGATAGCAAATGGGTAAGCCCCATTCATGTGGTACCAAAGAAATTGGGACTCACAGTCATCACGAATGAAGCAAATGAGCTAATCCCAACCCGCACACAAACGGGATGGAGAGTCTGTATCGATTACAGAAAGCTCAACACAGCAACTTGCAAGGATCATTTCCCGTTGCCCTTCATTGATCAAATGCTTGAACGCTTAGTTGGACATGCCTACTACTGTTTTTTAGATGGGTATTCCGGCTACAATCAAATCCCGATTGATCCAGAGGATTAGGACAAAACAACCTTCACTTGTCCTTTTGGTACCTTCGCCTACCGCCGCATGCCCTTTGGATTGTGCAATGCACCCGCAACATTTCAGCGGTGCATGATAAGCATCTTCTCTGATATGGTAGAGCGATTTTTAGAGGTTTTCATGGATGATTTCTCCGTCTATGGAGATTCATTTTCTGAGTGTTTGAGGCATCTGGAGCTAGTAATGCTACGATGTAGAGAAAAACACCTCACACTCAATTGGGAGAAGTGTCATTTTATGGTCAAACACGGCATCGTGTTAGGCCATATCATTTCTGAAAAAGGAATTGAAGTCGATACGGCAAAAATCGACGTTATCTCAAGCCTCCCACCTCCATGGACTGTCCGTGACATCAGGGCATTCTTAGGCCACGCCGGGTTTTACAGGCGTTTCATCAAGGATTTTAGCAAACTGGCTAGACCCTTGACTTCTTTGCTGGCCAAAGAAACACCCTTTAATTTCAGCTCTGAGTGCCTTCACGCGTTCAAGCTTCTAAAGTCGGAACTCACTTCTGCTCCGATTTTAAGCAGACCAGACTGGAGCGAACCTTTTGAACTAATGTGCGACGCTTCTGACTTTGCAATAGGAGCTGTCTTAGGACAGCGATTTGAAAAGAAGCCGCATGTTATTCATTATGCGAGAAGGACGTTAAATGACGCACAGCTAAATTACACAACGACTGAAAAAGAACTCCTAGCTGTTGTGTTCGCACTTGAGAAATTCCGTCCCTACTTGATCGGAACCCACTTCACTATTTACACAGATCATTCTGCGCTTAAACACCTCTTTGCAAAAAAAGATGCCAAGGCCAGATTGATACGTTGGATCCTCCTTCTTCAGGAATTTGACTTAACCATCAAAGATAAGAAGGGGACCGACAATATTGTGGCTGATCACCTGTCTCGCATACCAAATGCACCAAATGAGGAAATTCCAATCAATGAGCATTTTCCGAACGAACTTCTCTCCATATCAAGCGACCCATGGTTCGCTGATATCGTGAACTTCCTAGTAACCGGAGAAACACCATCTTTTTGGCCGAATCAGGACAAGTATAAATTTCTCTCCCAGGTCAAATTCTTTTACTGGGATGAACCATACCTGTTCAAATACTGTCATGATCAGATCATTAGACGGTGCATCTCTAACTCTGAGACAAGAAGTGTTTTGTCCTTCTGCCATGACCAAGCCTGCGGGGGCCATTTCGGACCCAGAAAAACGGCTGAAAAGGTTTTGCAGAGCGGCTTTTACTGGCCGACGCTTTTCAAGGATGCTTTCGAATACTGCAATACCTGCAACCGATGCCAACACATGGGCAAAATTGGAAAACGGAATCAAATGCCCCTACAGTCCATTCTGATTGTAGAAATTTTTGATGTCTGGGGCATCGATTTCATGGGGCCATTCCCAAACTCTTTTGGGAATTTGTACATTTTGTTGGCTGTGGACTATGTGTCTAAATGGGTGGAGGCTATCCCTTGTCGAACAAACGACAACAAGGTTGTCGTAAAATTTTTAAAAGAAAACATCTTTTCACGGTTTGGTATGCCTCGCACCATCATTAGTGATAATGGGACGCATTTTTGCAACTGATCCTTTGAATCACTAATGAAGAAGTATTCCATCAGCCACAAATTGTCAACGTCCTATCATCCTCAAATTTGCGGTCAGGTTGAAGTCTCCAACAGACAAATTAAACAGATTTTGGAAAAGACTATCAGCAATAACCGCAAGGATTGGTCGTTGAAGTTGAGTGACGCACTCTGGGCATTCCGCACTGCCTTCAAAACGAACCTAGGTATGTCCCCATACCGACTCATCTTTGGAAAGGCGGGTCACTTGCCTGTTGAACTAGAGCACAGTGCGTTCTGGGCGATCAAACAGCTCAATGTCAACCTAGAAAACGCTGGTGAGGCAAGAAGACTTCAACTGAATGAGCTTGACAAGATACGCAATGATGCGTACGAGAATGCCAAACTTTACAAGGACAAAACAAAGGTTTTTCATGACAAGGCGATTCTCCGGAAGACATTCACCATGGGGCAAAAGGTTCTGCTCTATGACTCCCGACTTCATTTGTTTCCGGGAAAGTTAAAATCACGCTGGAAAGGTCCTTTTTTTGTGCGCACTGTCTTTCCGCACAGTGCTGTTGAGATTAAAGATCAGCAATCTGGCAATATTTTCAAAGTCAATGGCCAACGTCTCAAGCCGTTTTTAGAATTGCCTGCGGAAATTGGGGAGCTCATATTTTTACATGAGCCGCGTTATGTTGATTAAATCCCTTCCCCTACAATTTTGTATGTACAAATTGTTTTTCTTTTTCCTCAAACATTTTTTGACTCGGGTATATAGCATTACAATGAGGACATTGTTAAATACAAGTTTGGGGGTATGCTTGGTAAGCGTTCCTCCTTCACAGTCTGTTGTATATTCTGCATGTATATATTCTGTTTCTTGAAAATATATATATATAAAATCGAAAAATTTTCTCAAAAATATAAAAACTTTGTTGTCAAGTAAGCTAATAGGGTAACTCAAATTGTTTTCCGAAAGTTTGGTTGATACGTTAGAAATAACTAAATCCTAGGCATAGGAATTGAAAACCTTAAAAATAACCTTCCAGCTGTTTAAACTTGGTAAATATACGTCCTTACAGTTTTTTGGGAAATAGGTAATCTTGAGTTCAGTTCTTTAGTTAAGTCAAGATGAAGGGAAAGTATTGAAGTTTTACTGAAAGATAAGTCTGAAAAATAGTTTCTGTTCTTGAGTCCAAATTTAGAAAGTATATACCCTACAAACTGCACATGCACGCACCTTGAAACTTGGGATAGTAGAGGATACCTAGAAATACTCTTGCCGGAAAGCCTAGTATGAAAGAAAAAATGGTATTTAAAGCTAAACACTAAAAGAGCATCACAAAAAAATATATCCGGCCTTGAAAAAGAAAAATAAAAAAAAGGAAGAAAAATAAATAAAGTCAAGACCTGGAAACTGCTAATTACGCTTTAAGCTTATACATTCGGTAATCGGCCGTTAGTGTCTCAAGAAGCATTAATAGTCGCATGAAAGATGTGTGAGCAATTCCGTCCATCATTTAACGAAAAGAAGTAGTATTAGGTATTAGGGCAAGAGTACTATAGCTTGAATTGAATTCTTGAGTGTAGGGGTGAAAATATACACACACGTAGGGGTATACAATCTATATTTGGATAAAAGATAGAAATGAAGAATAAGACTTATGTTTTCTGTAAAGTTAATAAAATTCCCCGATTTAAGACCGCAATTTTAGAAGGAAAACTCAGGAGATACCAACATCTTTCTAAAACTGTAAATACGTATAGGATCTGGGGTTAAATAGATAAGAGGCGTGAACATAAGGGTTGAATATTTCTTACTTAGGATGATAGAATCTCTAACGTAGATATTAAGCTGTAGGAGTAGAATTGACGTTAACTTATGAAACTTGCTTGACTGGATTTTGTGGGTGTAATCCGCTGAAAACCCTCAGGAGACAACACTCCTCCTACTAGGGACACCTAGAGGTTTAACGGCTTGTTGCACGTGCTCAGTGCAATCGCGTTCCCTGCGAAAGTGAGGCTAGGATTTTTTCTGTATTGCCCGGGACGAGCAATAGATAAGTTTGGGGGTATTTGATCATCTCATAAAACTGCATTTTATTACCACTCATTCGTTATCTATTTTGCTATATTTCGGTACTATTAATCAGTGTCTGCTTAATTAATACAGTTTATAAGTATTCGTGATACATTACTGAAAACATACCCAAAAAAACACGGATACGACGTTTGGGAGCCGACATGCAAGCAGACCAGAAAATCTACCGATGTCCCGTGAACTCTTTTGGAAATAATACATGTGTACACACTTTTTTGTGTAGAATTGGTCCAACACACAAAGGTGCACTTGGCTAGGGGCAGCCATGATGGGATGAGTTGAGCAAAAGAGTTTTTCTTGGTGTGATGTGCATTAAATGAGCATTTAATGCTTAAGATCTTGATGTGATTCAAAGCATCTTGTTCCCTCCAAAAAAATCTGAAGATGTTCCAGGATAAATTTAACCAAGCAAACAACACCAGAGGGATCTATGAGAGCTGATATGACCCCACACCAGACCCGACCCCTGTGGCCGGATTATGGCCGGCGACCACCCAGAAAACTCCGGCGACGCCGGCCCCCCATGCTCCAGTGGGCCCCATTTTCTTTTTGTCTCTCCCTTACTGCCTAGTCACCTTATTTTTATTGTTTGTTTAATCTGTTTTAGAACCTATAAATACCAGGGCAGTGGGCAAGATAGAGACTACTACTTTTTTTTGTGAGAGAAAAGAATTGTGAGATTGTAATTATTACTTCTAGTGAGTTTAGTGTGAAATCCTTGTCTTTCTCTGGTCTTGCAACTTCTTTTGAGCTTGCAAGATTAGATTTTGGCATTTGATTTCATTTGTCTTGTACTTGGAACCGTTTGTAATCAAGCTTCATCTTATATAAAGTATTTCTTGTATATCTTCTCTTCTTCTCTTTTCTTTTTTATTGTCAATTGATTATATGATGTGTGAGTAGTCGTTTTCTAGGCTATGGTGAGGTAGGTTGTGGAATAACTTTACTTCCAACCCCTCCCTTTTGATTCTTGCACTTTACATCTTCTTTTCTTAATATGCAATTTTATTATGTTTTGCTTGATATGGTATATCGTTTTCAATGGTTGCAAATCAACCTAAACGTATATCTTATTCTTTCTTCACATTTCATTATTGCTATTTATGAATGGAATTTGAAATGAATACGGAATTTTGTTAAGTGTCGCATTTTGCTAGATAGAATATATAGCACACTTGCATATATCCTATACTTGCCAACCTCACTTAACTAGCTCCGTATGCATTTCATTCTCTTCTTCAAGTTTTTAGTTTCCATCCTACTCAATCTTGATATCGTATTCTATTTCGAAGCATGTTCGGATAGATACGGTATGCTTTTGCAATTTTAATGGAAACTAAACACTTGAAGCTCGGATCAAAATGGAACGTTGGAGGTAAGTGTCTTATTTCACTAATACCAAACCATTAGCCTAGGTTTTCCTTAACTCCTGTCTTCTTTTAAAAATCTTACATTTTGTGACAAACTCATCATCCAACCTTTGCTTATAACTCAAATTGATGTCGTGATACCCACTCCTTGTGGTTCGACCCGTATTTGCCGGCTTGCTTCAACGCACCGTGTACTTGCGGTATTTTAAAACTCTGAGTTTCACATCGTGCACCTTTTTAAACAAACGAAACAGACATATCTTAATTACAACATAACTTAACATATTCCACGACAACGTGAGAATTCGAACACTTCGCGTGGATGTACAAAGAAATGCCTGGCCTCTCCCTTGAAGTGGCCGTGCATAAGCTGGCTATATCTCCTGATGCTAAGCCAGTCAAACAAGCTCTCCGAAGAATGAGAAGGGAGCTAGAAGAAAAGGTCATCGAGGAAACTAAGAAACTTATCGATGCTGGCTTCATCAGAGAAGAGAAATATGCGGACTGAATCGCATGCATAGTCCCATTGAAGAAGAAAAATGGCCAGATCCGAGTTTGTGTCGATTTCAGGGACCTCAATAAGGATTTCCTTAAAGACGACTTCCCGCTACCGGTCATACAAATGTTGGTCGATGACACCTCAAATTACGAGCTGTTTACCTTCATGGATGGCTCGTCTGGATATAATCAGATCAAGATATCGCCTGAAGATGAGAAACACACAGCATTTCGAACCCCGATTGGAATATACTGCTACAAGGTGATGCCGTTCGGACTGAAGAACGCAGGTGCTACATACCAAATGGCAATGACCAATATCTTTGATGACCTAATCCATAAAATCGTCGAATGTTATGTTGATGATTTGGTCGTCAAGACTAAAGCCAATGCCGATCACATCCAAGATCTTAGGACCGTTCTCACGAGACTGAGGGAATACGATCTGAAGATGAATCCTCTAAAGTGCGCTTTTGGCATGCATCGGGAAAATTCCTGGGCTTTATAGTCCGACATCGAGGGATCGAAGTTGACCCATCAAAGATAAAGGCCATCATGGAGATGCCCCCTCCAAAGAGTCTGACGCAGCTAAGATCTTTTCAAAGCAAGCTTGCTTATATAAGAAGGTTTATCTCAAATTTATCGGGGAGATGTAGGCCCTTCTCAAAGCTCATGAAGAAAGGAGCTCCTTTTGTCTGGGATGCCGAATGTCAAGAAGCGTTCGAAAGCATCAAACAGTACTTGTTGCACCCTCCAGTGCTGGCCGCTCCCATTCCAAATAAACCGCTGATTCTCTACACTGCCGCGCTAGATGAATCACTCGGTGCGCTCCTGGCCCAGAACAACGAGGAGGGAAAAGAAAATGCCCTCTACTACCTTAGTCGAACTCTAGTCCGGGCAGAACACAACTATTCCCCGATCGAAAAGCAATGCCTGGCTCTGATATTCGCTGTGAAGAAGCTGAGGCACTATCTGCTCACTCATCGGGTTATGCTGATCTTCAAGGTCGACTTTCTAAAACACTTAATAACCAAAGCAAGCTTAGCCGGTAGAATGGCGAGATGGGCTGTCACGCTGCTTGAATTTGACATAATTTGTACTCCTCAGAAAGCAGTAAAAGGGCAAGCTCTTGCGGACTTCCTTATTGCTCATCCCGTATCAGAGGGGTCACCGCTCAATTGCGAGTTACCCGATGAACAAGTGCTGCACCTCGAGGAAGGTGAGCCATGTTGGGTGTTCTACTTCGACGGAGCCTCATCAATAAGGAGCTCCGGCAAATCAAGCATCCCGCAGATAAAAGTGGGGATAGAATTGGTGTTCATCACGCCATCGATGGGAACCCTACGACGTTCTTTTGCTCTTACCAAGCCTCGCACAAACAACGAGGCTGAGTATGAAGCTCTGATAGCTGGTCTGGAGCTCGCCATAGAAATGGAAATCCTTCGGCTACGGGTTTACGGTGACTCCCAGCTTGTCATCAACCAAGTAAGCGGCGACTATAAGATATACAAACCCGAGTTAGCTCGGTACAGAAGCCGAGTGGTGGAACTCATGAAACGGTTCACTCACATTGAACTAATGAAAGTCCCTAGAGCGTTGAACGGAAAAGCCGACATACTCGCTCGCCTAGCTAAAGAGCTAGCTGATCCTGACATGGACGAAATTCTAATCATAGTCAGAAGCCGGCAAATTCTGCCTCCAGCCTCTTTGCGTGAAGAAGAAAGCGTAGAACAAGAGAACAATCCTGCCGAAGAAGCTTCGATCATCCAAGACGAGCCCGATTGGAGAGAACCCTTCATAGAGTACCTCCGATACGACAAGCTGCCCGAAGGAAAATCTGTGAGGATTCAGCTGAAGAAGAGAGCTCTCCGATATGTGTTCGTAAATGACACACTATACCGCAGATCATATGACTAACTCTGGCTTAGGTGTCTGTCATTGGCCGAAGCCCAGAAAGTCATGGAAGAAGTTCACTTGGGCGTTTGCAGTGCTCACCAATCTGGCCCCAAGATGCGACTTCAAATTAAACGGCTTGGGTATTACTGGCACACCATGATATGGGATTGCGGAGAGCATGCAAAGAAATGTCATATCTTCCAAATTCACGGTGATTTCATTCACAAGCATCCCAATCCGTTGCATCCTACGGTGGCGTCGTGGCCTTTTGAAGTTTGGGGCACCGACATTATTGGCCCAATGGATCCTCCGTCATCCAAAGGACACCGGTTCATATTGGCCGCAACTGACTATTTCTCCAGGTGGACTGAAACTGTCCCGCTAAAAGAAATCAAGACAGAAAATATTCTGATGTTCTTCCAGCATAATATTCTATACCGCTTCGGTACACCAAGAAGAATCATTTCTGACAACGGGCCTTCTTTCAGGAGCTTCAAAGTCTCAAGGTTCGCTACTCAGTATAAGATAGACTGGAGATATTCTTCCATCTATAATCCAAGAGCCAATGGGCTAGCCGAAACCTTCAATAAGACTCTATGCAAGCTCCTGAGGAAAAATGCTTCAGCCAACAAGAGAGACTGAAATCTCAAGCTTCATGAGGCGTTGTGGGTGTTAGTTATATGTATGCCCTAGAGGCCATTACTGTACATAGGATGTATATTGTAGTGGATGCTGGGACATATATAGGGAGGACTTTCTTGCTCGACATGATAGTATGCTATCTGGTTACCCTTTACCTTAACGTGTATGCTGATTGTCTCTCTGTTACATGTTGGTAAAGCCCTTAGGATCTGTACTTGACTACCTGGACTATGATGCGGATCATACTAGTGGGGACATGGTAGTCTATAAGTACATCCTTCAAAGTCCCTAGTCGTGGGTGTATCGAGACGGGGCATCGATATACCAGAGTAGACTAGCGTATACCTTCTCGACCCATACAGATGGGCGAAGGATGATCCCATATCCATTGGTGTTTGACATCAGAGATGATATACGGGTGCTCAGTAGAGACTGGGTACACTGGACGGACTCGCCGAGAACTCCCAGATGGTATTATACCTCACGTCAGATGGCAGTTCTCTGGTGACACTGGTGCAGAGTAGTCTGTTGACCCGAGATCGTCATAGAGTCTTGTGTGGTTCCCACTGTGCTTTGATTTCCATCTTACCACGTCCAAGAGGGCGTGCAAAACGGTGGTTTTTGGGTACAGTCCCGAGTCACATGGAGGCAATGAGAGATAGGAGGGGATTCGTCTCTCCCGGTATAGGGAGTTGATGTTGCGCTGTGTTCGATTGGCTATAACAGGAAATCCCTGGCCAGGGTTGCTGAGATTTACTGGTAAGTGTTACCAGTAGTTTCTCGAATAGTTATAGAACTCATATCGACACGACTTATCGAGCTATTGGGGTCTGACGTTTACCACCCCTAGGCGAGATATGCGACATATCAGACGATCAGACCGGACTGTACGGTAGTGTTACTGGTTGGATTCACAGGAGTGTGAGCGGGCTTGCTCGTCGATCTTCTGATCGCTCAATACCCGGGTGGCCGTTACGTTTAGCAGACCGCTTGCGGCTTGTGGGTGCTTGATATGATCATCATCTGCTGCCGGCGTATTGACGAGTCTTTAGAGTCCTACACAGAGGTTTCCTGGCTCAAGCGAAACGAAATAGGAGCGCATATGAGATATGTGCGGGACCGAGAATAATGCGTGTATGTGATACCGTATTCTATTCTCGCGATGAATGTATCGGATGGCTGTATGCGATATAACCTAGTTATCGATTCAAGCGTCGATTCGATAAGCCGATACATTGATATTAGTCGGTTATATGCGATATGACCGGATCGTTAAATCAAGAGTTGATTTAATGATTTAATGCATAATTATATATTTGATATATTACTTTGCATTAACTAGTATCGGTTCACTTTAAATGGATTTTCTCACTCGGGTGTGCGCATTGCATATGCGATATGATTTTGTGCACTTGATTGTATCATGTTTGATGATACATATCTTTTTTGTTAAGTGTAATGAATTAAACCTAGGTTAAGTAAATGATTAGGGTTTTCTTTTATTCATTCATTTATCTTTTCATTTGCATTTAAAAGATAAATGAGAAAAGGAAAAGAAGTGAAAAATGGTGGCTAGTTTTGTTTTCAACATGAAGCTTCATGAAGCTTTCATTATGTCACCATTTTTGTCTCATCTCCTTAACCCTAGCCATTCTTTAACCTTGGTAAATTCTCTACACCTAACCATGGTTTGCTTATGATAAGAATGTATTTTCTTTTCTATTTTAATAATTCTTATCATAACAATTTCCTTCTTCTTCTTCATTTTTCTTCAAGTGAAGAAAGCTTGCCTCCATCAATGGCAAGTGATGAAAAAGAGTGAGAAATCCAAATCTAAAGTCTACCCACTTCCTATTTCTTCATCCTCTACCTCTTGCCAAGTAGTAGAGTGTGTTTTCTTCACAAGTTTCTTGACTTGGTGAAGTCGGAGCTTGATTTAGCGATGCCTCGACGTAGATCATCTTCGGCATGGACATCGACGACCTAGCTCGCTTATTCTCCGATGAAGTCGACGCTAGAGCCCGGATTCTTTTTGGACAGCGGAGAGGACTTCGTTGCGGAGCTATGGAGGTGGAGCACCGGATCTACAAAGGTTGTATATCCGTATTCTCATAGTTAAGTGTTAACTAGTTAGCTTTTTCGCCTAGATTTCTAGCAAACGATCCGTAGTCGGGTTTCCCGGCACCTAGAATTTTTGAAATTGGCATGGTTGATGCCTTGTGAGACCTCTTGAGAGTGCCTAGGAACCCTACAGTGGTATCAGAGCCTAGCTAGAGCCTTAGGCGAAGTCTAGACGGAGTTTGAAGTCCGAACGACCCGAAAACCCAAACCCAAAATAGCTCTCTGTCCTTTTTTCAAAAACTGGGATTTTTCCAAATTAAAAATTACTAAAAAATTCAGCAGGGAAAAATAAGAATTACGATGCAAAAATATTTCGGTAAACAGTAATTAGTGCGGCGGAACCGCGGCAGAAGCCTAGCTTCTGCGGCGGTTCCGCGGCTCTCTGGTGACGTCAGCCCTATATTTTTGCACAGTAATTCCTGATAAATTCTTCTGAGTTTTCTGGGAATTTTTAAAATTTATTCAAGAGTTGAATAATCTGGGATTGTTTTGGGGATTCGGTGTTTCGATCGGAGTATCAAATTTTGTCTGTGTGTCTTTCCGGATAAATTTTAGAATATGTTAAAAAGTTCGACCGGATATAAATACCCAATTTTTCCCCTGTCGGGAAATTTCCAAGTGTTGGATTTTTCCGTAGTCTAACGACGTTCTAAGTAGTGCAAGTAACGCGATGGACCCTCTAGAAGACAACAAACCTTAACTCGATTATGTGACCGTCTTGAACTGCCCTTTGAACCTTCGGGTTTGGGGAAGTACGGCGTGCCACATGTGAGGCGTTGGTTTGACCCTTCTACGGCTGGACCGTTGGTACTGAGGCACGAACTGAATGTTGTTAGACTTATTTCATGTGTTAGATTGTATCGGGAAAACTTGGGTGTTCGATTGTTCGATCGGAAAGTTTAACATTTTCTATTTATTCGGAATGTGATACAATAATTGGAATTCACAAGAAGTTATGAGATAACTGAATGAATGTTATAAACATAGCAGTTTAGTCTCACTTGATCGGTTGCCACGGAATTTTGATGTGATCAAAAGTCCGTCGCAATCACGTAGGGTATGCGGATACTCGCCGGGTAAACTTAATAGACAGCCTCACTCCATAGCCCCGACCAAGTGACTGTAGGAGAACCCCGTCGCCGAAAGCATCCGTTCGGGTGCTCGCGGTAGCGGTGTTCCGCCTTGGTGCACTTCGTCGCCGGTATCGGGGGTGCTGCCGTCTACTGAAGTTTGCGACGAGCATTCGATCAGGATGTCGGGAATCTTGTTGAATTGCCCGACTTGATATTGAAAAGTGTTTTCGATTTTGAGACTAAAATGCGGGGTTTATAATTGTTAGGCATGCGATGTCTAAAGAATTCATTTGGTCAGGCATGCGATGTCTGAGGTGGTTGCGGATTCCAACTGTTGTAGTTTTACACATTCTTTTCTGTGACCGTAAGTGTAATATGTGATATCGCCGGTTTCGTTGCTATATGTCAACGACAATTGGGATGCGCATATTTACTTACGTTGATGACATGTGATGTTATGTGTTGCTGGATATGTTATATTGGATCGTCGTGTTTGAATAGCCGGGGGGTTTTTATGTGAGATGAGTGTTTTTCATTTTCATTCATGTAAAAACTTGTATGTAATATTCTTTTATTGGGGCGCTTCCAGGTTGCGGAAGATGTCACCGTTTGTATATTATTTACTTTTCCGCACTAGGATAGACCCAAGGAGGAGGGCACAAGTAACCGGGTTCTGGAGTCCAGTGGGAGACCAACTCGAGGAGTCGAGTCCGGGTCTCCTAACTCTAGAATTGGTAGGGTTGCTTGCCGCTCTCGTAGGGGTCTAGGGGTGTGGGTTTGGCTATTCATCACGACCGTGGAATCCGTGTTTTATACTGGCTCGTATTGAAAACACGGACGTCCTAGTATATCCAATATTTCATATGTTTCTTCTGCTGCGATATCTGTGATGTGATCATGTGATGTTCTGTGATAGATACAGTATATAGTATATATGATATATTATATAGGCGTTACTTATGTTTTACACCCGCGCTAGCCCTGCCCCGCTCTGCCGTTAGTTACCTAACCTAACGGTGCACGAGGGGACATCGAGGCGAATGCGGATGGCATAAGTGTACGTCGTATCTATCTGTGATGTTTAGGTATTTAAATGATGGGACTTCATTAATGAGATTAATGAAATAAAAGAAACCTAAGATGTTGTAGAATCGAATTTCAAAATAAAACAGGTAGCTACAGTTCTTGCTTTGCACAGCGGTGTATATGATATATCCTGCACCTTATTCGATAAGGAAAGGACCGAGATCCCTTCACCGGGAGTGACTCCTTTAGCAATAACTGGCAGATGCTACACACTCGGTTTGTCTTTTGATTGCTTTTAAGAGTTTTTGCTTTGCACAGTGATATATATGATATATCCCGCACCTCATTCGACGAGGAAAGGACCGACGATCCCTTCACCGGGAGTGACTCCTTTAGCAAAACTAAAAAAAAGCCTCAAAAACACTCCATTTCAAAATTCATTCGATCCTACAACGATATCAAGTTCATTACGCAATAGGTTTTCAGAAAAACCTGTCGTAGCCCTCCGTCATTTCAGATAAGTAGTAGTTAGTATTCGTGCTGCGTTTGTTGGCCTTTGTCAAGGCGCAGTGTGCGGTAGCTAACTGGTGCTTATCTGCTTATGCATATGATGCAGATTGGATTAGGGTAGTCGTGCGACCTTGTTGGCCTTTGTCAAGGGCCGTGCGGGTGGGTTTAATTCAATCAGGAAATGACGGGTTGAACTTGACTAGCATCCTATGGTTTGTTGGCCTTTGTCAAGGTCATAGCACGTTAGGGGCAAAATATTATCGGGAATTTCAAGTGTTGAAATTTGCAATGAGATTGCATACCTTCTATGAGATAGTTGGATCCCGATACCCGCTGCGCGTAAGAGTTACTCCTGGGAGAGTTTTACACATTACAATTAGCCGATCAAGTAGGTGTCTAGAAAGGTGTCAACGTGGTTACGCCTCTGGGAAAACGAGGTTTACATTAATTAGGTTCGTGCGAAAGCACGGGGGACCTCCCTCAAAGTACCGACACTGGCCTGGCTGAAAGATTGGCGAACCTGTAGCGTGTAATTAATCCCGGCTAGTCTTTCCTTTTAGGGTTTGAAGGAAGATTTGATAAAAAGCAGTGGGAGCCATCCTGATTAGATAAAATAATAACCAATCTATTCTTGCAAGAGCGCACGCTGAGTGTTTTCTTCTCTCTCTCTCCAGGTAGCGACCATATCACGCCTTAATCAAGATAATAATACGGAATATTGACCGAACCCGCTTGTTATACTGAGCTGGGGAACGTTGGTCCCGCTCCAACTTATAATTGTTATAAGACAGAGTAGGAAATTGGGGATTACCAGAATTCCCGTGCCGCCCAAACGAAGAGAGTGCATGCTGATGCATCATCTTCGGGTGTGTTCATTACAAAGAACTGTTTCTCTGTATCCTCTACGTCCTGGGTGTGTGATACCAGATCAGGATCCCAGATATGTAATCTGTTACATAAGGCTACAGATAGGTAGAGAACTGAGAACGGGTGATAAGTTTCATGAGGCAGAAAACGGGGCAAGCGTTGCAACCAAGTCTGTCGGTCACTGTCACCCTGTATTACCAATACATTGATTCTGAACGAATGTTATTAGATACCGAACCTGATATACAAAATCATATCAGTCTCTTTATTAGTAAAGAAATGATAAAATTTTGTATTGTTGGATAATGTTTTGAACATTTCCTATATCAAAAGTTGATCGGTTCAGGCACGTTATCTAAAAGCGTTGATGTTCTAAATCAAACTACAGTTCTTAGTATACAGAACACACACAAGAGGAAGAGTTCAGAAATGAACGGATCCTTCTTAAGGTATTGTAGACTAGGTCATATCAATGTGACCCGACTAGCTAGAGTTACATTTAGATGCATATTTAAATCAGTTTGAATTTACATCTTGTGAAACTTGCCAGTCATGTCACAAAGATAAGATGACCATAGCTCTGTTTATTGGAAACAGAGAAAGAGTTAGTGAACTCTTGGGATGATACATGTTGATGTATGTAAGGTCCCCTGTCTACATATGCCAGGACTGGTTCTTTGTACTTCATTACATTCTCTGAT
Source organism: Agapanthus africanus (assembly GCA_030015575.1). Lineage (NCBI taxonomy): Eukaryota > Viridiplantae > Streptophyta > Magnoliopsida > Asparagales > Amaryllidaceae > Agapanthus > Agapanthus africanus. The sequence goes on from JASDDO010000016.1 coordinate 525,135,123, forward strand.
GATCTCTCAAGATTCAGACCTATGTTCCTGTTGAAACACAAGTCCGAACCTTTTGAGATATTCACAGAATATAAGTTAGAAGTAGAGAACCAATAACAGGTATAAGTATTATGTCCTTTGATGAGATCGAGGAGGAGAATACTTGAGCACGGAAATCCTGGATTATTCTAAAGGAGAATGAGATTCTCTCTCAGCATTACTCCTCCGTATACACCATAGCACGATGGTATATCGGGGCGGAGCAATAGCACCCTATGTGATATGGTGTGCTCTATGATGAGTACTACTGAGTTACCTTTTTCCTTTTGGGAGTTATGCACTTGAGAAGCTGCATACCTATTGAATAGGGTTCAAATCAAATCAGTTGCCTACCGCTTCATATGTGATATGGAAAGGGAAGAGCCCATATCTTAAGATGGTTAAGATTTGGGGTTGTCTGGCCTATGTCTAAAAGCAAAATCCGGACAAGCTCGAGGCAAGGTCTGTTATGTAGAACTGGAAAGGTTCCAGCTATGCAAACTGCAGCTGATGATTTGAAAGAACCAAAGGATTGAGTAGATTCCAACGAACCTCAGCCTCTCCGCCGATCTAGTAGGGTTCCTCACCCACCTGAGAGATATTTCGGTTTCTCTATGAAAGTGGGAGCGAGGATTGCATCATGAGATGATGACCCAACTAGCTTCGAGCTGGCCATCGAGAGTAAGACTCTGTAAGAATGGCTGGATGTTTATCGATCTGAGATGGAATCCTTATACACCAACAAAGTATGGACTTTGGTTGCGATATCTGAAGGGTTAAATCCCCATCAGGAGCAAGTATATCTTGAGAAGATTACTTGGTGTACATGGAAAAGTTGAGACTTTCAAAGCTAGACTTGTTAAAGCTTTTCGTCATCGACCAGGTATGGATCATGAGGAAACATTTTTCTAAGGAGCTATGCTTAAGTCCATCCAGATCCTACTTGCCACGGCTACATATCATGACTACGATATCTGGTGGTTGGGTGTCATGACTGCTTTTCTAAATGATATTTTAGAAGAGTGCGTCTATAAGTACACAGCCAGAGGGCCTCGTAGACAGTGGGAGCAGCGGAAACGTGTGCAAGATGTTTTATAGGATAAAGCAGGCATCGCGGAGTTGGAACATCTGTTTTGATGGATTTGTCAAAGAAGTTGACATCATCAAAATGGTAGATGAACCTTGTATAAACAAAAAGGTAGTAGGGAGTATGGTGACGATCCTCGTAGAGTACGTGGATGACATACTCTTGATAGGGAAGGAGTTTCCTATGCTACGCTCGATCAATCTCCGCTTATCGCAAAGATTCTCCGTATAGGATCAGAATGATACCTCCTAAATCCTGAGTTTTGGATCTATGAGATAGATTTAATTGGATGTTAGGATTCTCACTAGTTGTAGTGAGATAGTATCAATTGATCCTGGGGAGAATCACTGGAAGTGTTCCAGGGTGATAAAGACGACTGAATGTCAGTCGCAGGCATTGTCTTTACCCTCAGTGCAGGGACGGTATGTTGGAAGAGTTCCAAGCTAGATACCGTGATATACTAGACGATGAAGGCAGGATACATCGCTACTTAAGATGCTACCAAAGAGGCTGTTTGGGTGTATATTGGTTCATAAGATGAACTACGTTCCTACCATTGTGTGACAATGGAGTTGTGGCTTATGCCAAGGAACGCCCGTCCCATCAGTGATCCAGACATATTCTAAGACAGTATCACTTGATCATGGAGATAGTTGATCTCCAGGATGATCGAGGTAAGGAGAGTAGATTCAGAGGACAACACAGCGGATCCACTCACAAAGGCCTGTTCCCAGAGAGAGACTTTTATGGGATGGTTGAGTATGAGATACTGCAACCACTGCTACAGATGGCCCTAGTGCAAATGGGAGATTGTTAGTTATATGTATGCCCTAGAGGCCATTACTGTACATAGGATGTATATTGTAGTGGATGCTGGGACATATATAGGGAGGACTTTCTTGCTCGACATGATAGTATGCTATCTGGTTACCCTTTACCTTAACGTGTATGCTGATTGTCTCTCTGTTACATGTTGGTAAAGCCCTTAGGATCTGTACTTGACTACCTGGACTATGATGCGGATCATACTAGTGGGGACATGGTAGTCTATAAGTACATCCTTCAAAGTCCCTAGTCGTGGGTGTATCGAGACGGGGCATCGATATACCAGAGTAGACTAGCGTATACCTTCTCGACCCATACAGATGGGCGATGGATGATCCCATATCCATTGGTGTTTGACATCAGAGATGATATACGGGTGCTCAGTAGAGACTGGGTACACTGGACGGACTAGCCGAGAACTCCCAGATGGTATTATACCTCACGTCAGATGGCAGTTCTCTGGTGACACTGGTGCAGAGTAGTCTGTTGACCCGAGATCGTCATAGAGTCTTGTATGGTTCCCACTGTGCTTTGATTTCCATCTTACCACGTCCAAGAGGGCGTGCAAAACGGTGGTTTTTGGGTACAGTCCTGAGTCACATGGAGGCAATGAGCGATAGGAGGGGATTCGTCTCTCCCGGTATAGGGAGTTGATGTTGCGCTGTGTTCGATTGGCTATAACAGGAAATCCCTGGCCAGGGTTGCTGAGATTTACTGGTAAGTGTTACCAGTAGTTTCTCGAATAGTTATAGAACTCATATCGACACGACTTATCGAGCTATTGGGGTCTGACGTTTACCACCCCTAGGCGAGATATGCGACATATCAGACGATCAGACCGGACTGTACGGTAGTGTTACTGGTTGGATTCACAGGAGTGTGAGCGGGCTTGCTCGTCGATCTTCTGATCGCTCAATACCCGGGTGGCCGTTACGTTTAGCAGACCGCTTGCGGCTTGTGGATGCTTGATATGATCATCATCTGCTGCCGGCGTATTGACGAGTCTTTAGAGTCCTACACAGAGGTTTCCTGGCTCAAGCGAAACGAAATAGGAGCGCATATGAGATATGTGCGGGACCGAGAATAATGCGTGTATGTGATACCGTATTCTATTCTCGCGATGAATGTATCGGATGGCTGTATGCGATATAACCTAGTTATCGATTCAAGCGTCGATTCGATAAGCCGATACATTGATATTAGTCGGTTATATGCGATATGACCGGATCGTTAAATCAAGAGTTGATTTAATGATTTAATGCATAATTATATATTTGATATATTACTTTGCATTAACTAGTATCGGTTCACTTTAAATGGATTTTCTCACTCGGGTGTGCGCATTGCATATGCGATATGATTTTGTGCACTTGATTGTATCATGTTTGATGATACATATCTTTTTTGTTAAGTGTAATGAATTAAACCTAGGTTAAGTAAATGATTAGGGTTTTCTTTTATTCATTCATTTATCTTTTCATTTGCATTTAAAAGATAAATGAGAAAAGGAAAAGAAGTGAAAAATGGTGGCTAGTTTTGTTTTCAACATGAAGCTTCATGAAGCTTTCATTATGTCACCATTTTTGTCTCATCTCCTTAACCCTAGCCATTCTTTAACCTTGGTCAATTCTCTACACCTAACCATGGTTTGCTTATGATAAGAATGTATTTTCTTTTCTATTTTAATAATTCTTATCATAACAATTTCCTTCTTCTTCTTCATTTTTCTTCAAGTGAAGAAAGCTTGCCTCCATCAATGGCAAGTGATGAAAAAGAGTGAGAAATCCAAATCTAAAGTCTACCCACTTCCTATTTCTTCATCCTCTACCTCTTGCCAAGTAGTAGAGTGTGTTTTCTTCACAAGTTTCTTGACTTGGTGAAGTCGGAGCTTGATTTAGCGATGCCTCGACGTAGATCATCTTCGGCATGGACATCGACGACCTAGCTCGCTTATTCTCCGATGAAGTCGACGCTAGAGCCCGGATTCTTTTTGGACAGCGGAGAGGACTTCGTTGCGGAGCTATGGAGGTGGAGCACCGGATCTACAAAGGTTGTATATCCGTATTCTCATAGTTAAGTGTTAACTAGTTAGCTTTTTCGCCTAGATTTCTAGCAAACGATCCGTAGTCGGGTTTCCCGGCACCTAGAATTTTTGAAATTGGCATGGTTGATGCCTTGTGAGACCTCTTGAGAGTGCCTAGGAACCCTACAGTGGGCATATCGTACCACGTAACGTACTCCAACTCAGTCCACTCCATACTCATTACTCTTCGGAGTGGAGGTGATCCTCCCCTCGAAGTCGAAGTTCCAAGCTTAAGAATGACTGTTCAGCACGAGTTGACGGAGGGGGAAAACGTGCTCCTTCGGCTCGAAGAGCTCGACGCCCTAGAAGAAAAGAGGCTTGCAGTACAGCAAAATCTGGAGCTGTACCGAGCCCAAATGTCACGGGCCTATGACAAGATGACTCGTCTTCGCGCTTTCAAGAAAGGCGAATTGGTGTTGGTCCTCAAAAGACCGATCATCTCCAATCGACATGCCAAGGGAAAATTCGAGCCAAACTGGGAAGGACCATACGTCATCGAGAAAGTGTTCGACGGAGGATCCTACCAAATAATAAATGCCGAGGGAGAAAGGCCCATGCCACCCATCAATGGCCGATATCTCAAGAAATACTACGCATGAATGCTCCAAGTCACAGGCGAATTGAGCACACTGGCCCTACGGTCTGGATCATACATCCTGCGAAACCGTATACCATCCACGGGCATAAACGACCCCTATCTCTTCCAAAGTCCTACCGGCGAGACTACATTTAAAGTCCCACCGGCCTAAAAAAAAAGAGTATGTCTACAATCAAAACGGGCACGGATGAAAACCCGAAAGGGCTCCGTGAGTAAAAACAGCAAGACTGCCGACGAGTTTGTGAAAACCCGAAAGGGCGCAAACTCGTGAAAAGTGATAAAATACACTCGCAAAGTCCTCTCGACCTTGTGAGGAGAAAATCCCGCGTGAGATCCTTATGACTCACAAAGGAGCAACACACTTAGGAATGCTCATGATTCCTAAGGAGAATATACACCTGCGAGATCCTCTCGACTCGTAGGGAGAAAATGCTTTTATGAGACCCTTACGGCTCATAAAATTGAAAAGCCTTAGGTGATAGGGATCTAAACCTGTCTCCTGAGCCATCGCTCCCCAATGGGCAAACGGCAAATGATGAGTCGCTCCTGGCATTTCGCTTCAGTGTTAGCTGCGTCGATGCCGACCAAAAATCCAAATCCCAAGTCCTCCCGGAGCAAATGATGAGTTGCTCCTGGCATTATTCCAGTGTAGCAATACTGATGCCAAACAAGATCCAAATTCCAAGTCTCCCAACGGCGAATGATGAGTCGCTCCTGATATCACATTCCAGTGTAGCGATGCAGACGCCAACCAAAATCCAATCTCCCAAACTTCTCCCAGCCCTACGGTTGGTCCCCAAGTTGACTACCGTATACAATCCACAGGCTCAAATAATTCTCATCATAACCATGCCCCACCGCAACCACCAGTTACGCGGCTGGTCTCCGCCCTTGGAATTATGCTCCATTTAGGAAGACTCACGATATATGAGGAGAACAAACTTATGGGATCCTCACGACTCATAAGAAAACACCTTCGTGGGATCCTTACGACTCACAAAGGAAAAACACACTTGGGAGTCCCCACGACTCCTAAGGAGAAAGTACACCTACGAGATCCTTTCGACTCGTAGGGAGAAAACGCTTTTATGGGACCCTCACAGCTCATAAAATTGAAAAGCTTTAAGTGATAGGGACCTAAACCTGTCTCCTAAGCCATCGCTCCCCAACAGGAAAAGGCAAATGATGAATTGCTCCTGGCACATGTGCTTCAGTGTTAGCAACGCTGATGCCTACCCTAACCCTAAAATTCCAAACTCCAATCCAATAGATCCCTAAGTCTTTAAACTGGGAACAGATGACCTCTAAGTCGTTAAACTGGGAGCAGATGACCCCTAAGTCGTTAAACTGGGAACGAGGGAAATTCCCTCACGGCAAATGATGATTCGCTCTTGGTACCATATTCCAGTGTAGCGGTGCTGATGCCAAACCAAAACCAAAATCCCCAAATCCTGTCATGACAGATGATGATTCGCTCCTGGTACCATATTCCAGTGTAGCGGTGCTGATGTCAACCCAAATCACATCAAATCAGCAAAACAACCAATGACCTCCCTGGCAGAATCAAACTCCACCTCGGAAACAAATCAACTTCATCCCTGATTCCGCAAGAAACGGAGCAAGTCAAATCCAGCACTGACCGTCCACATCGCTAAAAGGGCAGCATCGACCATCCAAGTCGCTAAAATGGCAGAACCGACTGTCCACGTCGCTAAAAGGGCAGCACCGACCGTCCAAATCGTAAAAAGGGTAGCACCGACCATCCAAATCGCAAAAAGGGCAGCACCGACCGTCCAAGTCGCTAAAATGGTAGAACCGACCGTCCACGTCGTAAAAAGGGCAGCACCGACCGTCCACATCGCTAAAAGGGCAGCACCGACCATCCACATCGCTAAAAGGGCAGAACCGACCATCCACGTCGCAAAAAGGGCAGCACCGACCGTCCACGTCGCAAAAAGGGCAGCAACGACCTCCACGTCATCAAAACGGGAACCAAATTAAATCAACCTCCGCTCGAAAGAAGATCCATCAATTTCATGCACACAACCCACATATGTGGTGTGCATTTATTGATGGGGGGCAATTTGTTGGGGTAAAAATTTACACCCCGGTTGACCAAGTCAAAATCAAAGTCACCCCCAAGCCAAGTGGGCCCAAGCCCAGGTCAAGTGGGCCAATGCCCGGGTCGAGCCCGAACATGAAGCGGCCGGCCTCTCCCGTGCCAAAATAAAATTTTGTAATAAATAATTTTTGGTGTATTTCCTTTTTTTTATTTCTATGAATAAATGTAAGGAAAATGAGCATAAAGCCAAATTTTTGTAAAGCCCATGGCTTATGTGCAAAAAGAAATAGCATATGAGGTATGGGATAGGCAAAATGCCATTTTGTGAAGCCCAAGGGGCTATATGTAAAGTGTATAGCCTATAAAGGTAAATATGATGAAAATATCTAAAGATCTTTTTCTCTCTCTCAAAAAAAAAATTAAGGTCTGTGCCTCCTTCTCCTTCCTCAAGGTTCTAGACCTTCTTTTTTTTGAATTAAATCAAGAGTTTTACTCTTCCTTTTCTAAAACTAAATAGTTTTTCACCACAAAACCCACAAAGGGGAGCTCAGATCTTCTATTAGATCTCAAAAATGGAAGATTTTTAAAATCTCACCCCTCTTGTTCTCCAAGATCCGGCCAACAAAGAGGAGGAAGAAGGAGACCCATCTCCGAAATCCCATTTTGGAAAAGATCCAAGGCTCAAGAGAAGATCCCAGGCTTAAGAGAGAAGAACCTCTGAAGATTTTTTAGGGAGTTCAACTCCCAAGACCCAAATCCTCAAAGGAGTTTAATTCCAAATCGAGATCTTTTGGAGTTTAACTCTACTCAAAATCCTCTTTTGGAGTTTAACTCCTATTTCTGGGGATAAAAACCCCTTCCTTTCGCTAGCGTCCAGCGCTCAAGCGCCCACGTGCCGGGCACGTGAGGCGCCGGCGCCCAAAGCGCCAGCGCCAGTGCCCAAACGCCCACGTGCCGGGCACGTGAGGCGCTAGCGTCCAAAACGGTAGCGCCCGAGCGCCCACGTGCTGGGCACGTGAGGCGCTAGCGCCCGAGTGCCCACGTGCCGGGCACGTGAGGCGCTAGCGCCCGAGTGCCCAAAGCGCTAGCGCCTGAGCGTCCACGTGAGGCACTAGCGCTCAAAGCGCTAGCGCCCGAGCGCCCACATGCCGGACACGTGAGGCTCTAACGCCCAAAGCGCTAGCTCTAGTGCCCAAGCACCAGCGCCAGCGCCCAGCGCCAGCATGCTAGGCATGTGAGGCGCCGGCGCTCATGCGTCCTTTGGACGACATTTTTCTCTTATTTTACATGTACTCCACACTAAAAATACCTCCCCTGTTAGAAAAAATTTCTAACGGGGTGCTGCCCCGCACCCCGCAAGGAGGCTGCTAGCCCTCTTGACCCCCAGTCCGCAATCCGGGTAGCGGGACCACCGATATATCCAAAACCCCTTCAAAACACAACACTGCACATTGAATTCGTATGACCTGTTTGACCCGTCAATCGGAGGTTCTCTCGCTCCAAAGGTGAGGGGTAATTAACGGCAGCTTAGTCCGCGGCTGCCGGAGATTCGGATCCCCACAATCAATAAACCCCAGCCTACCCTAGGCAGGGGGAATCTGTAATGCGTCTGACAAGCGCGCGCGTATTCCCTTGACAATGGGGTGACGAAAAACACCCTACACCTATATGTCCCCGTTCTTCTTCTCCCTTTTTTTTTATGTAACTTAGTTCTTTTCCCCTAAGTTTTGAATCTTGCAGAGAAAAATCTCCCCGATGAGAATTAAATTCTCAACTTGTGGGGAGATTTGCTTATGCAAATCTCAACTAGAGGAAAGAACTGAGTTCTTATATGAAGGGTTAAACCCTTAGAGAGGCAAAGGAGATGTGCTTTCTTTTTACCCAGTGTTTCAAGGAAGCAAGTCTTTTCTTTGAGAATTAAATTCTCCTGTTCCTCAAAAGCTCACTGTATATTCTTTTTTTAAGCCTATGGGGAGTTCTCTTTCTCTGCGCGTCTGTGAGACTTGAAGTCTCGGGTTCTTTATATAGTGGAGAGAAGTTTGTTTAATTCTGAGAAAATCTCTCATTGAGAGATCCCAATTGATTTAATTGGTCTCAGAATTGATTTGGAGAATTTTACCCACCGTTGGATCTTTGATCCAAGAACTTCTGTTTTTACAGAAGATATTGTTCTTGTTTTTAACAAGATTGGGGATATTCTCCCATATATAGAATAAAATTCTATCGAGCGGCGATATTTTAATCACTATTGGATTTTTAATCCAAGGGTGCTCAGTTTAACAGAGTATAATCTTTCTCTGTTTAGAAAGATATAGGAAATATTTTGGATCTTTGATCCATTAACTCTCTGTTTAACAGAAAATATTCTTTCCAATAGAATTTAATTTTACACAAGGAGGTGTCCTCACGTGTTTAGCACGTGAGACTTAATTTGACCCTCTTAGCTGTTTGATTGTAGTGCCTATATATTTTGCATATAGGCGTTCACGTGTTTACCACGTGAGGCTTATTTAGCCTATCAGTAGTTTAATTGCAGCGCCTATATGCCTTGCATATAGACGCTCACGTGTATAACACGTGAGGCTTGTTTAGCCTATCAGTAGTTTAATTGCAATGCCTATATGCCTTACATATAGGTGCTCACGTGTTTAACATGTGAGGCTCATTTAGCCCATTAATTGCTTGATTGCAGCGCCTATATGCTTTGCATATAGGCGCTCAATGTTTAACACGTGTGGCCTGTTTAGCCTATGAGTAGTTTAATTGCAGCGCCTATATGTCTTGCATATATGCGCTCATGTGTATAACACGTGAGGCTTCTTTATAGTCTATCAGCAGTTTAATTGTAGTACATGTATGCTTTGTATATAGGCGCTCACGTGTTTAACACGTGAGGCTTGTTTAGACAATCAGTAGTTTAATTGTAGCGCCTATATGCTTTGCATATAGGCGCTCACATGTTTAACACGTGAGACTCGAATAGTGGGGAGTTTTCCCCTTTCTTACTCTCCCCCTTTTTTTATGAGGGAACAAATTCCCCCCAGCGTTGCTCTCACGTAGCTTACACGTGAGTGCAACACTGTCCACTCTTACAGCCGTTGGATTTTCCTAGGGAAACGGGAAGATGAACCGCTCCCCATCATGTCTTATAAATGCAGGGGCTTAGCCCTTGAGATGACCACTGTTCTTTCATCTCCTTCCTTGCTTATTTTTTTTGAGAATTTAATTCTCTTTTTTAGAGCTTAGTTCTCTGTCCCTCCAGAGTTAAACTCTGTAAAAACTCTTTCTCTTGTAAGGATTATGAACAGAATTCATTTCTTAGAAAACCCTTTTTGTTCTTGTCTTGGATTTTAAGTTCATCAATAGAGCTTTGCTCCTTTTCTTGGAACGATTTCTTAGAGATCCAAACACACATTTTAAAGCAAACCCTACTGTCTTGAGGATCGTGAGTTCTCCTCTGATCTTTGAGTATCTCTAGAATTTAGTTCTATTTTCTTCGTTTCCCCATTGTGAGGGTTTCTGGGATTTAATCCCATTATTAAAGGAATTTAATTCCATACTACAGAGCTTAGCTCTGAAAGACTTAGAGGCTTTTGGGAAATTTATTCCCTGGCGTTCTTGAGCATATATATTTTTATTATTATATTTTTCTTTTTAGGGTTTTAATACCCTTTTCACAGATTTTGAATCTGTTGGGTATTTTAATATAACTCGTTTTTCAAGAATGTTAGGAGTTGTTTAAACTCCACTGTTTATTTAATGAGAATACTTTTGGATTCTCACAATGCTTATCTTGCCTCATCATTGGTTAGCCGCCATATTGATTTCGTGGGGTCCATTGGCTTTGTAGCCAGTGGTCCCATGAAACAAACATCACGTTGTTTTTTTTTCATTAATAGGTTCCCCCCTCTTATTTTTAGGAACAATGGACTCACTTTCTTACTTCTCTTATACTTGCTCGAAAGTCGCTTTTCCACAGTCGCCATCAGAGGATGAAGTCATGGCGATGATTAAGGCACATGACAAGGACAATACGAGTCTTCTCTTATGGGGGGTTTGGTACGGTCATATCATCAGGGGCCGCCATAGCTTTACCTGTGAAGTACTAACAGAACCCATTCACTTAATATCATTGATGGAGCGCCCGCGGACTGCTTATGCGATGGAGGCGGCTAATTGGACCCCCGGGGGCCGTCTTGAGCCATCAACGACAGGGATACCCAATCAACCTTTGATGGCTATAGATATTTTGGGATGCCGGATATGTCAGGGTGAAGCTCAACCCTGAGGATAAGTTTATAAGGTAGGTGTCACCCCGCGCCATCCAGTGGGCTACCTTCCTTGGGCCCGATACATTCTCTCCTCCCAACGCGCACGGCTGCAGAAGGTTGGGTTATACCAAGCAGTATATGCGTCACTATTCTACTATCACTCTCCCCACGTCTGGTGGATCAAGGCCTTCTTGAACTAATGGAATCTTCCCACGAACACGTTCTTGCTAGGGGATCGTGAAGTCTCAATCTCGCTGGAGGAGTTTCGTGAAATTTCGGGGTTGCCGATCAGGGGAGAGCATTACGAATAATTACTGCCTCCTGATGAGTACATATTCACCACAGTTCCAGCTATTCTTGAGGGCTTGATGACCGAGAATGCTGTTCGGCACAAGCATCCAAGTCTGATCAAAGCCTTGGGTATCTCTGAGAAACTATTCGTTGCATCAGAAAGGCAGGGTGTCACTTTTGACGCTTACATTGCTTGCTTTCTTCGTGAAGATGTCTTATCCAAGAAAGCTCCAAAATTCGCGAAGGTCGAAGATCCTTTCGGATTTGGCTTGAAGAAATTGCCGGCCAAAGAATAGGACTTGCCACAGTTTTATATTCCGAACTTGTCAGCCGTGGCTTTTGACGCGATCGCTGCTCCTGAGATGGATGAAGAAACTTTCTTTGTTGGCTTTATCAGTCTTTGGCTTAGCTGGTTTGCTATGCCGATGCATCGCCGCTTCATGAGAGCCTCCGTCTTCTACCCTGCTCATCGCATAGCTGAAGGAGCACGATTGGCTGTTGGTGTTGCGGGATTGTCACACCTATACCACGGGTTAAGCATTACCGCCAACACTTCGAACTCAGGTACGGATACCATGAATTTCTCCCTCCACTACTTCTTGTCGTCGATCGAGATGCACGTGTTAGGGGCGTTTGCCGCGCACCGGAGGCATGCTTTCTATAAGTCGTATACATTCCCATGGATTATGAGACTGGTTGATGCTTCCGCTCCTGACCCGACCCAGCTAGGGGCTTTGCGAGTATTACTTAATCCGTATTCAAACGAAGGCGGGATGGTTTTTAGCGATCGAGTCATTTCTGCTTCTGCGGGACCCGTTCAACAATTGTTTGATTTATCAAAGAATGGGGCTCCAGCTTTAAAGCCAAAAGAGATCATGCACTTATACTCAATCAAGCTAGGGTATTTGGTGTTCCGTCTTAACGACGCTACCCTCTTCATGCGGTATAATCCGCATTGCTTTGCCCGGCAGTTAGGATACAACCGGGGCGTCCCCCTCGAAGCCTTTTTAGTTGAGCCTATTCCTTCTCTGGAGGTAGCCCACGATGTTATCCATCATTTCATGCGGTTGAACACGGTTTCTCTTTTCATGATCCCGGAACCTGATCTTCTAAGGCCTGTGGGGCCTTTCAAAGGCTGGTATCGCCACCGGGTCGGTCCCATCATCGCAAAGGAAATATGGGTGCTCTTTGAGTGTAGATCTCATGTTCCAGCTCAAGCTGTCAGCATCCCGTTGCGGCCACGGTTGGTTGTTTGCCCTCCTCTAAGGGACAACGGCTCAGTGCTCATTCCCAAAGTCGCACAAGCTGAATTAACCCCCCGTACTGCTGGTATGCCGGTACGTACGAGAACCGAGACAACTACTCCTGACAAAGCACCAGTCGTGGCGTCCCCAAAGGCAGATATCGAAGGCGATGTTGGGCAGCGCCCCGCAAAAGCGCAAAAGGGGAAGAAGCCCCTCCGCTGTTGTTAGCTCAGGCTCCAAAAGGAGAAAGAAATCAGTCGCCGGCCTACTCGATGCTTTGCTTGAATCCGAGCCCCCTATCCAGGATGAGCCAATATCTATGCAGGAGCCAGATGACGGTCTTCTCTTCCCCGGTTCCTCTGCCAAGGAGGCTGCTCAGTTGGCCGAGGCTTTAAAGCACTCATAAGATGAGGCTAAAAATGTGCGCCCTAAGAAGAGAGGCTTTCCCCCTGTTGTATTCTATGACGTCGATCCGTTATTACCTAGGTTACCAATGGGTCCTCTGAAAATGGCAGAAGAACGGGCTCTCAAACAGTCCATCTCGGCCATTTCTGAAGACGAGACCGCTCTGAAGACGGGCCGACATTTGCTTTCGATCGAAGCCCGACGAGCGCAATTGATCAGAAAAGAGAGGCGACTCGAAAAGGCCATACTTCAAGCTCCCTGACGTATTGGTATGCATATATATATATATATATATTTATATTTACGCCTCTTTTGGAAATTAATTAGTACTACTTTCACCTCATCTTATCTTTGCAAAAAAATTTGTAGGGCCTTCTGCAGCAGGCGTAGTCTCGAGCCCAGATCGCGCCGTGGATGTAGATTCTACGAATATTTCCCGTGACGCACCGGAGGGTGTAGAGAGGATTACTGAAGCTGTTATCTCCGCTGTGGAGCTCCCAGTGATGGCTTCTATTCCTTCAGCATCTATTCTTTCAGCAGAGATTGCCACACTGGCTATAGATCCCATGGATATCTTTAGTGATGCACCGGAGGGTGTAGAGGAGATTGTTGAAGCTGTTGTCCCTATCTTGGAGCCTCTGGTGATGACTTCTATCCCTCTAGTGGAGACTGCCACATCGGCCATAGATTTCACGAATATCTCCAGTGACTCACCTTAGGGGGTAGAGGAGGCTGCCGAAGCTGTCATCCCTCCAGTTCAAGGCGGGGCGAAGTATCGAAGGTAATCTTATATACATATACATTTTGTTTAATGACCCATCCATATATTTGAACCTTTCTCTCTCTTAGAATTGCGGGAGTTGGCGTCTTCTATCGTGGATCTTTCTCCGAGGAAAACTTCCGGCGTTTACTTGACATGGCGGCCCCGCAAGCGATACCTCCACAAATTATAGTCCTTTCTTCTGGCCAAGGACGGTATTCTTTTACCCTTTTTGTTTTATATTTTCACAATGATGCTGATATGCCCTTTTATTTTAAACTACAGTACTGGAAGCCGATAACGAAGTCGAAATTCTTGACGGACCTGGGGAGCTCTCAAACCCACCTTGCATGGCCGTGGGTAAGTGACGCTTTATCCTTGGCATCCTTTTACTTATTCTATATTTGGAAAGGCAACTAACCGCACATGTATCTTCACAGCTTTGCCAGTCCTGACTCCATTAAGGTCCCGGATTTCCATGTCGCCAGGACCTTACGCCCGGCGTGTGTCTGAGAGGATGGCAAAAATAAAGTATTCATTCATTGGTGACTCTCATTGAAGATCTTTGCGTTGGTAATTCTTTCACGGCCGAAGAATTCGCTGTTGAAGCCAACGCTTCCTTATCTGTTCTTGCCACTTATCATGACGAGGCACTGGTGCTTACTTAGGTCGAGTATTGCCGTCGAGTGGAGGCCTGCCTACATGGGATTGAATGCATACGCCTTCCCTCCGACATCTTGTCTGTAAAGGCGAGCCTGCATGGATGGATCGACCGATGTGCAGCCAATCTCCAGTCATGCGAGAAAAGGCTTAACCGGATGTTTTCGGCAAGGGAGTTGGCTTCAAAGGCTTTAGGGGAACTTCAAGCCCGGTTCACTGCCAAGACCACTCGTGCTTATGAAATTTGGCGGGTTCTTCAAGAGGCCATTACAGAGGTGGTGGCTCTCGATAAAGCCGTTATTTTTACACGTGAGATGGTCGAGGCCCACAAGGCTGCCGAGAAAGAGCTTGAGAGTCGATTTTCTTCATACCAGAACTAACAGACACAGGCAGGGACTCGGCTCGCGGCGTTGATAGAGCTCGAAGCAGAAGTCCGCCGGAAGAATGAAGAACTTGCTGGCTTACCAGCTTAGAAATTTTGTCGCTGTATATTCGCTTCTTTTGTTCTTTTGTATCTTATATTAATTTATGAACAAAAGACATATTTCATTTCATACTTGCGCCTCTCTGTCTTGACTTGACGTAAAGTAGTTTATGTACTCATCTCGGAGTTTGTAGTTTATTCACTCGTTTCGGAGTCTCTAGTTTATGTACTCATTTCGGAGTTTGTAGTTTATTCACTCATTTCGGAGTCTCTAGTTTACGTACTTATTTCGGAGTTTATTTAGTTTACCTCCCTTGGGTTTATAGGCAAACTTATCCTAACATTATATATAGATAACCCCTGTGTTGGGATTCCTTAGCACCTAGCCTAGGGTTTGCAAGCATCACACATGCCACAACAAAAATTTTAGGGTGTGCCAAGCAATCTAACTACGAATCGAACTAGAAAACTAGGGTAACAAAACTAGTAAACAACCATTACAAATAGAAGTGAGCAAAAATACAACCTTTGTAGATCCGGTCCTTCACTTCTAAAGCTCCGTGTTGACGTCCCTTCGCTGCGATCATCGAGATCCCAGACTCTAGTGATGGTTTCCTCGGAGAAATGAACGGGCTAGCTCGTTGACTTCGAGGCCGAAAATGATCTACATCGAGGTGACTCAAACTCAAGCTCCATCTTCACTTGGTCAAGAACTTTGTGAAGAGAACACCCTCAATTAAATGACAAGTAGTAGAGGATGATGAAATAGGAAATGGGTTCACTTTAGATTTTGATTTCTCACTTTATTTCTTCACTTGAAAAATTCTATAGAGCTTTTCTTCTTGATGAAGAAGAAGAAGAAAGAATGAATAATGAAAAATATGAAAAGAATAAACAAGTGAAGTTTATCATAATACAACCATGGGTGAGTTAACCTTTATAGAGACTAAACCATAGTTTAAGTTAGTGGTTTGGTTAATAAATATCTTTAGTGAGACAAAGTTAGTGGACTTGGTCAAATGATGCTAAAAGATTCATGAAGCTTCAAATGACAAAGTGCACACTAATTTTGAATTACAAAATAAATATAAACCTTTTCCACTAACTTAAATATGGTATAAGTCACCCACACACCCAAGTTTGCATGTATCATCAAGCATGATACAATCTAGTGCACAAACATATATCACATATACAACATGTGCATAATAAGTGAGAAAATCAATCTTAAGTGAACAAATACTAGTTAATGTAAAGTAATATATCAAATATATAATTATACATTAAATCATTAAATCAACACTTGATTTAATGATCCGGTCATATCTCATATAACCGACTAATATCAAGTGTATCAATTTATCGAATCAACACTTGATTCGGTAACCCGGCTATATCGCATATAACCGACCATTGATACAAATCGCGAGAATAGAATACAATATCACATACTGGTATTATTCTCGGTCCCGCACATATCTCATATGCACTCCTATTTTGTTTCGCTTGAGCCGGGAAACCTCTGTGTAGGACTCTAAAGACTCGTCAATACGCCGGCAGTAGGTGATGATCATATCAGACACCCACAAGCCATAAGCGGTCTGCTAAACGTAACGGCCACCCGGGTATTGAGTGATCAGAAGATCAACGAGCAAGCCTGCTCACACTCCTGCGAATCCAATCAGTAACACTTACCGCACAGTCCAGTCTCTTCGTCTGATATGTCGCATATCTCGCCTAGGGGTGGTAAACGTCAGAACCCAGTAGCTTGATAAGTTATGCCGATGTATGGTCCATAACAAGCGTGAAACTACTGATAATACTTACCAATAAATCACATCAACCCTGGCCAGGGATTTCCAGTTATGTCCAGTCGAGCATAGCGCAACATCAACCCCCAATACCGGGAGAGACGAATCCCCTCCTATCGCTCATTGCCTCCATGTGAATCGGGACTGTACCCAAAAATCACCTGTTTGCATGACTCAGTAGAGCCGTGGTAGGGTGGAAATCAAAGCACAGTGGGAGACACACAAGACTCTATGACGATCTCGGGTCAACAGACTAAGCTGTACCAGTGTCACCAGAGAACTGCCATCTGACGTGAGCTATAATACCATCTGGGAGTTCTCGGCGAGTCCGTTCAGTGTACCCAGTCTCCACTGAGCACCCGTATACCATCTCTGATGTCAAACACCAATGGATATGGGATCATCCATCGCCCATCACATAGGTCGAGAAGATATACGCTAGTCTACTCTGGAATATCGATGCCCCGTCTCGATATTCACACGACTAGGAACATTGAAGGATGTACTCATGGACTACCCAGGCCCCACTAGTATGATCTGCATCATAATCCTGGAAGTCGAGTACATATCCTAAGGGCTTTATCAACATGTAACAGAGAGACAATAAATGTACATGTTAAGATAAAGAGCAACCAGATAGCGTACTATCATGTCGAGCAAGAAAGTCCTCCTTATATATGTCCCAGCATCCACTACAATATACATCTCATGTACAGTAATGGCCTCTAGGGCATACATATAACTAACAATCTCCCACTTGCACTAGGGCCATCTGTAATAGTGGTTGTAGTATCCCATACTCAACCATCCCATAAAAGTCTCTCTCTGGGAAAAGGCCTTTGTGAGTGGATTCGCCGTGTTGTCCTCTAAGTCTACTCTCCTTACCTCCATCTCCCTGAAGATCAACTATCTCCATGATCAGGTGATACTGTCTTGGAATATGTCTGGGTCACTGATGGGACGGGGGTTCCTTGGCCAAATCCACACCTCCATTGTCACACAATGATAGGAACCTAGTTCATCTTATGAACAAATATACAACCAAACTGTCTCTTTGGTAGTATCTTTGATAGCGATGTTACCAGCCTTTATCGTCTAGTCTTCCACGGTATCTATTTTGGAACTCTTCCAATATACCGTCCTTCCACTAAGGGTAAAGACAATGCCTGTGACTGACATTCAGTCATCCTTACTACCCTGGAGGCTATCCAGTGATTCTCCCTTGGATCGATTGATACGATCTCACTACACCTTGTGAGAATCCTAATATCCACTTAGATCTATCTCATAGATCCAAAACCCAGGATTTAGGAGGTATCGCCTTGATCCTATATGGAGAATCCTTATGATAAGAGGAGATTGACCGTGCGTAGCATAGGAAACTCTTTTCCTATCAAGAGTATGTTGTCCACGTACAATACGAGGATGACCACCTTACTCTCTACTACCTTTTTGTATATACAAGGTTTATCTACCATTTTGATGAAGTCAAACACTTTGACTACCACATCAAAACAGACGTTCCAACTCCGCGATGCCTGCTTTAACCTGTAAAGCAACTTGCACACTTTTCCGCTGCTCCCACTGTCAACGAAGCCCACTGGCTGTGTACTTATAGACATTCTCTTCTAAATCATTATTTAGAAAAAGCAGCCATGACACGCAACCACCAGATATCGTAGTCATGGTATGTAGCAATGGCAAGTAGGATCCGGATGGACTTAAGCACAGCCACTGGAAAAGGTTTCATCATTATCCACGCCTGGTCGATGACGAGAACCTTTAACAAGTCTAGGTTTGAAAGTCTCAACTTTTCCATTTACACTAAGTAATCTTCTCAAGATATACTTGCTCCTGATGAGGATTAACCCTTTAGATATAGCAACCAAAGTCCATACTTTGTTGGTGTACATGGATTCCATCTCAGATCGCTAAGTATCCAGCCATTCTTGCAGAGTCCCCACTCTTGATGGCCTGATCGAAACTAGTTGGGTCATCATCTCATGATGCAATCCTCGCTCCCACTGTCACCGAGAAACTGAAGTATCTCTCAGGCGGATGAGGAACCCTGCTAGATCGGTGGAGAGGCTGAGGTTCGTTGGGGAATATTTAATCCTTTGGTTCTACCAAATCATTAGCTGTAGTTTGTATAGCTGGAACTCCTTCCAGTTCTACAGAACTGACCTTGCCTCGATCTTGTCCGGATTTTGCTTTTAGACATTGCCCGGAAAACCCCAAATCTTAACTTGTTTAAGAGATGGGCTCTTCCCATACCATATCTTATATGAAGTGGTAGGCAGCTGATTTGGTTGGAACCCGATTCAATGGGTATGCAGCTTCTCAAGTGCATAACTCCCAAAAGGAAACATGTAACTCAGTAGTACTTATCATAGAGCATACCATATCTCATAGGGTGCGATTGCTCCGCCCCAATACACCGACGTGCTGTGGTGTGTACGGAGGAGTAATGCTGAGAGAGAATCACATTCTCCTTTAGAATAGTCCAGGATCTCTATGCCCAAGTATTCTCCTCCCTGAACACATCAAAAGACATAATACTTACACCTGTATTAGTTCTCTACTTCTGACTTATATTCTTTGAATTTCTCAAAAGTTTCAGACATGTATTTCAACAGGAACATGTGTCCGAATCTTGAGAGATCATCAGTGAATGTAAGGAAGTATAAAGAACCAGTCCTGGCATATGTAGACTGGGGACCTTCATACATCTTTATGTATCAGCCCAAAGAGTTCACTAACCCTTTCTCTGTTTCTAATAAACGGAGCTATGGTCATCTTATCTTTGTGACATGACTGGCAAGTTTCACAGGATGTAAATTCAAACTAATTTAAATATGCATCTAAATGTAACTTAGCTAGTCGGGTCGCATTGATATGACCTAGTCTACAATGCCTCAAGAAGGATTCGTTCATTTCTGAACTCTTCCTCTTGTGTGTGTTCTGTACGTTAAGAACTGTGGTTTGATTTGGAACGTATATGCTTTTAGATAACGTGCCTGAACCGATCAACTTTTGATATAGGAAATGTTCAAAACATTATCCAACAATACAAAATTGTATCCTTCTTTAGTAAATAAAGAGACTGATATGATGTTATATATCAGGTTCGGTATCTAACAACATTCGTTCAGAATCAATGTATTTAGTAATACAGGGTGATAACTTCCAACACCTTGGCTGCAAAAATTGCACCGTTTCCAACTCTTGAAACTTATCACCCGTTCTCAGTTCTCTACCTATCTGTAGCCTATGTAACAGATTACATATCCGGGATCCTGATCCGGTATCAAATACCCAGGACGTAGAGGATACTGAGAAACAGTTCTATGTAATGAACACACCCGAAGAAAATGCATCAGCATGCACTTGCTTCGTTTGGGCGGCATGGGAATCCTGGTATTCCCCTATTTCCTGCTCGATCTTATAACAGTTATAAGTTGGAGCGGGACCAACGTTCCCCAGCTCAGTATAACAAGCGGGTTCGGTCAATACATCCATATTATTATCTTGATTAAGGCGTGATATAGTCGCTAGCTGGAGAGAGAGAGAAGAAAACACTCTGCATGCGCTCTTGCAAGATTAGATTGGTTATATATTTTATCTAATCAGGATGGCTCCACCGTTTTTATCAAATCTTCCTTCAAACCTTAAAAGAAAAAACTAGCCGGGATTAATTACACCCTACAAGTTCGCCAATTTTTCAGCCAGGCCAGTGCCAGTATTTTGAGGGAGGTTGTTGGAGATAGTGCCCTCAGAGTCAATTATTGGATCACAGGCACGTGATAGCAATGATTGAGGGAGGACCTATCCCGGTACGACAGTCTTACTCGAGATGATAGTATGCTATCTGGTTTACCTTTATCATCGTGTACTGCTTTAGGTGACCTGACAGGTCGCTATTGCACGTTGATAGAGCCCTAGGATTCTTGCTTGGCTGCCAGCAGTATGAGGGCGATCATATAAGTGAGAGCTGGAGTCTATAAGCACATCCTTAAAAGGTCCCTAGTCGTAGGAGTTTCGAGACAGGGCATCGATTCTCCAGAGTAGACTAGTGTATACAGTCGAGACCCCGACGAGGGGCGGTGGCCGGTCTCACAAGCCACTGGTGTCAGTTGGTTCACCTAAGATGTATACAGGTGCTCATTGGGTTATGAGTACACCGGACAGGACTCGCCGGGAACATGCTAGTTGGTCTTATACCTGACGTCAGATAGCAGTTCCCAGGTGACATGTGTACAGGTTAGTTCATCGATCTGGGGATCGTCATTTGTCTCGTGTGAGTTCCCACTGTACTTTGATTACTACCCTACCACGGCTCAAAGGAGTCGTGCAAACAGGTTTTAGTTGGGTACAGTCCCGAGCCACATGGAGGCAGTGAGCGGATCTTCGGGGGTTCGTCTCTCCCGGTATTGGGGGTGAGGTCGCGCTGTGTCTAGGAGAGCCATTACACGAAGTCCTTGGCCAAGGCAGGAGATTTACTGGTAGGTATTCCGGTAGTATCTCAGGGTGTTCTGGGCTACACTCCGACACGACTTGTACCGCTTTTGGGGGTCTGACTTTTACCCACCCCCTAGACCCGACATGCGATGCTCTTAGACGAACGGACCGGACTGTACGGATATTGTCACTGACAGGCTCAGTAGGGTGTCAGGATGAGTTCGCTCATCGACGTCCCTTTTGGTCAATAGCTGGTGGCCCGTTACGTATTGGCTTATACCTCTGACGTGCTAGTGGTTAAATCCACAGCCATAGTATTGACGAGTCTTTAGAGTCCACCACACTTTCAGTTACTCAAGTTTTCGGGCGAAACGCTGTAGAGGCCGTATGGAGATATGACAGGGTTCGATCAGATACGTGCGGTATTGCACGGATCGTGATCGGACGGTTTTTACTAGCCGGCTTTGGCATAAGCCGGATCCTATTATAGTACAGTGTAGATTTTGTCTCATTGCATTTGTATCCGGACGGAATACAGATGCGGGTGTGTATGCACAGTATCGGGGTTTTCCTGTAATTTATTACGGGACCAGTTTTCTGGAGTTGCCAATTTGCATTCCGTTCCGGCCGGTTTTCCTTTGTTCTTTCCCGGCCGGACTTTTCCGATGGAGGGGGTTATTTGCAATTGTGCAAATAACATTTGTGGAGGGGGTTTCTTGCAAATATTTTCATTATGATGGCTTCTTTTGATTCCCTCCATCACTTGCATTGATTGAGATTTGAGAGGGTATGGTTTGGATGTGCATTGATTTGGTGATGGAAATTTGAAATAATGGACCGGCCACTGTTGGGTATGGAGTGAGGATTATTTGAGTGGATTAATTTCCTTTGTAAGGAATGGAATATAAATGAGTGTGTGCTGGAATTGTTTTTGAGGTGTGGATGAATTAATATATATATATATTCATTTGGTATTGAGTGGCAGCTTGCTTCATTCATTTTCCTGTGAGCATTTTTTTGGCCGAGCTCCTTTTTGAGGAGATGATTATTCCCTTTTTGATTGCATGCTCCATTCATCATCAAGCTTTGATTCATGAAAAATCCTTGTGCAAAATTCCTTCACCATGGCAACCTCATAACCCCAAAAGAGACAAGCTTCTACACTATTCTATAGCATGTCTTGGACGCGTCGGCTTGCCAACTTCGCGCCCGAGTTGCCTCGGTATTGAGGTGGGAGCCCGTAAAAGATACAGGCGATGTGGTGCCCTTACGGCGAGGAGGAGACGACCGGATTTTCCGCAGGAGATCGGGACGACGACGAGAAGACCGGAGGACTCGGATCATTCGGTATATCTCTAATCCGTCTTGTAGTTAGCTAGAACTAGTTTAATGGTTCGATCCGGGTGTTTAGTGCGCGGTGGTGCCGGTTTGCAAAGTCCGCAAAATTAAAGTTTTTCACCGCTTCCGCATTTGGCCGTCGGGTTGTCGGCCGGGGCGCCGCCGTGCACTTACAGTGGTATCAGAGCCTCGCCATTAACTTCGTCTAGCTTTGTTTGATGTGTTTTACATTTCCGATCGACCAAAATTCCAAAACTCGCATTTTTGTTCACGACAGTTTTCTGTTGAAAATTTTTGGACTCGAAATTTTTTTCAGATTGTAAAATATTGATGTACAAGAAATTCTAAGACCTCTGTAAAAATTCGACACTTTCAGTCGGCGACTTGAGCGCGGAACCGCGGCCAAACCCCCCTTGGGCCGCGGTTCCGCCGCACTCTAGTGTCTTCACTGTGTCCAAATTTTCCAGTGGCCTTGTGGGCTTATTTTGGGGGTTTTGGAATATTGAATTTGGGCCCAGATTTTCTGTGAGTGCTACAGTATTGCTTTGGGGCCCACTTGTTAATTTTTGGTCAATCGGAAAGTTTTAAACACATTTTTCACAGTATTTACATTATATCTGCGACCGTGAATGTCACTCGATCGGTAAATCCGGTCTAACTGCTATAGCCCGGTTAGACGGATTTGCGAACGTGACTTTCACGTTGATGTTCTATGTATTTGCTGTGTTATTGCGGATCGGTCGTGGGGGATAACCTGGATGCAATGCTAGCACAGTGTTGTTGTATTATGTACATTTGATATTGCGGGGCGAGCGTCCGACATGTGGACTGCCGTCACTGCCTGTTTGTATTATTCTTTTGGGGCACGACCTGGTTGCGGTCGATGTACCCGTTGTATGTATATTTTACTTTCTGTACTAGGATTGCCCCGCGGAGGGGTGCACGGATAGCCGGTTTCTAGAGGGCAACAAGCCCGCATCTCATGGCTTTGGGACGGAAGGGGCTTCGCTCTAGAATTGGCGGGCTATTCGCCGCACTCGTAGGGGGTACAGGTTGACCCAGGAGGGGTGCCCAAGTTACCGGATTCCGTGAAGTGCTGGGTGGTCCATTCACGGTGCTGAAGGGGGCTGCCTCGCTTCAGGTTTTGGCAGGTGACTTGCCGCGCCTGTAGGGGTCTAGGATTTCATTGCACATGCTATCCACATGACCAGGGGAACGTCGGGTTTCAGTAGTGGCTCTGTGAAACCCGGGGATCCCAGATATCTGTATTGTTCTGTGATGCTGTACATTTCTGTGATGTTGCATTTTATTCACGCCTTGAGCGAATTTAATATATTGGTATATATATTAGTAGATGTTGTATATGTTTTTCATCCGCGCTAGTCCAGTCCCCGCTCTGCCGTTAGTTAGCTAACCTAACGGGTGATGACGGGACCCAGTGGCGAATGCGGATGGCATATACGTACGTCAGTATATTTTCGTTCTTTGTGGTGTGATCAATTGATGGGACTGCGTTGATTCGGATCAATGCAAGTTAAAACAAACCTATTCTGATGTTGTTGGAACACTTTTCAAAAAGCTGTTATTGCAAGGACGTTCACTTTTGTTTTGCATCGTGGTATTCATTTGGAATATCCTGCTCCTCAGTCGACGAGGCAAGGGCCGAGATCCCTTCACCGGGAGTGACCCCTTGGACAGAAGTTTGCGTCAGGGCATTGACTTCACTATAGCCGATTACTTTTGCTTTGCATCGTGGTGTTCATTTGGAATATCCTGCACCCCATTCTACGGGGAAAGAGCCGAGATCCCTTCACCGGGAGTGACCTCTTTAGTAAAGGTTTTCGTCACTATATTTTCTAAAAAGCTATCCGTTCCTTCAACGATATCAAGTTCATTACGTTAAAGGTTTTCGCCAGAAACCATTCGTAGCCCTCCGTCGTTTCATATGGGTAGTCAATAGTATTCAAGCTGTGTTTGTTGGCCAAAGTCAAGGCACAGTGTTTGGTAGCTGTTGGTTATTCATATGCAGCATAGATAGATGCGTTGGTTTGGGGCAGTCGTATAGCCTTGTTGGCCAAAGTCAAGGGCTTGTACGGGTGGGCTCAAATTAACCTGGAGAATGACGGGCAGAACTTGACATGTGACTTATGATTTGTTGGCCAAAGTCAAGGTCATAAGAGCATGGGGCAGAAATCACATCGGGAGTTTCAAAAGAACTGAAACTTGCCAGATATGCGCATACCTTCTGGAGTGTGATGACGTAAGCGGATTACGTCACGTTATCATGCGATGAGAGTTGGATCCCGATTCCCACTGATGAGTTAGTTTACTCCTCGGGTGACCCCGACTAATTCTTCTTTCAGGTTTGGAGGAGAATTTGAGGTACAGTGGGAGGTTTCCAGATTAGATAAAGTGATAACCATTCTGATCTAGGTTAGAGTGCACGCTGAGTGTTTCTTTTCTCTCTCTCTTGGCAGCAACCATTGAACCGACCCTAAGAATATGACTCAGTGACCAAGTTGACCGAACCTTCTTAACACAGGCTTTTGGATTGTCAGAGTTGCAGACCTCATTGCCACTCCTACTTTTACCCTTTTCTCCAGGACACCCCGTATTACTACGAACGTCCACTTCCATTGGACAAAACCATCGTATGGTTAGATACGAACTCGAAGGAATTCGAGGATGGTTTCTGGTTCTGGAGAAAACGAATAGGACTATTCAGTTGTCTTCTCCTTTTTACCTTCTCTCAGATTGCGAGTACTCCTTGGTTTAGGAGATAGTACACCTATTACGCTTATTGGATAGTCTTCTTCCAAACCTTAGGCTGGTGCCGACCGGTAGGGAATGAAGAAAACCAATTAGCATAATGATGGTGTGCAGAAGGTATTAAGATTAAGACAAAGCAAGGGATTAGTAAGAGGGCAAAGTAAATTGCGACTGATATTCACGACCAAACCAGGTATTTCTTCGCCAATCCTAAATCACCTTTGTATTTCTCCAGGACACTCCGTATCACTACGAAGATCCACAGTTTATTGGATACTCCATCGTATGGTTATATACGAACTCGAAAGGAACTTGTTCCAGTTCGGGGATGGATTCTGGTCCAGGATAAATAGGAATAAGGTTTATTCGGTTGTCTTTTATCTTCACCTTCTCTCGCATTGCGAGTGCTCCTAGGGTTAGGACAGTACACCCATTATGCTTATTGGATAGTCTTCTTCCAAACCATAGGCTGGTGCCGAATGGTAGGGAAGGAAGAAAACCAATTGGCCTAAAGGGGTGTGCAGAAGGTAATGACTAAAGACATATAAAGGGATTTGGAGAGGTGGCAAAGAATTATACGGTTATAGTTGTGAATCTGGATAATGGTAGAGGCATTACTAGGAATACCAGGATACCCCATCGAAACATTTCAATGTTTCAGTTCAACTGTGTACTGTTAAAAGAAAACTGATTTCCTGATTTGACACTTGCTCCAGGGTATGTATTTACCAGGTTTGATTCTCACATCTGTATGGCTTTACAGACGATGAGTGGGAGTAAGTTATTGGGAATTGGGTGATCATCCTCATTATATCGGGATTCGTTGTAATCGGTGATATTTGAGGAGATCACCTGGGCTGTTTGCCGGTCGGCAAATATTTGTTTTTGAATATCCGCTGTTGTGCACCAATTTCAAATTGATATATCTGTACGTCTATTTTCATAGAGTGAGATATACCTTTTGATATTATGTTGATGACATTTACCTATATCAGTGGATGGTTAGGTAAGGAGCATTAAACAGCGGTGTAATTCTTCTTAACCATAAGTACAGTTTTCAACCTACGACACACAGTGAAAGAGTTGTTAGACTCGGCGGACTTATACAGAGTATTGTATGTTGTCCAGTATCCATTAGGACAGAGGGGTTGGTCCTCATACTATATTCTGTTTACTTTTAACTTCTCTAGTTCTTAGACATGTGTTTCGTAGAAACACAGGGTCTAAGTTTTGAGGAGTTATAGGTATTTGAATAGAGTAGAGAACCTGGTATAGCAAGTATCGGGATTCTTCAAAGTGATCGAAGATATAGATACTTGTGTATGGTATTCAGTTGATAGTAATGATAAAGAGAAATTGCTTCTCTTTCAGGTTACTCATAATTGGAAGCATTTCTAAGTTGAGTAACGCTGATCGGCCTCTCTCCATTTAGTTGACATGCACTGGAGACAGCTGCATGATTTGAATCTGGTTCAATTAAATCAGTGCCTCTGGTTCTATATTGGATATAGTACAGTTCATATCTTAACATTGTTAAGGTACGGGGAGTTGTCCGGCTTATGATTAAAACCAGACTCTGGATAACTTAAGGCACGTTTCTGTAATGGCTGTTTGTGGGTTGACCCAGGCTATGACGAGGGTTGATTTTCTACCATCTGGAAGATCAATAGTGATATTGTTCTTAACTCGCCACATTTTAAAAGAAATGGTTATTTTTCAGAAAACAGTAGTGGGAGTATGGTAGAACTGGAAGCGATTCCAGAACCGCAAACGATTACTGAAGATTTGATAAGGAACCTAAAGATTCAATCTGATTTGACATTCCATTGGCCACTCCGCAGATAAGGTGGGTAACTTCAGGCACCCGAGAGGTACTCCGGTAGCCTCAAGGACGGTGACAGGGAAGTTCTTGTTTACCCACGCTTGCCATTGTTGTTGTACCAGGCTGCGAGACCCGGCAGGAGGATGAGTATAGCGTCGTTCTAAACTAGCTTTAGAAGTGCACGTCTATATGACTCTGCCAGAGGGTTGTCGTAGTCAGTGGGAGCAGCGGAAGCATTGGTGGACATCAGGCTTATGTCTATTTATAGACTGAAGCAGATATAGCGGAGTTAGATCATCTGTTTCTGATGTGACAGTCATAGGTTTGACGTCATCAGAATAGGGGATGGATCTGTTGAGAAAGTAGTAGGAAGTGATATTCCTATACTACGATCGGTTATACTTTGGTCGTCACACAGTGGTTTCTCCACAAAGGACTTGGATATAATATCCGACATTCTGGTTACTAGATCTGTGGTTTTAGATCTAGATTTCGGTGGTTTCCCAATCAGGGTACTTTGACAGCATTCTAAGAGTATTTAGAATGGACGACTCTTGGCACGGTAGTATACCTGCAGGTGATGGAGTCACCCTCTCTAAAGGTGTCTTATAGACTAAGGTAGAGAGGGATGTGCATGATTGGCAGATCACTTGCTTAGGCAATTGAGTCAATCATGAGATGTCAAGTACCACACCAGATGTTGTTCTTGCACTAGATGCAATAAGTTGATATTGATCCAATCCTGGAGAAACAGTCGGAAGCAGTTTTAGAACATAAGTGGATGTTCTAGGGATATGATAACGACAGCCTTATTTGGGAGACAGTTATCATTCCAGGCTTCCAAGGTGACATGGACGACAAGGAGGTTGTCAGAGTTAAAGTTTTCCTTCTGACGAGGGGCAGTATTTTGGACAGGTGCTCCAAGGAAATACTGAGAGTGGCATGGCGCAGGATACTGATTAAGTTCAGTTGACGATACAGTCTAAGAAGTTTGGATTTGGAGTTCATTTATGAGCTCGGTCCCATCAGACATCCAGACACTCTAAGACAGGTATTGCTCATTTCGGGAGATGGCTTTTCTCCGCGAACTTGAGATATAGAGAGACATAAAAAGAAACTTCAAGGCGGATCCACTCACTGAGGCTATTCCTCGAACGCAATAGTCTTCCAAACAGGCTTTGTGAGACTGACTAGTAGAGGAGTTGGGTGTTCGGTATCACACGGGCTGTGAGTATGCGACATCGCAATAATTAGCCTTGAGTGCAAGTGGGAGATTGTTGGAGATAGTGCCCTCAGAGTCAATTATTGGATCACAGGCACGTGATAGCAATGATTGAGGGAGGACCTATCCCGGTACGACAGTCTTACTCGAGATGATAGTATGCTATCTGGTTTACCTTTATCATCGTGTACTGCTTTAGGTGACCTGACAGGTCGCTATTGCACGTTGATAGAGCCCTAGGATTCTTGCTTGGCTGCCAGCAGTATGAGGGCGATCATATAAGTGAGAGCTGGAGTCTATAAGCACATCCTTAAAAGGTCCCTAGTCGTAGGAGTTTCGAGACAGGGCATCGATTCTCCAGAGTAGACTAGTGTATACAGTCGAGACCCCGACGAGGGGCGGTGGCCGGTCTCACAAGCCACTGGTGTCAGTTGGTTCACCTAAGATGTATACAGGTGCTCATTGGGTTATGAGTACACCGGACAGGACTCGCCGTGAACATGCTAGTTGGTCTTATACCTGACGTCAGATAGCAGTTCCCAGGTGACATGTGTACAGGTTAGTTCATCGACCTGGGGATCGTCATTTGTCTCGTGTGAGTTCCCACTGTACTTTGATTACTACCCTACCACGGCTCAAAGGAGTCGTGCAAACAGGTTTTAGTTGGGTACAGTCCCGAGCCACATGGAGGCAGTGAGCGGATCTTCGGGGGTTCGTCTCTCCCGGTATTGGGGGTGAGGTCGCGCTGTGTCTAGGAGAGCCATTACATGAAGTCCTTGGCCAAGGCAGGAGATTTACTGGTAGGTATTCCGGTAGTATCTCAGGGTGTTCTGGGCTACACTCCGACACGACTTGTACCGCTTTTGGGGGTCTGACTTTTACCCACCCCCTAGGCCCGACATGCGATGCTCTTAGACGAACGGACCGGACTGTACGGATATTGTCACTGACAGGCTCAGTAGGGTGTCAGGATGAGTTCGCTCATCGACGTCCCTTTTGGTCAATAGCTGGTGGCCCGTTACGTATTGGCTTATACCTCTGACGTGCTAGTGGTTAAATCCACAGCCATAGTATTGACGAGTCTTTAGAGTCCACCACACTTTCAGTTACTCAAGTTTTCGGGCGAAACGCTGTAGAGGCCGTATGGAGATATGGCAGGGTTCGATCAGATACGTGCGGTATTGCACGGATCGTGATCGGACGGTTTTTACTAGCCGGTTTTGGCATAAGCCGGATCCTAGTATAGTACAGTGTAGATTTTGTCTCATTGCATTTGTATCCGGACGGAATACAGATGCGGGTGTGTATGCACAGTATCGGGGTTTTCCTGTAATTTATTACGGGACCAGTTTTCTGGAGTTGCCAATTTGCATTCCGTTCCGGCCGGTTTTCCTTTGTTCTTTCCCGGCCGGACTTTTCCGATGGAGGGGGTTATTTGCAATTGTGCAAATAACATTTGTGGAGGGGGTTTCTTGCAAATATTTTCATTATGATGGCTTCTTTTGATTCCCTCCATCACTTGCATTGATTGAGATTTGAGAGGGTATGGTTTGGATGTGCATTGATTTGGTGATGGAAATTTGAAATAATGGACCGGCCACTGTTGGGTATGGAGTGAGGATTATTTGAGTGGATTAATTTCCTTTGTAAGGAATGGAATATAAATGAGTGTGTGCTGGAATTGTTTTTGAGGTGTGGATGAATTAATATATATATATATTCATTTGGTATTGAGTGGCAGCTTGCTTCATTCATTTTCCTGTGAGCATTTTTTTGGCCGAGCTCCTTTTTGAGGAGATGATTATTCCCTTTTTGATTGCATGCTCCATTCATCATCAAGCTTTGATTCATGAAAAATCCTTGTGCAAAATTCCTTCACCATGGCAACCTCATAACCCCAAAAGAGACAAGCTTCTACACTATTCTATAGCATGTCTTGGACGCGTCGGCTTGCCAACTTCGCGCCCGAGTTGCCTCGGTATTGAGGTGGGAGCCCGTAAAAGATACAGGCGATGTGGTGCCCTTACGGCGAGGAGGCGACGACCGGATTTTCCGCAGGAGATCGGGACGACGACGAGAAGACCGGAGGACTCGGATCATTCGGTATATCTCTAACCCGTCTTGTAGTTAGCTAGAACTAGTTTAATGGTTCGATCCGGGTGTTTAGTGCGCGGTGGTGCCGGTTTGCAAAGTCCGCAAAATTAAAGTTTTTCACCGCTTCCGCATTTGGCTGTCGGGTTGTCGGCCGGGGCGCCGCCGTGCACTTACGGAGGTTCCCCGTGATTTCGCACGGACCTAATTAAAATAAACCTCGTTTTCCCAGTGGCGTAACCCCGTAGACACCTTTCTAGCCACCTACTTGATCGGCTAATTGTAAAGTGCAAAACTCTCCCAGGAGTAACAATTACTCGCAGTGGGTATCAGGATCTAACTATCTCATATAAGGTATGCAATCTCATTGCAAATTTCAACACTTGAAACTCCCGATAAAGGTTTTTACCCCTAGCACTTATGACCTTAACTATGGTCAACAAATTATAAGTACTAGTCAAGTTCTACCCGTCATTTCGTGATTAATTAGACCCACCCACATGACCCTTAACTAAGATCAATAAAGTCACATGACTGTCCTAACTAATCGCATCATATACTGTATAGAAAGACATCACTTAGCTACCGTACATTGTGCCTTGACTATGGTCAACAAACACAGCACGAATACTAAATACTCTACTTCCTAAAATGACGGAGGGTTGCGGATGGTTTTTAAAAAAACCTTTAACGCTTTGAACTTGATCTCGTTGCAGAATCAAATGGTTTTAAATGGAGTGTTTTTTAGGCTTTTACTAGTTTCGCTAAAGAGGTCACTCCCGGTGAAGAGATCTCGGCTCTTTCCTCGTCGAATGAGGTGCAGGATATTCACAATACCACTGTGCAAAGCAAGAACTAGAAAAGTAATCAAAAGACAAACCGAAGGTTGTAGCATCTGCTAGTTATTGCTAAAGAGATCACTCCCGGTGAAGGGATCTCGGCTCTTTTCTTATCGAATAAGGTGCTGGATGTTCTACAAGGAACACCGCTATGCAAAGCAACAACTAGAGCTACCTGATTTTTGAAATTCGATTCCACAACATCTTTTAGGTTTAATTTCTTCATTAATCTCATTAATGAATGTCCCATCATTTAAGTCACCTAAACATCACAGATAAATACAACGTACGCTTATACCATCCGCATTCGCCACGATGTCCCATCATGCACCGTTAAGTTAGGTAACTAATGGCATAGCGGGACAGGGCTAGCGCGTAAGTAAAAGATAAGCAACGTCTATATAATATATCATATATACTATATGCAGTATCTATCTGAACATATCACATGATCACATCACAGATAACGCAGCAGAAAACATCATATGAAATATTGGATATACTAGGATGTCCGTGTTTTATTTTGAGCCTATATAAAACACGGATTCCACGGTCGCGATGAATAGCCAATCCCATACCCTAGACCCCTACGAGAGCGACAAGCAACCCTACCAATTCTAGAGTTAGGAGATCCGATCTCGACACCTCAAGATGGTCTCCCACTGGACTTTAGAACCCGGTTACTTGTGCTCTCTTCCTGGGTCTATCCTAATGCGGAAAAGTAAATAATATATATCAACAGTGACATCTTCCTCAACCCGGAAGTGCCCCAAATAAAAGAATATTACATATAAGTTTTTACATGAATGAAAATGAAAAACTCTCATCTCACATAAAAACCCCCGGCTATTCAATTACGACGATCCAATACAACATATCCAGCAACACATAACATCACATGTCATCAACGTAAGCAAATATGCGTATCCCAATTGTCATTGACGTATAGCAACGAAACCGGCGATACTCCACATATTACACTTACGGTCGCAGAAAAGAAAATGAAAACTATAACAGTTGGAATCCACAACAACCTTAGACATCATAAACCCGTAATATCCCATATTGCTGATTTCATGCCTAACATTATGAATTCCTTAGACATCGCATGCCTAATGTTCAGTTGATAAAACTGCACATTTGTAGTACATTTTTCCTACCATTTTTATATTAAAAAAGGACTTTATTATAATATATTATACATATGAGGGTTTATGTGTAAAAACATTATTTTCCATGTGTTAATATATTTTAATTATCATTTGGTAGGAAAATGTATGCAAATAATATTATTGATCTAATCCTAGTAGAACAAAGTCTACTAAAATCTTATTTGAGTTGTTGTGCAGAATATTTCCAAGTTGTTATGAAGGATTTAACAAACAAATCAATTTGTTGAAGAAATCTTGCCAAATTAAGAAGCAAACTTGGAGACCAAGTCTGGAAGCAACAGAGAAAAGATTTTCAGATTCTGAAGATGCCTTGGATTGCCACATGTCACCAGATGAAAGCCCAAGAAAAATAAGCAATTGATCACATCCCTTGAGCGCGGATCCGCGGCCAAACACACCTTTGGGCCGCTGATCCGCCGCAATAATGAGGAGTTGGAATGCAAGATTTTGGGAGATTGATTACTGCTGAATTTTACCAACTTTTCAACAATAAGATTCTGGGTTTTCACTATAAAAAGGCACCGAGAGCCTCTTGGAAAATCTATCAAGCCGAAGAGATCATGAAGTCCAAGACGGCTCACGCATCCAGGCTGATCATCAACGGTTCATTTACCTCCTTAGAAGAGATCGAGAAGCAAACTAGGTTTTTGTAATCATTTTCTAAGGAATCAAAGTGTACTTGATATTGTTGATTAATAAAGGTAGCTTTCTTCTTCTTATTCTATTTCTTCGTAGTTTAATTATGCAATTTCTCTCCATCTCTTTTTCTCCCAACATGCGCGAGTAATTCTCCGCTTGTTAGGGTTCGTAGGATTAGGGTAGGCTAATGGGCGATGAAAATAATTAAACCCTTTTTAAGTCCTATAAAGTTTAGGAACTTTATCAAAATAATCATTAACATCCTAATCGGGCGCACTAGCAATTCCTTGCTAGTTCCGACCGCGATTAGAGATTAGATTAATGATTGTTTTGGTAAAGGCTAGATATGAACGGAGTTCCGTGTCGAGATAAGGGTTACGAGTGGGATTCCTTTTCCCTCCAGAAACCCTAATCTACACGCATCACCGTCGTTCTAGTTCTAAATCTATTAATGGATAAAAAGGGTAACTTTTAATTAATCTTCCATAACTACTAAATCCTAACGAACCCTACAAGCCCTATTATTATATTATTTAAATCTCTAAAATAATCTAGATCTATATTTAACATTCTTGTTTAAAGTAGATCTAGAAATCTTTCTACAAAATTCTTTATTCCTCCTCTCTTTCTCAACACATCTAAAGTAAAAATAAAAGGTTCCACGTTTCCCAGAGGACGACCCGTACTCATCTCGGTCTAGCTACACGCGACACCGTTATTGATTGCGGTTAACTACAAACAAACACTTTTTCGTATCAATCAAATGGCGCCGTTGCCGGGGATCCGTGCGTAATTTTTTATTTTTACTATTTGTGTTGATTTCTTAGACGAGTCATATCATTATTAACACAAAACTGCAAATTGCATATTTAACGATTTATGCGTGAATTTTTGCGAGGAAATCTGGAGTCACGGACTTGAGGAAACATGAGATCTAGGGTTTTACATTTCTCTGGTATCTTTCTTAACTCCTTCTCTCTCCTCTCAAATCTAATAAAATCTATTTTCTGCAGGATTCTTTGCAAAATTGCGCCGCTAAAAAAAAAATCTTTTTGCAAAAGTTTTGTGATTGGTTTTGTTTTGCATATTTAATACGGACTTTAAGGGGCAAAGACCAAATCAAGATTAGGTGGGGATTTCATCACCCTTCCTAAGCCCCACAAATCACAAACCGAGCATATAGATCAACCCTTCATTAATTTAAAAAATATCTAGACCAGACTCTAAGGACTGTCGCGCTCAATAAGGACAGAGGAAGGTCGTGGGTAATCTATCGTTTATCCGCATTACTTTTGTAGTGCCTAGGCAAGTGTGACAAATGCTAGTGGTTTTTAATTAGGCTCACTGTTGTGGTGGTTCCTTCCCACTTACCTGGCACTTTCCTCGCTACAAGGGTAGTACGGAGACGGTAGAGGATTGATCCTGCGGCTTGTCCTTTGGAAGTCTAGGAGCGGTCTAGAGACTGGACCTAGGTGACCTTAGTTCTAGGGTTGCTTGTGCATCTTAGGGAGATTTGTCTTGAGTCCCACATTTTTCAAAACAAGCCAATTTTAAATCACACACACGCTGCCACTTGCACTAAACCCGCTTAGTGCATGCTCGGCTGGACACGGGATCCTAGTGCCCGTCTTGTCCGCGTTCCTTCTATCGACACCGAAGTCGGTACTTCTTCATCTTCTTTTCCCCCACCACACACCACATCGATCGTGATGGACGACACTCCATCTAATTATAACACCACGCTGCCACCGCCCGCAGGTGAGCAGAATCCACCGCGCATCTCTCTCCAAGAGAGATGCTATCCTATTCGTGGTCCTCTTTCTACTTGTCTATCTCTTCCACCACCTAACGGGGATAATTTCGAAATTAAACCACACTACATCAATCTGCTGCCCAAATTTCACGGGCTTGAGTCGGAAGACGCGTACGTTTTCATCACCAAATTCGAAAACGTATGCGCAATGATGGGTACTTCACAATTGACCTTAGATGCTATGCGCTTACGTCTTCTCCCATTCACACTGTGCGACTTGGCCGAAAAATGGCTTTACAATACTGCCGCACACTCTATCACTAATTGGGATGAATTTGTTGTAGCATTTCTTAAGAAGTTTTACCCAAATCATAAGACTGCACATATTAGGAGCGAGATCAACCAGTTCACCCAGCTTCCCAATGAACCATTTTGGAAGTGCTTTGAACGTTTCAAAGATCTGCTTGTCCAATGCCCCCATCACGGAATACAAAGATGGGATTTATGTCGGATTATATATGAGGGCATTAATCCAGCGACAAAGCAGATGCTTGAAACAATGTGTCAATGCAATTTCATGTCTAAAGATGACGGTGAAGCATGGAAATATCTGGAAGACCTTGCTGAACACACGTTGCAGTGGGAAAGCGTAAGACCACTTTCAACTAAGGGAGGTATTCACCAGCTCGACGTTTCCATCGCAGTGAAAGCCGAAATGGCAGCGATACAAAAGAAACTCGACGCTATTGAAAACAAGTTCTCATCTTTCTCCCTAAATCAGGTCACGCTTCCTAAGACCGTCTGTGGTTGCTGTTCGGATCCTTCACACTTAACGGAAGAATGTCCTATGAATGCATCGTTTCAAGCTAATGCTGCTTTTCAGCAGCGACCTAGAAACGACCCTTATTCTTCCACGTACAATCAAGGATGGAGGAATCATCCTAACTTTGCTTGGAATCAAAACCAACAAAGCAATTATCAAAGACCTCCTCCACAGCAACCACAACCACAGAATCAGTCCCCCTTTCAGTCACAGAATTTCCAAAATCCGGCCAACATTTCTACACCACAAGTGGCCGGTATTGACAACTCACTTGCACAAACTTTGGATATGTTCATGAAACAATCCATGCAAAATTCGGCTGAGATGAGGTCTTCTATTGATGCCCTAACGAAAAACTCCTCCTCCCATGGTGAGAGTATTAAATCAATAGAAAACCAAATCGCACAGTTAAACGCCGCAATGAGTGCGAGAGAGAAAGGGAAACTCCCATCTCAACCCCTACCGAATCCTGGCCATTCACAAAGTCATAATGTGAATGCCGTTACTACGTTGAGATCGGGGAGAGTGCTGAACAACCAAGTGGGTGAGCAAGTTGATGATAGTGACACATTTGATACCCCTTCTTCTTCTTCTTCCCCTAACTCGTCTAGTCTCCCACCTTCATCCGAGCCTATTCTCCGTTTTCCCCAAGGCTCGAACCCTTCGCCCATTTCACCAAATCTATCTAAGTCGATTCCCACTCCAGTTTTGGGATCGAATCCGTCCCCACAATCCTCTCCAACGTTGGACCCAAAACTTATTGATCAAGCACCTTATCCAAACAGGTTAAGGGGCAACAGACCAAGTCCACAAATGGAGAAGATTGTGGAAATTTTTAAGCAAGTTAACATAAACATTCCTCTCCTAGATGCTATTCAACAAGTTCCGTCATATGCAAAAATCTTAAAGGACTTGTGCACTAGGAAGAGAAAAGTTCAAGTACCTAAAAAAGTTTTCCTTGCGAGTAATGTGAGCACTGCTTTTACACAACAACTTCCCAAGAAACGAAAGGACCCCGGAAGTCCTACAATTTCAATCTCTATTGGGGGTAAAAATATTAATCGTGCTCTACTCGATCTAGGTGCTAGTGTTAACTTGCTTCCGTATTCGGTTTATGAGCAATTAGGAATCGGAGAGTTAAAACCTGCGCATTGCACTCTTCAGATGGCCGATCGATCTATCACCCAACCAAGGGGTGAGCTAGAGGATGTGTTAATTAAAGTCGGGGAATTCATATTCCCTGTGGACTTTATCGTTATAGATACACAACCTATAGCAAACCCACGCAATCAAATCCCGGTGATACTCGGTCGACCCTTTTTGGCCACTTCCAACGCAGTAATCAATTGTAGAAATGGCTCTATGACCCTATCCTTTGGAAAGAAGTCAATTGAGCTTAACATTTACAAGTTGGGAAGTGAACCCTCCGAACCCTATGCTCATGTGTGTTCTTTCGAATTAATGGATGTCGACAGCAGCGAATTTGATCAATCTCATGATACTGACTCTTTTCATATGTTGTTGCTTGATACGGACTCTTCCACCGAGTTGTCTGGGTCAACATCCAACACTGATGAGGAACTTTTTATAGAGTCTGACGATCACCCCATTTTTTCTGATGACATTATTCTTCGGGGTATCGATGAAAGCTTTGAGGAAATTTTCGCTGATGAACTCGCATTTTTACAAGACACGGGTGTTGAGATGAATCAAATCCAAGATGAAGAAATTGGACCTCCACCCCTTCTTTTGGACAATCATGATAATGCGAGTAGTCCATCATTACTATCATTGTGTCGTCTCTCCAAATTGAGACGCAATCTTTTTCCATTACACCTCTTGTCACCTCCCCACTTCTTCACGTCAATAGCTGACATGTTCTTCCACCAACCTTGGTGCTTCATCGATAAAATTTTTGAATGGTTGGTGTTGACCTTCGGTCTTTGCAAAGCTTGGCATTGACCAATAACCTTGACCCCTCATATGATTTTTAAAAGATTAAAATTGTTTAACTCAAGTTTGGGGAAGGGGTGGTATATTTTGGCTCTTGAAAGAAAATGATTTTTACAAAATTGTGAGCCTAAAATAAGTTTGGGGGAGGATTTTCACTTTCATATATTCTTGCCCCCATTAATAATTTCCTCCCAAGTCTACAGGTTTTTGAGCTTAACAGATGATATCAGTGAGGACACTGCTGTAAACAGGTTTGGGGGAGGTTTGTGCTTATTTACACATCAATTTGCATCATATTTTGCATAAGCACAACATTTTCAAAAATTTAAAAAAAAAAAAATCTTTTATAACAAAAGAGTAGAAAGTGAAAAATTACATCCAAAAGATAAGAATAGTTTAAGAAAACCAAGAAAATTAGAAGTTTTCTTAAACAAACTAGTAATAAGTAGTTATGAGCTGTTGTCCCAAGGGTTAGTAAAATGAAGGAAGTCACTAATCTGAGGATAAAAATAAGTCTGAAAAATAGTTTCTATTCTGGAAGCCAAATATTTGAATGTTGATACCCTACAATATGCACTTACACACGTCTTGAAACTTGGGATAGTAGAGGATACCTTGAAATGCTCTTGTCTAAAAGCCAAAGTATGAAGGAAATGAAAAATTGAAGAAAATATAAAAATGGTGAAAAGAAAAAAAAAATGAACACTGGTTTTGTTATCGCCAAGGCATCAATAAAAAAATATAGCGAGGGTGTCTCTTCACCTAGTGCCCTAAGGCCAACTGGTCTGGGAGTCACTGCTAAGCCTTAGGTGGTGCAAGACGAGGAAAATACTATCACCAAATCAGCAAGCACTTGAGTAATCGGTCGGTTAGTACCTCAAGAAGTATTAGCGGTCGCATGAAAAGGTGTGAGCAAACCTAAGTATTCATAAAGTACTGAGGTAGATGGACAAGAGTATGATAGCTTGAATTGAATTCTCCGAGTGTAGGGATGTTATTTACACACACGTGGGGTTATATGATCAATGTTTGGATGAAAGGTAGGAATGAAGAATAATGACGATGTTTTATTGAGAGATGATGTGATTTCTAACATTTTTTCATGGCTATTAAGATAGGGCTCATGACAACTGAAAAGCTAGCATAGTTGGAAACTCTTCTTTTCAAAGTATTTCTTTTATGGTTCTTTTCTTTATATGTAAATTTCACCATCTCTATTTTGTTATAGGATTTTGTGGGTGTAATCCGCTGAAAACCCTCAGGAGACAACACTCCTCCTACTAGGGACACCTAGAGGTTTAACGGCTTGTTGCACATGCTCAGTGCAATCGTGTCTGCCTACGAAAGTGTGCTTAGTTTTCTCCTCTTAAATAAACTAGTTTGCTCGGGACGATCAAAGATAAGTTTGGGGGTATTTGTTCAGTTGATAAAACTGCACATTTGTAGTACATTTTTCCTACCATTTTTATATTAAAAAAGGACTTTATTATAATATATTATACATATGAGGGTTTATGTGTAAAAACATTATTTTCCATGTGTTAATATATTTTAATTATCATTTGGTAAGAAAATGTATGCAAATAATATTATTGATCTAATCCTAGTAGAACAAAGTCTACTAAAATCTTATTTGAGTTGTTGTGCAGAATATTTCCAAGTTGTTATGAAGGATTTAACAAACAAATCAATTTGTTGAAGAAATCTTGCCAAATTAAGAAGCAAACTTGGAGACCAAGTCTGGAAGCAACAGAAAAATGATTTTCAGATTCTGAAGATGCCTTGGATTGCCACATGTCACCAGATGAAAGCCCAAGAAAAATAAGCAATTGATCACATCCCTTGAGCGCGGATCCGCGGCCAAACACACCTTTGGGCCGCTGATCTGCCGCAATAATGAGGAGTTGGAATGCAAGATTTTGGGAGATTGATTACTGCTGAATTTTACCAACTTTTCAACAATAAGATTCTGGGTTTTCACTATAAAAAGGCACCGAGAGCCTCTTGGAAAATCTATCAAGCCGAAGAGATCATGAAGTCCAAGACGGCTCACGCATCCAGGCTGATCATCAACGGTTCATTTACCTCCTTAGAAGAGATCGAGAAGCAAACTAGGTTTTTGTAATCATTTTCTAAGGAATCAAAGTGTACTTGATATTGTTGATTAATAAAGGTAGCTTTCTTCTTCTTATTCTATTTCTTCGTAGTTTAATTATGCAATTTCTCTCCATCTCTTTTTCTCCCAACATGCGCGAGTAATTCTCCGCTTGTTAGGGTTCGTAGGATTAGGGTAGGCTAATGGGCGATGAAAATAATTAAACCCTTTTTAAGTCCTATAAAGTTTAGGAACTTTATCAAAATAATCATTAACATCCTAATCGGGCGCACTAGCAATTCCTTGCTAGTTCCGACCGCGATTAGAGATTAGATTAATGATTGTTTTGGTAAAGGCTAGATATGAACGGAGTTCCGTGTCGAGATAAGGGTTACGAGTGGGATTCCTTTTCCCTCCAGAAACCCTAATCTACACGCATCACCGTCGTTCTAGTTCTAAATCTATTAATGGATAAAAAGGGTAACTTTTAATTAATCTTCCATAACTACTAAATCCTAACGAACCCTACAAGCCCTATTATTATATTATTTAAATCTCTAAAATAATCTAGATCTATATTTAACATTCTTGTTTAAAGTAGATCTAGAAATCTTTCTACAAAATTCTTTATTCCTCCTCTCTTTCTCAACACATCTAAAGTAAAAATAAAAGGTTCCACGTTTCCCAGAGGACGACCCGTACTCATCTCGGTCTAGCTACACGCGACACCGTTATTGATTGCGGTTAACTACAAACAAACACTTTTTCGTATCAATCACCTAACAATTATAAACCCCGCACTTTAGTCTCGATATTGAAAACACTTTCCAATAATCAGTCGGGCAATTCAACAAGATTCCCGATATTCCGATCGAATGCTCGTCGAAAACTTTAGTAGACAGCCGCACCCCCCGATATCGATGACTAAGTGTACTTAGGCGGAATGCTGTGGCCGCGAGCACCCGGACGGATGCTTTTTGGCAACGGAGTTCTCCTACAGTCACTTGGTCGGGGTTATGGGCGTTGCTATCTAGTAATGTTACCCGGCGAGTATCCGAATACACAAAGTGGTTGCGACGGACTTTTGATCGCATCAAAATCCCGTGGCAACCAATCAAATGAGACTAAATTGCTAGACTTATAAAATTCAAATGTTGTTGATTCCAAGTATTGTATCACAATATACTAGACGATCTTTAAACGTTTCGATCGAATCAGCAAATCCCCACAACTCCCAATGAGCTCAACACTTGAGCGAAGTTAAAGTACCCAAAACGTGCCACAGTACCTATGATCCAGCCGTAGAAGGGTCAAACCAACGCCTCACCTATGACACCGCGGAACCACGGCAAACCCTAAGGTTCAAACCGCGGTTCCGAGAGCACAGAATCGAGTTAAGGTTTATGTTCTTCTAGAGGGTCCATAGAGTTACTTGCACGAATATTGAATATAATTAACTTAGGAAAATTCCAACACTTGGAAATTTCAAAGGGGGGTCATGGGGCGCTGTTTGAATTTCGTTCGAACTGTCAAACATAGCCTAGGTTACCGATACAATGCTAAAACTACGAAATACTCCGCAAATAGTCCATAACACAATTATCATCACATGAAAATCTGGACTACTTAAACAATACCAGAAACCCCAAAATAGGAGTAAAAGATCACAGGTGCAATAACTAACACCTTGCTCTTTGCGACAGAGGTCCGTTAGGTTTTGTGGTACTAGGACTTTGGTCCGTG
This sequence comes from Agapanthus africanus, assembly GCA_030015575.1. Classification (NCBI taxonomy): domain Eukaryota; kingdom Viridiplantae; phylum Streptophyta; class Magnoliopsida; order Asparagales; family Amaryllidaceae; genus Agapanthus; species Agapanthus africanus. The sequence goes on from JASDDO010000016.1 coordinate 525,176,379, forward strand.
GTACCGTCGCGTTGGCTGATGTATTCCTCGATATGCAGTCTTTAAGCTATTGTTCGAGTAGCCCCGCGACTGTCGTGTCTCTGATCCCTTTGGGGGCTGGACAAGACGTCTTCAAGTAATCTCCTTAGGCTATATGACCGTCGGAAGAGCAAGCGTTAGGAATTTGCCATGTCGCTTTTTACTTGAGGTTAGGCTCAATTTGGACCCCGATGAGTCATAACCACTCCGCGCTGGTGTGGGATGATCTTCGATAGTCTCTTAGGTCTTATATAAGTTGCCGTCGAGACCCTGAAGCTGGGGATATGCCGTTGCTTCAATTTGATTTGGCTATTTAGAGCTTTTGTTGACATTGCGTCTGATGTAACGAGAAGAATGTCGACCTGGAACTGGGATTTTGCCGTCACTCCTTTTTGATTTGGCTATTTGGAGCCTTTGCTGACATTGCGTTTGCTGTAACGAGAAAAATGTCGGGATGATCTCTAGGCTGTAGATATTGCCGTCAAAATCTGTTTCTCCCTTTAACGGGGCCTGGTGAGAAAATATAGTTGCCTTTTCATTTGTGCCCATGGATTGTATACAGGGGTCGATGTGGACTCACTTGCATGGCAGAGGAAATTTCATTTTATATTTTTTTAATTTCCGCAATGATCTATCTTTTCAGCCTTTTATATCGCGAAAGTCGCGATTGCCCAATCATTTCGGCTTTTTTTATTTTTACTCGCTGCTTTTATTGCGAGTTGCCCAAACATTTCGGTTGTTTCATATGCATATTTTTTGTTCGCTGATTTTTGTTGCGAGTTAGGGACTTGGTCCTGATACCCATTGTGGCATCAACATCGCTGCTACTGGAAGATTGCCAGGAGCGAATCATCATTTGCCGTGAAAGGACTTGGAGTTTGACACTTGTTTAGGCATCAGCATCACAACCACTGGAATGTTGCCAGGAGCGAATCATCATTTGCCTTTGTTGATTTAAACGAAGGTGTCTTAGCAAACAGGGTTATGATCCTGTCAACTTAAGCTTTTTGACTTTATGAGCCATAAGGGTTTCATAAATGTTTTTTCTCCCTACAAGTCAAGAGGATCCCATAGGTGTAGGTTCTCCCTAGAAGTCGTGAGGACTCCTAAGTGGTATTTTCTCTTACATCATAAGGATCTTACAAGAGTGTTTTCTCCTTATAAGTTGAGAGGACTTACAAGTGTCGTTCACCATATGGGATATTTCTCGCCATTGGTAAAACTTGGTAAGGGAGAATTTATTTGTGCCCGTGGATTGTATACAAGGGTCAATATTGGACTGCTTGTAGGGCAAATTGGGGGATGCGATGGCTTAAGAACAGGTTTAGATCCCTGTAGCTTAAGGCCTTTGAATTCTATGAGCCGTGAGGGTCTCATAAAGGGAGTTCTCCTTACGAGTCGAGAGGATCTCGTAAGTGAAAATTTTACGAAATTGTGCCCTTCCGGATTTTCACAAACTCGCCGGTAGCCTTCTGTTTTTACTCACGGCGCCCTTTCGGGTTTTCATCTGTGCCCATTTTGCTTGTGGACATACCGTTTTTTTAAAGAGATTGCACCCTTCCGGATTTTCACAAGCTCGCCGTTAGCCTTGTTGTTTTTACTCACGGCGTCCTTTCGAGTTTTCATCTGTGCCCACTTTGCTTGCGGACGTACCGTTTTTTTAGCAGTGGGACTCTCAAAAGTAGTTTCGTTGCATGTGACCTATCTGTTTGTTGGTGGGACTTAGGAAGTGGCTTCATTGCTGCGGTAGCTTTGTAGCCGGTAGGACTTGAGTTGCAACTTCTGTTGTTGAGACTTTGATTGCAACACAGATCTCAAGGGTGGATATCGCCGTATTTGGGGCGATGCGCCATGTTTGAGACGGCGCACTAATTTAGGGACATTGCGGTCCATTATCACCGTATTTGAGACGATGCGCTAGTTTAAGGACATTCCGGTCCGAAGTTTTAGTTTAATGACATCTCGGTCCATTGTTAGTTTAGGGACATCTCGGTCCATGGCCAGTTTAAGGACGTAGTGGTCCACCGTTACCATTTTCGAGGCAACAAATCTTCTGGATACTACTTTCAGGGTTCTGACTCAGGAAGATAGCGAGCGGACACAGGTGTCGTCATCTATCATTAACCTGAATCGTAACCCGTTAGGCGTAGTATCTTTTGAGGAATCGGCCATTTATTGGCCGGAAAAGTCTTTTGCCATGCATATCGATGAGCAGGTAGGCCCCACCCTGGTAGACCTTGTCTATGATGTATGGGCCCTCATAGTTCAGCTCGAATTTCCCCCATTTCGCACGATTAGGGATCATATGTCTTTTCACGACTAGCACGAGTTCGCCTTGGCGGAAAGTTCTCGGCCTGGTCAGTTTTTCATATGACTGTGTCATCCTTGCCTTATTAGCCTCCAGGTTTTGCTGTGCTATAAGGCGAGTTTCGTCTAGGGCGTCGAGCTCCTCAAACCGGAGATGAGCGTTTTCTTCATCTGTTAGTTCATATCGAACCGCTACTCACAGAGAAGGGAGTTCTAATTCCAGGGAAGTACCGCTTCCGTGCCAAATACTAACGCGTATGGGGTCGTATTCGTTGCCATTTTGAATGTCGTCCGGTATGCCCAGAGGGTTTCGTGCAGCCTTTCGTGCCAGTCTTTTTTGTTTCTGGACACCGTTTTCTTTATAACCTTCATCAAGGTTTTGTTGAAAGCTTCAGCTAGACCGTTAGCTCGGGGATTATAAATGGAAGAATATCTCCAGTCTATTTTATGTTGTTCTGCGAAGCAGCTAATTTTATGGCTCCTGTAGGCTGGTCCATTATCCGAGATTATCCGTTGCGGAGTGCCGAACCGGTAGATGACATGTGTCTTGAAGAAATGGAGAATATTCTCCGTCTCTACATCCCTTAGTGGTATTGCTTCTGCCTACTTATAAAAGTAATCGGTAGTTGCTAGTATGAACCGATATCTTTTGGATGATACTGGTTCGATAGGGCCAATTATGCCAGTTCCCCACATTTCGAACGGCCAGCTAGCTACCGTTGGGTATAGCGGATTTGGATGTTGGTAGATGAAGTCCCCATGAATCTGGAACGAGTGACACTGCTTCGCATATTCGGGACAGTCCTGAATCATTGTGGGCCAATAGTAACCCATTCTTTTGATTTTCAGCTTCATCTTTGGCCCGGCTTGATGAGAACCGCTGTAACAACCCTAAACTTTCTATACAAATTTTTTCCAAAATACAGAAAGGAACACCTAAGCCTGAGCACAAGTTATAAATTTGATTTGCTTTTGAACAGCAAGAAAGCACTTGTAGCGCATTGGTAAAACCTTGCACTGCTGTGACGTAGCCCCTGTGATCGAATCCCCCCAGCCACATATATTATTAATTGATTTTTCTTTTAATCTTTTAGAAGCCCAAAGGTTTACACATGCACTACACGCAAAATGAAAAGTCACAAATAAAATAAACATGTAGAAAATGTTGTACACACTGAACATGACACGTGGCAAGCATCTAGAGCCCCCCACCCTCTTGATGACCGACGAGATCATCTTTGGGGCCAGCGCCGCCGGTCCCTCCCATGGCTAATGCCTCAAAATTTTTACCCTAGAACCCTTTCGCCTATCCCACTACCCCCATATTGTTTGTTTACTCTGAAAACATCCAGAGAGTGATAATTCCTTTCATTAATTCATTTTTAATGCATATTTTTAATTCTCCAATTCATTACCTTAAACCCTAATTTTCCCTATAAATATCATACTATATTTCATCCCTCCTCATTCAGAATTTCATTACAAAAACTCTCTAAAATTTCCAAGTTCTAAGTTGTGCAAGTGGAGTTAGCAGTGGTCGAAGTTCCGGCCACGTTTCGGGAGGATTTCGGCGACGTTTCGGGAAGATTCCGGCGACGAAACGACTTTCCAACGATTCCGATAGCTTCCTATATCTCTCCTCTTTTTAATCAATCAGTAAATCCCCTCTCCCCTCCTTTTTTGCTATTCTAAAACTTCTCCTTTTCAAAACTCGTCGGAAACGGAGTTATTCCGGCTTCCGGTTCTCTTTTCTTTAAAAAATCTAATTTTTTCTTAATAACAAACCTATAAATTTTTAATATATTGTTTAGTGATCATTAAAAAACACATTAGAACAAGTTTCATCTCAAAAGAATTTATTATGCAACTTTTATCGCATTTTTACGGTTAAATACCATATACTTTACTTTCGACACAATTCAACATATTCCCTTGTATTACCTTTAGAAAACTCACGAGATAATTACCTACCTCATCACAACACACATTTTTGATATAGCACGATAACTCTTAGGACATTAGTTATCGGAAAATACGAGTTTACATTTAAATACCATGAACATTCAAAAACCGTTTTATTTAAAAAGTGTGTTATTTAATTCCTTGCAAATACGCCTCTACAACCCATTTTGGGGAACCCCGATCGGGATGGTATGTTATCTCACGTTCTCAGGCCTAGTAGAGCGAGATGCGGACCTCCGTAAGGAGTATTCGATCTCGATGGATTTTTTAATGCAATTTTTAAGAAAAATGTGATTTCTATTTAATAAATAAATTCTATATTTTTATAAATATTAGATATATAAATATTATCAAAATATCTACTTTAAATATATATATATATATATATATATATATATATATATATTCCATGTTTCTAAATCAAAGGAATCACAAATTTCATGAAACTATCTTTACAATTCAATAACATTCCAAGTTTACACTAAAATACCATATACAATGAAAACTAGGTTATATTCACTAGAATATTTCACTTTATAAAAATTACAATTATGAAAACCCTAAAGACGATAATTAAATACTTGAGGTCTATTTTGAAATTGTATCAAAACTATTTTTCATAAAACTCCTCAAATTATATTAATTTACAATAAGGACCCTAGTAAACATAGGTTTAAGCGGGACCAGTTCTCTTGAGCCCCAGGGAGCCGGAGAATATAGGTGCTTGCCTATCTAAGGTAAACAAAAAAAAAAACGGTGTTATCAACACGGCAATTGTCTTGGAAAAAGGCACAAATTCTGCCGTCCATGTGCAGCAGTTACCGATAACACCAAAACAATCAGGACTTCAATTCTGTTTAAAAGTCTGACTCAATTCGAGTCATGGTCAAATCTGAAATCAATTTGACTTGAATTCAATTCAAGTATAACTACAATACAACATAAATCCATGAATACCAGAATACAATCCATATCAACATGAACATGACGGAACCGAACCATGGATATACTCTGATTACATGACTATCCATTTATATCCATTCCGTTTACTGATATCATGGTTTTGGTAAGTCTTCCATTTACTACAAGAAAATACAATACAATCAGTATAATCAATACAATTAATACAATAAACATTACGGGGTTTATAAAGGGGTAGACTGGTATGGAACATGTTAAAGGTGGCATGAGGTGGTCACTAAAAGACGTAATTACATCCATGCCGTTGTTCCGTGGTATTATCGACGGAGCCTTGTACTACGGGTTACCAAAGTCTACGGTGTAAGTTGTACTCCTCTCGTATACACTGGCATATTCTGTACCAAGATACAACAACTACGTTAGTATAACAAATATAACATTATCTACTTCACATGTTCTATTCTCTGTCTATTCTTCTTCTTCTTTCTTTGGGACTTACCGAGCGATTGTTCGCTGACGACATTCCTATTTCTCTTCTTCTTTAGAATGTTGTCAGGAGGACCCGACTCTGAGGAGTTCGAGACCAGCCAGAAGCACTTGGAGCAGTTCACAAAAGACCATGAGCATTGACTTTACTTGTACTTACTTTTCATTCAGTTCATGCCAATGTTTAGGCATTGCATTCCAGACTTGTATTTATATTTCCAGTTGTATTGTAAAGAAATGTTGAATAAATAAAAGTTGTTGTTCATTTACATTCATGTCTCTTGTGTATATTTTACTTTATATAGCTTAGATACGCTTAGCGTGTTTACTTCTGAATAAATACGTAGCGGACCTCGCAGCGTCTCATCCCCGTAAACCGGAAAGCGGGGCATGACAGGTTTTGTTGGCGGCCCATGCAGGCCAGTTCTGCATGGACATGTAGGTCAATTCTCCATGAAGTCCTAACCAATATAACACAAGAATCAGCAACTAAAAACATTCTTTACATTTCATATTTCTTGAATCTTGCAATTTCATATACCTTGAATCTATCCTAACCCTATTTCAAGGTTATGAATCCTAGGAATTTGCCCGAAGAGACTCCAAACGTGCATTTTAGAGAATTCATCTTCAGATTATACTTCCGAAAACTTTGGAACACTATGTCTAGATGCTCTCGATACTCCTCATAAGATTTGCTCTTCACCACAAGGTCGTCAATGTAGTATTCAACAACCTCATGAATGAGGTCATCAAAGATCTTCTTCATGGCCCTCTGGTAGGTAGCGCCAGCGTTCTTCAGACCGAAAGGCATTACTTGTAGCAGAATATGCCCAACGGAGTCCGGAAGGCGGTATGCTTTTGGTCTTCAGGATGCATTTTTATTTGATTGTACCCTGAAGATCCATCCATGAAGGAGAAGACCTCATGGGTAGACATGTTATCTATCATCAGCTCGGTAACTGGTACTGGGAAGTCATCCTTTGGGCAAGCTTTGTTGATTTTCCGAAAGTCTACGCAGATGCGCACCGTCCCATTTTTCTTCATTACTGGCACAATGTTGGAGATCCAGTCGGGATATTGAACTTCTTGGATGAAGCTGGAGTCAATTAGTTTCTTGACTTCGGTGTTGATACTCATCTCGAGTTCGAGCCGCATTCTTCTTGGCGCCTATTTGACTGGCTTGATGTCTGGCGATATAGCCAGTTTATGCACCGCTATTTTTGGATCTAGTCACGGCATCTCAGAATAGTTCCATTCGAAGAAGTCTTTATATTTCATAAGCACGACCTTTAGTGTGGCCACCTATTTTTTAGACAACAGCTCACTGACGAACGTGAGCCTCGGCTCGTTTTCCGTCCCCAAGTCGATTTTCCTCATGTTGTCCGCCATAGTATGTATCCCATCTTCCAGCTCTTTTGGTGCTGGTGGAAACTTTGAGATCATCTCCTCTTCGTCCTCATTTGCGAAGCACTTGAAGAATTCATCCATATTCTCGTGCCCTCCCTCCTTTGAGAGTGCTATCATATGGAAAGTACGAGTTCGCTTCCATTCTTGGTGTTGAGCTGGTCCTACCTTCGCGATATAGGTTCTCTTTGGCTCATGCTTTTGCGGTAGGGTCACCCTCCAGCTGTCGGATAAAACGAACCTGCTTTGTTGATATTGGTCTTCGACCCGGTCTTTAAAGGTGAAGCATTCTTCAAGAGAATGTCCTATTGCCCGATGATAAGAGCAATAATCCGGGTGATGGGCCTCATTTATCTGTTCGGGATACCGAGACTCCGGGAGCGTCATCATTTGATGCTTCATGACAAGGTTGAATATTTTCCTTGTCTTGTCTTGAGGTAAAGAGTATTCCCGTCCCATCTTCTTCATAAAAGACGGATTCCAGCTGACTTTTTCTTGACCGCGTGGTTTCTTGGATCCGCTTCGCTGTTTCCAACGTCATTCTCGTTCTTCACTCTGTTTTTGCCCCTGTTTCGGGCTTTTCTCTTGTCGCGAGAACGTATAGCGGGCTGAGGGTGAAGGGCATCGTAATTTTCTCTTTCCGCCGACTGCTGATTGAGACGCTGCGTCCTGGACTTTTCGTAAATAGCCATTTCGCGGTTGTGATCATCCCGAACCTTTTGACCGGCTTCTCTTATTAGCTTGTCAACTTGCTCTTCGAACGAAGAACTTGACGTTATTATAGCGGGATTTTGCTCCGTTTCAACGTCACAGCTATCTGGAAAAGCATTCATTTCTCCACCGGAGTTATTTATGGCGCGACAGTTGTGGAATTGCTCCCATTCATTTGACCGAACATATCCAAGCCCAGTTGTCTCCATCCTTCCATTGGGCATCTTTCGTTGAGTCCCGGGAACGTCCCAGATCTTGTTGTAGAACTGGGCTTGTCGAACGGTTTGTTTAAAGGATATGCCTTGGCATCTTAATAGCCTTTTCAATCTCTCTGCGTAATATCTGGGCAGACGGATTGGTTGAAGCCTGTCAAACGCAAGCTCGGCACTATGCTAGATTTCTTTCTCCACTTTGGTCTCCATAGATTGATAGAAGAGGATCGCCTTTTCACCTCTTCGCCTGGGAGGGACGTAGAATGTCTGCAGCTCATGTACGTTGTATGTATCAAGCGCATCAAGTTCTTTGTAATGTCGTGGTGGAACCATGGTGATCTGTAAACTCTGATCAGCTCCAGTAACGGTTTGTGCTGACGGGCGAGTGGAGAATACGGCGTTGGCCTCGTCCTCAGAGACACTGCCAGAGACCAAAATAGGAGTAGATGGTCTGGGCCTGTTGCATTGGGGTTGCCCTGAGTAAACTATTTCCTCATCTTCCTCGGTGTTACTCCCAAAGATCGGGATGGTGACAACGGACTTCCGTTTATCCTCTGGCTTATGACATCTTTCCGTATCTTTGAAGTTTGGTAGGAAGTACTTTGCGTCTTCATATTTTTGGACTTCGTTTACAGAGAATGGATTTAGCTCCCCCGTAACGGTGTACTCGAGGCCGTCTTTGAAATACTTCATACACCGGTGTCGTGTAGAAGGGATGGCGTTGTACTTGTGTAACCAATGCTTTCCGAGCAGAGCGTTGTAGCAAGTCTTGGCATCAATGACATGAAATTTGATGTGAGTGATGAGCAGCCCAAAGCGTAACGTCAGTATTACGGACCTGAGTGTCCATGATGACTGTGAATCAAAACCGGAGATGGTAATTTTTTCTCAGGCTAGGTGCTGAATGTTCATGCAAATCTCCTTCAGCACCTTCACATTGAGGAGGTTGACAGAAGACCCATTGTCGACAAGGATTTTTCCTATCTTGATATCGTGACAGTACCCAGTGACGTATAATGGGCGGTTGTGCTCGCACGTTCCGAGGAGGAGATTCTCATCGCTGAATGTGATGTCAGCTGTGTGAGCCTCTGCCAGTCGTCCTTCATCCTTTCTTCAGTTAAGAAAGCTTGGAATTGATCAGGATCTTGCAATGCCTTGATCAGAGAATCTCGTGTCTCTTTGAACAGGAGGAGAGCATCCAGTATGCTTAGTTGTGAAGGCATTTTCCTCAAATGTGCTAGGACATTGTAATCCACCTTGTTTTTCCTAGGTGGGTCTTTGGCTGTGAGCTCTTTAACGACTCCATCATCAAGGGTGATTTTCCCAGGGACTTTTTCTTTCCCCTTGTCTCTTTTACTCAAACCTTTATTTATAAGTCCGAGGTTCTTCTCAGGTAGCGTGCGGTTACGCAGCTGAATGTTCTCGCAGTTCTTCTCCTCCTCTTCTTTTTCGGAGGTGGAGTTCTTGAAGAGAGGGCCGAGGGTCATTTCTTCCTCAGAATCGCTCCCGAAGGTAAGAACTTGGAGTTTTTCGCTTTCCCGACTGGTATCAACCATATGACAGTTGCCAGTCGTTTTCTCACACGCACTTGTCGAACTTCTTTGCTGTCGACGAGCTTCGCGTTTCATCCTCTTAAAGTGTTGTTGATGGGCAACGTATCCTTGCCATCACTTCTTGAAGGCACTGCATTCCTCGGTAGGGTAGGTAACCCTCTGATGATATAAGCAGTAGTTTGGATGTATATCCGCTCCGTCAAGGCATATGACCCCAGGAGTGTTTTCCATGAGAGGGGGCAGCTTCATTCCCGTTGACAGGGCTTTGGTGAACTACTTCTCTGCTTTGATCCTGCTCTTGTTTGTGGCAGGTGTGCTTTGGCTTGGTTGGATTACTTTACGACTCATCCTTAGCAGCTTCTTCATCCTGTCACCGACGCTTATCCTTTTCGTATATGGCTGTTTCGCGTTCTCGGTCAACTTTGCTTTTTCGAAAGGCTTCATTTAACAACCTATTGATCGGGTCATCTGACAGTTCCGGGGATTTTAGCGCCGATCCTACTCCCAGTTCCTCTGCGTTGTTTTCTGACGCCGAGGGCTCTTCTTTGCCATTTGACGACGAATGGGAGACCATGTGGCAACTTGCTACATAGTCTTTGGATTCTTTTGATGAGTTATTTTCCTCATCGTTGTCACTCTCTTCGTTCTCAAGAATATACTTGAGGAACTCTTCGAGGGTGACCGGTGTCCGCGCCTTCTGGTTGTACTCCTCCAGCGCGTCAATGTACCTCTGAAAGTCCGTGCGTTTGTCGTCATACTCGGCAGATTGCACATGCTTCTTGGTCTTCTTCTTTTTCTTCGAAGAATTTGATGGTTCGACTTGGAGATTTTGTCCTTTGTCGACAGTTTTCGGTACGGGACGCGGTTTCAGCATCCTTTCGATGATTTCCGGTTCAAGCGAGCTCTTCCACTTGATTGCCGGACATTCCTGGAGATCCTTCAGCATTCTTTTAGTTTTAGATGAAAGGACGACTTCCCATGGAGGTTATTCCACGAGCGAGCATGATGCCCCCGGCGTATCCACCTTTTTAGGAGCGTGCTTCTGTGGCGGGTTCACCTTCTAGTTCTCAGAAAGTGCGAACTTCCCCTGTTGATACTGATTCTCGACCCAGTTCTTGAAGATGTAGCAATCCTCAATTGGGTGGCTCACCATTCTGTGATAAGAGCAGTAGTTGGGGTTGTTGACATCGCCTGGTTACGGTGGACGTCCTGGGTCCGGCAATGTGATAAGTTTGTTGCGCACTGCCAGCTCGAACAGTCTCCTCGTCTTGTCACGGGGAAACGAGTAAGCGTGTCCTAGCCTTTCTTCCAGGGATAAGCGCAGACGCATGTTGTTTTAGTGAGCAACCGGTTTCAGGTCACTCGGTTGCTATTGAGTGTTGGCAATGAAGGCCACTTTCCCTTTACCCTTGGCATTTCGAGGGTCCATTTTTGAGGAGGAAGGCCCGTAGCCCATCTGGTCCATTTGGGGCAGTTTGTCAATCAGAGCCTAGAAGGTGGTCGGTTTGAAGAACTTCATGAACCGTGACACCGTCGTTTGAGGATCAAGTGTCTCGATGAACATACCCACAGCAGGAGATTCTTCGATGCGTTGTTCGCACTTCGACAATTGGTTCAGCCACCGGATCGTGTATTGGACCCAGATTTCTCCTGATTTCACCCTGACATTGATTAATGTCGTGATCGGGGTGTGCTCGCTTGCGTTGGCGAACCGCTGTGTGAACAGCAGTTCCATATGAATGTTTTAACGGAGTCATTTGGGAGCTCCGATTACCATTCAAAGGCCGTTTCAGACAGGTTGCCAACGAAATGGTGGAGCAACAGTTTGTCGTCTCCTCCAGTATTGCCGCATAGAGCTCTGAACTGAGCGACGTGCTGATGCGGATTGCCTGTCCCCTTATACACATGGAATTTGGGGATCGTATATCCTGGCAGATACTTGATTTGGTCATACCAGCCTGGATACGGTCGCCTAGTTCTAACGTTTTGGCCGGCCGCTTCATTCGTTGATGAGCTCGTATTTGTTGAGCTATATAATCACCAAGAGCAGCCTTAGATATTGTTTCCTTCTTGGCCACTGATAAAGCCGGAAGAGGGTTCGATGTTTTCCCTCTGTCATCCTCGATGATTGTCGGCAGATCTTCGGCTGGAGGTTATGGCTGGATCATCATCCCAACCATGTCCTGGAACAAAAGCGCCATCTGCTTTATGTTAGTGGCTTGTTCCGCGGCTTCCTTATCCTTCCTTTCAAGCACCCTTCGCAAGAACTCTGTATCTGTTTCTTGCTCTTAGCCCTGTTCAGATACTGACTCCGGACTTTCTTTCTGTCCGGTGAGTGCTGACATTTTGACCAGCATTTCCTGGAGCTTTTGTTGTTGCTCCTGAGCTTTTGTCAATGACCGAGTTTGCGGCCAATGACCCACGGAAGCATGGCTTTCCTCTTTTCCCGAAGCCATGTAAACCGTGTGCACGATCATGCCCCCAGACTTGGGGCGTTTGGGTCCATCACCTTTGGAATTTGCCGCCGGTGGTAGGATTTTCTCCAGCCTCGTCCTTTTGTGGGAGGTTAAAGTTGAAGGAGCCATTGTAACAGGCGCCTGTGTAGAAGACGTCCCTCGCCGTATAACGGAAGGATAGACTTTCTCCTGCCAAACCTTCATTTTCTTCAGTCGGCGAGAGTAGTCTTTTTCAATTACAGAATCTTGGACTTTCCGCCTGACCCTGTGAATTTAGGAAGAGAGCTGCTGAGGGGGCTGCTCTGGCTTTTCCTGCGTCGTGTTTTCAGCAGGTGGGGGAGATTTCTTCAACACCGCGGTTGGAGAGTTCTTGCGCACCCTCCTAAGCCGATCAAAGTTGTTCCCGGTTAGAACAGCAACGTCAATTTCCACCATTGGAGCTGGTGGGGTGAGTCCGGAGGGGAAGTTGCTCCCAGCTCTTCTCACTCGGCGCCAGTGGAGACGTCGAGCATGCTTTGCAGACGGGACCGCCTCAGTTGTGGAAACGGCTCCGTCATGCCCCCTACTTTGTTGAGGGGCTGCTGCTGGTGCCAGCCTGTCGAAGACTGACGTCCTTTGAGAAGGAATGACCAATCTTTCGAAGGCCGACTTTCTGGTAAGGGAAGCACTTTTGATGACTTCACCTACCGGAGGAGTTGGGAGGACTATCCGTTTTGGGATAGCCCCTTCAGGTATCGCGAGCCTCTTTGCGGGCCCACTTAAGCTTCGGTTCAGCCTGTTGAAGTCTGAGTTGGCAGACTTAGACGACCCGTGGAGAGGGGTCGTGGTGGTTGCAAGTCGATCTAAGACCGACTTCTTAGGAGCTTCCTGTGGTGGCACTAGGGCGCTGAAGCTTGCTGGCGGGAGCATGGCCCCTAGAACAATCCAGTGGTGGCTTGAGTCACCTGCCCCACCAGCACTGAAAAGATGGAGGCCAAATTGGTCCTGTATGTCACTCCTTCAGTTGGGGTGGAGCGGGAGTTGCTGTTGCAGTTTGTGCAGCTGGAAGCCATTGATGTTCACTTCTTCTTTCTGCACAGGAACAAGACACCAAATGTTAGTACCTCAAATCCAAGGGCAACCGTAGCGAACCGCGATTTTGTTCGCGAAACACGACACACGAAGTGTGGAGTGGAAAGAGGAAAAGGTCCCACCAGGCGTGCCAGAATCTGTTTACCTCCAAAAACAGAGACAAACCAGGATGGATCGTCTTGCCTGAATTTGGGGGCAGATGCTATTTGGATTTATCCGTCCACCTCTCCGAAGATGCTAAGTTGATTTATAGCACCGTACATCGGAGGTTTGGACAGACACGACCGTTGTAGCAGACTTCATCAGATTCCCCCTCGTTTGTGAGGGGTTTTTGATTGTGGAGACACTCTTCCCTGCATGAGCAAGCCCCTGCAGTTAATTACGTTACCGCATTACGATAACCACTTTTTCCTGCTCCGAAAGTTCACTTCGTGTCGTGTGTGTTTTTATTTGTTTAGGTTGCCCGTGGATTGTATACGAAGACTAATTTATGTTGTCGCCCATAGGGCGTGAATTACTCCAAATCTGTATATCTTAGATTTGGGGTTTTTATTTAAGGACCGTTAATCTATTTTGAGATTAAGATCGACTTAAATGTATGTGAGCATTTGGGGTCGACTTGTTTTTGTTAAGTATACATTAGTCCAATTTGAAACTAAGATCCACTTAACGAGGTTTCGGGACCATTTTTATTTAGGATCCAACAAAAGAGCGTTTGGGCTCTATTATTTTAGTTTAAGGGGTCCATTATCGCCATTTTAGAGGCGAATATTAGTGTAGGGATGTTTCGGTCCGTTATCGCCATTTTGGAGGCGAATATTAGTTTAAGGACATTTCGGTCTTTTATCGCCATTTCGGAGGCGAATATTAGTTTAGGGACTTCTCGGTCCTTTGTTCATCTTGCGCGCACGTGTATTTGTTACGTGACGGAGTGAACAATGGTGATATGGAATGCACCCAACTTGGGTTGCGGTCTGATTTGAGGTGTGCACGTCAATTTGGAAGTGCACCAAAGAGTTTTTGGTTGTCGGGACCCGCCACCTCTCTGAAGACGTTGAAGAATTACAACGACATATATTAGAGGTGTGGAGAGATGTACCCTTAAACCAAATCCCGTATTTGAGGGGAAAAATGGCTGTTGTAGACCTAAGAAATGTTAGTAATGTTTGAGAATAAAATTATCTTAGGAGATATAAGATGAATATCATTTGGGATATCATCAATGGGAGACCACTATTCATTTTCGAGACTGAAGTCAGCTTGGGAAAACATGAGCAATATGGGCTCGGTTGTTTTAGTATCAAAGAGGTCTAATCTCAGGAAACTTAGCCAATTTGGACTAAGATTGAGTCTCCAACAGTGCTAAGCACTGAGGAATACAGTGCTCACGTGTGTTTCGCGTGGGCACTGGATTAGTGTTAAACACTAGAGTTTTATGGCTCTCACGTGATACACGTGAGGCACCCCAAATATGGGCACTGGACTTTGGGTTTTATTTCCCTCCCCTTTTTATATAAGTGCTAAGCACTTGGTTGGAGTTTTCGTGCAAAGCACGTGGCTGTCTCTTTTTTTTTATACTGAGGCGCTTTAACACTCATGTGGAAAACAAGTGAGGCAGTTTTGATTGTTCTCTTTGTTCGTTTGAAGCACTCACGTGGGAAACACGTGAGGCTTCGAAATAGTGCTAAGCACCAACGATTTGGCCTTGGAGATCTTGGATCACTGTTTTTTTTATTGAAGAACTAAGTTCTTTATATAGGGTTAAACCCTAATTCTTGGAGGAATTAAATTCCTATATATCCCCGTTCTTCTCCCCTTTTTTTATGTAACTTAATTCTTTTCCCCTAGGTTTTGAATCTTGCAGAGCAAAATCTCCCCGATGAGAATTAAATTCTCAACTTGTGGAGAGATTTGCTTCTGCAAATCTCAACCAGAGGAAAGAACTGAGTTCTTATATGAAGGGTTAAACCCTTAGAGAGGCAAATGAGAGGTGTTTTCTTTTTACCTAGTGTTTCAAAGAAGAAAGTCTTTTCTTTGAGAATTAAATTCTCCTGTTCCTCAAAAGCTCACTGTATATTCTTTTTTTAAGCCTCTGGGGAGTTCTCTTTCTCAGAATTAAACAAACTTAATTTGACCCTCTTAGATGTTTGATTGTAATGCCTATATGCTTTGCATATAGGCGCTCACGTGTTTACCACGTGAGGCTTATTTAGCCTATCAGTAGTTTAATTGCAGTGCCTATATGCCTTGGATATAGACGCTCACGTGTATAACCCGTGAGGCTTGTTTAGCCTATTAGTAGTTTAATTGCAGCGTCTATATACCTTGCATATAGATGCTCACGGTTTTAACACGTGAGGCTCATTTAGCCCATTAATTACTTGATTGCAGCGCCTATATGTTTTGCATATAGGCGCTCACGTGTTTAACACGTGAGGCCTGTTTGGCCTATGATTAGTTTAATTGCAGCGTCTATATGCCTTGCATATAGGCTCTCACGTGTATAACAAGTGAGGCTTATTTTGTCTATCAGTAGTTTAATTGTAGCGCCTATATGCTTTGCATATAGGCGCTCACATGTTTAACACGTGAGACTTGTTTAGCCTATCAGTAGTTTAATTGCAGCACCTATATGCTTTGCACATAGGCGCTCACGTGTTTAACACGTGAGACTCGAATAGTGGGAAGTTCCCCCCTTTCTTACTCTCCCCCTTTTTTTTATGAGGGAACAATGGCGACCACAAATGTAAATATCTTCTCTAAACTATCGGTCAACCAAAAACGCCCGTCAAGAAAACTGATGCCTGCCAAGCCTTTAAAACCAAAGAGTTGAAGCAGACACGGCTCAGAGATAGATCCAATAAGATGGCTAAGGATTCTGCTAAATGGGAGTTTGTCAGGTTCCAAGAACGTGGCTACCCCGTGACAAAAGCCAAATCCGCCGTGCAAAATCAAAAAAAGAAGAACTCAAACAGAGTGTATCGGCTATATCGAAGACCTCGGCCGAACCTGCTATCCTCGGTCGTTTGTCATTCCCTGAAAGGAGCGGTCTACGACAACAATCCAAAAGCCCAACAAATGGCATCACCAACGAGGAAGCAACGGACGGATACACAATCCATACGGTATACATGGCGGGATATCGAATATCAAAAAGCATTCGAAAGCATCAGACAGTATCTGTTACACCCACCAGTGCTTACTACTCCCATTCTAAATAAACCGTTGATCCTCTATACTGCTGCACTAGATGAATCACTCGGCACCCTTCTTGCCCAGAACAACAAGGAGGGAAAAATGCCCTCTACTATCTCAGTTGAAATTTAGTCGGGACGGAACATAACTATTCCCCGATTGAAAAGCAATGCCTGGCTCTGATATTTGCTGTAAAGAAGCTAATGCACTTTCTGCTCGCTCATCGGGTTATGCTGATCTCCAAGGTCGATCCGCTTGAATACTTAATGATCAAGGCAAGCCTAGCCGGCAGAATGGCAAGATGGGATGTCATGTTGGTTGAGTTCGACATAGTCTATACTCATCAGAAAGCAGTAAAAGGGCATGCCCTTGCCGACTTCCTCACTGCTCATCCCATACCTGTAGGGTCGCCACTCAATTGAGAGTTACCCGATGAACAAGTGCTGCTTCTCGAAGATAACGAGCCATGCTGGGAACTCTACTTCGATGGAGCCTCATCAATAAAGAGCTCCAGCAAATCAAGCATCACGCAGATAAAAGCATGGATAGAATTGGTGTTCATCACACCATCGATGGGAACCCTACGACATTCTTTCGCTCTCACCGAGCCTCGCACAAACAATGAGGATGTGTACGAAGCTCCGATAGCTGGTCTGGAGCTCGCCATAGAAATGGAAATCCTTCGGCTATGGGTCTACGGTGATTCCCAGCTTGTCGTCAACCAAGTTAGCGGCGACTATAAGATATATAAACCCGAGTTAGCTCGGTACAGAAGCTGGGTGGTGGAGCTCATGAAACAGTTCACCCATATTGAACTGATGAGAGTTTCTAGGGCATTGGATGGAAAAGCCGACGTACTTGCTCGCTTAGCCAAGGAGCTGGTTAATCCCGATATGGTTGAAATTCTGACAACAGTCAGAAGCCGGCAAATTCTACCTCTAGACACTTTGCGTGAAGAAGAAAGCGTATAACAAGAGAACAATCCTGCCGAAGAAGCTATGATCATTCAAGATGAGCCCAATTAGAGAGAGCCCTTCATAGAATACCTCCGATACGAAAAGCCGCCTAAAGAAAAATCTGCGAGGGTTCAGCTGAAGAAGAGAGCTCTCCAATATGTGTTTGTAAATAATACCCTATACCACAAATCATATGACCAACTCCGGCTCAGATGTCTGTCATTGGCCGAAGCCTAAAAAGTCATGAAAGAAGTTCACTTGGGCATCTGCGGAGCTCACCGGTCCGGCCCCAAAATGCGACTTCAAGTCAAACGGCTTGGGTATTGCTGGCCTACCATGATAAGTGATTACGAAGAGCATGTGAAGAAATATTATCTCTGTCAAATTCACGGTGACTTCATTCACAAGCACCCCAATCCGTTGCATCCTACGGTGGCGTCATGGCCTTTCGAAGTTTGGGGCATCGATCTAGTCGGCCCAATTGATCCTCCGTCATCCAAAGGCCACCGGTTCATGTTAGCCGCAACTGACTATTTCTCCAGATGGGTTGAAGCTGTCCCTATAAGTCCTAGTGCCCTCGCTACGGAGGTTGCGGCCGATGCGGAAGCGGAAAACAAAAATTATCGAGAAGGCAACTAGAGACTATAACCTAGTGATCGATCCAAACACGAAAACTAGCAAGCAAGAAAACAATGGTTAGGGAATACTACCTTCGACGCGTGTCCACCCAATCATGGAAGACCCTCCAAGCTCGTTGTATGCCGTCAGGATCGAGCTCGAATAGCGACTGCCTTTGCCGAAGATAATCCACCCGAGGGAACCGATCCAAGCTTCGGCTTCACCAAATGAAGCAACCGATGCTCCAAGCTCGCTACGAATAGAGAGTGGGGATGTAGGAATTTTCCACCATCCTTTTCTCTCTATTTTCTAAGCTCAAGAGAGCATCTAAGATGAAGGAGGAAGAGGTGAAGAAGTGTATCCATGACATGAAAATGGCTAAGTGTTTTTGTGTAGAGAAAAAACCAAAGTAGAAAGAATGGCTCACTCTTTTTGCAGCCATGAAAGAATAATATACCCAAATGATTTTTACAATATAAAAACCAAGCCATACCTCTCTACCATACTTCTTAACACCTCATCCTCCACCTCATTTTTGATTTTCTTTTAAAGAAAAAATCAATAAATGATGTGTCCATCTTCTAGAAAAAATTCCGTATAAATACGGAATACAACCCATATACGTATCGAAATACATATACGCATATTCATATAAAAATACGAATAGCCAAGAGAGAAAATGAGCAGTGAACAATAATACTAGAATACATATGTATATATATATATATATATATATATATATATAAATTATTAAATCTAAACCTGATTTAATAATACAGCTTAATCCTAAGCCGCTAGTATTAACAATCGTCCGATTAAAGTCCGTGTAGCCTGTACATGTATTTAATTGGACCCCCTGTATGTTCCAACATACGTCATCTATATCGTATCGTCTGGACCGGAAAAACTCTCTTTGCGAGACTCTAAAGACTCGATAATACGCTGCAGTGATTTACTGGATAAATACAAAAACCATAAGTACGTCAGCGGCACTAACTGTACGTAACGGCTATCCAAGTATTTGCCGAAAGGGAGGCCGACAATCAAGTCAGTCCTACTGAACCTGAATGTGAGAATCTCCGTACAATCCGGTCTTTTCATCTAAGAGTATCGCATAACGGGTCTATGGGTGGATAACGTCATACCCCTAATAACTCGAAAAGTCATGTCGGAGTCAAGCTCATCACCAACCGAGAAACTACTGAACTCATATAAGTAAATCTCATCTACCGTGACCACGGATTTAGGGTGATAGCCAACCAAATACAGTGCGACATCTACTCCTAAAATCAAAAGAGACGAATCCTCGACAATCGCTCACTGCCTCCATGTAGCTTGGGACTGTACCTAACTAAAGCCTGTTTGCATGACTCCTTTGAGCCATGGTAGGGTAGTAATCAAAGTTCAATGGGAACTCATACGAGACAAATGGCGATCTTAGGTCAAAAGACTAATCTGTACTCATGCTACTAGAGAACCTCAATCTGACGATAGATATAAAACCATCTAGAAGTTCTCGGCGAGTCCGTCCAGTGTACCCACCTCCAGTGAGCACCTGTATACTATCTTAGGTGACATAACACCAATGGCTTATAGGACCGGCCACCGCCCCTCATCGGTGTCTTGAAACGTATACACTAGTCTACTCCGGAATATCAATGCCCAGTCTCGATACGCTCACGACTAGGGACATTTAAGGATGTGCTTATAGACTACCCAGCTCTCACGTATATGATCTCCATCATAATACTCATAGTCAAGCAAGAATCCTATGGGCTTCATCATTATGTATTAGCGACATCTAATAATAAGTAAAATATGTACACTTTAATGATAAAGACAAACCAGATAGCATACTATCATCTTGAGTAAGACTGTTCAACCTGTATAGGTTCTCCTTCAATTATCATAATCGCGTGCCTGCAATTTCAATAATTGCCTTGAGGGCACTATATCCAACAGTCCCGCTAAAAGAAGTCAAGACAGAAGATATTCTGACGTTCTTCCGGCATAATATTCTATACTGTATCGGTACATCTAGAAGAATCATTTCTGACAACGGGATATCTTTCAAGAGCCTCAAAGTCTCAAGGTTTGCTACACAGTACAAGATAGATTGGAGATATTCCCCCATATATAATCCAAGAGCTAATGGGCTAGCTGAAGCCTTCAATAAAACTCTATGCAAGCTCCTAAGAAAAAATGTTGTAGCCAACAAAAGAGACTGGAATCTCAAGCTCCACGAGGCATTGTGGATATATCGTACTACGCACCGTACTCCAACTCAATCCACTCCATACTCACTACTCTTCGGAATAGAGGCGATCCTCTCTCTCGAAATCGAAGTTTCAAGCCTCAGGATGGCTGTCTAACATGTCTTGACAGAGGAGGAAAACATCCTCCTTCGGATAGAAGAACTTGATGCCCTGGAAAAAAAGAGACTCGCGGTACAGCAAAATCTGAAGCTGTATCGAGCCCAAATGTTACGAGCCTATGACAAGATGACCCGTCTCCATGCTTTCAAGAAAGACGAATTGGTGTTGGTCCTCAAAAGACCGATCATCCCCAATCGACATGCCAAGGGAAAATTCGAGCCAAATTGGGAAGGACCATACCTCATTGAGAAAGTGTTTGATGGAGGATCCTACCAGCTGATAAATACCGAGGGAGAAAGGCTCATGCCAGTCATAATGGCTGATATCTCAAGAAATACTAAGCGTGAATGCTCCAAGTCGCAGATGAATCGAGTGCACCAACTCTACGGTCTGAATCATACATCCCGTAAAACTGTATACAATCCACGGGCGTAAACGACCTTGATTAGTCAAAAATATTGCACATTTGTATGAACATTTTACCTACTATTATTAATAACTTAAAGGTGTTAATTGTAAATAAAGAACATATGTGGGTTTATTTGTAAAAAGATTATTATCATATGTTTTTTCATTTATAATTAATATAATTAGGGAAAATATATGTATATAATATTTAAATGAAATATTATTAATTAAAATATGCAAATCATGTCAAATATTCCTAATCAATATTCTTAACATATTATATCATATAAATGGTTGGAATAATATCTAAAAAATACCAATGCTACTAACAATGCGATTTGAGATATTATGCAGGTATTAGCTCATGTATGAAATCAAAGTAGGAGATCCAAGTCAAATCGGAATATCAAACTGAATCTGCCAAATATTAGAAGCAAATCGAAGAATCTAGCAACGGCAGAGACTAAGAGCAATATTTTCAGAATCTATATATCAAGAGGATCTCCAAATATGGAGAGAAAAACCCAGAAAAAATCCCAAGTCCCAAACCCATTAGGAGGCGGCGGATCCGCGGTCAAGAGGGGGATTGGGCGGCGGTTCCGCGATCGATTATGGGCCTTAGGATCTGGAAATTTATGGGCATGATCGTAATGTCACCTTCTCTAATATTGCATTTCAAAATCATCTAATCGAATCTTGTAATCTATTCATCTACCTCGATCAAGAGAGAGATCTACGAGCAAAAACTAGGGTTCTTGTAATTTACCTTTTTAAGAAGAAAAGTTGTAATGCAATAGTTGATAAATAAAGGTAGTCTTTTGTTTTAATTCTTTTCGTATTTACTTTTTGCATTTACTTTACGCATTACTTTTCTGCATTACTTTCCGCATTACTTCTCTGCATTACATTTAGCATTATTTTCTGCACTTCTAAATTTTAATATGGTTTCATTCATCTTTCATTTCTCTTTTACTACGCTAATAACCTTGAGCGAGTAATTTCTTACTTGCTAGGGTTTGTAGGATAGGGTAGAATAATGGATGAAAAAACATCTTTTAATTTTTTGTTAAAATCTAACGTTTATAAAACTTAGCAAAATAAATGTTAACCCTCTTATCGGGCGCGCTATCCATTAATGATAGTCATGACCATGATTTGAGCTTAGTTAATACTTGTATTGTTAAGGGGCTTGAGATAAATAGAGATCAATGGAAGGACAAGGGACAGTAGTGGGAAACCCTAATTCTCTCCAAGAACCCTAATCCACATTCATCACCATCTCTCTAGTTTTAAATAATTAAAAGATAAAAAGAATCATTTCTAAACTTTCATCCATTAACTACTAAGTCCTATAAACCCTACAAGCCTTTCTATTATAAACTTTTCATCTCTTCTTAATAGAAACGACAACAATCCCTCCTCTCTTTTATCAACTCGTCTAAAACAAGATAAGAAATTCACCGTTTCCCTACGGACGACCCGTACTCATCGCGGCTAGCTATTTGCGATACCATCTTGATTGCGGTTATTTACAATATATACATACACACCTTTTGCATCCAATCAAATGGCGTCGTTGCCGGGGAAACGGTCATAATTATTTTTTTTGTTATTCGGGTTGATTTCTTAATAAAACCAGAAACATAAAATAAAAGAGAACCAAAACCGCATCTTGTGTTTTTAACAATTCTTGTGCAAGTTTTTGCAAGGACATCTGGAGTAATTGGAGCAGGGCAACAGAGATTCAGAGACTTTCAACTTGGACCAGAGGAGCATTGGAGTGCTCTGAAGAAATTTGAAGAAAAAATCTTGCTAAGAGGCGGCGGAACGGCGGTCCATTGGTGCATTCGGCGGCGGAACTGTAGCCCTATTGAAGAGTTGGCCCCCCAAACTTCTATTGTATTCTCCTATTGCCTTCCTCTATCCTCTAAAGCTCCAATAAACTGATTTTTCCTGCAGGATTCTTTGCAAACAATGTCGCTAAAAATCTTTTTGCATGTTTTTGATTTCAGATTGTTTTGCATAATTTAAACCGGACATTAAGGGGCAATAAACCCAAACTCAGATTAGGTAGGGATTTCATCACCCTTCCTAGGCCCCACAAATCACAAACGAGTATACTATCACCCTACATTAATAAAAAATATCTAGACCAAGCCTCTAAGGACATTCGCGCTCAATTAGGACAAAGGAGGGTCGTAGGTAATCTATTGCTTATCCGCATTTCTCTTGTGGTGTCTAGGCAAGTGTAATTAAGGAAAGTGGTTACTTAATTAGGCCCGCTATTTCGTGATTCGTATAGCGGATACCTCCCACTTACCTGGCACTTACCTAGACGCAAGATTGATAAGGAGGTGGTAGAGGATCGATCCTATGTCTTGTCCTTTAGAAGTCTAGGAGCGGTTTAGTGACTTGACCTAGGTGACCCTAGCTCTCGGGATTGATTGTGTATTTTGTGATTGGTTGAGTCAAGCCTCACGTCCGACATTTTTTTTCAAAACAAGCATTCTTAATATTGTTCTCATACATATCATACGCTGCCACGTGCACTAAACCCGCTTAGTGCATGATCGGTTGGGCATGGGATTTTAGTGCCCGTCTAGTCCGCGTTTTTACTGTCGACTCCGAAGTCGATACTTCTTCATCTTCTATTTCTCCTCCACCTACCACATCTCCCGAGATGGACGGATCTCCGTCCGGTTTTAACAATACCACCTTGTCACCACCCTTAGGTGCACAAACTCAGAATCCATCACGCATCACTCTTCAAGACCGGTGCTACCCCATACGCGGACCCCTTCCTATGTGTCTGTCTCTTCCACCAGCCAATGGGGATAATTTCGAAATTAAACCCCACTTTATCAACTTGTTGCCTAAATTTCACAGGCTTGAATCTGAAAATGCATACGTTTTTATAACCAAATTCGAAAACGCATGTGCAATGATGAGCACCACCTAACTTTCAGAGGATGGTATGCGATTACTTCTTCTCCCTTTTACCTTGTGCGATCTCGCAGAAAAGTGGCTTTATAGCACCGC
Organism: Agapanthus africanus; assembly: GCA_030015575.1. NCBI lineage: Eukaryota > Viridiplantae > Streptophyta > Magnoliopsida > Asparagales > Amaryllidaceae > Agapanthus > Agapanthus africanus. The sequence continues at coordinate 525,200,074 of JASDDO010000016.1, forward strand.
CGCACATTTTATCGCTAAATGGGATGAATTCGTTAAAGTATTCCTTAAGAAATTTTATTCTCATCATAAGACCGCCCATATTCGGAGCGAGATTAACCAGTTTGCCCAACTTCCCAACGAACCCTTTTGGAAATACTTTGAATGGTTTAAAGATCTCCCTGTCCAATGCCTTCATTACAGAATCGACAGATGACAACTTTGCCAAATTATGTATGAGGGTATCAATCCAGCTACAAAACAAATGCTAGAAACCATTTGTCAATGTCATTTCATGTTAAAAGATGACGGCGAAACATGACAATTTCTGGAAGATCTCACCGAACAAACATTTCAGTGGGAGAGCACTAGACCAAAAACATCGTCTTCATCTAGGGCAGGTATCCATCAGCTCGACACTTCCATCGCAATGACAGCCGAAATGGCTGCGATGCAAAAGAAACTCGAAGTTATGGAGAGCAAGTTCTCTTTAGCCTCCCTAAACCAAGTTACGCTCCCTAAATCGTGTGTGGTTGCTATTTTGACTCATCACATTTAACGGAAGAATGTCCTTTGAATCCTCCGTCTCAAGGTCATGAACAAACCAATGATGCTTTTCAGCAAAAATTTAGAAACGTTCCTTATTCATCCACATATAATCAGGGATGGAGGAGTCATCCTAATTTTTCTTGAAACCAAAACCAAATTCAAATTCAAAATCAGTTCCTAAGCCAAAATAACTATCAAAGGCTTCCCCCAAAGCAACAACAGCCACCACAACAAATTCAGCAGCTCTTTCAACCGCAATCTTTCCAAAATCCGGCCAACAACTTGTTGGATATAGTGCCCTCAGAGTTAATTATTGGATCGCAGGCACGTGATTGCAATGATTGAGGGAGGACCTATGCCGGTAGGACAGTCTTACTCAAGATGATAGTATACTATCTGGTTTATCTTTATTATCGCGTACATGCTTTAGGAGACCTTACAGGTCGCTATTACACGTTGATAGAGCCCATAGGATTCTTACTTGACTGCCAGCAGTATGATGGCGATCATATACGTGGGAGCTGGGGTCTATAAGCACATCCTTAAAAGGTCCCTAGTCGTGGGAGTTTTCGAGACAGGGCATCGATACTCCGGAGTAGACTAGTGTATACAGTCGAGACCCCGACGAGGGGCGGTGGCCGGTCTCACAAGCTATTGGTGTCAGTTGGTTCACCTAAGATGTATACAGGTGCTCATTGGGTTATGAGTACACCGGACAGGACTCACCGGGAACATGCTAGTTGGTATTATACCTGACGTCAGATAGCAGTTCCTTGATGACATGTGTACAGGTTAGTTCATCGACCTGAGAGTCATTTGTCTCGTGTGAGTTCTCACTGTGGTTTGATTACTACCTTACCACGGCTCAAAGGAGTCATGCAAACAGGTTTTAGTTGGGTACAGTCCCGAGCCACATGGAGGCAGTGAGCGGATCGGCAGGGGTTTCGTCTCTCCCGGTATTGGGGGTGAGATCGTGCTGTGTCTAGGAGAGCCATTACATGAAGTCCTTGGCCAAGGCAGGAGATTTACTGATAGGTGTTCCAGTAGTATCTCAGGGTGTTCTGGGCTACACTCCGACACGACTTGTACCGCTTTTGGGGGTCTGAATTTTACCAACCCCCTAGGCCCGACATGCGATACTCATAGACGAACGGACCGGACTGTACGGATATTGTCACTAACAGGCTCAGTAGGGTGTCAGGATGAGTTCTCTCATCAACTTCCCTTTTGGTCAATACCTGGTGGCCCGTTACGTACAGCTAGTACTACTGACGTGCTAGTGGTTAAATCCACAGCCAATGTATTGACGAGTCTTTAGAGTCCCCTACAGACAGTTTCTCAAGTTTCGGGCGAAACGTTGTAGAGGCCGTATGATATATGGCAGGGTTCGATCATATACGTGCAGTAGTGCACGGATCATGATCGGACGGATCATACTAGTGGGCTTTGGTTTAAGCCGGATCCTAGTATTAGATTTGTTGGATTATTTTAGTCTCATTGCATTCGCATTCAGTCGGAATGCAGATGCAGGTATGTATATACTGGTGAGGGATATCCTTGTGATCCGTCACGAGTTTACTTTAGATGTTGCCATATCATTTTATTGTTGTAAACATTTGGGTTAATGTTTACAAATGGTGGAAATTGTGAGTGGAAATGATCATGAGGTGCAATTAATGTGACATGGACATGTTTAGTGACTCATGGTCTCTTTTCTTATGCTAATGTCACATTAGGATTTGATTATTGTGTTGATATGATGCTTGGAGAGAGAATGGACAGCCATATAGGCTTGGGTTTGCTCTTGGATTTCTTATGTTAGCTCTTATTTTCTCTTCATCTCAACACAATAACAAAAGGCTCCTCTTCTTCTTCTTCCTCTAGCTCACCATTTTCACTAATGGTTTCATCTTCAACCTCCATCCATACACTCTCATGCGATAAGAATCAATGGATGCTTAAGACGAAGTGATCGCACACATTCTCTACTTCACCTTGGACACGTCGGCTAGCGAACTTCGTGCCCGAGTTGCTTTGGATGAAGCGGGAGCCCGTAAAAAGACTCATTGATGTGGTGCCCTTCCGACGAGGAGATCAGAGATCGGAGATGCCGCGAGGAGCTTGGGATGGTAGCCAAAGACCGAAGGACACGGATCGATCTGTATAGCTTTCCAACCCTTTCTCTAGTTGCTAGTTATAGGTTAATGGTTCGATCTGGGATTAAAGTCTGCGTTAACGCCGGTTTCAAGTTTATGAAAAAGTTTTGTTTCCGCATTTTGGCCTTGGATCGATGGCCGGGGCGCTACCGTAGACTTACATGGTATCAGAGCCACGCCATTAACCTTTGCTAGCTTGTTCTAACGTATTTAAAATATCGATCGATCAAAATTTCCGAAACCGCATTTTCATTTTCTGAGTTTCTGTCGAATTTTTATTGTGGTCTAAAAATTATTTTGGGTATGTCAGAAAATCAGGCAGGCGTTTTTAAGACCTCTGTAGAAATTTGGGAGCACGAATCCACTGTAGCGCCGTGGAACCATGGCAATAACCACGTTGTGGCCGCGGTTCCGCCGCCGTTATATGGCTTCAGTGCACCATTTTTCTTGTACTGGTCTTTTGTGTGAAAATGTGGTTTCTGGAATATTTTGTTTGGGCCCAGATTTTGTTTAAGTACTGGACTTGTACTTGGGGCCCACTTCGGGAAATTTTGTCGATCGAAAATTTTAAATATGTTAGTTTACAGTGCTTACATTATATCTGTGACCGTGAATGTCATTCGAGCGGTAAATCTTGTCTAATTGCTATAGCTCTTTTAGACGGATTTGCGAACGTGACATTCACGTTGATGTTCTGTGCTGTGATATTGCGGATTTGTCGTGGTGGATAGCTTGGTGCAATGTTAGTACAGTTTGGTATTATTTGTACATTTGATATTGCGGGGCGAGCGTTCGACATGTGGACTGCCGTCACTTCCTGTTTGTATATTATTCTTTTGGGGCACGACCGGGCTGAGGTCGATGTACCCGTTGTATATATTTTATTTTCTGTACCAGGATTACCCCGCGGTGGGGTGCACGGATAGCCGGGTTCTAGAGGGCAACGGACCCGCATCTCATGGCTTTGAGACCGAGGGGGCTTCACTCTAGAATTGGCGGGCTATTCGCCGCACTCGTAGAGGGTATAGGTTGACCCAAGGAGGGGTGCTCAAGTTACCGGATTCCGTGAAGTGCTGGGTGGTCCATTCACTTTGTTGAAGGGGGCTGCCTCGCTTCAGGTTTTGGCGGGTAACTTGCCGCGCTCGTAGGGGTCTAGGATTTCATTGCACAGGCTATCCACACGACCAGGGGAACGTCAGGTTTCAGTAGCGGCTCTATGAAACCCGGGGTTCCCAGATTATCTGTATTGTTCTGTGATGCTTATTACATTTCTGTGATGTTGCATTTTATCACGCCTTGAGCGATTATTATATATTGATATATATACTAGTAGATGTTGTATAAGTTTTACACCCGCGCTAGTCCAGTCCCCGCTCTGTCGTTAGTTAAGTAACCTAACGGGTGATGACGGGACCCAGTGGCGAATGCGGATGGCATATACGTACATCGTATTTTCGTTTTTTATTGGTGTGATCAAGTGATGGGACTGCGTTGATTCGGATCAATGCAAGCTAAACAAACCTATTCTGATGTTGTTGGAACATTTTTCAAAAAGCTGTTATTATAAGGACGTTCTCTTTTGTTTTGCACAGTGGTATTCGGTTATGAATATCCAGCACCTTAGTCGATGAGGCAAGGGCCGAGATCCCTTCACCGGGAGTGACCCTTTGGAAAGAATTTTGCGTCAGGGTAATAACTTCACTATAGTCGATTACTTTTTGCTTTGCATCGTGGTATTCAGTTGGATTATCCTGCACCTCATTCTACGGGGAAAGAGCCGAGATCCCTTCACCGGGAGTGACCTCTTTAGCAATGGTTTTCGTCACTATATATTTGTAAAAGGCTATCTAGTTCCTTCAACGATATCAAGTTCATTACGTTAAAGGTTTTTCGCCAAAAACCATTCGTAGCCCTCCGTTATTTCCTACAAGTGGTACTTAGTATTCGTGCTACGTTTGTTGACTCCATCAAGACGTAGTGTACGGTAGCTAAGTGGTGCTTGTTTGTAGCATGGATATGCGATTGGTTAGGACAGTCGTGCGGCCTTGTTGACTCCGTCAAGGGCACGTACGGGTGGGTTTAATGCAATCAAGATAATGATGGGTTGAACTTGACTAGGACTCTTTGATTTGTTGACTCCGTCAAGATCACTTGGGTCCTAGGGGTAAAAACACACATCGGGAGTTTCTAAAGAAACTGAAACTTGCCAGGCATGCGCATACCTTCTGGAGTGTGATGACGTGAGTGGATTCCATCAGGTTATCATGCGATGATAGTTGGATCCCGATTCCCACTGATGAGTTGGTTTACTCCTCGGGTGATCCCGACTAATTCTTCTTTCAGGTTTGGAGGAGAATTTAAGAATACAGTGGGAGGTTTCCTGATTAGATAAATTGATAACCATTCTGATCTAGGTTAGAGTGCACGCAGAGTGTTTTTTCTCTCTCTCTCTTTACAAGCGACCATGGCCCGACCCTAGACTATGACTTAGTGACCAAGTTAACCGAACCTTCTTATAACACTGGCTTTTGGATTGTCAGAGTTGCATAACTCATTGCCACTCCTTATTTTACCCTTTGTCTCCAGAACACCTCGTATTACTACGAACATCCACTTCCATTAGATAAAACCATCGTATGGTTATATACGAACTCGAAGGAACTTGTTCCAGATTCGAGGATGGTTTCCGATTCTGGAGACAACGAATAGGACTATTCAGTTGTCTTTTCCTTTTACCTTCTCTCAAGTTGCGAGTGTTCCTTGGATTAGGACGGTACACCTATTACGCTAATTGGATAGTCTTCTTCCAAACCATAGGCAGGTGTCAAACAGTAGGAAATGAAGAAAGCCGATTAGCCTAAGTGTGGTGTACAGAAGGTATTAAGTAAAGACAAATAAAGAGATTAGAAGGAGGGCAAAGTAAATTGCGACTGCTATTCATGACCGAACCACGTATTTCATTACCACTCCTACATCACCTTTGTATTTCTCCAGAACACTCCGTATCACTACAAAGATCCATAGTTATTTGGATACTCCATCGTATAGTTATATACGAACTCGAAGAAACTTGTTCTAGTTTGGGGATGGATTCTGGTTCAGGAGAAATAGGAATAAGGTTTATTCAGTTGTCTTTTATCTTTACCTTCTCTCGCATTGCGAGTGCTCCTAGGATTAGGACAGTACACCTATTACGCTTATTGGATAGTATTCTTCTAAACCATAGGTCGGTGCCGAACGGTAGCGAAGGAAGAAAACCATTTAGCCTAACGATGGTGTGCAGAAGGTAGCGACTAAAGACAAATAAAAGGATTTGGAGAGATGACAAAGAAATGTACGGTTACAGTCATGAATCTGGATAATGGAAGAGGCATTACTAGGAATACCCGGATACCCCTTCGAGACATTTTCATGTTTCAGTTTCACTGTGCATTGTTAGTAGAAAACTGATTTCCCAATTAGGTACTTACTCCAGGGTATGTATTTACCAGGTATGATTCTCACATCTGTATGGTTTTACAGATAATGAGTGGGAGTAAGTTATTGGGAATTGGGTGATCATCCTCATTATATCGGGATTCGTTGTAATTGGTGATATTTGAGGAAATCACCTGGGTTGTTTGCCGGACGGCAAATATTTGGTTTTGAATATCCGTTGTTATGCACCAATTTTAAATTGATATATCTGTACGTTTATTTTTATAAAGTGAGATATAACTTTTTGAAATTATGTCCGTGATATTTACCTATATCAGTGGATGGTTAGGTAAGGAGCATTAAACAGTGGTGTAATTCTTCAGAACCATAGTACAGTTTTCAACCTACGACGCACAGGGTTTGAGTTATTCAACTCAGCGGACTTATACAAAGTATTGTGTGTTGTCCAATGTCCATTAGGACAGAGGGGTTGGTCCTCGTACTATACTCTGTTTACTTGTGACTTCTCTAGTTTTAGACAGGTGCTTCGTAGAAACAAAAGATCATAGTTTTGAGAAGTTATAGGTATAAGAGTAAAGTAGAGAACCAGGTGTTGCAAGTATCGGGATTCTTCAAGGTGATCGAAGATGTAGATACTTGTGTATAGTATTCAGTTGATAGTAATGGTTTTTGAGAAACTTGTTTCTCTTTCAGGTTACTCATATTTGGATACAGTCCTAAGTTGAGTAATGCTGATCGACCTCTCTCCATTTAGTGGACATGCACTAGAGACAGCTGCATGATTTGAATTTGGTTCCAATTAAATCAGTGCCTCTATTTCTTTATTGTATATAGAATAGTTCATATCTTAACATTGTTAAGGTACGGGGAGTTTTCCGGTTTATGCTTAAAACTAGACTCTGGATAACTCAAGGCACGTTTCTGTAATGACTGTTTGTGGGTTGACCCAGGCTATGACGAGGGTTAACTTTCTACCATCTGGAAGATCAATAATGATATTGTTCTTGACTCGCCACAGTTTTAGTAAAATGGATTTTTTCAGAAAACAGTAGTGGAAGTATGGTAGAACTGGAAGTGATTCCAGAACCACAAACGATTACTGAAAATTTAATAAGAACCTAAAGATTCAATCTGGTTTGATATTCCATTGGCCACTCCGCGGATATGGTGGGTAACCTCTGGCACTCGAGAGGTACTTCGGTATGCTCAAAGACGGTGACAGGGAGGTTCTTGTTTACCCCGACTTGATACTACTGTTGTTCCGGGCTATGAGACCCGGCAGGAGTATGAGTATAGCGTCGTTCTAAACTAGTTTTAGAAGTGCACGTGTATATGATTCTTCCAGTGGGTTGTCGTAGCTAGTGGGAGCAGCGGAAGCATTGTGGACAAGTGGCTTATGTCTATTTGTAGACTAAAGTAGAAATAGCAGAGATAGATCATCTATTTCTGATGTGACAGTCATAGGTTTGACTTCATCAGAATAGGGGATGGATCTGTTAAGAAGGTAATAGGGTGTGATGTCCTGGTATATGGATGACATACATAAAGTAGGAAGTGGAATTCCTATACTACAATCGGTTATACTTTGGTTGTCACACAGTGGTTTCTCCACATAGGATATAGATATTATATCAGACATTCTGGTTACTAGATCTATGGTTTTAGATCTATATTTGGGTAGTTTCCCAATCTGGGTACTTAGACAGCATTCTAAAGGTGCTTTAGAATGGACGACTCCAGGCATGGTAGTGTACCTGCAGGTGATGGAGTCACCCTCTCTAAAGGTGTCTTACAAACTAAAGGGGAGAGGGATGTGCATGATTGACATATCACTTGCTTAGGCAATTGAGTCAGTCACGAGATGTCAAGTACCACACCAGATGTTGTTTTTGCACGAGATGCAATAAGTTGATATTAATCCAATCCTGGAGAAACGATCGGAAGCAGTTTTGGAACATAAGTTGATGTTCTAGGGATATGATAATGGCATCCTCCTTCGAGTGAAGTTATCATTCCAGGCTTCCAAGGTGACCTGGATGACAGAGTGACTGTTAGAGTTATAGTTTTCCCTCTGACGAGGGACAGTAGTTTGGACAGGTGGTCCAGACGGATACTGAGGGACGTATGGCGCAGGATACTGATTAGGTTCAGTTGACGATACAGTCTAAGAAGTTTGGATTTGGGGTTCATTTGTGAACTGGGTCCCATCAGATATCTAGACATATTCTAAGACAGGTATTGCTCATTTTGAGAGATGGCTTTCTCCACGAACTTGAGATTAAGAGAGACATAGAAAGAAACATCAGGGCGGATCCACTCACTGAGGCTATTCCTCGAACGCAATAGTTTCGCAAACGGGCTTTGTGAGACTGATTAGTAGAGGAGTTGGGTGTTCGGTATCACACGGGCTGTGAGTATGCGACATCGCAATAATTATCCTTGAGTGCAAGTGGGAGATTGTTGGATATAGTGCCCTCAGAGTCAATTATTGGATCGCAGGCACGTGATTGCAATGATTGAGGGAGGACCTATGCCGGTAGGACAGTCTTACTCAAGATGATAGTATGCTATCTGGTTTTTCTTTATCATCGCGTACATGCTTTAGGTGACCTTACAGGTCGCTATTACACGTTGATAGAGCCCATAGGATTCTTGCTTGACTGCCAGCAGTATGATGGCGATCATACACGTGGCAGCTGGGGTCTATAAGCACATCCTTAAAAGGTCCCTAGTCGTGGGAGTTTTCGAGACAGGGCATCGATACTCCGGAGTAGACTAGTGTATACAGTCGAGACCCCGACGAGGGGCGGTGGCCGGTCTCATAAGCCATTGGTGTCAGTTGGTTTATCTAAGATGTATACAGGTGCTCATTGGGTTATGAGTACACCGGACAGGACTCGCCGGGAACATGCTAGTTGGTATTATACCTGACGTCAGATAGCAGTTCCCTGGTGACATGTGTACAGGTTAGTTCATCGACCTGAGACCGTCATTTGTCTCGTGTGAGTTCCCACTGTGCTTTGATTACTACCCTACCACGGCTCAAAGGAGTCGTGAAAACAGGTTTTAGTTGGGTACAGTCCCGAGCCACATGGAGATAGTGAGCGGATCGGCAGGGGTTTCGTCTCTCCCGGTATTGGGGGTGAGATCGCGCTGTGTCTAGGAAAGCCATTACACGAAGTCCTTGGCCAAGGCAGGAGATTTACTGGTAGGTATTCCAGTAGTATCTCAGGGTGTTCTGGGCTACACTCCGACACGACTTGTACCGCTTTTGCGGGTCTGACTTTTACCAACCCCCTAGTCCCGACATGTGATACTCATAGACGAACGGACCGGACTGTAAGGATATTGTCACTGACAGGCTCAGTAGGGTGTCAGGATGAGTTCGCTCATCGACTTCCCTTTTGGTCAATACCTGGTGGCCCGTTACGTACAGCTAGTACCACTGACGTGCTAGTGGTTAAATCTATAGCCAATGTATTGACGAGTCTTTAGAGTCCCCCACAGACAGTTTCTCAAGTTTTGGGCGAAACGTTGTAGAGGCCGTATGATATATGGCAGGGTTCGATCATATATGTGCAGTAGTGCACGGATCATGATCGGACGGATCATACTAGTGGGCTTTGGTTTAAGCTGGATCCTAGTATTAGATTTGTTGGATTATTTTAGTCTCATTGCATTCACATTCAGTCGGAATACGGATGCAGGTATGTATATACTGGTGAGGGGTATCCTTGTGATCCGTCACGAGTTTACATTAGATGTTGCCATATCTTTTTATTGTTGTAAACATTTGGGTTAATGTTTACAAATGGTGGAAATTGTGAGTGGAAATGATCATGAGGTGCAATTAATATGACATGGACATGTTTAGTGACTCATGGTCTCTTTTCTTATGCTAATGTCACATTAGGATTTGATTATTGTATTGATATGATGCTTGGAGAGAGAATGGACAGCCATATAGGCTTGGGTTTGCTCTTGGATTTCTTATGCTAGCACTTATTTTTTCTTCATCTCAACACAATAACAAAAGGCTCCTCTCCTTCTTCTTCCTCTAGCACACCATTTTCACTAATGGCTTCATCTTCAACCTCCATCCATACACTCATGCGATGAGAATCAATGGATGCTTGAGACGAAGTGATCGCACACATTCTCTACTTCACCTTGGGCACGTCGGCTAGCGAACTTCGTGCTCGAGTTGCTTCGGATGAAGCGGGAGCCCGTAAAAAGACTCATTGATGTGGTGCCCTTCCGACGAGGAGATCGGAGATCGGAGATGCCGCGAGGAGCTTAGGATGGTGGCCAAAGACCAAAGGACACGGATCGATCGAAATAGCTTTCCAACCCTTTCTCTAGTTGCTAGTTATAGGTTAATGGTTCGATCCGGGATTAAAGTCTGCGTTAGCGCCAGTTTCAAGTTTATGAAAAAGTTTTGTTTCCGCATTTTGGCCTCGGATCGACGGCCGGGGCGCTAGGGTAAACTTACACAACTTTGCCCCTTGTAATAATTCTTTCCAAGCACAGGCTAATATTCCAACGGCCGGTACCGATAAAATCAATGCACTCGAAAGAAGTTTAGAAACGTTTATTAAACAATCCACACAAACGACAACTAATTTAACGTCCTCTATCCAAACGCTAATGCAACATTGCTTTCCATGGTGAAAGCATAAAATCGATCGAAACACAAATTGCACAGTTAAATACCGCAATGAGTGAGAGAGAGAAAGGGAAACTTCCACCTCAACCTCTACTAAATTCCGGCCACTCACAAAGTGCAAATAGCCTCCTTAACCAACAAAATCATAACGTAAGTGTCGTAACTAAGTTGAGATCGGGAAGAGTGATGAACAACCATGTTGGTAAACAAGTTGATGAGTTAGATGACGTCCCAGCTACTACTTCTACTCCTATTTTGTCAAATCCAACATCTTCTTCCGAGCCCATTATTCGTTCTTCACTGGGCTCGAACCCTCAGTCCACTTTCTTGAATGAATTACCCTCTAAGACTATCCCAAATCCAATTTTGGGATCCATTCCATCCCCTCAAACTTCTCCTCATGTGTTGGACCCAACCCCTGATGATAAAGCTCTTTTTCTAAACCGGTTGAGGCCCAACAAACTAAGTGCACAAATGGAGAAGATTGTAGAAATATTTAAGCAAGTTAATATAAATATTCCTCTCTTAGATGCTATCCAACACGTTTCATTCTATGCGAAAATTCTAAAGGACTTGTGCACTAAGAAAAGGAAAACTCAAGTGTCTAAAAAGGTTTTCTTTGCAAGTAATGTGAGCGATGCTCTTACCCAACATTTGCCCAAGAAATGTAAGGACCCCGGCTGTCCTACAATATGTATAACTATTGGGAGTAAAAACATCAATCGCGCTCTACTCGATCTAGGTGCTAGTATTAACTTGCTCCCGTATTCTGTTTATGTGCAATTAGGTATAAGAGAGTTGAAACCTACGCACTGCACTCTCCAGATAGCCGATCGATCTATCACCCACCCTACGGGTGAGTTAGAGGACGTGTTGATCAAAGTCAGGGAATTTATATTCCCTGTGTACTTTATAGTTTTAGATACACAGCCTGTGGCGAACCCACGGAACCAAATCCCGGTGATTCTTGGTCGCTCTTTTCTAGCAACTTTTAATGCAGTAATCAATTGTCATAACGGTTCCATGAACCTATCCTTCGGGAAGATGACAATTGAGCTTAACATTTTCAGGGTAGGAAGTTAACTCTCCGAACCTTCTGCCCATATAATTAATATATGTTCTGTCAACAAGATAACTTTCGACAGTTGCGAATTGGAGGAGTTTTTGCTCCACGATAATGATCTCGATGCCACTAGTGCGCTGTTGTTTGATCCAGCTGTTTATTATACGAATAAGGTAGATGAGCTTTTCGAGTCTCCTACCTATATAATTTCTTACGAATCGAGTGTTTTGCATCTTGGTGCGCAAAAAATTGGCCTTGAAACTTTCAATCTTCCTAGTAGATCTGTCTAATCCTTTCTTTCCGTTGAGATCATCAATTGGAATATCGAGAAAAGTTTCAAAAGTATTTTCGCTGAAGAACCTACGTTCCTTAAAGACTTGGATGTTGTGATGAATCAATCTCTATTGGAAATTCGTGCGTCACTATTTGAGGCCGAAAAAGTTGAACCACCACCCATTCTTCTAATCACATACGAGAACGCGATTATTCCACCCATTCCTTATCTTACACATTCTAGTTTTCACTCACCATCACTTTTTCGTCTCTACCAACTGACACGTAAAACCTTTCGAATACATTTCTCATCTTCCCCCTACTTAATTTCTTCTCGATACTCTTATTTCTGTTTTTTCTACTTGAGGCATGATGCAACCTCCATTTTTATACAGTTTCGAGTATTCTTCTTCATGTACATCTGTTTCCCATTCTTCTACCAACCATGTTATTCCCAAGATAAAATATTTGAATGGTTGGTTTTAACTTTTGGTCTTTGTAAAGTTTTATGTAGACCGATAATATTTACCCCCCCTCTTATGTTAAATTTCAATGCTTAGTAATGAAAGCACTGTTTTACTAAAGTTTGGGGGGGGGGGGGAAGAAGAAAAATATTTTTAAATGGCTCTAGAAATTTTTTCACGATTGTGAGCCAACAACAAGTTTGGGGGAGGATTTCACTGTCATTCACTTTTGACCCATTCTTTATACCATCTTATTGAACTGTTCCTCCCGGTCTTCAGGTTTTGAACTTACAGGACAACATACATTGCTGCAAATAAGTTTGGGGGATGGTTTGTAAGGATGGTTTGTATATATCTACGCATCTTGCATTGCATAAATTTTTTTTTAGAAAATGAAAAATACATATGAAAGAAAGGAAGAGATTTAAGAAATACAAGAAAATTAGATGTTTTAAAACAAAGCTAATAATAAATAGTCATGAGCTGTTGTCCCAAGGGTTGGTAAGATGAAAGGAATCACTATCTGATGATAGAAATAAGTCTGAAAAATAGTCCATATTCTTGAGTCTAAATTTCTGAACGTTGATACCCTACTATACGCACTTGCACACATCTTGAAACTTGGGATAGTAGAGGATACCTTGAAATACTCTTGTCTAGAAGCCTTAATATGAAGAATATATGTATGTATGTATGTATGTATATATCAACAAAATATAAATGACACAAAAAATATAAATGGTGAAGAAAAATGAACACCGATTTTGTAATTACTTAAGGCAGTATAAAAAAAATATAGCGAGGGTGCCTTATCACCTAGTACCTTGACCAACTGGTTTGGGAGTCGCTGCTAAGTCTTAGGTGCTGCAAGACTAGGATACTGCTAATTATGCCTTAATAAGTGAGCACATTTGGTAATCGGTTGGTTAGAACCTCAAGAAATATTAACGGTCACATGAAAAATGTGTGAGCAAATCCATATAAAACATTCACCGACTAAAAAGTACTAAGAAAGATGGATAAAAGGTATGATAGATTGAATTGAATTCTCTAAGTGTAGGAATGTCTTTTACACACACGTGGGAGTATATGATCGATGTTTGGAAGAAAGGTAGGAAGGAAGACTAAAGATGAAGTTTTATTGAGGGATGATGTGATTTCTGATATCTTTTCAAGACCATTAAAATAGGGCTTACGACGACTAAAAAGTTAGTGTAGTTTGAAAACTCTTATTTTTAAGTTTTTTCTTTTATATGTTCCTTATCTTTGCATGTAATTTTTGTCTTCTTTCTTTTATTTTGGGATTTTCTGGGTGTAATCTGCTGAAAACCTTCAGGAGACAACACTTCCTACTAGGGACACCTAGAGATTTAAAGGCTTGTTGCATGAGCTAAGTGCAATCGTGTTGCCTACGAAAGTGTGCTAGGTTTTTCTTTTTCTTTTTCATAAATAGTTTGCTCGGGAATAAGTTTGGGGGTATTCGATTAGTCAAAAATATTGCACATTTGTATGGAGATTTTCCCTACTATTATTAATAACTAAATGGTGTTAATTGTAAATAAAGAAAATATGTGAGTTTATTTTTAAAAACATTATTATCATATATTTCTTCATTTATAATTAATATAATTAGGGAATATATATAAATATATATAATATTTAAATGAAATATTATTAATTAAAATATGCAAATCATGTCAAATATTCCTAATCAATATTCTTAAGATATTATATCATATAAATGGTTGGAATAATATCTCAAAAATACCAAATGCTACTAACAATGTGATTTGAGATATTGTGCAGGTAGTAGCTTAGGTCTGAAATCTAAGTAGGAGATCCAAGTCAAATCGGAATATCAAACCGAATTTGCCAAATATTAGAAGCAAATCGAAGAATCTAGCAACGACAGAGACTAAGAGCAATATTTTCAGAATCTATATATCAAGAGTGTTAGTGTATATGCCCTAGAGGCCATTACTGTATCATACTAGTTTGTATATTACTTAATGGAAGCTTGGGATATTCACAGTTGTATATACAATCTTGCTCGAAATGGTAGTATGCTACTTGGTTTGTCTCTGCTTTAATATGTGCATGTGTTTCTTTTAGCATATTGCTGGTATACATATTAGTAGAGCCCTTAGGATCTTTGCTTGATTACCAGCGTTGTGATGGCGCTCGCACTCGTGGGAGCTGGGTAATCTATAAGCACATCCTTATACAGGTCCCTGGTCGTTGGACTATCGAGACAGGGCATCGATACTCCGGAGTAGACTAGCGTATGCGCTTCTCATCCCAGTGTGGGAGACGGTCTGTCCCACAGCCGTTAGTACGTCGTACTTGGGATAGTATGCGGGTGCTCGTTAGGTTACGAGTACACTGGACAGGACTCATCGGGAACTGTTGGTTGGTAATATACCTATCGTCAGTTATCAGTTCCCAGGTGACATGAGTACAGCTTAGTCCGCTGACTTGACACTGTCACTTCGCCTCGAGTGTGTTCCCACTGCACTTTGATTACTACCCTACCACGGCTCAAAGGAGCTGTGCAAACAGGTAGTTTTTGGGTGCAGTCCCGAAGCACTTGGAGGCAGTGACGGTTAGACAGGATTCGTCTCTCCCGGTATTGAGGGTTGATATCGCGCTGTGTCCAGGAGAGCCATTACACGAGTAGTCCCTGGCCAGGGCAAGCGAGATATACTGGTAGGTTTCCAGTGTTATCTCAGGGTGTTCTGGGCTACACTCCGACACGACTTGTACCGCTATTAGGGGACTGACGTTCACCGCCCCCCTAGGCCCGCCATGCGATGTATCAGACGAACAGACCGGACTGTACGGAGACTGTCACATACAGGCTCAGTAGGAGTGCAGATGGGGTTCACCTCGTCAGTCTTCTTATCGACATCTACCTGGGGACCGTTACGTACAGCTAGTGCCGCTTGCGGTCTGTGGTTAAACCCACTGCCAGCGTAGTGTCGAGTCTTTAGAGTCCCACACAGAGAGCTATTCGCCTTTAGGCAAAATGAGTAGAGGTCGCATGGTTTTGCGACAGGGTTCGTTCACATTCGCGCACTTGTGCACGTTTGCTGTCCGGACAGTTTATACTAGCGGGCTTTGGTTTAAGCCGGATCCTAGTATATGATTTGAGATTGGTTTTTCTCATTGTGTTCGTGTTCCTCGGATCACGAATGCGGGTGCGTATGCACAGTTGCTTGAGATTGAGGGAGAGGACCTTGATTAGGGTTAATGGCTATTGTCATTTTATTAACCCTAATATATATGTGTGTGTTATTGTTAATTAGTAATTAGTTTAATAATTATCCATGGTTGTGGTTGTTGACCATTTGACTTCTTTGACTTGTTGACCAAGGTTGACACTTTGACCATCATAATTTCTTTTGGAAGATGCTTTTTGATCTTTGCAATTTGAAATGATAATGGTCATGTCATGATTTACCATGATAATTATCTAGCTAATTATTCAATTAAATTAATTCACACATATTAGTAAGAAAGGCTCTATTATTTTCTCATTCTCTCATATCATTTCTCTCTCTTGTTCATCCTCTCCCTCAAGCTCTCTCCCTCTCATGTGTTGAGAAACAAAAAGCTTGAGAAAAACCTTCACTTGATCCTCTCTACTCTCTTCTAGGGTTCAAGTCTTAGCATTTCTTGCACTCTAGTTACTCCTAGCTTGGAGTTGAAGCTAAAGGTGGTGGCTTTCAAGTGGATCTTTCTTTGACGGGAGAAGACAAGCAAGGTGAACTCTTTCTACCATTCCTAGGAGCAAGGAGAGAAGGACTAAAGACCAAAGGTATAACCTTTCCATCACTTAGCTACTTTGTAGTTAGGGTTAGCAAGTTTATATTTAGCAAAGATCCTTAAAGCATAGTCCATGTTGCCTATAGTCGATAAAAATCAAATTTTTATTATGTTTTCCGCCTCCCCGTAAGCACCGGGGTGGGCAACACGGACTTACAGTGGTATCAGAGCCTAACTAAACCTAAACTAGCTAAGTAGTTAAGTGTAACGAAGTTTCGAAACCGGAAAATCGAAAAACCAAACTCGCAAAACCCTAGTTTCTGTTAATTTTTTTTCTGGTCAAAATGAAAAACTTTATACTTCAAAAATTATCTCAGGGTTTTGTGTGAAACACCACCAAAGACGAACCAGAGAGGAGTCTAGAGGACCGCGCTTCCGCGGTATAAGGAAGCTCTTGCCGCGGAAGCGCGGCCGTCTTGTCCCCTCTCTGTATCGTTTTTGGTGCAGTATGTTTCTGGGTTGGTTTTAGGATTTTTAGGATATATTATATGTGCCCAGATTTTCCAGAACTAAAATTTACTTTTGGGGGCCTATAAATCCGTATTTTTCGGAACTTCACTACACTTTAACTACATCGGTTATATCTGTAATGCTTGCATGTATTGAACGTCGGCTAATCGCTATAAGACGATTAGTCGGGGTTATACATGATCTGTGATTGTTATTGGTTTGTGGATATGAATGGATTGGATCGTCGCGGGTGAATAGCCGGGTTGGATGTGAGATGAGCGTTATTTTTCTTTCATTCATTTGTAACATGTAAATTGGTGTAATAATATTCTTTGTATGGCCGCACAACCGGGTCGGGGTTGTAGCCGTCATTGTATAATTCTTTTTACTGTTTTTGCTCCTAGGATAGACCCATGGAGGGGTGCACAAACTACCGGGTATCTCGAAGCGCCGAGTGGCCTACTCACGGTGGTGAGGGAGGTTGCTTCGTTTCGGGTGCTTGGCGGGTAGTTTGCCGCACCCGTAGGGGTCTTGGGTGGGGTATTGGCTATTCACCGCGACCGTGTAATCCGCTTTGCGTTGCAGGCTCGAACGCATTGCGGATTCCTAGTATATCCAATGTATTCATCTGTGATCTGTAATGTCTATCATTGCTATATATTTATATATAATAACTATTTAGGCGTTGCTTATGTTTTACAGCCGCGCTAGCCCAGCCCCCGCTCTGTCGTTAGTTAAGTAACCTAACGTGTGATGACGGGGCCCCGTGGCGAATGCGAATGGCATAAGCGTACGTCATATTTTGGTTGTTTTCTGCAATGGTAGGATTAAATGATGGGACGCATTAAAAGAACTAATGCAAGAAATAAACCAAGTAAAAGTCGATTGGAACACTTTGAAAACCACTCGGTTCTTTTCAAAAACTAAACTTTTAAACGCGGAGCTTGAACCACTCCTTTTAAAAGCTATCTCGTTCCATCGATTATATCAAGTTCACTACGTTCACGGTTTCGCCAAAACCATCCGTAGCCCTCCGTCGTTTCATATGAATATTCAACGGTATTCAAGCTGTGTTTGTTGGCCTTAGTCAAGGCACAGTGTTTGGTAGCTGGTGGGTATTCATATGTTGCATAGATAGAATGCGTTGGTTTGAGACAGTCGTATTGCCTTGTTGGCCATAGTCAAGGGTGGATACGGGTGGGTTCAAATTAACCTGGATAACGACGGGTAGAACTTGACATGTGACTTATGATTTGTTGGCCTTAGTCAAGGTCATAAGAGCATGGGGCAAAAATCCACATCGGGAGTTTCATAAGTACTGAAACTTGCTAGATTTGCATACCATTTGGAGTGTGATGATTCTGGTAGGATTCCTTCGGTTTTATCACGCGATGATATTTGGATCCCGATCCTACTGTGAGTATATGCTACTCCTCGGGAAAACTCTCACTTAACGATCAATGCTATAAACCTAGTAGGTGCCTAGAAAGGTGTTAGCGGGGCTACGCCCACAGGGAAAAGAGGTTACTTAATTAAGGAACTTCGCGAAAGCGTTGGAAAACCTCCCTCGAAGTACCGACACTGGCCTGGCTGAACGGTTAAGCAAGTATTGTACGGTGAGAATGATCCTGGCTAATCCTTTTCTTTACGGTTTGAGAAGGGATTCGAGAGACAGTGGGAGCCATCCAGTTTAGACAAACTAAAAACCACTCTAAACTTGCAAGAGCATCATGCTAAAGTGTTTCTTTTCTCTCTCCTAATTGCAGCGACCATTCAAGATGACCGGACTTAAGTTACTATTAGATAAAAACATATTGACAGGGCCAAACTACAAAGATTGGCTCAGGAATATCAAGATGGCTATCACTTATGACAAGCTGGGGTATATACTTACCACCAAAGCTCCCCCCGTCCCAGGTCCCACCTCCAGCGTCGCGGATGTAGAAATCCGTAAGACATGGGAGATAGATTGCGCGAGGGCCAAATGCCTCGTACTAGCCTCGATGGACAACGACCATCAGAGGAGGCACGAGAATATGGACCTAGAGTCCATATTTCTCCATACAAAAGAACTGTATGGAGAGCAGTCTCGTATCGCAAGATACGAAGTGTCGAAGAAGCTCTTTTCGGCAAGGTTGGCCGTCGGATCATCGGTAGCGGACCACGTGCTTAAGATGATCGGCTACATAGAGGAGCTCGCGGACCTTGGGACCACGTTGGAGAATGAACTCTATACCGATTTGATTCTCCAGTCCCTTCCTTCCACTTACGCCCAGTTCATTCTTAACTTCAACATGCAAGGAAAGGAGGTTGAACTTGCCGAACTTCTGAACATGTTGAGGACTGCTGAGGGCACCCTACAGAAGGGTAGGGAGACATCCACTTTGTTTGTAGGAGGATCTTCCTCTTCTAGGTCCAGGGCGAAAGCCAAGGGCAAGAAGAAGAAAGCCCCCGCCAAACCAAGAGGCGGTGTCGGTAAAGTGGATACGAAGGGAAAGGGTAAAGCAACAAAGGTAGCGGGGAAGCTGGTGGGGAAGGAAGAATGCTTCTATTGTCACAAAAGTGGTCACTGGAAACAAGATTGCAAGGCTTGGAAAGCCAGAACACAGGATTTGAAGCGAGTTGCAGCTTCAACTTCAGGTGTGTATGTTATTGAAAATTGTCTATCAATAAACTCTACTTCCTGGGTATTGG
Source organism: Agapanthus africanus (assembly GCA_030015575.1). NCBI lineage: Eukaryota > Viridiplantae > Streptophyta > Magnoliopsida > Asparagales > Amaryllidaceae > Agapanthus > Agapanthus africanus. The sequence goes on from JASDDO010000016.1 coordinate 525,219,628, forward strand.
ATACCGGATCAGGATCTCATATCTGTAATTCTTTGCAGGCGTTGAGAAAGCGTAGAGTTTTGAAGGCAGGTGACATGACCCTCAGAGTTGCGAACGGTGCTAGAATGGATGCAGAGGCCGTGGGGGACTATCACCTGGGATTATCTGATGGACACTTTTTGGTTTTGCGTAGTTGTTATTATGTACCAAATGCAACCTGTAATATCATTTCTGTATCTTTATTATCTAAAGAAGGTTATGAATTTGCATTTGTAAGCAATGTAGTGAACATTCACCTTAATCAAGTTTTGATTGGGTCAGGTACATTAAACAACGGTATTTACGTTTTAAACCAACCACAGGTTTTCAATATCCAGAATACACACAAAAGAAAGTCTCCAGATATTAATCAGGCTTTCTTATGGCATTGTAGACTGGGTCACATCAATGAGACACGGTTGACTAAGTTACATAAAGAAGGATACTTGGATCCGTTCGAGTATCAGTCTTATGCCACTTGTGAATCTTGTCTCATGGGAAAGATGACAAAGGCTCCGTTCACTGGACACGGAGAAAGAGCGAGCGAGCTCTTGGGACTCGTACACAGCGACGTGTGCGGTCCAATGTCTACACATGCGCGAAGCGGTTACTCTTACTTCATTACTTTTACGGATGATTTTTCAAGGTACGGTTATGTCTTCTTAATGAAACATAAGTCCGAGGCCTTTGAAAAGTTCCAGGAATATAAGAGTGAAGTGGAGAAACAAACCGGCAAAAGTATCAAGATCCTAAGATCGGATCGAGGAGGAGAATACTTAAGTGCCGAATTCCTGAATTACTTAAAAGAGAATGGAATTCTCTCTCAGCTTACTCCTCCATACACTCCGCAACACAACGGTGTATCGGAGAGACGGAACCGAACCCTATTGGATATGGTACGGTCCATGATGAGTAAGGCTGAGTTACCGCGATCTTTCTGGGGTTATGCACTGGAAACAGCTGCACATCTCTTGAACCAAGTTCCTACTAAAACAGTGCCTACCACACCATATCAGATGTGGAGTGGGAAGAAACCCTGTCTTAAATCCTTTAAGACATGGGGATGTCCAGCTTTTGTAAAAAAGCAGCATGTGGACAAGCTCGAGGCACGCTCAGTACAGTGCAAGTTTGTGGGATACCCAAAGAACTCCAAGGGGTATCTCTTCTATTACGCAGAGGAGCAAAAAGTCCTTGTTTCTCGTCATGCCCGCTTCTTGGAAACTGAGTTTTTAGAAAATCAGATAAGCGGGAGCGCAGTAGAACTGGAAGAAATTCCAGAACCACAAACCATTACTGAAAGCTTAGAGGAACCAGAAGGTTCGAAAGAACAGGACATTCCTATGCCACTCCGCAGGAGTAGTAGGCAGTCTCATCCGCCCGAGAGATACTACGGTTTTCTCATTGACGGGGATAGAGAAGACTGCATCCTGGATTGTGATGAGCCTACTAGCTTCCAGCAAGCCATTCAGAGCGTCGACTCGGTAAAATGGCTGGATGCAATGCGGACCGAGATGGAGTCCATGTACACCAACAAAGTATGGACGTTGGACATTGCTCCAGACGGGGTAAAACCCGTAGGATGCAAGTGGATCTTCAAAAGGAAGATTGGTGTAGATGGACAGGTTGAGACCTATAAAGCTAGACTGGTAGCAAAGGGTTTTCGTCAGCGACCTGGTTTGGACTATGACGAAACCTTTTCTCCAGTAGCTATGCTGAAATCCATTCGGATCCTTCTTGCCATCGCTGCTTTCCACGATTATGAGATTTGGCAGATGGACGTAAAGACAGCTTTTCTAAATGGTCATTTAGAGGAGTGTGTCTATATGGACCAGCCAGAGGGTTTCATTCAGGGTGGGAGCAGCGGAAAGGTGTGCAAGTTGCTCAAGTCCATTTATGGACTCAAGCAGGCATCGCGGAGTTGGAACATCTGTTTTGATGAGACGGTCAAAGAATTTGGCTTTATCAAAAATCCAGATGAACCATGCATCTATTGTAGATTTGTAGCGAGAACTGTAGTATTCCTCGTTTTATACGTGGATGACATTCTCTTAATAGGAAATGACATTCCTATGCTACAATCTGTCAAGGGGTTCTTGTCACACAGGTTCTCCATGAAAGACCTGGGTGATGCCTCCTACATTCTGGGTATCCGGATCTACCGTGACAGATCCAAGAGGATATTAGGACTCTCACAGTCCAGGTACATCGACACCATACTGAAGAGATTCAGTATGGAAGATTCCAAGCGCGGTAATCTACCGGCTTGTCACGGGATCACCCTCTCCAAAGAGATGTCTCCCAAGACTGATTTGGAGAGGGATCGCATGTCTATTATACCCTACGCTTCTGCGGTAGGCTCTATAATGTATGCGATGTTGTGTACCAGACCGGATGTGGCTTATGCACTGAGTGTGGTAAGCAGGTATCAGTCAAACCCTGGGGAGAAACATTGGATAGCAGTAAAGAACATTCTCAAGTACCTGAGAAGGACTAAGGAGATGTTCTTGGTGTATGGCGGAAAAGACCTGCAGGTTGAGGCCTTTGCTGACTCCAGCTTCCAGAGTGACAAGGATGATTCCAAGTCCATGTCGGGTTTTGTCTTTACCCTCAATGGAGGGGCGGTGTGTTGGAAGAGCTCCAAACAGGAAACCGTTGCTGACTCGACTATGGAAGCGGAATACATCGCTGCATCTGATGCCGCAAAAGAAGCTGTCTGGATGAGGAAGTTCTTGAAAGAACTTCAGGTGGTTCCGTCCATTGTTGACCCAATACCTCTGTATTGCGACAACAACGGGGCTATAGCTTTAGCGAAGGAACCCAGGTCCCATCAGAAATCCAGACACATCTTAAGGCGGTATCACCTGATCAGGGAGATCGTGGATCGCCAGGAGATCGAGGTCCGGAGAGTTGCATCAGAGGATAACACTGCAGATCCACTCACAAAGGCCCTACCCCAGACTCAGTTCGAGCGGCTGATCGAGATGATAGGTCTTCGATACGCCAGTACATGGCCTTAGTGCAAGTGGGAGATTGTTAGTGTATATGCCCTAGAGGCCATTACTGTATCATACTAGTTTGTATATTACTTAATGGAAGCTTGGGATATTCACAGTTGTATATACAATCTTGCTCGAAATGGTAGTATGCTACTTGGTTTGTCTCTGCTTTAATATGTGCATGTGTTTCTTTTAGCATATTGCTGGTATACATATTAGTAGAGCCCTTAGGATCTTTGCTTGATTACCAGCGTTGTGATGGCGCTCGCACTCGTGGGAGCTGGGTAATCTATAAGCACATCCTTATACAGGTCCCTGGTCGTTGGACTATCGAGAGGGCATCGATACTCCGGAGTAGACTAGCGTATGCGCTTCTCATCCCAGTGTGGGAGACGGTCTGTCCCACAGCCGTTAGTACGTCGTACTTGGGATAGTATGCGGGTGCTCGTTAGGTTACGAGTACACTGGACAGGACTCGTCGGGAACTGTTGGTTGGTAATATACCTATCGTCAGTTATCAGTTCCCAGGTGACATGAGTACAGCTTAGTCCGCTGACTTGACACTGTCACTTCGCCTCGAGTGTGTTCCCACTGCACTTTGATTACTACCCTACCACGGCTCAAAGGAGCTATGCAAACAGGTAGTTTTTGGGTGCAGTCCCGAAGCACTTGGAGGCAGTGACGGTTAGACAGGATTCGTCTCTCCCGGTATTGGGGGTTGACATCGCGCTGTGTCCAGGAGAGCCATTACACGAGTAGTCCCTGGCCAGGGCAAGCGAGATATACTGGTAGGTTTCCAGTGTTATCTAAGGGTGTTCTGGGCTACACTCCGATACGACTTGTACCGCTATTAGGGGACTGACGTTCACCGCCCCCCTAGGCCCGCCATGCGATGTATCAGACGAACAGACCGGACTGTACGGAGACTGTCACATACAGGCTCAGTAGGAGTGCAGATGGGGTTCACCTCGTCAGTCTTCTTATCGACATCTACCTGGGGACCGTTACGTACAGCTAGTGCCGCTTGCGGTCTGTGGTTAAACCCACTGCCAGCGTAGTGTCGAGTCTTTAGAGTCCCACACAGAGAGCTATTCGCCTTTAGGCAAAATGAGTAGAGGTCGCATGGTTTTGCGACAGGGTTCGTTCACATTCGCGCACTTGTGCACGTTTGCTGTCCGGACAGTTTATACTAGCGGGCTTTGGTTTAAGCCGGATCCTAGTATATGATTTGAGATTGGTTTTTCTCATTGTGTTCGTGTTCCTCGGATTACGAATGCGGGTGCGTATGCACAGTTGCTTGAGATTGAGGGAGAGGACCTTGATTAGGGTTAATGGCTATTGTCATTTTATTAACCCTAATATATATGTGTGTGTTATTGTTAATTAGTAATTAGTTTAATAATTATCCATGGTTGTGGTTGTTGACCATTTGACTTCTTTGACTTGTTGACCAAGGTTGACACTTTGACCATCATAATTTCTTTTGGAAGATGCTTTTTGATCTTTGCAATTTGAAATGATAATGGTCATGTCATGATTTACCATGATAATTATCTAGCTAATTATTCAATTAAATTAATTCACACATATTAGTGAGAAAGGCTCTATTATTTTCTCATTCTCTCATATCATTTCTCTCTCTTGTTCATCTTCTCCCTCAAGCTCTCTCCCTCTCATGTGTTGAGAAACAAAAAGCTTGAGAAAAACCTTCACTTGATCCTCTCTACTCTCTTCTAGGGTTCAAGTCTTAGCATTTCTTGCACTCTAGTTACTCCTAGCTTGGAGTTGAAGCTAAAGGTGGTGGCTTTCAAGTGGATTTTTCTTTGACGGGAGAAGACAAGCAAGGTGAACTCTTTCTACCATTCCTAGGAGCAAGGAGAGAAGGACTAAAGACCAAAGGTATAACCTTTCCATCACTTAGCTACTTTGTAGTTAGGGTTAGCAAGTTTATGTTTAGCAAAGATCCTTAAAGCATAGTCCATGTTGCCTATAGTTGATAAAAATCAAATTTTTATTATGTTTTCCGCCTCCCCGTAAGCACCGGGGTGGGCAACACGGACTTACAAAGAGAATCTCCAAATATTGAGAGAAAAAGACAGAAAAATCCCAAGTCCCAAACCCACTAGGAGGCCGCGGATTCGCGGTCAAGAGGGGGATTGGGCGGCAATTCCGCGGTCGATTATAGGATATAGGATCTGGAAATTTAGGGGCATGATCGTAATATCACCTACTCTAATATGACATCTAGGGTTTCTATTTTCCGAGACTACATAAAGGACCGAGAGCTGTGCATTCCTAAATCATCTAATCGAATCTAGTAATATATTCATCTACCTCGATCAAGAGAGAGATCTACGAGCAAAATCTAGGTTTCTTGTAATCTACCTTTTTAAGAAGAAAAGTTGTAATGCAATAGTTGATAAATAAAGGTAGTCTTTTGTTTTAATTCTTTTCGCATTTACTTTACGCATTACTTTTCCGCATTACTTTCTGCATTACTCTTCCGCATTATTTTTCTACATTATATTCAGCATTATTTTCTGCACTTCTAAATTTTAATATGGTTTCATTCATCTTCCATCTTTTTTTTACTATGCTAATAACCATGAGCGAGTAATTTCTTACTTGCTAGGGTTTGTAGGATAGGGTAGAATAATGGATGAAAAAATATTTTTTAAATTCTTTTTAAAATCTAATGTTTATAAATCTTAGAAAAATAAATATTAACCCTTTTATCGGGCGCGCTGTCCATTAATGATAGTCGCGATCACGATTTGAGCTTAGTTAATACTTATTTTGTTAAGAGCTTGAGATAAATAGAGATCAATGGAAGGACAAGGGCCAGTAGTGGGAAACCCTAATTCCCTCCAAGAACTCTAATCCACATTTATCGCTATTTCTCTAGTTTTAAATAATTAAAAGATAAAAAGAATAATTTCTAAACCTTCATCCATTAACTACTAAGTCCTACAAACCTTACAAGCCTTTCCATTATAAACTTTTCATCCCTTCTTAATAGAAACGACAACAATTCCTCCTCTCTTTTATCAACTCGTCTAAAATAAGATAAGAAATTCACCGTTTCCATGCAGATGACCCGTACTCATCGCGGCTAGCTATTTGAGACACCGTTTGATTGCGGATATTTACAACATACACATACACACTTTTCGCATCCAATCAGACCCCTATCTCTCCCAAATCCTACCGACGAGACTACATCTGAAGTCCAACCGGCGATGAAGCTCCACCAATGTAAAAAAACGGTATGTCCACAAGCAAAACGGGTACAGATGATAATTCGAAAGGGCACCGTGAGTAAAAATAGCAGGACTGTCGGCGAGTTTGTGATAACCCGAAAGGGAGCAAACTCGTGAAAAGAGATGAAATACACTTGCAAAGTCCTCTCGTCCTTGTGAAGAGAAAATCCCCGCGTGAGATCCTTACGACTCACAAAGGAGCAACACACTTAAGAATCCCCACGATTCCTAGAGGGAAAGCACACTTACGAGATCCTCTCGACTTGTAGGGAGAAAACGCTTTTATGAGACCCTTACGGCTCATAAAATTGAAAAGCCTTAGGCGATATAGATCTAAACATGTCTCCTAAGCCATCGCTCCCCAACGGGCAACAGCAAATGATGAGTTGCTCCCGACATTACGCTTCAGTGTTAGCGGTGCTGATGCCAATCCAAAATCTAAATCCCAAGTCCTCCCAGGGCAAATGATGAGCCGCTCCTGACATTGTTCCAGTGCAGCGATGCTGATGCCAAACAAAATCCAAATTCCAAGTCCCACTTAAATTCAAAGGCCTCGCCAAATAAGACAAAAATTAAATAAATCAAATAAAAGTCCCACCGGTAGTGGTTCCAAGCTCAAAAGGTCCCGCAAAACGGAAAAGAACTCCAAAACCAATCAGATCAACTGATTCAACCAACGACCAACTCGGCAGAATCAAGCTCCACCTAGGAGGCAAGTCAACTAACAACCTCTTCGGTGGAATCAAGCTCCATCTCAAAAACAAATCAATCCCGACACCGCAGAAAGCAAAGCAAGTCAACTTCAATTCTGACATCGCAGAAAGCGGAGCAAGTCAAATCCAACCCCGCGCAGAAAACGGAGCAAGTCAAATCCAACCCCACACCACAAAAAGCAGAGCAAGTCAATTTCAATCCCGACACCATAGAAAGCGGAGCAAGTCAACTTCAATCCTGACACCGCAGAAAGCGGAGTAAGTCAAATCCAACCCCGACGCCGCAAAAAGTGGAGCAAGACAATTTCAATCCCGACACCGCAGAAAGCGGAGCAAGTCAAATCCAATCCCGACACCGCACGAAGCGGAACAAGTCAACTTCAACTCCAACACCGCAGAAAGAGGAGCAAGTCAAATCCAATCCTGGCACCGCACGAAGCAGAGCAAGTCAACTTCAACCCCAACACCGGAAGAAGGGAGCAAGTCAAATCAAGTATCGACCGTCTAAGTCACAAAAGTGGCAGCACCGACCGTCCAAGTTGCAAAAGCGGCAGCACCGACTGTCCAAATCACAAAAATGGTAGCCCCGACCGCCCAAGTCGCAATAATGGAAGCCCCGACCGTCCAAGTCACAAAAATAGCAGTATTGACTGTCCACGTCGCTAACAGGGCAGCATCAACCCTCCATAGGAAACCAAACCAAATCAATCTCCATATAGAACAAAGTACATCAATATCATCCACACAACCCATACAAGCGGTGTGCATTTATTGATGGGGGGCACTTTTTTGGGGTCAAAAATTACACTCCGGTTGACCAAGGCAATGTAAAGACTCTATTTTAATATACAGAAAATTTGTTTAAAAGTTAATGTACAAATGGAGTATTTGCAATCCTGTGTATGCTATAAGTATTTGATTTGTTCTAGAACATCTAGAAAGTACTTGTAGCTCATTGGTAAACCTTGCACTGCTGTGATATAGCCCCTGTGTTCAAATCCCCTTAGCCACATCTTATTTTTAATTGATTTTTCTTTTAAACGTTTGGAACTTCAAAATTTTACACGTGCAAAACACGTAAAAATGAAAAGTCACTTAAAACAAACATGTGCACTGAGGTATATGATACGACCATGACACGTGGCAAGCATCCCACACCCCGACCCCACCTATTGGCCGGCGAGATTTGCAATGCGGCCGACACCGCCGCCCCCCGGTTGCAAATGCTCCAAAAAAAATTCCCTAATACCCCTTGGCCTACCCCACTACCCCCATGCTGTTTGATTTCTCTGCATTTATCCAGAGAATGATAAATCCTCTCTTTAGTCCATTTTAATGCATATTTTTAATTCATTCTTCAAGTCTCAAAATCCTAATTTCTCCTATAAATACCACACTATACCATAGCCCTCCTCATTCAGAATTCCATTGCCAAAGCTCTCTAAAATTCCTAAGTCCAAGAAGTTGTACAAGTGGAGTTAGCTCAATGCAAAATTCCGGCGACGTTTCAGGACAAATCCAGCGATGAAACGACTCCATGAAGGCCGCAAACCTTTTCCTTTACCTCTCCTCTAAACCCTAAGCTTGTAAGTCTCCTCTTCCCTCTACTCTCTCTATTAAAAAGAATCCTATTTTTCAAAACTCGTCGGAAGCGGAGTTAATCCGACTTCCGATTCTCATTTCTTTAAAACTCAATTTTTATTAAACAACAAATTAACCTTTTAATTATATATTATTTAGTAACCATTAAACAACAATTGGACAAAGTTTCAATTCAAAATATTATGTTAAACAAATTATATTTCACTTTTACAGCAAAATACCCTTAAGTTTGCATACGACATTACCTTATCTTTTTGCTCATATTACCTTTAGAAAACTCACGAGGTAATGATCTACCTCATCACAACACTCATTCTTGACATAGCAGGATGGCTTCTGGAACTTGTGGGATAAAATACGAAATTACATTTAAATACCATAAACATTCAAAAACCGTTTTCTTTAAAAGTGTATTATTTAATTTCTTGCAAATGCGCCTCTACAACCTATTTTGGGGACCCCGATCAGGATGGTGTGGGTTATCGTACATGCTCGGGCCTTGTAGAGCGAGATGCAGACCTCCTCACGGAGCATCCGATCTCGATGGAATTTTTAATGCAATTTTTAAGAAAAATGTGATTTCTATTTAATAAATAAGTTCTATTTATATATATATATATAATCAAAATATCTACTTTAAATAAATAGTATATATTCCATGTTTTCTAAATCAAAGGAATCGCAAATTTCATGAAAATACCAATACAAATCAATACAATTTCAATATTACACTATAATACCATATACTATTCAAGTTAGGTTTATATCTACTAGAATATTTCATTTTATAAAAATTACAACTATGAAAACCCTAAAGACGATAATTAAATATTTGAGGTGTATTTTGAAAATATATCAAAACTATTTTTCAAAAAAAACCCTCAAGTTATATTAATTTACAATAAGGACCCTAATAAACATAGGTTAAAGCGGGACCAGTTCTCTTGAGCCTCAGGGAGCCGGAGAATATGGGCGGTTGCCTATTTAAGGTAAAAAACCTAAAAACGGTGTTATCAATACGGTAATTATCTTGAAAAAAGACACAAATCCCGTCGTTCATGTGCAGCAGTTACCGATAACATCAAAACTAATTCAGGACTTCAATTCGTTTTAAAGTTTCTGACTTAGACAGAGTCTCAGTCTAATCTGAAATCAATCAATCAATCTATCCTTGAATATGATTCAAGTTTAACTCTAATTCAACATGAATCCATTTATACCAGAGTTCAATCTATATCAATATGACTCGACCGAACCGAACCATGGATATACTCTAATTATATGACTATCCATTTATTTCCATTCCTTTTACATGATATCATGGTTTCGGCAAGTCGTACATCTATTAAACAAAACAATACAAATCAATACAAAATACATTACAGGGTTTTAAAGTGGTAGACTGGTACGGAATGTGTTAGAAGTGGCACGAGACTGTCACTTTAATACACCTAACCTGAATATCTATTACTGTTGTTCCGTGGCTTAATGGTTCCTTATGCTCCGTATACCTTAGTCCACGGAATAGTTGGACTCCTCTCGTATACACTGGCATATTCTGTACCAAGCTACAAACAACCGTCTTAACATAATAATCAAATAGTATACAGTTATATTCTTTCCGTCTATTCTATTTCTACCTTTCTTTGGGACTTACCGAGCGATTGTTCGCTGACGACATTCCTATTTCTCTTTTTCTTTGGAATATTGTCAGGTGGATCCGACTCACTGGAGATAGAGCCCAGTTCAGAGGACTTGGTTTAGTTCAGCGAGGACCCCGAGCTTTAGACTCTTTTATATACTTTACTTTCATGTTCATGCCATTGTTTAGGCATTGCTTTCATCATTGTATTTACTTTTCAGTTGTATTGTAAATAAATGTTTAATAAATAAAAGTTGATGTTCATTTACATTTCATGTCTTCTTGTGTATATTTACATTATATTGCTTAGTTACGCTTAGCGTGTTTACTTCTGAATAAATACGTAACGGGCTTCATCGCGTCTCCTTACCCTACACTGAGAAGCGGGATGCGACAGGTTTTGTTAGCGGCCCATGCAGGTCAGTTCTGTATGGACATGCAGGTCAATTCTGCATGAAATCCTAAGCAATATAACACAAGAATCAACAACTAAAAACATTCTTTACATTTCATATTCCTTGAATCTTACAATTTCATATTCTTTGAATCTATCCTAACCCAAATTTTTCTTTCAAGCTTATGGATTCTCCAAATAATACCAGCACAAATTTCAACAACACACCACCACCTCTTCCACTTACGCCTACCGTTGCAGCTCCGATCAACGAGCAAACGGTATTGCTTGAGGCAATCCGAAGCCTCCTGGAAGGACAGAAGCAGCAGACTGCTATATTATTGAACCGCCCAGAAAAGGAAGCACCTGGAGTGAAGCAATTCCGGGCATTGCACCCGAAGCAATTTTCTGGGAAAAAGAGCCCTTTAGAAGCTGAAGAATGGGCTCGGAGTATTGAGGACGACCTGGCAGCAGCACAGCTGCCAGCGATCGCTTGGGTACGAGTTGCAAAGCTGCAACTCACCGACAACGCTCAAGTAAGGTGGAAGGCGGAAGAAAGCCGTCTTGCTCAGCCTATCGAATGGAAAACTTTTCGCGACATGTTCGACGCGAAGTACTTTCCAGAGACTGCCCGATTCGACATGGAGAAGCAATTCATTCACTTACAACAAAGCTCTATGTGGAGCAAATCGGTGGATGAGTATGATGACGAGTTCACTATGTTGAGCAGGTAAAGATATGTCTCAAATATTCGATTTTCTTATATCACATACTACACAGCTAACACAAGACCGTAACAGGTTCGTGGCACACCTCATTCCGACTGCTGAGATCAGGTCCAGACGATTTCAGCAAGGGTTAGATCCGGAGATCCAAGCTGCTTTAGCTACAGGGGATTTCCCAACTCACGAACTGACTCTGAAAGCCGCCCGTCGATATGAAGCAGTAGTAAAGATGAAGGGCAGACCCCAATCTGCTGGAGTGAAGCGTCCTGCCACCCAGATGGCAGGAGAAGCCTCTTCAAGGCCACCTTTTGTACCCAGAAGACCGGGAGTACCAATCAACCGGCCCAGCCCAGCCTTTTGCACCTACTGCAGAAGGGATGTACACCTGGTGAAGGATTGTAGGCGTGCTAATCACCTTTGCTTAGTCTGCGGCTCAGCCATGATATTGGGTTTTGTCCTCGTAGACTCAATCCAAATGCTGCACCCAGACCAGCAATTACCTATCCGCAGCGGCCAGCTATCCAGGCACTTGCTCCACATCTTGCTCTTCCAGCTCCACCTCCTCGTGGATCGACTGCACCTCCTCCTCGTCAGTTCCACCAAGCGCAAAGGAACTTACCTCCAGTACAGAGGAATGGACAGAGGAATGCTCCTTCAGCAAGGAGGAATGTACCGAGGTGACAGGCCTTCACAATGACTGTGGAAGAAGCTGAAGCCACTGGCCAAGTCATCACTGGTAACTCTATCCTTTCAAGCTTTCTTTCAGTCTTTATATATACCCATATATCTTTATCTTATACCTAAAACCTATCCCACATAACTTAGGTACGATCTTAGTAGCCTCACTTCTTGCACTAGCACTCTTCGATACTGGAGCATCTCATTGCTTTATGTCGTAACGGTTCGTACGAACTCATGCGATTCCAATCAAACCTCTCGTATCCAGCTGGAATGTTAGTTCAGGGAAGAACATTCTAAAGGCAATAATGAGATACGATCTGTGTCTAGTGGTCGTCTGCAGCAGAGAATTCTATGCTGACTTCAAGGTGCTGGACATATCAAATTTCGATGTCGTTTTAGATATGGATTGGATAGGATCATTCTATGATACCATTGACTGTCGTCAAAGGAAGGTAGTGTTCAAGATTCCAGAGCATCCGGTCTTTTATTTCAAAAGTGAAGACCGTACCCTAGAGCCAAGCATATATAAAGCAAAACCGAAGAAGGCAGTGATTGCAGCACTTCAAGCAGAGGAAGGATCGAAGCCAGAGGTAGTTTAAGAGTTCGATGACGTATTTCCTAAAGACAAATCAGGTTTGCCTCTCGATCGAGCTCTTGAATTCAGTATTGATTTAGTACCTGAAGCACAACCGGTGATCAAAGCTCTGTATTGCTTGAGTCCCGAAGGTTTGAAAGAGATCCGAACTCAGTTGGACGAATTATTGAAGAACGGATGGATCCGTCCCAGCACTTCAAGTTGGAGATCACCAGTTCTACTCATGAAGAAGAAGGAAGGTTCATATCGAATGTGCATTGATTATGGGGCTCTAAACGAAGTAACTATAAAGAACAAGTATCCACTTCCGTGCATCGACGATATGTTCGATCAGCTAAGTGGGTTTTGCATTTTCTCCAAGTTAGATCTTCGTTCGGGTTATCATCAGGTGAAGGTCAAAGAGTCTGATATTCCGAAGACGACATTCAGGACTCGCTATGGTCATTATGAGTTTCTTGTGATGCCATTTGGAGTGACCAACGCACCAGCTATATTCATGAACCTGATGAATCATGTTTTCTAAGAGAACCTAGACAGGTTTGTTGTCATCTTCATCGACGACATCCTGGTGTATTCTAAGAGTCGGAAAGAACATGTCGAGTACTTACGAATTGTCTTGGAGACCTTACGACAGCATCAACTCTATGCCAAGTAAAGCAAGTGCGAGTTTTGGCTAGATCAAGTCGGTTTTCTTGGACATATTGTATCAAGTGATGGAATCTCTGTAGATCTATCTAAGGTATCAGCAGTATGCGAATGGCCGACACCGAAGTCAGTGAAGGACATTCGAAGTTTCTTGGGTTTAGCAGGATATTACAGAAGATTCATTGAAGGATTCTCAAAGATTGCAACACCCCTGACTAAGCTCACGCGTAAAGATGAAGAATTCGTGTGGTCAGAAGCATGCGAACAAGCTTTCGTAGAACTTAAGTCAAGATTGACATCGGCACCTATTCTCGTCATACCGGACTAATCAGGAGGTTTTGAAGTGCATTGTGATGCATCCGGTAAAGGATTAGAATGTGTTCTACATCAACATGGTAAGGTTGTCGCTTATGCATCAAGACGGCTGAAGATTCATGAGCGCAACTATCCAACGCATGATCTGGAGTTGGCAGCCGTTATCTTTGCTCTTAAGATTTGGCGCCATTATCTTCTTGGAGAACGAGTGGACATATACACAGACCACAAGAGTCTGAAATATGTGTTTACTCGGAAAGAGTTGAATATGCGGCAGAGAAGATGGTTAGAACTCTTGGCGGAGTTCGACATCAACCTACAATATCATCCAGGGAAGGTGAATGCGGTACCTGATGCACTTAGTCGCCAACCATTATCAATGAATCTCAATGCACAGTGGAAGCTTCAACAAGAACTGTACCAGATGGAGATTGAAGTGGTCATGCCAGGTAATGCTTTAAGTTTGATGAGCTTACAAGTTCAATCTACCATTGTCAATCAGATCAAAGCAGCTCAAGCAAGTGATGCTAAGTTGCAAAAGATCAGAGAACAAGTAGAAAGTGGACTTAGAACATACTTCATCATTCATGAAGACGGATCTTTGAGATACGGCAGTAGATTGTATGTACCACAAGGTTCTGTTCGGGAAGAATTGATGAAAAAAGCTCATAGCTCTCCCTACTCAGTACACCCTGGTGGTACAAAGATGTACAAAGATCTGCGGCAATATTACTGGTGGCATGGTATGAAGCCTGAAGTAGCTAGAAGCGTCGCTAAATGTTTGGTGTGTCAGCAGGTAAAAGCTGAACATCACAGGACTGCTGGTTTACTTCAACTATTACCTATCCCAGAATGGAAGTGGCAACACATAACTATGGATTTCATGACTGCACTTCCTCACAGCACGAAAGGTAATGATGCGGTATGGGTCATAGTGGATCGACTCACAAAGTCGGCTCACTTCATCCCATTTCGAGTTGGCCAATCTACCGAGACACTAGCAAAGAAGTACATGGAGGTAGGTTTGAATCTAAGTAAGATTTAACTCTTCAATATGTACTATCTCTAATACCCATGAACTCATGCAGGAGATTGTGAGATTACATGGAGTACCGGTTTGCATTGTCTTCGATCGTGACACCAGATTTCGATCACAATTTTGGCAGAGTCTACAAGCTAGCTTGGGAACAAGTCTGAACTTCAGCACAGCTTACAATCTACAAACAGATGGACAGTCTGAGCGAACTATTCAGATACTTGAAGATATGCTAAGAGCTTGTATGCTAGACTTCGGAGGATCGTGGGAAGGTCGCCTACATCTTGTGGAGTTTTCATACAACAACAGCTACCAAGCAAGTATTAGAATGGAACCCTTTGCAGCTTTATATGAAAGGAAGTGTCGTTTACCATTAATTTGGGACGACATCGGAGATAGAGAACTCCTTGGACCTGAGATGATAGTAGCAATAGTGGTTTGTAGTTCGCACTATCAGGAAAAGAATGCGCATAGCCCAAGACCGACAGAAGCACTAGGCTGATGCAAAGCGCCGTCACTTGGAGTTCCAACCGGGAGATCATGTCTTTTTGAAGATCTCACCAAACCGTGGAGTGATTCGCTTTGGAAGGCGGGGTAAGCTAAGTCTAAGGTACATTGGACCGTTCGATATACTAGAACGAGTCGGAGAAGTGGCTTATCGTTTGGCACTTCCATCCTTATTGGAAGGAGTGCACAATGTGTTCCACATATCCCAACTCAGAAGGTATGTAAGTGACCCCAGTCGCATTCTTGATCACTCCGAGCTCACTGTACAAATGGATCTATCTTGTGAGCAACAACTCGTTGAAATTCTGGACAAAAAGGTGAAGTCACTTCGGAATAAGGAAGTAAACTTGGTTCGAGCGATGTGGAGAAAAGACACACCAAGAGAATCAACGTGGGAAAGAGAAGACGACATGCGTGCAAGATATCCTCACTTCTTTGTAAATTAGTTCTTAATAATTGTAAATTTTGAGGACGAAATTTTTGTAAGGAGGGTAGAATGTAATTACTCTGTTTTAGTGTACAGAAAATATGTTTAAAAGTTAATGTACAAATGAAGTATTTACAATATTGTGTATACTATAAGTATTTGATTTGTTCTAGAATAGCAAGAAAGCACTTCTAGCTTATTAGTAAAACCTTGCACTACTGTGACATTGCCCCTGTGTTCAAATCCCCTTAGCCACATATTATTTTTAATTGATTTTTCTCTTAAACTTTTGGAAGTTCAAAAGTTTACACGTGCAAAACACGTAAAAATGAAAAGTCACTTAAAAAAATATGTGCACTGAGGTATATGATACGACCATGACACGTGGCAAGCATCCCACACCCCGACCCCACCTATTGGCCGGCGAGATTTGCAATGGGGCCAGGGCCACCGGGCCCCCCTGTTGCAAATGCTCCCAAAAATTTTCCCTAACACCCCTTGGCCTACCCCACTACCCCTATGCTGTTTGATTTCTCTGCATTTATCCATAGAATGATAAATCCCCACTTTAATCCATTTTAATGCATATTTTTAATTCATTCTTCAATTCTCAAAACCCTAATTTCTCCTATAAATACAACAGTACACCATAGCCTTTCTCATTCAGAATTCCATTGCCAAAACTCTCTAAAATTCCTAAGTCCAAGAAGTTGTACAAGTGGAGTTAGCTCAAGGCAAAGTTCCGGCGACGTTTCGGGACAAATCCAGCGACGAAACGACTCCACGAAGGCCACAAACCTTTTCCTTTACCTCTCCTCTAAACCCTAAGCTTGTAAGTCCCCTCTTCCCTCTACTCTCTTTATTAAAAAGAATCCTATTTTTCAAAACTCGTCGGAAGCGGAGTTAATCCGACTTCCGATTCTCATTTCTTTAAAAACTCAATTTTTATTAAACAAAAAATTAACCTTTTAATTATATATTGTTTAGTAACCATTAAACAACAATTGGACAAAGTTTCAATTCAAAATATTATGTTAAACTAATTCTATTTCACTTTTACAGTAAAATACCCTTAAGTTTGCATACGACATTACCTTATCTTTTTGCTCATATTACCTTTAGAAAACTTAAGAGATAATGACCTACCTCATCACAACACTCATTCTTGACATAGCACGATGTCTTTTGGAACTTCTGGGATAAAATACGAAGTTACATTTAAATACCATAAATATTCAAAAACCGTTTTCTTTAAAAGTGTATTATTTAATTCCTTACAAATGCGCCTCTACAACCCATTTTGGGGACCCCGATCGGGATGGTGCGGGTTATCATACATCCTCGGGCCTAGTAGGGCGATATGCAGACCTCCTCACGAAGCATTCGATCTTGATTGAATTTTTAATGCATTTTTAAAGAAAAATGTGATTTCTATTTAATGAATAAGTTCTATTTATTTATATATATATATATTATCAAAATATCTACTTTAAATATACAATATATATTCCATATTTTCTAAATCAAAGGAATCGCAAATTTCATGAAAATACCAATACAAATCAATACAATTTCAATATTACACTATAATACCATATACTATTCAAGTTAGGTTTATATCCACTAGAATATTTCATTTTATAAAAATTACAACTATGAAAATCCTAAAGACGATAATTAAATATTTGATGTGTATTTTGAAAATATATCAAAACTATTTTTCATAAAACCCCCTCAAGTTATATTAATTTACAATAAGGACCCTAGTAAACATAGGTTAAAGCAGGACCAATTCTCTTGGTCCTCAGGGAGCCGAAGAATATGGGTGGTTGCCTATCTAAGGTAAAAAACCTAAAAACGATGTTATCGATATAGTAATTGTCTTGGAAAAAGACACAAATCCTGCTGTCCATGTGCAGCAGTTACCGATAACATCAAAACTAATTCAGGACTTCAATTTGTTTTAAAGTGTTTGACTCAGACAGAGTTGTTCACCGTCGAAAGACGCGACCAGGACGTTGGAACGTCCGGCCTGAATTTTGGGGGCAGATGCTATTTGGGTTTTATCTGTCCACCTCTCCGAAGATGCCAAATTGATTTATGGCACCGTATATCGGAGGTTTAGACAGATGTGGCCGTTGTATCAGACTTCGTCAGATTCCCCCTCGTTTACGAGGGGTTTTTGATTGTGGGGACGCTCTTCTCTACAGGCACAAGACCTTGCAGTTAATTACGCTACCGCATAGCGGTAACCACTTTCTCCTTCTCTAGATGATCACTTCGTGTCGTGTATGTTTGTTTTATTTTTGGTTGCCCGTGGATCGTATACGGAGACTAATTTATGTTGTCTCCCGCAGGGCGTGGATTAGTCCAAATCCGTATTTACTTAGATTTGGGTTTGGGTTGTTTTAAGGATCGTTAATCTTGTTTTAGATTAAGATCAACTCAAACATTTGTTGAGGATACGTTAGTCAAATTTTAGACTAAGATCTACTTAACAGGATTTTCTTTAGTTTATAGGGACATTGCGGTCCATTGGGTTTAACGACATCATAGTCCGTGAGTTTAAGGACCTCATGGTCCATAGTTTAAAGACGTCATAGTCTAGAGAGCTTAGTTTAGGGACGTTACGGTCCATTGGGTTTAAGGACATCATAGTCCATGTTTAAGGGCATCATAGTCTGTGGGGTTTAAAGACATCATAGTCTGTGGGGTTAAAGACATCATAGTCTGGGGCACTCTTTCTTTGGGTTTTGGTTTAACCGTTTGGGGATGCACCAAAAGTTATTGGTTATTGGGACCCTCCATCTCTCTGAAGACGTTGAAGAATTACAACGAATGTATCAGAGGTATGGAGAGATGTACCCTCGAACTAATGTCCCGACTGAGGGGGGATGGGATGAACATCACTTTAGATGCCATCTGTTGGGTGCTTATTAGCTATCTCTGGGACTGAGATCGTTTTTGGGGACCCTGAGCATGAGGAGCTCAATTGATGGTCTTCGGGAAATTTGGTCTGAGTTTGGCTAATATTGGTCTTTTATAGTGTTGAACACTAGTATATGCTCAGCACTTACGTGCTCCCACGTGAGGTGCTTGAAGTAATGTTAAACACTAAAAATTTGGGGCGCTCTTTCTTTGGGTTTACTCCCTTGTTCTTTTTTGAGCGCTAAGTGTTATTGGGTCACATGGGATCACGTGAGGCGCCCCAAATGGAAACAGCCTTTGATTTATTCCTTTTTTGCTTTATAAGTGCTAAGCGCTAATTGGGAGGTCACGTGGGGTCATGTGAGCCAGTCTCAGTTGTCCTCTTTGTTCATCAAGGGTGCTCACGTGGGAGCACGTGATCGGTCATTATCATGTTGGGTGCCAATCTTTTTTACGTGCATGGAGATCCTGAATTTCGAGACTTTCAAGCCAACTGTTTTGTAAGAATTAAATTCTTAGGACTTAGTTTTTCTCTTAGGTTTGGGATCTGCATAGCAGAATCTCCCCGATAAGAATTGAATTCTCAACTTGTACGGAGATCTGCTTCTGCAGATCTTTCACTATAAGGAAGAACTAAGTTCTCATATGAAGGGTTAAACCCTTATTTTATCAGAGGAATTAAATTCCTATATACTTTTTGGAAGAATTAAATTCTCTGAATTTAGATCTTCCCCTAGGTTTTGGGTCTGCATGGCTGGATCTCCCCGATGAGAATTAAATTCTCAACTTGTGGGAAGATCTTCTTCTGCAAATCTCGACCAGAGGAAGAACTAAGTTCTTTTTAAAAGAGTTAAACTCTTATGGAGGTGAAAGGGAGATGAGATATTCTCTGTGTTTTGTTCCTTCTCTTACCGAGAGTTTCTTTTTCTCCTTTTCTCTCTGGAGAATTAAATTCTCTTTTCTTTTAAGCTTACGAAGGGGTTTCTCTCTTCTTCTTTTATCCCCTTTTCTTCTTTTTTTCTTTTTTGTGTCTCTTGGCTCCTATTTATAGGAGAAAGAAAAGAATCAATTTGTTCAGAAAATCTCTTATTGAGAGATTTTGATTGATTTTATAATCAACCAGAAACGATCTTTTAGATCAATCGGTGAATTTTTTTCACCATTGGATTTTTAATCCAAGGGCTTCTGTTTTACAGAAGATATTTCTCACAAGATTAGGAAAATATTTCCCTATACAGAATCTTCTTCTGTTAATTGGTGATTCTTTAATAACCATTGGATTTTTAATCCAGCGGCGTTCTGCTTTACAGAGCGCAATCTTTCTTGTTTAGAAAGGTCTAAGGAAATAATTTCCAAATGGGGCTCTGATCCCTTTTATTTTAGAATTTAATTCTATCGGTTCAGAAGGCATAGGAGCCCATCACGTGTAGCACGTGGCCCCACAAAGTTAAGCACATCAAAGAGCGTCACGTGCTATCACGTGACTTCTTTTGGCCAATTGTTTGTTTTAAGAAGGCGCCTATATACTTTGTATATAGAAGTCATGTGTCTGAACGTGAGGCTCAGTTTCAACCTTGTTTTGTCAAGCACAGTGCCTATCACGTGTGGGCACGTGATGCTCCATTTGGGAACTTTTCCCGTTGCTTTTATATTTTTTATTCAGTTTTCATGAAGGAACAAATGCCCCCACAGCGTTGTTCTCACGTGGCTTGCACGAGAGTGCAACGCTGTCACTTTTACAGCCGTTGGATTGTCTAGGGGAACGGGGAGGTAAACCGTCCTTGTCACGTCTTATAAATGCAAGGGTTTGGTTCCTTAGGCAGCCACTGTTTCTTTCATCTTCTTCCTTCTTCGTTTTCTTTGAGAATTTAATTCTCTTCTTCAGAGCTTTGTTCTCTGCCATTATAATTCCAGAGTTAAACTCTGTCAGAAGAAACCCTTTTTAGGTAAAGATCTTGCACATCAGAAAGAACTTTTTCTTTTTGAACAAAATTTCTGGATTTTAAATCCATTATGAGAGCTTTGCTCTCTTCTGAAACCCATCCGCTTAGGGATCCAAAGATGTGATCTTTTAGCAGTAAACCTCCATATCTCGGGCATTCCCTTCTGATTTTTTTGTTTTTGTTTTTGAGGGTTCATGGGATTTTGTTTCTCATATGTTTTTTATGAGTTTCTGGAATTTAATTCCCTCACATAAAAGGAATTTAATTCTTCTGGCGAAGAGCTTAGCTCTGAAAGATCAAGAGGACCCTTCGGGAATTTTATTCCCTGGTGTTCTTGAAAATCTTTTCATAGGGTTTTATCCTTATTCGCACAAATTTGAATTTATTGCGTGCTTAACAGAACTTGTTTTCCGAAAAATTTGTTTGAATTCCAATGTCTGTTTAATGAGGATCTTCTTGATTCTTGTAATGATTCCCCTGTCTCATCATTGGTGAACCGCCATATTGATTTTGTGGGGTCCATGTGTCTTGTAGGCAGTGGTCCTGCAAAACAGACATCTTGTCGTTTTCTTTTGTTATTATATATATATATATACATATATATATATATATATACATATATATATATATATACATATATATATATATATATATGGGCTTCACTAATGGTTTTTCTTTCCCTTGTCTCAGGAACAATGGCTTTTCTTCCCTACTTCCCTTTTACTCGCTCAGACGCTGCTTTTCCACAATCACCGTCAGACGAAGAAGCAATGGCGATGATCAGGGCCCATGACAGGGACTGTACCAGTTTGCTCTTATGGGGAACTTGGTATGGGCATATCATCCGGGGCCGCCGCAGATTTCTTTGCGAAGTGCCAACAGAGCCTCTTCGCCCAATTTTGCCGATGGAGCGTCCGCAGACTGCTTTTGTGGTGGAGGCGGCTGATTGGACTCCTATAGGCCGGCTTGAGCCGTTGACAGCTGGGATACCAAACCAGCCTTTGCCGGCTATAGACATCTTGGGGCGTCGCATTTGCCAAAGTGAAGCCCAACCCTGGGGACAAATCTATAAGATAGGGCTTACCCCTCGCTACCCAACGGGCTATCTTCCCTGAGCTCGATATATTCTGTCCGCTCATCGTGCACGATTGCAGAAGGTCGGGCTTTATCAGGCGGTGTATGCGTCCCTCTTTCATTATCAGTCCCCTCATGTTTCCTCATGTTTGGTGGGTTAAAGATTTTCTGAATCAATGGAATCTTCCCACCAACACTTTCTTGCTAGGGGATCGTGAGGTCTCGATTTCTCTGGAAGAGTTCCGCGAGATTTTCGGATTGCCGATCAGGGGAGAGCACTGTGAAGAGTTGCTACCTCCCGATGAGTATGTATTCACGACCGTGCCCGCTACGCTTGACGGCTTGACAACCGAAAACGCTGTCCGTCATAAGTACCTCAGTCTAATCAAGACTCTGGGTACTTTCGAGAAGCTGTTCGCGGAGTCAGAGGGACAGGGCGTCACCTTTAAAAGCTTCATCGCCTGCTTCCTCCGTGAAGATGTCTTATCAAAAAAAGCTCCAAAATTTGAGAATATTAACGACCCCTTCGGGTTTGGGCTGAATAAGCTGCCAGCCAAAGAAGAAGATTTACCGCAGTTTTACATCCCGATCTTGTCAGCCGTGTCCTTTGATTCGATTGCGGCTCCCGGCATGGACGAAGAGACCTTCTTTGTCGGTTTTATCATCCTTTGGCTTAGCTGGTTTGCCGTTCCAACGCATCGTCGCTTCATGAGAGCTTCGGCCATCTATCCTGCTCACCGCGTGGCTGAAGGGATACGACTGGCCATGGGATCGCGGGGCTATCACACTTATACCATGGGCTGAGCACTGCGGCCAATACTTCGACCCCGGGAGTAGATGTTGTGAGTTTCCCCCTCCACTACTTTACGTCGTGGATCAAGATGCATGTAATGGAGGCATTCGCAGCGCATCAGAGGCCAGATTTCTACGATGCTTACACCTTCCCGCGGCTCATGAGGTTGGTGGATGCTTCTGCTCCTGATCCGACTCAGCTAGGGGCCTTTCGTGTGTTGCTTAACCCGTATACTAACGAAGGTGGGATGGTATTCAATGACCGAGTCCTCTCTACTTCTTCGGGACCTCTTCAACAGCTATTCGATTTATCGAAAGGGGGCGCACCATCCTTAAAGCCTAAGGAAATTATGCATTTGTATTCGATTAGGCCAGGTTATTTGGTGTTCCGTCAAAATGGTACTGCTCTTTTCATGCGGTATAATCCGCATCGCTTTGCTCGGCAATTGGGTTATAACCTGGGTGTTCCCTTCGAGGCATTTTTGGTGGAGCCCAGCTCGTCTCTGTTCGTGACATCACCCATCACTTCATACAGCTGAACACCGGTTCTCGTTTCGTGATCCCTGAGGCCGATTATATTCCAAGGTGTGTGGGGGCTTTTACGGGTTGGTACCGCCACCGAGTTGGTCCCATCATTGCCAAGGAGAGGCGGATACTCTTCGGATATAGAGATCCCGCCCCGACCCAGGCCATGGGAGTTCCGCCGCGACCGCGGATAGTGGTTCTCCCTCCATTGAGGGGTAACAGTGCCTTACTTATCCCTGAGGCGGCGGATGCGGCATCGACTCCTCCTACAGTTGGTATGCCGATGCGCACTAGAGCCCAGGCAAAGGCTTCCGATAAGGCACCAGCAGTAGTTTCATCAGTTGCAGCGTCTTCAATGGTAGTGTCATCATCGGTAGTACCGCCAAAAGAAGATATTGGAGGCGAGGTTGGGCAGCGCCGTATCGAAGCACCAAAGGGGAAGAAGCGATCCTCCTCCTCTAGTGTCAGCTCCGGCTCAAAGAGGAAGAAGACGGTTACCGGTCTGCTCGACCTCTTGCTCGAATCTGAAGTTGTTGCCCAAGGCGAACCCATATCCATGCAAGAGCTGGATGATGGTTTTCTCTTTCCGGGTTCTTCTGCCGAGGAAGCCGCACAATTGGCTGAGGCTATAAGACGCTCATAGGACGAAACTGAGAATGTGGGTGTCCTGAAGAAACCTTATCCTCCCGTCATATTCTATGAAGACCCCCCATCACTACGGCGGGTACATATGGGTCCCCTGCGACAGGAGGATGAGATAGCTCTCAAGCAGCCTATCTCAGCCGCTTCCGAAGATGAGCTGTCATTGAAGACCGGTGGCCACGAATCTACATTTGAACCCCGGCGAGCACACTTTCTCAGGAAGGAACGTCGGCTTGAAAAGCCATACTAGAAGCATCCTGGCGCATCGGTATGTGTCCTTTACGTATATATTTTTTTAAATAATTTGTATCGCTTTTTATATCTCCTTATCTTTGCGAAAACTTTGCAGGGACTTCAGCAATGGCAGAGAATTTGAGCTCAAGTCGCGTCCTGACTGTGGACTCTGTAAATTTCCCCGATGAGGCACTAGTAGGTGCGGAGGAGGTTGTTACAGCTGCTATTCCTGCTGCGGAGCTTCCATTGGTGGCCTCTGTTCCCCTGGTGTCTGTTCTCTCAGAAGAGGTACCCTTATCGGCCGTAGATTTAATGGATCTTTCCGGTGACGGCCTAGAGATTGTGGAATGGGTAGTTGAGACCGCCGTCACTTCATTGGAGCCTGAAGCGGCGGCTGCCGCCCCTCAATTGGAAGTTGTCATATCAGCAAATGTCTCCGGTGATGCTTTTGAAGGAATGGAGGAGGCCGTCGAAGCTGTTATCCCTCCGGTTCAAGGCGGGAAGAGTATCGAGGGTAGTCTTCTTATACTTTGTTTTAATAGTCTTTCTATTATCTGAACTTTTCCTTCCTTTCAGAACTACAGGAATTGGCGGCTTCCATTATGGACCTATCTCCCAGGAAGTCCTTCCAGCGCTTAATTGACATAGGTGCCCTACAGGCGATTTCCCCGCAAAGCATAGTCCTTTCTTCCGGGCAAGGTTGGTGTTCTTTAACCCATTTCCTTTTATTATTATTCTTTATAATGACGCTGATATGCGCTCCACAGTTCTGGAAGCCGATGATGAGGTCGCGATCCTCGATGGGCTCGGGGATCTTTCAAACCCTCCTTGCATGACTGTTGGTAAATAAGGTTTTACCTTTGGCGTTGATTTGCCTGTCCCATGTTTGTGACTCTCACTGACTGTTCATAAATCTTGACAGCTCTGCCAACCCTAACTCCGTTGGAATCTCGGATCTTCATGCCACCGGGACCGTATGCCCGACGTGCGTCTGAAAGGATGGCAAGACATAGCATTCACTCATTGTCGGCCCTTATTGAAGATCTTCGTGCTGGAAGTTCTGTTATGGTCGAAGAATTTGCTGCCGAAGCCAATACTTCTTTGCCCTTCTTTGCTACTTATCATGATGAGACATTGGTGCATGCTTGGGTTGAGTATTGTCGCAGAGCGGAGGCTTGCCTACATAATCTCGAGTGTATACGCCTTCCTTCCGAGCTCTTAACTGCCAAGGTAAGCTTGCGGGGATGGATTGAGCGGTGCGCAGCCAATCTACTGTCGTGCGAGAAGAGGCTTAATCGGAAGTTTTCGGAGTGGGAGTTAGCTTCGAATGCTTTGGGGAAACTTCAAGCTGAACTCTCTGCTAAGACCACCCGTGCGTATGAACTTTGGCGGGTGCTTCAAGAAGCTATCAGGGAGGTGGTAGCTATTGATAAAGCCGTTATCTTTACCCGTGAGATGGTTGAAGCTCACAAAGTTGCTGGAAAGGAGCTTGAGAGTCGGCTCGTCTCGTATCAGGCTCAACAGTTTCAGGCGGAGACCCGTCTCGTAGCAATAACAAAACTTGATGTCGAGGCCCAGCGGAAGAAGGATGGACTGACGAATTTATTATACCGTCCGTCGGCTTAAAGATTTTTTGTATATTCTCCTTTTCCTATATTCACTTCTGAATGAGAGAATATTTTCTATCCATTTTGATTCTTTCTATGACATGTATCTTGTATTCATTTTGAATTTATGAATAAAAGACATATACTTTATCTCATATTGGCGTGTCCCTTTTAGCAAATGCTTCGGTAAATAGTCTATCTTGATCTCCTTACAGGATAGCGACGACTTAGGAAACAGGTTCAGGTCTGCTGTCTAAAACTTTCCAACTTTATGAGCCGTGAGGGTCCCATAAAGACTTTTCTCCCTACGAGTCGAGAGGATCTCGTAGGTGTATTTCATCCTTAGGAATCGTGAGGATCCCTAAGTGCGTTTTCTCTTGAGAGTCGTAAGGATCTCACAAGAGAATTTTCTCCCTTACAAGTCGAGAGGACTCATAAGTGGTTGGTGGGTTGACTTGTTTCCGAGTCGAAGCACTGCTCCGACGGGAAGGTCGTTGGCTGACTTGTTTCCGAGATGGAGGTCATTTGCTAACGTGTTTCCGCGACGGGGTCATTTGCTGACGTGTTTCCGCGACGGGGTCATTGGATGACGTATTTCCACGACGGGGTCATTTGCTGACGTATTTCCGCGACGGGGTCATTGGATGACGTATTTCCGAGAGGGGGTCATTGGATGACGTATTTCCGCGACGGGGTCATTGGATGACATATTTCCGAGACGGGGTCATTGGATGACGGGGTCATTTGCTAACGTATTTCCGAGACGGGGTCATTTGCTGACGTATTTCCGAGACGGGGTCATTGGATGACGTATTTCCACGACGGGGTCATTGGATGACGTATTTCCGAGACGAGGTCATTGGATGACGTATTTCCGCGACGGGGTCATTTGCTGACGTATTTTCGAGACGGGGTCATTGGATGACGTATTTCCGTGACGGGGTCATTTGCTGACGTAGAGGTCGTTTGCTGACTCTAGGTTGTCTGTGAACCGTAGAGTCTTGGAACTGAGGACTTTGTCGTGGCTCCGATTGGTGGTGTCGCGTCCGTATCCTACTGGCATGAGGAGGAACTCCGTTGTTGGTCTCTAGGCTGTAGAGGTGGCCGTCGAGATTTGGAACTAGGGACTTTGCCATGGCTCCTCTTCATTGTGACCCTGAGGTCGGTTGTTGACCTTACGTCTGCATCCTGCTGGAGTTGAGAAGGAACGCCGTGTTGATCTTCTGGGATGCAGATGTTGCCGTCGAGATCTGACTCTCTCTTTGACAATGTCTGGTGGGGAAATGTGGTCCCTTTTTTATTTATGCCCATGGATTATATACAAGGGTTAGTATGGACTCACCTGTAGGGCAAAAGTTTTATTCTTTCATTTTTTTATTTCTTTCCACGACGCTCTATCATTTCAGCTTTTATATCGTGAAAGTCGCGATTGCCCAATCATTTCGGCTATTGTTCGCGGTGCCCAATCATTTCGGCTATTTTTGTATGCATATATTTTACTTGCTGATTTTGTTGCAAGTTGCCCTATCATTTCGGCTATTTCATATCCATTTATGGCTCGCTGACTTTTCGCCGCGAGTATGGAACTTGGGACCTGATACCAATCTTAGCATCAGCATCGCTGTGACTGGAATATTACCAGGAGCGAACCATCACTTGCCGTGAAAAGACTTGGAATTTGTCACCGATTTAGGCATCAGCATCGCTACTACTGGAACATTGCTATGAGCGAATTATCATTTGCCTCTGTCGATTTGAACAAAGGTGGCTCAGCAAACAGGGTTAGAATCCTATCGACTAAGGCTTTTGACTTCATGAGCCGTAAGGGTCTCATAAAGATGTTTCTCCTTACGAGTCGTGAGGATCTCGTAAGTGCATTTTCTCCTTAAAAATTATGAGGATTCTTAAGTGTATGGTCTTTTATAAGTCGTAAGGATCTCATAAGAGCATTTTCTCCTTGCAAGTCGAGAGGACCTATAAGTGTTTGTCCACCAAATGAGGACATTCCTCGTCGTTGGTGAGACTTGGTGGGGAAGACGTTTATTTGTGCCCGTGGATTGTATACAAATGTCAATATTGAACCGTTTGTAGGGCAGTCTGAGAAATGTGATGGCTTAAGAACATGTTCAGATCCTTGTAACTTAAGGCTTTTGAATCTTATGAGCCGTGAGGGCCTCATAAGAGGGTTCTCCTTATGAGTCGTGAGGATCTCGTAAGTTTAATTCCTCCTCAGGAATCATGGGGATCCCTAAGTGTGTTGCTCCCTTGTGAGTCGTAAGGATCTCACGCAGCTATTTTCTCCTTACAAGGTCGAGAGGACCTTGCAAGTGTACATGAATTTTTTACGAGTTTGCGCCCTTTCGGGTTTTCACAAACTCGCCGGTAGCCCTGCTGTTTTTACTCATGGAGCCCTTTCGGGTTTTCATCCGTGCCCATCTTGCTCATGGACGTACCTTTTTTTTTGCGTCAGCCCTAGGATGCTGCGGTTTGTAGTAGTTTAAAAACGTTTTGGTCCGTAGCTAGTTTCAAGACATTGTAGTCTATTGTTAGTTTAGGGACGTTTCGCTCCATAGTTAGTTTTAGGACATTACGGTCCATTGTTAGTTTAGGGACATTTCGGTCCATAGCTAGTTTAAGGACATTACGGTCCATTGTTAGTTTAGGGACGTTTTGGTCCATTGTTACCGTTTTGGAGACAACAGTTTTGCTAGATACTACTTATAGAGTTTGGGCTTGGGAAGATAGCGAGCGGACATAGGTGTCGTCATCTATCGTTGACTTAGGCCGTGACTCGTCAGGCATAGTATTTTTTCAGGAACAGGCTGTTTATTGGCCTGAAGGGTCTTTCGCCATGCATATCCATAAGCAAGTAAGCCCCACCTTGGTAGACTTTGTCTATGATGTACGAGCCCTCATAGTTCGGCTCGAATTTCCCCTGTTTGGCACGATTGGGGATCATAGGTCTCTTGACCACTAGCACGAGTTCGCCCTGGCGAAATTTCCTCGGCCTGGTCAATCTCTCGTATGAGCACGTCATCTTTTCTTTGTAAGTCTCCAAGTTTTGCTGCGCCATGAGACGAGTTTCATCGAGGGCGTCGAGCTCCTCAAGCCGAAGATGAGCATTCTCTTCGTCTGTTAGCCCGTAATGAACCGCCACTAGTAGAGAGGCTATCTCTATCTCCAAGGGGAGTACTGCTTCCGTGCCGAATACCAACGTAAATGGTGTTGTATTTGTGGCCGTTTTGAACGTGGTCCGGTAAGCCCAGAGAGCTTCATGCAGTCTCTCGTGCCAGTCCTTCTTATTTTTGGACACCGTCTTCTTTATGATCTTCGTCAAGGTCTTGTTGAAAGCCTCGGCTAGACCGTTAGCTCGGGGATTATAGACCGAAGAGTATCTCCAGTCTATATTATGCTGCTGTGCGAAGCGGCTGATTTTGTGACTTCTGTAGGCCGACCCGTTATCAGAGATAATCCGCCGCGGAGTGCTGAACCAATAGATGACGTGTGTCTTGAAGAAATGGAGAATATTCTCCGTCTTCACTTCTCTTATCGGTACTGCTTCTGCCCACTTGGAGAAGTAATCAGTTGTCGCCAATATGAACTGATGTCCTCTGGATGACGCTAGTTCGATGGGCCCAATTATGTCGGTTCCCCACATTTCGAACGGCCAGCTGGCCACTGTTGGGTGTAGCGGGTTTGGATGCTGGTGGATGAAGTCTCCATGAATTTGGCACGAGTGGCACTGCTTCATGTATTCGAGGCAGTCCTGAATCATCGTGGGCCAATAGTAGCCCATCCTTTTGATCTTCAGCTTCATCTTCGGCCCGGCTTGATGAGAACCGTAGAGTCCGTCATGAGTTTCTTGGACGACTCTCCTTGCTTCTTCTGTTCCCAGGCATCTTAGCCACAGAGAGTCGAACGATCTCTTATATAGAGTATGACCGACGAAGGCGAAAGACAGAGCTCGTTTCATGAGCTGATGTCTTGAGGATGCATCTTCAGGTGTTTGACGGGATTTGAAGTAGTCTATAAAGACTTCTCTCCAATTCTTGGCCTTTTCCTGGTCCTCTATTTTTATCGCTGTTTGCTTGGTCGCTTCTTTTTCTTCAGACGACTCCGGAGATATTTCTGCTGGTGCAAGAATCCGACGGCTTTGTACAACGATCCTTACGTCATCGAGGTTTCATCAGCCAGTTCTTTAGCGAGTTTGGCTAATGCATCCGCCTTGCTATTTTCTGTACGCGGTATGCTTTCCAGAATGTAGGAGGGAATTTGAGTCAGCAGTTGCTGCACTCTCTCGCCGTACTTTACTAACTCTGGTTTGCACGTTCGATAGTCGCCGTTTGCTTGAGTAACGACCAGCTAGGAGTCTCCGTATATGAGGAGGTTTTCGATTCCCATGTCGACAGCGATCTCAAGACCTGGTATTAAAGCTTCATTGTCACGCCCCGCTTCCCGGTATACGGCGAAGGGGACGGGACGAGGCCGCTACGTATTTACTGTGGAGTAAATACGTTAAGCGTATCTAAGCAATATAAAAGTAAAGCACAAGAGACAAGATATAATTAAAAACAACAACTTTATTTATTCACATTTTTCTGTACAATGCATGGAAAGTAAATACAACTGATAAAAAAACAATGCCTAAACAATGGCATAACAGAAATGAAAAAGTACAGAATGGAAAGTATACAATGAACTAGAGCTCGGGGTCTTCACTGAACTGGTCTAAGTCTTCAGCAGAGGGCTCGATCTCAGGAATATCCAGATCACCTGACGACATTCAAAGAAGAAAGAAAGAGAATGTTGTCAGCGAACAAATCGCTCGGTAAGTCCCAAACATAAGGGAGAAGTATGATAAACAGAATAAGAAGGCAACTTTTAATGTTGTATTATATTGTTATAGTGTTGTGTTAACGCTGTTGTTTGCAGCTTGGTACAGAAGATACCAGTGTATACGAGAAGAGTCCAACTTACACCGGAGACTTTGGTAACCCATAGTACAAGGCTCCGTCGATAATACCACAGAACAACGGTATGGATGTAATTACGTTTTAAGTGACCACCTCGTGCCACCTTTAACATATTCCGTACAAGTCTACCCTTTAAACCCCGTGTTATCTTGATTGTATTGTTGTATTGTATTGTAAATTGTATAGATTGTATGTTTGGATGACTGACCGAAACCATGATATCAGTAAGCGGATGTAACTGGAGAATCATATATGTAACTGTAGAATCATGGATGTAACTGTATAATCATGTAAATTGAATGTATATCCATGGTTCGGTTCGGTCAAGTTGATAGATTGAATAATGGATTCATGTTGAATTGTAATATTGTAAATTGTAGATTGTAGATTGTAGATTGTACTTGAATCATATTCAAGTCAGATTATAATGAGACTCAAACTAAATCAGACAATTAGAAAAGTAAATTGAAGTCTTGATTGTTTTGATGTTATCGGTAACCGCTGCACATGGGCGGTAGGATTTGTGTCTTTTTCAAAGACGATTACCGTATTGATAACATCGTTGTTAAGTTGTCTACCTTAGATAGGCAAGCACCCATATCTCCGGCTCCCTGAGGCTCAAGAGACTGGTCCCGCTTCAACCTATGTTTACTAGGGTCCTTAGGGTAATTTATAGAACTTGAGGGGGTTTTATGTAAAAATACTTTGTAAAGTTTTCAAAATACACCCCAAGTATTTATTATCGTCTTTAGAGTTGTAATAAATATAGATTTTATATTTGTGATATATGAGAATATCCTATTTTCATGATAAATGGTATTTATTTGTAATATTGGTTTTGTATGGAATTCATGGTATTTTAAGGTAAATTGATTCTTGTGATTTTTAAAAAAAGATGGAATATTAATATCATAATAAAATAGGTATTTTAATGATAAATATACATATATTTATACAAAAATAATCTTAATATATATTTTATATTCTAAAAATCTCATTTTCTTAAGATGTCGTATTTTAAATCTTTCGAGACCGAATGCTCCTTGCGGAGGTCTGAATCTCACACTACTAAGCCCGAGGATGTGCGATAATCCGCACCATCCCGAACGGGTTCCCCAAATGAGTTGTAGCAGCGCTTTGCAAAGATTTGTATAAATACTAAATTCTTTAGAAAACGGTTTTGTTAAGTAAATGGTATTAAAATGAAATTGTGTCATTTTCCCGTATTCTATGTCCTCAAGGGTATTGTGCTATGTTGTATATGAGTGTGTGAGGAGGTAGGTCATTACCTCGTGATCTACTTAAATGTATAGCAAGGCTTTTGATGATTAACATGTAGAAATGAAACTATGTGGTATTTTAATGAAAGAAATACGGTAAAGGTTACAAATTGAATTAGATTGTCATGAAACTTGTTCAACATGTTTAGTAGTGATTAATAGTCAACATGTAATGGTTTAAGCATAATTGTATTAAAGAAAAGTGAGGTTTTATAAAGAAACCGAATCGGAAATCGGATTTGTTCCGATTCCGTCGGGTTTTGTAATTCCGTATTTTTAGAAAAGAATAGGGAAGATAGAATTGGGATTTACAGGTTTAGGACAAAAAGAAAAGGGAGATGGATCGGGAGGAGTCGCCGGTGCGTCGTTTCGTCGCGGGAGCTCCTAGAGTCGTCGTCGGAATTTCCGCCGGAGAATTCGCCGGAGTTTCGCCTTTCACTCACTTCGATGGCACACTAGGGTCCTAAGGATTTCTTGAGAGTTGGCTAAGAGTTTTGGGGTGAGAGGGTAGTGTGTAGGGGTGGTATTTATAGGGTTAGGCTAGGGTTAGGGTAGATGAAAAGCTTAAAATGAAAAATGTGATAGAATGTAATAAAAATGTATTAAAAGTAGAGTAATTGAGGTTTTTAAAGAGCTCTGGAAGTGGTCTGAGGATAAAATTTTGCAGGTGTACAGGGGAGACCAAAAGACACATTTTTTGTGTTGGGGTCGTCGCCGGAATCGGCCGACTCGGCCGTGACTCGGTCGGAGGACGGAGTCAGCCGAGTCGAGGCCGAGTTGGACGATTCCCGGCCTCGTCAGGCGGCCGGAGTCCCCCCCGACGGTTCATCTAACCTTTGGCAATGTTACATTTTTGGGTGTAGTGGGGTTTTTGTGAGATATGCACGTGTAAACTCTTGATATTCTAAATGTTCAAAATAAAACAATATTAAAAATAATGTGGGGTATGGGATTTGAACTCTGGTGGCTTGGTTCAGCAGTGCAAGGTAGTACCAATAAGCTACAAGCTCCTTCTTGTAATTATGGAGCTAATTAATTACTTAAAGTAGTCACAGAAAATGTAAATACCCCAAGTATACATTAATTTTAAAGCAAATTTTTGTACACTAAAAATGGAATTGTTACATTCTTGTAACTTGAAATTAAAAAGCAAAATAATTACTTATATATTGTGCTCAGGCTAAAATACCCTTTTATAGATTTTGAAAAATATTTGAAAAATTTGTATAGGAAAATTAGGGTTGTTACATTCTACCCTCCTTATAAAAATTTCGTCCTCGAAATTTGTAAAAGGAAAGTGCAACAGATTCAAGGAAAGTTTGGTGACTAAACTACTAACAGTGTATGAAAAATAACAAGGTGGTGCAAGTGTTTAAAAATGTGAAAGAGTCTTACTAGTGTTAACTTGGTCAACTGTCTTGGCTTCTATGGCTGCTAAGGTGTTACAAGGTGTTAGAAGTACTTGATAGTGTATGAAAAATGTGTGAAGGAATGAAAGGATGCGAAGTTTTCGGTAAGATTGTAAAAGAGGTGAGAAAAATTTAGGCCAGGACAGATTCAAAGTATATGATTCAAGAAATATGAAATTGTAAGATTCAAGGAACATGATTGTAAAGAATGTTTTAGTTGCTGCTTCTTGTGTTATATTGCTTAGGTTGTTTATGCAGAATAGAACTGCATGATAGAGTTTCATACAGCTCGGACCTGCATGGGCCGCCAACAAAATCTGTCACGCCCCGCTTCCCGGTATACGGCGAAGGGGACGGGACGAGGCCGCTACATATTTACTGTGGAGTAAATACGTTAAGCGTATCTAAGCAATATAAAAGTAAAGCACAAGAGACAAGATATAATTAAAAACAACAACTTTATTTATTCACATTCTTTCTGTACAATACATGGAAAGTAAATACAACTGATAAAAAAACAATGCCTAAACAATGGCATAACAGAAATGAAAAGGTACTGAATGGAAAGTGTACAATGAACTAGAGCTCGGGGTCTTCACTGAACTGGTCTAAGTCTTCAGCAGAGGGCTCGATCTCAGGAATGTCTAGATCACCTGACGACATTCAAAGAAAAAAGAAAGAGAATGTCGTCAGCGAATAAATCGCTCGGTAAGTCCTAAAGATAAGGGAGAAGTATGATAGACAGAATAAGAAGGCAACTTTTAATGTTGTATTATATTGTTATAGTGTTATGTTAACGCTGTTGTTTGTAGCTTGGTACAGAAGATGCCAGTGTATACGAGTGGAGTCCCACTTACACCGGAGACTTTGGTAACCCTTAGTACAAGGCTCCGTCGATAATACCACGGAACAACGGTATGGATGTAATTACGTCTTAAGTGACCACCCCGTGCTACCTTTAACATATTCCGTACCAGTCTACCCCTTAAACCCCATGTTATCTTGATTGTATTGTTGTATTGTATTGTAAACTGTATAGATTGTATGTTTGGATGACAAACCGAAACCATGATATCAGTAAACGGATGTAACTGGAGAATCATGTATGTAACTGTAGAATCATGGATGTAACTGTATAATCATGTAAATGGAATGTATATCCATAGTTCGGTTCAGTCAAGTTGATAGATTGAATAATGGATTCATGGATTCATGTTGAATTGTAATATTATAAATTGTAGATTGTAGATTGTAGATTGTAAATTGTACTTGAATCATATTCAAGTCAGATTATAATGAGACTCAAACTAAGTCAGACAATTAGAAAAGTAAATTGAAGTCCTGATTGTTTTGATGTTATCGGTAACCGCTGCACATGGGCGGCAGGATTTGTGTCTTTTTCAAAGACGATTACCGTATTGATAACACCGTTGTTAAGTTGTCTACCTTAGATAGGCAAGCACCCATATCTCTGGCTCCCTGTGGCTCAAGAGACTGGTCCCGCTTCAACCTATGTTTACTAGGGTCCTTAGGGTAATTTATAGAACTTGAGAGAGTTTTATGTAAAAATACTTTGTAAAGTTTTCAAAATACACCCCAAGTATGTATTATCGTCTTTAGATTTGTAATAAAAATAGATTTTATATTTGTGATATATGAGAATATCTTATTTTCATGATAAATGGTATTTATTTGTAATATTGGTTTTGTATGGAATTCATGGTATTTTAAGGTAAATTGATTCTTGTGATTTTTAGAAAAAGATGGAATATTTATATCATAACAAAATAGGTATTTTAATGATAAATATACATATATTTATACAAAAATAATCTTAATATATATTTTATATTCTAAAAATCTCATTTTCTTAAGATGTCGTATTTTAAATCTTTCGAGACCGAATGCTCCTTGCGGAGGTCTGAATCTCACACTACTAAGCCTGAGGATGTGCGATAATCCGCACCATCCCGAATGGGTTCCCCAAATGAGTTGTAGCGGCGCTTTGCAAAGATTTGTATAAATACTAAATCCTTTAGAAAACGGTTTTGTTAAGTAAATGGTATTAAAATGAAATTGTGTCGTTTTCCCGTATTCTATATTCTCAAGGGTATTGTGCTATATTGTATATGAGTGTGTGAGGAGGTAGGTCATTACCTCGTGATCTACTTAAACTTATAGCAAGGCTTTTGATGATTAAAATGTAGAAATGAAATTATGTGGTATTTTAATGAAAGAAATACGGTAAAGGTTACAAATTGAATTAGATTGTCATGAAACTTGTTCAACATGTTTAGTAGTGATTAATAGTCAACATGTAATGGTTTAAGCATAATTGTATTAAAGAAAAGTGAGGTTTTATAAAGAAACCGAATCGGAAATCGGATTTGTTCCGATTTCGTCGGGTTTTGTAATTCCGTATTTTTAGAAAAGAATAGGGAAGATAGAATTGGAACTTATGGGTTTAGGACAAAAAGGAGAGGGAGATGGATCGGGAGGAGTCGCCGTTGTATCGTTTCGTCGCCGGAGCTCCTAGAGTCGTCGTCGGAATTTCTGCCGGAGAATTCGCCGGAGCTTCGCCTTTCGCTCAGTTCAATTGCACACTAGGGTTCTAAGGATTTCTTGAGAGTTGGCTCAGACTTTTGGGGTGAGAGGGTAGTGTGTATGGGTGGTATTTATAGGGTTAGGATAGGATTAGGGTAGATGAAAAGCTTAAAATGAAAAATGTGATAGAATGTAATAAAAATGTATTAAAAGTGGAGTAATTGGGGTTTTAAAAGAGCTCTGGAAATGGTCCGAGGATAAAATTTTGCAGGTGTACAGGGGAGACCAAAAGACACATTTTTTGTGTTGGGGTCGTCGCCGGAATCGGCCGACTCGGACGCGACTCGGCCGTGACTCGGTCGGAGAACTGAGTTGGCCGAGTCGAGGCCGAGTTGGACGATTCCCGGCCGAGTCAGGCGGCCGGAATCCCCCCGACGGTTCATCTAACCTCTGGCAATGTTACATTTTTGGGTGTAGTGGGGTTTTTGTGAGATATGCACGTGTAAACTCTTGGTCTTCTAAAGGTTCAAAATAAAACAATATTAAAAATAATGTGGGGTATGGGATTTGAACTCTGGTGGCTTGGTTCAGCAGTGCAAGGTATTACCAATGAGCTACAATCTCCTTCTTGTAGTTATGGAGCTAATTAATTACTTAAAGTAGTCACAGAAAATGTAAATACCCTAAGTATACATTAATTTTAAAGCAAATTTTTGTACACTAAAAATGGAGTTGTTACATTCTTGTAATTTGAAATTAAAAAGCAAAATAATTACTTATATCTTGTGCTCAGGCTAAAATATCCCTTTATGGATTTTGAAAAATATTTGAAAAATTTGTATAGGAAAATTAGGGTTGTTACATTCATATTCTGCTTCATTGTTTGTCCTCGGCTCTGTCAAGGAAAAGGCAAAGCGCATTATCCCTCCTTGCGGAGTC
Source organism: Agapanthus africanus (assembly GCA_030015575.1). Taxonomy (NCBI): domain Eukaryota; kingdom Viridiplantae; phylum Streptophyta; class Magnoliopsida; order Asparagales; family Amaryllidaceae; genus Agapanthus; species Agapanthus africanus. The sequence goes on from JASDDO010000016.1 coordinate 525,256,074, forward strand.
ACGAAGATAAGGCCTACCCCCGGTTTGATTATAGGGGTGTTGTGTTGTCGCTTTTTTTACTGAAGATGCACCGTCGAAATAGAGTTCCCATCGGGTATCACTCCTCCTTTCTCCCCGTCGATCGTGTCAAACGCGTGTTCGTCTGGCAATTCGCAGTTTATGGGTGAATCAGCAGGTATCGGATGCTCAGCGAGGAAGTCGATGATGGCCTGGCCTTTCACTGCCTTGAGCGGTCGGTATGTTATCGAAAATTCTATTAAGAGTAGGGCCCATTTAGCGAGCCGCCCCGTTAGTATGGCTCTTGGCATCAAATACTTGAGAGGATCCACTTTTGATATGAGATGGACCTCATGCGCCAAAGCATAGTGTCTGAGCTTCATTATCACGAAGATTAACGCGAAGATTAACTCGGGACAGTGTTTTTCGATAGGGGAGTAGTTGTTTTCTGCCCCCAGGAGAACTCGACTCAAATAGTAGAGGGCCCTCTCCTTCCCTTGATCATTCTCTTGTGCCGATAGCACGCCTAACGAACCTTCAAGGGCTGTTGTTTACAGGATAAGGGGCTTTCCCTTAACTAGAGCGGTCAGTACTGGCGGATTCTGCTGGTATTGCTTAATTTCGTCGAGTGCACTCTGGCATTTACGATCCCAGACAAAAAGGGTCCCCTTCTTCATTAAATGGCTGTAGGGGCGGCATTTGCCGGAGAGATTGGTTATGAACCGCCGGATATACGCGAGTTTTCTTTATAAAGACCGCAGTTGCTTGAGAGTTCTTGTCGAAGGCATTTCCATAATCGCCTTGATCTTTGCACGACTTGTACCGCTATTAGGGGACTGACGTTTACCACCCCTAGGCCCGCCATGCGATATTCTCAGACGAACAGACCGGACTGTACGGAGATTGTCACATACAGGCTCAGTAGGAGTTCGGATGGGTTCACCTCATCAGTCTTCTTATCGGCATCTACCTGGGGACCGTTACGTACAGCTAGTGCCGCTTGCGGTCTGTGGTTAACCCCACTACCAGCGTAGTATCGAGTCTTTAGAGTCCCACACAGAGGGTTACTCGCCTTTGGGCAAAACAGAGTAGAGGTCGCATGGTTTTGCGACAGGGTTCGTTCACACTCGTGCACTTGTGCACGTTTGGTGATCGGGCAGTTGTTACTAGTGGGCTTTGGTTTAAGCCAGATACTAGTATTTGTTTTGGGATTGGTTTTGTCTCATTGTATTCGTGTTCCTCGGAACGCGGATGCGGGTGTGTATGCACAGTTGATAGAGGCAGAGGCAGAGGATTCTCATTAGGGTTGTTGACCATTTGACTTTGGTTGACTTGTTGACCGTTGACTTTTTCCAAACCCTGATGAGAAAGATGAATATGATTAATAATGATAATTAAGGATTATTGTGTGATGGTTAGGTTGACCATTTGACCATGGTGGACATTTTGACCCTTGTTGACATTTTGACCATAATCATTTCATATCAAAGATGCTTCTTGATCTTTGCAAATTGCATTTATTATGAAATGATAATGGTCATTCCATACTCACCATCATATTTTCCTTTTAATTATTATTATTAATCTATTATTCTCTCATATGAGCATGGTTGCAAAAGAGAGCTCTCATTCTATCATATCTCTTCTCTCTCTTTGCAAAAAGCTCTTCTTCTTCCTCTCTCAAAGCTTAAGTGTTCCATGTGTTGGAAATCATAAGTTTTTGAGACAAAGCCACCATAACATATCTCTACTCATTCTAGGGTACTAGGTTTAGCAAACCAAACACCTTAGTTACCTCTAGGTTGAGGTAGGAGCTCAAGTTCGAGGCCCTCGGGTGGATCTATCTTCGGCAAAGAGGAGACGAGGAGGAGGAGCCGTTCAAACTACCATAAGAAGCAAGCAAGGAGGAGAACAACAAGAAGAGAAGGAGTTCAAGACCTAGGTATAACCATTCTACATAGTAGTTAGAACTTGTAGTTCTTTTGTTAGTTTTTGTTTAGCAAAGATTCTTCATGAACTGTCCATGTTACCTATCGAGGAAAAATTCGATTTTTACCTATTCCGTCTCTCCGAAAGTACCAGGGTGGGTAACGTGGACCTGACAGTGGTATCAGAGCCTAACTAAACAACAACTAATAGTTAGCAAGGTTTTTAGAACTTCGATCCGGCAAAAATCCCAAAACGATGTCCGAAACCCATGCTTTCTGTCGTTTTTAAAACCTGCTCTAAAAATTATTTAACATGTCTGAAAAATACAAGCAGGGTTTTATAGGAATAACCAAGAAATTTGAGGCCACGACTCGGCCAACTCGCCGCGGAACCGCGGCGGAACCATGCGTTCCGCCGCGGATCCGCGGCTGAGTTGACTCGGCCGCGGCTCAAATTTGTTGCAGAATTCTTATTTTTGTGTTTTGGGATTTTTGAGATATTTTGTTTCTGCCCAGGTTGTCCAGAGAAAAATGTTATTTTTGGGGGTAGTTACAAATTCGTATTTTGATCGGAGTTCTACAAACTTTGGCTAAATGGTTATATCTGTGATGTGATATATGTATTGAACGTCTGCTAATCGCTATACGTCGATTAGTGGGGGTTATACATATCTGTGATCTGTAATGTTGATGGTTTGTGCATATGAATTCGTTGGATCGTCGCGGATGAATAGCCGGAGGGTTGTGAGATGAGGGTTTTTCTTTATCTTTCAATTCATGTAATATGTAAATTGATGTAATATTATTTGTATGGCCGCACATCCGGGATGAGCTTGTAGCCGCCATTGTATAATTTCTTTTTACTGTTTTTGCTCCTAGGATAGACCCAAGGTGGGGTGCACAAACTACCGGGTATCTCGAAGTGCCGAGTGGCCTACTCACGTTGTTGAGGGAGGTTGCTTCGCTTCGGGTACTTGGCGGGTAGTTTGCCGCACCCGTAGGGGTCTAGGGTGGGGTATTTGGCTATTCATCGCGACCGTGTAATCTGTCTTTCGTTGCAGGCTCGAACGAAATGCAGATTCCTGGCATATCCAATGTGTTCATCTGTGATCTGGAATGGCTATCATTGCATCTGACGAATGTGTATATATCTATATATGATATCTATTTAGGCGTTACTTATGTTTTGCATCCGCGCTAGTCCAGCCCCCGCTCTGTCGTTAGTTAAGTAACCTAACGGGTGATGACGGGACCCCGTGGCGAATGTGGATGGCATAAGCGTACGTCATATTTTCATTGTTTTCTGCAATGGTAGGATTAATTGATGGGACGCATTAAATTAATGCAAGAAAACAAACCTAAAAGACGTTGTTGGAACAATTTTCAAAAAGCTGTTATTGCAAGGATGCTCTCTTTTGTTTTGCATAGAGGTATTCGGTTATGAATGCCCAGCACCTCATTCGACGAGGCAAGGGCCGAGATCCCTTCACCGGAAGTGACCCCTTAGACAAAATTTTGCGTCAGGGTAATAACTTCACTATAGTCGATTATTCTTGCTTTGCATAGAGGTATTCGGTTATGAATGCCCAGCATCTCATTCGACGAGGAAAGAGCCGAGATCCCTTCACAGGGAGTGACCTCTTTAGCAAAAGTTTTCGCCACTATATTTTCAAAAAGTCTATCATGTTCCTTCAACTACATCAAGTTCATTATGTTAACGGGTTTTTCGCCAAAATCCCAGCCGTAGCCCTCCGTCGTTTCAGATAATTAATACTTAGTATTCGTGCTGCGTTTGTTGATTATTCGTCAAGATACAGTGAACGGTAGCTAAGTAATAATTCTCTGTTGCACTGATAGATGCGATTGGTTAGGACGGTCGCATGATTTTGTTGATTATTCGTCAAGGGTCATGCGGGCGGGTCTAATGCAATCCTGGATAACGACGGGTTGAACTTGACTAGGACCTTTTGATTTGTTGATTATTCGTCAAGGTCACTTGGGTCCTAGGGGCAAAAATCCACATCGGGAGTTTCTAAAGAAACTGAAACTTGCAGATTTAGCATACCGTCTGGAGTGTGGTGACTAGAGTGGATTCTATCTAGGTCATCACATAATGATAGTTGGATCCCGATCCCACTGATGAGTTGGATTACTCTCAGGAGATTATTTCACTTAACAATCAATGCTATAAACCAAGTAGGTGTCTAGAACGGTGTTAGCGGGGCTACGCCTCCAGGGAAAAGAGGTTACTTAATTAAGGAACTTCGCGAAAGCGTTGGAAAACCTCCCTTGAAGTACCAACACTAGCCTGGCTGAAAGGTTAAGCAAGTATTGTGACGTGCGATTAATCCTGAGTAGTTCCTCTTTTAGGGTTTGAAGAAGAATTTGAGGAAACAGTGGGAGCCATCCTGGTTAGATAAATCAATAAACCAATCTAATCTTGCAAGAGCGCACGCTGAGTGTTTCTTTTCTCTCTCTCCAGGTAGCAACCATTTCACGCCCTAATCAAGATAATAGAATGTATCGCTTGACCGATCCGAATTCTTATTCGGGGCTGGGGAACGTTGGTTCGGCTCTAACTTGTGACAACAGTCATGAGTTTGAGCAAGGGAAAGAGGATTGTATGGATTCCAAGGATACCCAGTTGAAGAAGAAGCATGGTTTTGCATCTACTTCAGGTGTTCTTGTAATTGAGAATTGCTTTACGGTCAGCCCTACCTCCTGGGTACTTGATACCGGATCAGGATCTCATATCTGTAATTTATTGCAGGGACTGAGAAAAAGTAGGAAAGTTGCACCTGGTGATATGTCGCTCAGAGTAGCGAACGGAGCACAAGTTAATGCTGCAGCCGTCAGTGAATATCACCTTGTGTTGCCAAATGGCAATACTATGATTTTGAACGATTGCTACTATGTACCTTCCATGGTTTGCAACATAATATCAGTTTCTTTACTTGATAAAGATGGATATAATTTTGTTCTTGATAGAAATATCATGAACATTTACCTTCATAAGGTACTGGTTGCAGAAGGTACACTGTGTAATGGTATCTACGTTCTAAATCAGAATACAGTTCTCAATGTACAAAACACACGCAAGAGGAAGAATTCAGATACGAATGAATCCTACTTGTGGCATTGTAGAATTGGTCATATCGGAGAGAAAAGACTAAGTAAGTTGCATAAAAATGGACTCTTGAATGCGTTCGAGTTTTCATCTTATGAAACTTGTCAGTCTTGTCTCAAAGGGAAGATGACCAAATCTCCGTTCACCGGACATAGAGAAAGAGAAACAGAGCTCTTGGGACTCATACACAGTGATGTATGTGGGCCGATGTCTATACATGCAAAGGGTGGGTTCTCGTACTTCATCACATTCCCTGACGATCTCTCTAGATTCGGATATGTGTATCTTATGAAACACAAATCTGAAGCTTTTGAGAAATTCAAGGAATTCAGAAACGAAGTAGAGAATCAGGCTGGCAAAAGTATCAAGATCCTCCGGTCTGATAGAAGAGGGGAGTACTTAAGCGTGGAATTCTTAGATTACTTAAAAGAGAATGGTATTCTCTCTCAGCTTACTCCCCCTTATACACCACAGCACAACGGTGTATTGGAGCGGAGGAATCGTACCCTACTGGATATAGTTCGCTCTATGATGAGTAATGCCGAGTTGCCTCTTTCATTTTGGGGACATGCGCTATTGACAGTGGCATACCTTTTGAATCAAGTTCCGTCCAAATCTGTGCCTAAAACTCCGTATGAAATATGGAGCAGTAAGAAGCCATGTCTTAAATTTATCAAGATATGGGGTTGTCCGGCCTATGTGAAAACACAGAAACCGGACAAGCTAGAGACACGGTCAGTTCTGTGTAAATTTATGGGATATCCTAAAGACTCACTAGGATATCTGTTCTACCACACTGAGGAACAGAAGGTGTTTGTATCTCGCCACGCTACCTTTTTAGAAAGGGAGTTTCTTGCAAAAGAAACTAGTGGGAGTTCGGTAGAACTGGAAGAAATTCAGCGACCACAAAATATAACTGAAAATTTGGAGGAACCACTGGATTCAATAACCCCAGACGAACCTCAGCCACTCCGCAGATCTGGTAGGATTTCCCATCCGCCCAAGAGATACTACGGTTTTCTCTTAGACGGGGATCGAGAGGATTGCATCTTGGAAGAAGATGACCCTACCAGTTACAGGCAGGCCATTATCAGTAGGGACTCTGATAAGTGGCAGGAAGCAATGCAATCCGAAATGGAGTCCATGTACGCCAATAAAGTGTGGACCTTGGATATTGCTCCACCTGGGGTAAAACCCGTTGGATGCAAATGGATCTACAAAAGGAAACTTGGTGTAGATGGGCAGGTGGAAACCTATAAGGCTAGACTCGTTGCAAAAGGTTTTCGTCAAAGACCTGGTGTGGACTATGACGAAACTTTTTCTCCGGTGGCTATGCTCAAATCCATTCGGATCATACTTGCCATTGCTGCCTTCCATGACTATGAAATCTGGCAGATGGACGTTAAAACGGCTTTTCTAAACGGCTGTTTGGAAGAGTGCATTTACATGGATCAGCCAGAAGGTTTCGTAGACAGTGGGAGCAGCGGAAAGGTGTGCAAGTTGCTTAAATCCATTTATGGATTAAAGCAGGCATCACGGAGCTGGAACATCTGTTTTGATGAGGCAATCAAGGAATTTGATTTCATCAAGAACGAAGATGAACCTTGTGTCTATAAAAAGATTGTAGGACGAACTGTCGTGTTCCTAGTCTTGTATGTGGACGACATTCTTTTGATAGGAAATGACATTCCTATGCTACAATCGGTCAAGCTATTTTTGTCACAACGGTTCTCCATGAAGGACCTGGGTGATGCCTCGTACATTCTGTAAGTCCACGTTGCCCATCCCGGTGCTTGCGGGGAGACGGAAAACGGAATAAAAATCAAATTTTTATCACTCTAGGCAACATGGACTAACTAAAGTCGGATCTTTGCTAAACAAAAACAAGCTAAAACTAACTAGAAACTAGCTAAGGGTAGAATGGTTATACCTAGGGCTTTATGTCCTTCTCTCCTTGCTCCTTGGAGTAGTAGAAAGAGGTCACCTTTGTCGTCTTCTTACGTCGAAGAAAGATCCACCCGAAAGCCTCAACCTTTGGCTTCAACTCCAAGCTAGAAGTAACTAGGGTGCAAGAAGTGCTAATCCTAGAATCCTAGATGAGAGTAGAGATTATCAAGAAGACGTTTTTCTCAAGCTCAAGTGTTTCTCAACACATGAGAGGGGAGAGCTTGAGGGAGAGGAAGAACAAGAGAGAGAAAGTAAAATGATAGAATGAGAGAAAAATAAACCATTCTCACATATATGTGTGAATTATTATAAATTGATAATTAGCTAGATAATTGTCATGGTTAATCAAGACATGACCATTATCATTTCATATTTAATGCTAATTGCAAGGATCACAGAGCATCTTTTATATGGAATGATGATGGTCAACATGTCAACTAAGGTCAACAAGTCAAGATAGTCAAATGGTCAACAACCATAACCATGCACAATTATATTAAACTAATATCAATTAACCATAATACACACATAAGCATTAGGGTTAATAAAATGACAATAGTCATTAACCCTAATCAAAGTCCTCTCCCTCTGTCTCAAGCAACTGTGCATACGCACCCGTATTCATGATCCGAGGAACACGAATAAAAAGAGAAAAAACCAATCCCAAATCATAAACTAGGATCCGGCTTAAACCAAAGCCCACTAGTATAAGCTGTCCGGACAGCAAACGTGCACAAGTGCGCGGATGTGAACGAACCCTGTCGCAAAACCATGCGCCCTCTACTCATTTTGCCTAAAGGCGAATAGCTCTTTGTGTGGGACTCTAAAGACTCGACACTACGCTGGCAGTGGGTTTAACCACAGACCGCAAGCGGCACTAGCTGTACGTAACGGTCCCCAGGTAGATGTCGATAAGAAGACTGACGAGGTGAACCCCATCTGAACTCCTACTGAGCCTGTATGTGACAGTCTCCGTACAGTCCGGTCTGTTCGTCTGATACATCGCATGGCGGGCCTAGGGGGGCGGTGAACGTCAATCCCCTAATAGCGGTACAAGTCGTGTCGGAGTGTAGCCCAGAACACCCTGAGATAACACTGGAAATCTACCAGTATATCTCGCTTGCCCTGGCCAGGGGCTACTTGTGTAATGGCTCTCCTGGATACAGCGCGATGTCAACCCCTAATACCGGGAGAGACGAATCCTGTATAACCGTCACTGCCTCCAAGTGCTTCGGGACTGCACCCAAAAACTACCTGTTTGCACGACTCCTTTGAGCCGTGGTAGGGTAGCAATCAAAGTGCAGTGGGAATACACTCGAGGCGAAGTGACAGTGTCAAGTCAGCGGACTAAGCTGTACTCATGTCACCTGGGAACTGATAACTGACGATAGGTATAATACCAACCAACAGTTCCCGACGAGTCCTGTCCAGTGTACTCGTAACCTAACGAGCACCCGCATACTATCTCAAGTACGACGTACTTACGGCTGTGGGACAGACCGTCTCCCATACTGGGATGAGAAGCGCATACGCTAGTCTACTCCGGAGTATCGATGCCCTGTCTCTATAGTCCAACGACCAGGGACCTGTATAAGGATGTGCTTATGGATCACCCAGCTCCCACGAGTGTGAGCGCCATCACAACGCTGGTAATCAAGCAATAATCCTAAGGGCTCTACTAATATGTATATCAGCGATATGCTAAAAGAAACACATGCACATATTAAAGCAGAGACAAACCAAGTAGCATACTACCATTTCGAGCAACATTGTATATACAACTGTGAATATCCTAAGCTTCCATCAAGTAATATACAAACTAGTATGATACAGTAATGGCCTCTAGGGCATATACACTAACAATCTCCCACTTGCACTAAGGCCATGTACTGGCGTATCGAAGACCTATCATCTCGATCAGCCGCTCGAACTGAGTCTGGGGCAAGGCCTTGGTGAATGGATCTGCTGTGTTATCTTCTGAAGCAACCCTCCGAACCTCGATCTCCTGGCGATCCACGATCTCCCTGATCAGGTGATACCGCCTCAAGATGTGTCTGGATTTCTGATGGGACCTGGGTTCCTTCGCTAAAGCTATAGCCCCGTTGTTGTCGCAATACAAAGGTATTGGGTCAACAATGGACGGAACCACCTGAAGTTCTTTCAAGAACTTCCTCATCTAGACAGCTTCTTTTGCGGCATCAGATGCAGCGATGTATTCCGCTTCCATAGTCGAGTCAGCAACGGTTTCCTGTTTGGAGCTCTTCCAACACACCGCCCCTCCATTGAGGGTAAAGACAAAACCCGACATGGACTTGGAATCATCCTTGTCACTCTGGAAGCTGGAGTCAGCAAAGGCCTCAATCTGGAGGTCTTTTCCGCCATACACCAAGAACATCTCCTTAGTCCTTCTCAGGTACTTGAGAATGTTCTTTACTGCTATCCAATGTTTCTCCCCAGGGGTTGACTGATACCTGCTTACCACACTCAGTGCATAAGCCACATCCGGTCTGGTACACAATATCGCATACATTATAGAGCCTACCGCAGAAGCGTAGGGTAGAATAGACATGCGATCCCTCTCCAAATCAGTCTTGGGAGACATCTCTTTGGAGAGGGTGATCCCGTGACAAGCCGGTAGATTACCGCGCTTGGAATCTTCCATACTGAATCTCTTCAGTATGGTGTCGATGTACCTGGACTGCGAAAGTCCTAATATCCTCTTGGATCTGTCACGGTAGATCCGGATACCCAGAATGTATGAGGCATCACCCAGGTCTTTCATGGAGAACCTGTGTGACAAGAACCCCTTGACAGATTGTAGCATAGGAATGTCATTTCCTATTAAGAGAATGTCATCCACGTATAAAACGAGGAATACTACAGTTCTCGCTACAAATCTACAATAGATGCATGGTTCATCTGGATTTTTGATAAAGCCAAATTCCTTGACCGTCTCATCAAAACAGATGTTCCAACTCCGCGATGCCTGCTTTAGTCCATAAATGGACTTAAGCAACTTGCACACCTTTCCGCTGCTCCCACTCGGAATGAAACCCTCTGGCTGGTCCATATAGACACACTCCTCTAAATGTCCATTTAGAAAAGCTGTCTTTACGTCCATCTGCCAAATCTCATAATCGTGGAAGGCAGCAATGGCAAGAAGGATCCGAATGGATTTCAGCATAGCTACTGGAGAAAAGGTTTCGTCATAGTCCAAACCAGGTCGCTGACGAAAACCCTTTGCTACCAGTCTAGCTTTATAGGTCTCAACCTGTCCATCTACACCAATCTTCCTTTTGAAGATCCACTTGCATCCTACGGGTTTTACCCCATCTGGAGCAATGTCCAACGTCCATACTTTGTTGGTGTACATGGACTCCATTTCGGTCCGCATTGCATCCAGCCATTTTACCGAGTCGACGCTCTGAATGGCTTGCTGGAAGCTAGTAGGCTCATCACAATCTATGATGCAATCCTCTCTATCCCCATCAATGAGAAAACCGTAGTATCTCTCGGGCGGATGAGACTGCCTACTACTCCTGCGGAGTGGCGTGGGAATGTCGAACCCTCTGGTTCTACTAAGCTTTCAGTAATAGCTTGTGGTTCTGGAATTTCTTCCAGCTCTATTGCGCTCCCACTTATTTCTTTTTCTATGAACTGGTGTTCTAGAAAGTGGGCATGGCGAGAAACAAAAACCTTTTGTTCCTCTTCGCAATAGAAGAAATATCCCTTGGAGTTCTTTGGATATCCCACAAACTTGCACTGTACTAAGCGTGCCTCGAGCTTGTCCGCATGCTGCTTTTTTACAAAAGCTGGACATCCCCATGTCTTAATGTGATTAAGATAGGGTCTCTTCCCACACCACATCTGATATGGTGTAGTAGGCACAGTCTTAGTTGGAACTCGGTTCAAAAGGTATGCAGCAGATTCTAGCGCATATCCCCAGAACGATTGCGGCAACTCAGCGTTACTCATCATGGACCGTACCATATCCAATAGGGTTCGGTTCCGTCTCTCCGATACACCGTTGTGTTGCGGAGTGTATGGAGGAGTAAGCTGAGAGAGAATTCCATTCTCTTTTAAGTAACCCAGGAACTCGGCACTCAAGTATTCACCACCTCGATCAGATCTTAGTGCCTTGATACTTTTGCCTGTTTGTTTTTCTACTTCATTCTTATATTCCTGGAATTTTTCAAAAGCCTCGGATTTATGTTTCATTAAGAAGACATAACCGTACCTTGAAAAGTCATCCGTAAAAGTAATGAAGTAAGAATAACCGCTTCGTGCATATGTAGACATTGGACCGCACACGTCGCTGTGTACGAGTCCCAAGAGCTCGCCCGCTCTTACTCCGTGTCCAGTGAACGGAGTCTTTGTCATCTTTCCCTTGAGACAGGATTGACAAGTTGCATACGATTGATATTCGAACGGATCCAAATATCCTTCTGTATGTAACTTAGTCAACCTTCTCTCATTGATGTGACCCAGTCTACAATACCATAAGAAAGTTTTATTGATTTCTGGAGACTTTCTTTTGTGTGTATTCTGGACATTGAAAATCTGTGGTTGGTTTAAAACGTATATACCGTTGTTCAATGTACCTGACCCAATCAAAACTTGATTAAGGTGAATGTTCACTACATTACTTACAAATGCAAATTCATAACCTTCTTTAGATAATAAAGATACAGAAATGATATTACAGGTTGCATTTGGTACATAATAACAACTACGCAAAACCAAAAAATGTCCATCCGACAATCCCAGGTGATAGTCCCCCACGGCCTCAGCATCCATGCTAGCACCGTTTGCAACTCTGAGGGTCATGTCACCTGCCTTCAAAACTCTACGCTTTCTCAACGCCTACAAAGAATTACAGATATGAGATCCGGATCCGGTATCCAATACCCAGGATGTAGAGTTTATTGATAGACAGTTTTCAATAACATACACACCTGAAGCTGAAGCCGCAACTCGCTTCAAATCCTGTGTTCTGGCTTTCCAAGCCTTGCAATCCTGTTTCCAGTGACCACTTTTGTGACAATAGAAGCATTCCTCCTTCCCCACCAGCTTTCCCGCTACCTTTGTTGCTTTTCCTTTTCCCTTCGTATCCACTTTACTGACACCGCCTCTTGGTTTGGCGGGGGCTTTCTTCTTCTTACCCTTGGCTTTCGCCCTGGATCTAGAAGAGGAAGATCCTCCTACAAACAAAGTGGATGTCTCCCTACCCTTCTGTAGGATGCCCTCAGCACTCCTCAACATGTTCAGAAGTTCGGAAAGTTCAACCTCCTTTCCTTGCATGTTGAAGTTAAGGATAAACTGGGCGTAAGTGGAATGAAGGGACTGGAGAATCAAATCAGTATAGAGTTCATTCTCCAACGTGGTCCCAAGGTCCGCGAGCTCCTCTATGTAGCCAATCATCTTAAGCACGTGTTCCGCTACCGATGATCCGACAGCCAACCTTGCCGAAAACAACTTCTTCGACACTTCGTATCTGGCGATACGAGACTGCTCTCCATACAGTTCTTTTGTATGAAGAAATATGGACTCTAGGTCCATATTCTCGTGCCTCCTCTGATGTTCGTTGTCCATCGAGGCTAGTACGAGGCATTTGGCCTTCACGCAATCTATTTCCCAGGTCTTGTGAATTTCCCTATCTACGACACTGGTTTTGGGACCTGGGACAGGGGGAGCTTTGGTGGGAAGGACATACCCCAACTTGTCGTAAGTGATTGCCATCTTGACATTCCTGAGCCAATCTTTGTAGTTTGGCCCTGTCAATATGTTTTTATCTAGTAATAACTTAAGTCCGGTCATGTTGAATGGTCGCTGCAATTAGGAGAGAGAAAAGAAACACTTTAGCATGATGCTCTTGCAAGTTTAGAGTGGTTTTTACTTTGTCTAAACAGGATGGCTCCCACTGTATCTCGAATCCCTTCTCAAACCGTAAAGAAAGGATTAGTCGGGATCAATCTCACCGTACAATACTTGCTTAACCGTTCAGCCAGGCCAGTGTCGGTACTTCGAGGGAGGTTTTCCAACGCTTTCGCGAAGTTCCTTAATTTAAGAACCTCTTTTCCCTGGGGGCGTAGCCCCGCTAACACCTTTCTAGACACCTACTAGGTTTATAGCATTGATCGTTAAGTGAGAGTTTTCCCGAGGAGTAGCATATACTCACAGTAGGATCGGGATCCAAATATCATCGCGTGATAAAACCGAAGGAATCCTACCAGAATTATCACACTCCAAATGGTATGCAGCGCTAGCAAGTTTCAGTACTTATGAAACTCCCGATGTGGATTTTTTCCCCATGCTCTTATGACCTTGACTTTGGCCAAAATATCATAAGTCACATGTCAAGTTCTACCCGTCATTCTCCTGGTTAATTTGGACCCACCCGTACCTACCCCTGACTTTGGCCAAAATGGCAGCACGACTGTCCCAAACCAACGCATCTATCTATGCTGCACATAAATACCCAATAGCTACCAATCACTATGCCTTGACTTTGGCCAAAATACATAGCTTGAATACTTTTTGACCATTCATGTGGAATGACGGAGGGCTACGAATGGTTTTGGCGAAACCGTGAACGTAGTGAACTTGATATAATCGATGGAACGAGATAGCTTTTAAAAGGAGTGATTCAAGCTCCGCGTTTAAAAGTTTAGTTTTGAAAAGAACCGAGTGGTTTTCAATGTGTTCCAATCGACTTTTACTTGGTTTATTTTCTTGCATTAGTTCTTTTAATGCGTCCCATCATTTAATCCTACCATTGCAGAAAACAACCAAAATATGACGTACGCTTATGCCATTCGCATTCTCCACGGGGCCCCGTCATCACCCGTTAGGTTACTTAACTAACGACAGAGCGGGGGCTGGGCTAGCGCGGCTGTAAAACATAAGCAACGCCTAAATAGTTATGATATATAAATATATAGCAATGATAGACATTACAGATCACAGATGAATACATTGGATATACTAGGAATCCGCAATCCGTTCGAGCCTGCAACGAAAAGCGGATTACACGGTCGCGGTGAATAGCCAAATACCCCATCCAAGACCCCTACGGGTGCGGCAAACTACCCGCCAAGTACCCGAAGCGAAGCAACCTCCCTCAACACCGTGAGTAGGCCACTCGGCACTTCGAGATACCCGGTAGTTTGTGCACCCCCTCCATGGGTCTATCCTAGGAGCAAAAACAGTAAAAAAAATTATACAATGACGGCTACAACCCCGACCCGGTTGTGCGGCCAAACAAATAATATTACATCAATTTACATATTACAATGAATGAAAGAAAAAGAAACACTCATCTCACATCCACCCCGGCTATTCACCCGCGACAATCCAACGCATTCATATACACATACCATCATCAAACACAGATCACAGATATGTATAACCCCGACTAATCGACATATAGCGATTAGCCGACGTTCAATACATATAAACATCACAGATATAACCCTTTAGTCAAAGTGTAGTGAAGTTCGATTAAAAAATACGGATTTATGGGCCCCCAAAAACAAATTTCTTTTCTGGAAAACCTGGGCACATATAAACCATCTTAAAAATCCCAAAACTAAGCCAGAAAAACACTGCACCAAACTCGACCCAGACCCGAGCCAAAACGGCCGCGGTTGCGCGGCAATAGCTTGCTATTGCCGCGGAACCGCTGCTCTTTGAGTGAATCTCTGGATCGTTTTTGGTGGCTTTCTTCACAAAACCCTGAGATGATTTTTGGAGTATGATTTATTTTGTTTTGAACAGAAAAAAATTTAACAGAAAGTTAGGGTTTTGAAAACTCGGTTTTTCGATTTTTTCTGATTGAACTTCCATACACTTTACTACCTAGCTAGTTTATGTTTAGTTAGGCTCTGATACCACTGTAAGTCCACGTTGCCCACCCCGGTGCTTGCGGGGAGGTGGAAAACGGAATAAAAATCAAATTTTTATCACTTTAGGCAACATGGACTAGACAAAGAACCTAGAGTGATAAAAATTTGATTTTTATTCCATTTTCCGCCTCCCCACAAGCACCGGGGTGGGCAACGTGGACTTACAGTGGTATCAGAGCCAGGTTCCGATCCTGGGACCTGTGGGTTATGGGCCCACTACGCTTCCTCGAGTGTGAGCGCCATCACAACACTGGTAATCAAGCAATAATCCTAAGGGCTCTACTAATATGTATATCAGCCAAATGCTAAAAGAAACACATGCACATATTAAAGCAGAGAAAAACCAAGTAGCATACTACCATTTCGAGCAAGATTGTATATACAACTGTGAATATCCCAAGCTTCCATCAAGTAATATACAAACTAGTATGATACAGTAATGGCCTCTAGGGCATATACACTAACATATTCTGGGGATCAAGATCTACAGAGATAGATCTAAGAGACTACTGGGACTTTCGCAGTACAGGTACATAGAGACCGTACTAAAGAGATTTAGTATGGAGGATTCCAAGCGCGGTAACATACCCGCATTGTACGGAATTACCCTCTCCAAGAAGATGTCTCCTAAGACTGATGAGGAGAGGGTTCGCATGAGCACTATACCCTATGCTTCGGCGGTAGGATCTATAATGTATGCGATGTTATGTACAAGACCAGATGTAGCTTACGCGCTGAACGTGGTGAGCCGGTATCAGTCAGACCCAGGTGAGGACCACTGGACGGCAGTGAAGAACATTCTCAAGTACCTGAGAAGGACTAAGGAGATGTTCCTGGTTTACGGTAATAGAGACCTCAAGGTCGAGTCCTTTACCGATTCAAGCTTCCAGAGTGACAAAGATGACAGCAAGTCTGTCTCGGGTTTTGTGTTTACCCTCAACAAAGGGGCGGTATGTTGGAGGAGTTCCAAACAGGATACCGTCACAGACTCGACGATGGAGGCTGAATATATTGCTGCAAGCGATACCGCAAAAGAGGCGGTTTGGATGAAGAAGTTCATTAGTGAACTTCAGGTGGTTCCATCCATTGTTGACCCAATACCTTTGTATTGCGATAACAATGGGGCTATAGCTTTAGCGAAGGAACCAAGGTCCCATCAGAAATCCAGACACATCTTAAGGCGGTATCACCTGATCAGGGAGATCATTGATCGCCAGGAGATCGAGGTACGGAGAGTGGACACAAAAGACAACACGACGGATCCATTCACAAAGGCCCTCCCTCAAACACAGTTCAAGCGACTTTTTGAGCTATTGGGTATGCGGTATGCCAGCAGCTGGCCCTAGTGCAGACGTTGGGTATGTAGTACACCAATTACTGGCCTTTAGTGCAAGTGGGAGATTTTTAGATATGTATGCCTTAGAGGCCATTATTCTATAGTACTAGTTTGTATAATACATTTTGGAAGCTTGGGATATATAAATATGGTTTTACGACAGTCTTGCTCGATATAGTAGTATGCTACTTGGTTTGTTTCTATCTTAATATGTGTATATGTTTCTTTTAACATATCGCCAAAACATATTGATGGAGCCCTTAGGATCTTTGCTTGACTACCGGTGTTGTGATGGCGATCACACTAGTGGGGGCTGGGTAGTCTATAAACACATCCTTATTCTGGTTCCTAGTCGTAGGATTATCGAGACAGGGCATCGATACTCTAGAGTAGACTGGTGCATACGCTTCTCTTCCCAGAAGGGAAGATGGTCTGTCCCACAGCTATCAGTACGTCGTACTGGAGATAGTATGCAGGTGCTCGTTAGGTTACGAGTACACTGGACAGGACTCGTCGGGAACTGTTGGTTGGTATTATACCTATCGTCAGTTAAAAGTTCGCAGGTGACATGAGTACAGCTTAGTCCGCTGACTTGACACTGTCACTTCGCCTCGAGTGTGTTCCCACTGTTCTTTGATTACTACCCTACCACGGCTCTACTGAGTCGTGCAAACAGGTAGTAGTTGGGTGCAGTCCCGAAACACTTGGAGGCAGTGATGGTTAGACAGGATTCTTCTTTCCCGGTATTGGGGTTGATATCGCGCTGTGTCTAGGAGAGCCATTACACAAAGTCCCTGTCCAGGGCTAGCGAGATATACTGGTAGGTTTCCAGAGATATCTCAGGGTGTTCTGGGCTACACTCCGGCATGACTTGTACCGCTATTAGGGGACTGACGTTTACCACCCCCTAGGCCCGCCATACGATATTCTCAGACGAACAGACCGGACTGTACGGAGATTGTCACATACAGGCTCAGCAGGAGTTCGGATAGGTTCACCTCATCATTCTTCTTATCGGCATCTACCTGGGGACCGTTACGTACAGCTAGTGCCGCTTGCGGTCTGTGGTTAACCCCACTGCCAGCGTAGTGTCAAGTCTTTAGAGTCCCACACAGAGGGTTACTCGCCTTTGGGCAAAACAGAGTAGAGATCGCATGGTTTTGCGACAGGGTTCGTTCACACTCGTGCACTTGTGCACGTTTGGTGACCGGGAAGTTGTTACTAGTGGGCTTTGGTTTAAGCCAGATACTAGTATTTGTTTTGGGATTGGTTTTGTCTCATTGTATTCGTGTTCCTCGGAACGCGGATGCGGGTGTGTATGCACAGTTGATAGAGGCAGAGGCAGAGGATTCTCATTAGGGTTGTTGACCATTTGATTTTGGTTGACTTGTTGACCGTTGACTTTTTCCAAACCCTGATGAGAATGATGAATATGATTAATAATGATAATTAAGGATTATTGTGTGATGGTTAGGTTGACCATTTGACCATGGTGGACATTTTGACCCTTGTTGACATTTTGACCATAATCATTTCATATCAAAGATGCTTCTTGATCTTTGCAAATTGCATTTATTATGAAATGATAATGGTCATTCCATACTCACCATCACATTTTCCTTTTAATTATTATTATTAATCTATTATTCTCTCATATGAGCATGGTTGCAAAAGAGAGCTCTCATTCTATCATATCTCTTCTCTCTCTTTGCAAAAAGCTCTTCTTCTTCCTCTCTCAAATCTTAAGTGTTCCATGTGTTAGGAATCATAAGTTTTTGAGACAAAGCCACCATAACATATCTCTACTCATTCTAGGGTACTAGGTTTAGCAAACCAAACACCTTAGTTACCTCTAGGTTGAGGTAGGAGCTCAAGTTCGAGGCCCTCGGGTGGATCTATCTTCGGCAAAGAGGAGACGAGGAGGAGGAGCCGTTCAAACTACCACAAGAAGCAAGCAAGGAGGAGAACAACAAGAAGAGAAGGAGTTCAAGACCTAGGTTTAACCATTCTACATAGTAGTTAGAACTTGTAGTTCTTTTGTTAGTTTTTGTTTAGCAAAGATTCTTCATGAACGGTCCATGTTACCTATCAAGGAAAAATTCGATTTTTACCTATTCCGCCTCCCCGAAAGTACCGGGGTGGGTAACGTGGACCTGACACGAAGATTCTCCTTGTCTTGTCTTGAGGGAAGGAATATTCCCGATCCATCTTTTTCATAAGAGACGGATTCCGGCAGACCTTTTCTTGATCGCGTGGCCTTTTCGATCCGTTTCGCCGCTGCCGAACATTTTTTCCGTTCTTTGACTTGTTTTTGCCTCTGCGTCGGGCCTTTTTCTTGTCTTGGGAATGCATGGCGGGCTGATGGTGAAGGGCATTGTCGTCTTCCGTAGCCTGCTGAAGGAGGCGTTGCGTCTTGGCTTTCTTGTAAATGGCCATTTCGCGACTGTAGTCGTTCCGAACCTTTTGACTCGCTTACCTTATTAGCTTGTCCATTTGTTCTTCAAATGACGGACTCGGCATTTTTATGGCAGGTTCGCATTCAGGCTCAATGTCAGCGTCTTTTAAAAAAGAATCCGTTTCTTCATCAAGGTCCTTTATGAAATGGCAGCCATGGGACTTCTCCCGTTTCTTGGACTGGACATATCTGAGCCCGATCGTTTCCATTTTTCCGTTAGGCAATTTTCGCTGCGTTCCGGGGATGTTCCAAATCCTGTTGTAGAACTGAGCTTGTCGAGGAGTTTGTTTGAATGGTACGCCTTGGCATCTTAATAACCTTTTTAATCCCTCGGTGTAATACCTGTAAGTCCACGTTACCTTTCCCGGTACTTACGGGCTTGCGGAAAAGATGAAAAACGATTTTTCTAGAGGTGGTAACATGGACTAAAAATACGGATCTTTGTTAAACAACTACCTAACAACCTAACTAGGAGTTTTACCTACTCGGTTAGAGGGTTATACCTTTCTTTAACTCCTTCGTCTTCGACTCTTTGTGGTGTACGGATCGGCTTCACCTCGTCGTCTCCTCGCGCTGAAGATGGATCTACCCGAAAGCTTCTACCTTTTGGCTTCTTCTTCGAACTTGAAGAAACTAGAACACTTGGCTTGCTAGGCCTTATGAACCAGGATGAGTAGAGGATTGTTTTGGTGTTTTTATCTCTAAGGCAATGGTTCTCAACTCATGAAAGGGGTTTTCCTTGAACTAGAGAGAGCAAGAGGAAGAGGGAGAGCTTGATCAAGTGATGGCAAGAGAGAGAAATGAAATGAGAGAATGAATAAACCTTTTGCCATCCAAGCTCTCATAATCCAAAAATCATCATAACAAGTAATAATAATTGAGTATATTTTAATGGTTATTATCATGACAAATGACACTATCATTTCATGCATTAAATGCAAATGGTGAACAAAACAAGCAAGCATAAGTCAATGCAACCAAATGATGGCCATTGTCATGATGGTGGTCAACAAGTCCAAGCTACTCAACCGGTCAACAAAAGTCAACAAGTCAACAATGTCAACCTTTCAACCCTAACCATGTCACTATAATACTCAATTAATATTATTGTTAATCATATTTCTAATTCTCATTAGGGTTAAGCAAAAGTCAACAGTCAACAACCCTAATGAGAATCCTCTGCCTCAGTCTCTGTCAACTGTGCATACACACCCGCATCCGCGTTCCAGGGAACACGAATACAAATGAGATAAAATCAATCCTAAAACGTATACTAGGATCTGGCTTAAACCAAAGCCCGCTAGTATTAACCGCCCGGTCACTAAACGTGCACAAGTGCACGGATGTGACCGAACCCTGTCGCAAAACCATGCGACCTGTCGCAAAACCATGCGACCTCTACTCTTTTGCCTAAAGGCGAATAGCTCTCTGTGTGGGACTCTAAAGACTTGACACTACGCTGGCAGTGGGTTTAACTACAGACCGCAAGCGGCACTAGCTGTGCGTAACGGCCCCCAGGTAGATGCCGATAAGAAGACGGACGAGGTGAAACCCATCTGAACTCCTACTGTGCCTGAATGTGACAATCTCCGTACAGTCCGGTCTGTTCGTCTGAGTACATCGCATGGCGGGCCTAGGGGGCGGTAAACGTCAGTCCCCTAATAGCGGTACAAGTCGTGTCGGAGTGTAGCCCAGAACACCCTGAGATAACACTGGAAACCTACCAGTATATCTCGCTTGCCCTGGCCAGGGACTACTTGTGTAATGGCTCTCCTGGACACAGCGCGATGTCAACCCCCAATACCGGGAGAGACGAATCCTGTCTAACCGTCACTGCCTCCAAGTGCTTCGGGACTGCACCCAACTACTACCTGTTTGCACGACTCCTTTGAGCCGTGGTAGGGTAGTAATCAAAGTACAGTGGGAACACACTCGAGGCGAAGTGACAGTGTCAAGTCAGCGGACTAAGCTGTACTCAGGTCACCTGGGAACTGATAACTGACGATAGGTATAGTACGAACCAATCAGTTCCCGACGAGTCCTGTCCAGTGTACTCGTAACCTAACGAGCACCCGCATACTATCTCAAGTACGACGTACTGACGGCTGTGGGACAGACCGTCTCCCCTGCTGGGATGAGAAGAGCATACGCTAGTCTACTCCGGAGTATCGATGCCCTGTCTCGATAGTCCTACGACTAGGGACCTGTATAAGGATGTGCTTATGGATTACCCAGCCCCCACGAGTGTGACTGCCATTATAACGCTGGTAATCAAGCAAAGATCCTAAGGGCTCTACTAATATGTATGAGCGATATGCTAAAAGAAACACATGCACATATTAAAGTAGAAACAAACCAAGTAGCATACTACCATTTTGAGCAAGATTGTCTATACAACTGTGAATATCCCAAGCTTCCATTAAGTAATATACAAACTAGTATGATACAATAATGGCCTCTAGGGCATATACACTAATAATACCTGGGCAGACGAATGGTTTGGAGCATGTCAAGCACAGGATCGGCACCATGCCAGACTTCTCTTTCGACTTTAGTCTTCGTGGATCGATAGAATAGGATCGCCTTTTCACCTCTTCGCCTGGGAGGGACGTAGAATGTCTGCAACTCTTGCACACTATATGTCTCAAGTGCATCAAGCTCTCTATAGTGCTGCCGCGGAACCATGGCGATCTACAAACTCAGATCATTCCCAGTGAGGGCTTGCATTGATGGACGGATCGAGAACACTACGTTGACTTCGTCTTCGGAGTCACTTCCAAAGACCAGAATCGGGGTAGATGGTCTCGGCCTGTTGCATTGAGGCGGCCCCGAATAGACTATCTTTTCTTTCTCCTCGGTATCGCTTCCGAAGACCGGAATAGTGGTGATAGCTTTTTGCTTATTCCCTGGTTTATGGCATCTTTCCGTGTCTTCAAAGTCTGGTAGGAAATACTTAGCGTCTTCATACTTGCGGACTTCATTTACAGAGAATGGGTTCAGTTCCCCTGTCAAGGTATATTCGAGACCATCTTTAAAATACTTCATATACCGATGTTGTGTAGAAGGGATGATGTTGTATTCGTGTAACCAAGGACTGCCGAGCAAAGCGTTGTAGCAGGTCTTGGCGTCAATGACATGAAACTTGATGTCAGTGACGAGCAACCCAAAGTGTAACATCAATATTACAGACCCGAGCGTCCGTGATGACTGGGAGTCGAACCCGGAGATGGTGATTTTATCCCGAGCGAGGTGTTGAACGCTCATGCAGATTTCTTTTAACACCCTCACATTTAGAAGGTTGACAGAGGATCCGTTGTCAACTAAGATTTTCCCTATCTTGATTTCATGGCAGTACCCGGTGATATACAGCAGACGGTTATGCTCGCACGTTCCAAGGAGGAGATCTTCATCGCCGAAAGTGATGTCAGTTGTGTGCACTTCTTCCAGCTCGTCCTTCATCTTTTCTTCGGCAAGGAAAGTTTGAAATTGGTCGGGCTCTTGTAGTGCCCTGATCAAAGAATCTCGCGCCTCTTTAGATAGCAGAAGGGCATCCAAAATGCTTAGCTGCGAGTGTATCTTCCTCAGGTGTGCCAGAACATTATAATCCACATTGTTTTTCTTGGGCGGGTCCTTGGCTGCCAGCTTTTCGACGACTCGATCATCGAGGGCGATATCCTCAGGGACTTTTTCCTTCCCTTTATCTTTTTTTGTTCGTCCCCTTGTTTGTGGGTCCAAGATTCTTTTCAGGTAACGTACGGTTGCGCAGCTCAATGTTCTCACAGTTCTTCATCTCTTCTTCTTTTCCTGAGGTGGATTCTTTAAAGAGAGGGCCGAGGGCTATCTCTTCATCAGAATCGCTTCCGAAGGTGAGAACTATCGATCCCCCGGCATCAACCATGTGACAGTTGCCGGCAGTTCTTTTACGCTCATCTATCGTGCTTCTCTGTTCCCGAAGAGCCTTGCGCTTCAATCGCTTGACGTGTTGTCGGTGGGCAACATATCCCTGCCACCAATTTTTAAAGGCGTTGCACTCTTCGGTAGGGTGTGTGACCCTTCGATGGTACAAGCAATAGTGAGGATGTACATCCGCTTCGTCAAAGGTACATACTGCCAGAAGTATCTCCTTTGAAAGGTGGCAGCTTCATTCCCATTGACAGGGTCTTAGTGAGCCGTTTCCTTACCTTAAGCTTTGCTTTTGTCTGCCGCAGGTATGCTTCGATCTGGTTAAAGCGCTTTGCGACTCATCCCACCATAACTTCTTCAGCTTGATGCCGACGCCTGGCTCTTTCGAATATGGCCATTTCACGCTCTTGATCAGCTTTGCTCTTCTGACGGGCTTCGTTCAGTAGCATGTCGATCATCTCGTCTGACGGTCCCAAGGATTTTGGCACTGATCCTGCCCCAAGCTCCTCTACATTATCTTCTGATGCCGAGTGAGCTTCTTTGTTATTTAGCGACGAGTGAGAGATCATGTGGCAACTTGCCACATAATCTTCGGGTTCCTGTGATGAGTCGTCTCCCTTATCATTGTCGTTATCTTTGCCCTCCAGGATATGGTTGAGAAATTCTTGGAGTGTGACCGGAGTTCGCGCCTTCTGGTCGTATTCCTCCAGCGCATCAATATGCTTTTGCAGGTCCGTGCGCTTGTCGTCAGGCTGCGCAGGCTTCTTGGTCTTCTTCTTTTTCTTTGAAGACTTTGACGGCTGAGCCTGGGTGTTTTGCCCATCGTTACCAATTCTTGGTGTTGGGGGCGGTTTCAGCATCTCCTCAATGATTTCTGGCTCTAGCGAGCTTCTTGGTCTGATTGCCAGGCATGCTTGAAGATCCTTTAGCATTCTCTTAGTCTTTGCAGAGAGAAAAACTTCCCATGGAGCTTCCTCTATAAATGAGCATGATTCCCCCAGCGTGTCCATCTTTTTCGGAGCGTGCGGTTGTGGCGGATTTACCCTCCAGTTTTCAGATAACGCGAATTTGCCTTGCTGGTACTGGTCCTCAATCTAGCTTTTGAAGACAAAGAAATCTTCGATCGGATGGCCCAACATTCGATGGTAGGGACTGTAGTTAGGATTGTTGATGTCACCAGGTTGCAGTGGGCGTTTCGGATCCGGCAGGGTGATGAGCCTATTACGCACCGCTAGTTCGAACAACCTTCTCGTTTTATCCCGGGGGAACGAGTAAGGACGTCTTAACTTCTCGTCGAGGAATCGCGACTTGTTGCCTTGGTGAGCAGCTAGTTTCGGCTCACTCGGCTGTTGTTGAGCGTTGGCGACAAAGGTTGCTTTCCCTTTGCCCTTTTCATTTCGAAGCTCCGTTTTCGAGGAGGGCGGTCTATGGTCCATCTGGTCCACTTGGGCCAGCTTGTCGATCAAGGCTTGGAAAGTGGTCGGCTTGAAGAACATCATAAGCTGAGATATGGTCGCCTGTGGATTGAGGGTCCCTATGAACATGCCCACGGCAGGAGCTTCTTCTATGCGTTGTTCGCATCTCGACCATATGTTCCGCCACCGGATTGCATACTGCACCCATGTCTCTCCTGGCTTCACTCTGGCATTGATCAATGCCGTGATTGGGATGCGTTTGCCGGCGCTTGCGAAACGCTGAGTGAATAGCAACTCCATCTCTGTAAACATTTTGATGGAGTCATTCGGCAGCTCCGAATACCATTCAAAGGCCGTCTCCGCCAAGCTGCCGATGAACTGGCGAAGTAGCAATTTGTCGTCACCTCCGGTATTGCCACAGAGAGCCCTGAACTAAGCGACATGCTGATGGGGATTACCCGTCCCCTTATACACATGAAATTTGGGGATCGTATATCCTGTCGGGTACTTTATTTGATCGTACCAACCCGAATAGGGCCGTCCAGTTCTGACAACTTGGCCGGTTGCTTCATTTGCCTGATGAGCTCGTATTTATTGAGCTATATAGTCATCAAGGGCGGATTTGGATATGGTCTCATCCTTGGCTGCTGATAGAGCCGGAAGAGGGTTTGATGTCTCCCCTCTGTCATCTTCAAGGATTATTGGAGGGTCTCCAGCTGGAGGATCCGGCTGTATCATCATCCCGACCATATCTTGGAACAGGAGCGCCATTTGTTTTATGTTGGCCGCTTGTTCCACGGCCTCTTTGTCTTTCTTCTCGAGCATTCTTCGGAGGAACTCGGCGTCAGTTTCCTGTTCCTGGCACTACTCCGACGACGTCTCCGGGCTTTCTTTCGGCCCATTGAGCGCGGCCATCTTTGTCAGCATCTCCTGGAGCTTCTGCTGTTGTTGCTCCTGAGCCTTTGTCACGGATCGGGTAAGTGGTCGATGACCCGTAGAGATACGGCTATCCTATTTCCTGGAGGCCATGTAGATGGTGTGCACTACCATGCCCTCAGACCTAGGGCATTTGGATTCAGTGCCCTTGAGATTTGTCGTAGACACAAGGATCTTATCCGGCCTTCTCCTTTCATGAGCGGTCGACGTTGAGGAGGCTGTTGTGATAGGCACCCGGGCAAACGATACCTTCCGTGGCATGGCGACGGGATGGTCCTTCTCTTGCCAAGCCTTCATTTTCTTCGGTCGGCGGGAGTAGTCTTGGTCAATCACAGAGTCTTGGACTCTTCGCCAAACCCTGTGGATTTTGGAGGATAGCCGCTGAGGAGGCCGCTCCAACTTCGGCTTTGTAATGTTCTCCACAGGTAGATGAGACTTCTTCAATATAGCAGTTGGAGAGTTCTTGCGCACCCTCTTGAGCGGCTCAAAGCTGTTTCCAGTTGGAACAGCAACATCAACTTCCACCATTGGAGCTGGTGGAGTCAGTCCAGAAGGGGAATTGCCCCCAGCTTTCCTTACTCGGCGCCAGTGGTGACGTCGTGCATGTCGTGCGGATGGGACTGGCTCAATTACGGGGGTAGCTTCATCATGCCCCTTGCTTTGAAGAGAGGCTGTTGTTGGTGCCAGCCTGTCAAAAACTGACATCCGTTGAGGGGGAACGTCTAATCTGTCGAAAACCGACCTTTGGACAGGGGAAGCAGCCTTGGTGACTTCGCCTGAAGCAGGAATTGGAACGGACAGTCTTGTGAAAACCGATCCTTTAAAAGGGGAAGCCGCTTTGACGACTTCGTCCGTCGGAGTTGGAATGGCTATCCGCTTTAGGACAACTCCTTCAGGTATTGCAAGCTTCTTTATGGGCCCACTGGAGCTCATTCTCAGCCTGTCGAAAACTGATGCAGTAGACTTGGAATTGGACGACCCGTTGAGAGGGGCCGTGGTATTTGTAAGCCGATCGAAGATCGACTTCTTCGGAACTTCCTGTGACGACATAGGGACGCTGAAGCTTGCTGGTGGGATCATGGTCCCAAAAAACAGTCCAGTGGTGGCCTGAGTCACCTGTTCCATTGGCATGGCGAAGATGGAGGCCGCTTGGGGCCCATAGGTTACTCCTCCGGCGAGGACGAAGTGGGAGTTGTTGTTGCAGTTAATGCAGCTGGAGGCCATTGCTCTTCTTTTCTCTGCACGGGAGGAAGACACCAAATCTTAGTATCTTGAATCCACAGGCAACCATAGCAAACCGCGATTTGTTCGCGAAACACGACACACGAAGTGTGGAGTAGAAAGAGGAAAAGGTCCTACCGGGCGTGCCAGAATCTGTTCACCGCCGAAAGACACGACAAGGACGTTGGGACGTCCGGCCTGAATTTTGGGGGCAGATGCTATTTGGGTTTTATCTGTCCACCTCTCCGAAGATGCCAAGTTGATTTATGGCACTGTATATCAGAGGTTTAGAAAGATGTGGTCGTTGTAGCAGACTTCGTCAGATTCCCCCTCGTTTACGAGGGGTTTTTGATTGTGGGGACGCTTTTCCCTGCAGGCGCAAGCCCCTGCAGTTAATTACGCTACCGCATAGCGGTAACCACTTTCTCCTTCTATGGTCACTTCATGTCGTGTATGTTTTTTTAATTTTTGGTTGCCCGTGGATCGTATACGGAGACTAATTTATGTTGTCGCCCGTAGGGCGTGGATTAGTCCAAATCTGTATTTTCTTAGATTTGGGTTTCGGTTGGTTTAAGGATCGTTAATCTTGTTTTAGATTAAGATCAACTCAAACATTTGTTGAGGATACGTTAGTCAAATTTTAGACTAAGATCTACTCAACAAGATTTTCTTTAGTTTATAGGGACATTGCGGTCCATTGGGTTTAAGGACATCATAGTCCGTGAGTTTAAGGACCTCATGGTCCATAGTTTAAAGACGTCATAGTCTATAGAGCTTAGTTTAGGGACGTGACGGTCCATTGGGTTTAAGGACATCATAGTCCATGAGTTTAAGGACCTCATAGTCCATGTTTAAAGACATCATAGTCTGTGGGGTTTAAAGACATCATAGTTTGTCAAGTTTTGGTTTAATCGTTTGGGGATGCACCAAAAGTTATTGGTTATTGGGACTCTCCATCTCTCTGAAGACGTTGAAGAATTACAACGACATGTATCAGAGGTGTGGAGAGATATAGCCTCGAACCAATGTCCCGACTGAGGGGGGATGGGATGAACATCACTTTAGATGCCATCTGTTGGGAGCTCATTAGCTATCTCTGGGACTGAGATCATTTTTGAGGACCCTGAGCATGAGGAGCTCAATTGATGGTCCTCGGGAAATTTGGTCTGAGTTTGGCTAACATTGGCCTTTCATAGTGTTAAACACTAGTATATGCTCAGCAGTCACGTACTCCCACGTGAGGTGCTTGAAGTAATGTTAAACACTAAAAATTTGGGGCGCTGTTTCTTTGGGTTTACTCCCTTGTTCTTTTCTGAGCGCTAAGCGTTATTGGGTCATGTGAGATCACGTGAGGCGCCCCAAATGGAAACAGCCTTTGATTTATTCCCCTTTTGCTTTATAAGTGCTAAGCGCTAATTGGGAGGTCACGTAGGGTCACGTGAGCCAGTTTCAGTTGTCCTCTTTGTTCATCAAGTGTGCTCATGTGGGAGCACGTGATTGGTCATTATCATGTTGGGTGCCAATCTTTTTTACGTGCATGGCGATCCTGAATTTCGAGACTTTCAAGCCCACTGTTTTGTAAGAATTAAATTCTTAGGACTTAGTTTTTCTCTTAGGTTTGGGATCTGCATAGCAGAATCTTCCCGATGAGAATTGAATTCTCAACTTGTAGGGAGATCTGCTTCTGCAGATCTTTCACTATAAGGAAGAACTAAGTTCTCATATGAAGGGTTACACCCTTGTTTTATCAGAGGAATTAAATTCCTATATACTTTTTGGGAGAATTAAATTTTCTGAACTTAGATCTTCCCCTAGGTTTTGGGTCTGCATGGCAGGATCTCTCCGATGAGAATTAAATTCTCAACTTGTGGGGAGATCTTCTTCTGCAGATCTCGACCAGAGGAAGAACTAAGTTCTTTTTAGAAGAGTTTAACTCTTATGGAGGTGAAAGGGAGATGAGATATTCTCTGTGTTTTGTTCCTTCTCTTACCTAGAGTTTCTTTTTCTCCTTTTCTCTCTGGAGAATTAAATACTCTTTTCTTTTAAGCGTACGAAAGGGTTTCTCTCCTTTTTTATCCCCTTTTCTTTTCTTTCTTTCTTTTTTGTGTCTCTTGGCTCCTATTTATAGGAGAGAAAAAAAAGAATCAATTTGTTCAGAAAATCTCTTATTGAGAAATTTTGATTGATTTTATAATCAACCAGAAACGATCTTTTAGAACAATCGGTGAATTTTATTCATCGTTGGATTTTTAATCCAAGGGCTTCTGCTTTACAGAAGATATTTCTCACAAGATTAGGAAAATATTTCCCTATACAGAATCTTCATCTGTAAATTGGTGATTCTTTAATCACCATTGGATTTTTAATTCAACGGCGTTCTGCTTTATAGAGCGCAATCTTTCTTGTTTAGAAAGGTCTAAGGAAATATTTTCCAAATGGGGCTCTGATCCCTTTTATTTTATAATTTAATTCTATCGGTTCAGAACGCATAGGAGCCCATCACGTGTAGCACGTGACCCCACAAACTTAAGCACATCAAAGAGTGTCACGTGCTATCACGTGACTTCTTTTGGCCAATTGTTTATTTTAAGAAGGCGCCTAAATACTTTGTATATAGAAGTCACGTGTCTGCACGTGAGGCTCAGTTTCAGCCTTGTTTTGTCAAGCGCAGTGCCTATCACGTGTGGGTATGTGATGCTCCATTTGGGGACTTTTCCTGTTGCTTTTATATTTTTTATTCAGTTTTCATGAGGGAACAAGAGTCTCAATCTAATCTGAAATCAATCAATCAATCTATCCTTGAATATGATTCAAATTTAACTCCAATTCAACATGAATCCATTTATACCAGAATTCAATCTATATCAACATGACTCGACTGAACCGAACCATGGATATACTCTGATTACATGATTATCCATTTATATCCATTCCGTTTACATGATATCATGGTTTCGGCAAGTCGTACATCTATTAAACAAAACGATACAAAATACATTACGGGGTTTTAAAGGGGTAGACTGGTACGGAATGTGTTAGAAGTGGCACGAGACGGTCACTTTAATATACCTAACCTGAATATCCATTGTTGTTGTTCCGTGGCTTAACGGTTCCTTGTGCTCCGTATACCTTAGTCCACGGAATAGTTGGACTCCTCTCGTATACACTGGCATATTCTGTACCAAGCTACAAACCACCGCGTTAACATAATAATCAAATAGTATACAGTTATATTCTTTCCGTCTATTCTATTTCTACATTTTTTGGGGACTTTCCGAGCAGTTGTTCGCTGACGACATTCCTATTTCTCTTCTTTTTTGGAATGTTGTCAGGTGGATCCGACTCACCGGAGATAGAGCCCAGTTCAGAGGACTTGGATCAGTTCAGCGAGGATCCCGAGGTTTAGACTCTTGTATATACTTTACTTTCATGTTTATGCCATTGTTTAGGTATTGCTTTCATCATTGTATTTACTTTTCAGTTGTATTGTAAAGAAATATTTAATAAATAAAAGTTGATGTTCATTTACATTTCATGTCTTCTTGTGTATATTTACATTATATTGCTTATTTACGCTTTGCATGATTATTTCTGAGTTAATATGTAGCGGGCCTCGTCCCGTCTCCTTACCCGTACACTGGGAAGCGGGGCGTGACAGTCAAGGTCAACCCCAAGCCAATTAGGCCCGAGCCCAAGCAAGCGGGTCCAAGCTCAAGCCAAGTGTGCCTAAACCCAAGTCAAGACTGAGCATGAAAGGGGCAAGCTCCATGCCAAAAAAGAGGCAATAAATTAGTTTAAATGCAATTTTTTAGAAATAAATGTATGAAAAATGAGCAAAAATCCTAAATTTTGTAAACCCCATGGCTTATGTGCAAAAATAAATAAGCATATGAGGCATGGGGAGGCACAAGTGCCATCTGGAAAAGCCCAAGGGGCTATATGTAAAGTGTGTAGCCTATAAAAGGCAAATATGATGAGAAAATCAAGAACAACTTTTCATTCTCTTATAATGTCTAGGGTTCTGTGCCTCCTGCTCCTTTCTCGGGGTTTTAAACCTTCTTCTTTTTTTGAATTAAATTAAGAGTTTAACTCTTCTTTTACCAAAAAGAAATAGTTTTTCACCATAAAACCCACGAAAGGAAGCTCAGATCTCCCATCAAATCTCTAAAAGGGAGAATTTTAATCTCACCGTCCCTTTTCTCCAAGATCCAACAAAAAGAGAGGAGGAAGAAGGAACCCATTTCAAAAGAACCCAATTTAAGGAAGTCCCAGACTTGAAGAAGAAGAAAAAGGACCTCTTTTCACCTTCCGAGATCTAAATCCTCAAAAAAGTTTAACTCCAAATCCAGATCTTTTAGGTGTTTAACTCCAAATTCAGACCTTTTAGGAGTTTAACTTCAAATCCATATTAAATTTCTGTTCAGGAGTTCAACCTCAAGCCCAAGGGCTTAGCCCTTCTTCCGCTGGTGCTCTGCAGGCGCCTAGCAGGCATGCGTTGCTCACGTGACCCACTGGCGCCCAGCAGGAACGTGCCTCTCACGTGACCCGCTGGCACCTTGCAGGAACGTGCCTCTCACATGCCCAGCGGGAACGTACCTCTCACGTGTCCCGCCGGCGCCCAACGGGAACATGCCTCTCACGTGACTCGCTGGCGCCCAGCGGCCACATAACACCCATGTGACCCACTGGCGCCTCAGCAACCACATGATCCGTCGGCGTCCCAGCGGCCACGAGATGCCCGCGTGACCCGCTGGCGGCCATGTGCCATTTTATGCGTCCTTAAGACACTCCTCACTCCTCTTTTTCCCACACGTTTCACACTCAAAACACATCCCCGTTAGAAAAAAATTTCTAACGGAGCGTTGTCCCGCATCCCGCAAGGGGGCTGCTAGCTTCCCTAACCCCCAGCTCGCTATCTGGGTAGCGGGACCCCAGTAAACTCTGCGATACCCCCGATACGTCCAAAACCCCTTCAAAACACAATACACGCACACTGTATATTTAGTTCGCATGACCAGTTTTACCCGTCAATCGGAGGTTCTCTCACTCTAAAAACGAGGGGTAATTAATGACAGCTTAGTCCGCGGCTGCCAGAGATTCGGATCCCCACAATAAACCCCAGCCTATCCTAAACAGGGAGAATCTGTAATATGCCTGATGTTTACATCGGTTTAAATTTCGTTTTCAGATATATATGAAAGCAGGCTCATTCATATACGTGTGTGGAGGGCATGCCACGGTGTAACGACTCTGTTTATAATGTATAAAATGTGTTTAAAGTTAATGTACTAAATGGAGTATTGCAACCCTGAGTATGCTATAAATATTTGATTTGTTTGTAAACATCAAGAAACAACTTGTAGCTCGCTAGTAAAGCCCTTGCACTGCTATGACGTAGCCCCCGTGTTCAAATCGCCTCAGCCACATATTATTTTTGCTGATTTTTCTTTTAACCTTTTTGGAAGCCCAAAAGTTTACACGTGCAATACACGTAAAAATCAAAAGTTTCAGAAATCAAACATGTGCACTGAGTTATATGAAACGACAGTGACACGTGGCAGCAATCCAAGCCCAGACCCACCCCAGATGGCTGGCGAGATCCCATATTGGGCAGGCGCCGCCGATTTAAACCGTGGGGAATGCTCCAAATTTTTGACGCCGACACCCTTTGGCCTACCCCACTAACCCTAGTCTGTTTGTTTTTCCCTGCAAATATCCAGAGAATTAAAATGAGCTTTAAAATAAAATTTTAATGCATTTTAATTCTCATTTTAAATACCCTAAACCCTAATTCTATCCTATAAATACCACCTACACCCTATCCCACTATATTCTGAAATCCATTGTCAAAACACTCAAATTTTTCCAAGTCTAAAAAGTTGTACAAGTGGAGTTAGCCCAAGGTCAAGTTTCGGCGACGATTCGGGACAAGTCCGGCGACACCGCGACTCCACGACGCTTTCAAACTATTCCTCCACATCTTCTCTCTCTTCTCAACTAGTAAGTTCCCTCTCCTCTTCTCTCTTTCTATTCTAAAACGATATTTTATTAAAATTCGTCGGAAGCGGAATTATTTCGACTCCCGATTCTAATTTCATTAAAAATCCAACTTTTCTTAACAACAAATCAACCATTTCTTTATATCTTGTTTAGAAACCATAAAACAACATTTAGAACAAGTTTTAATTCAAAATAAAATGATATGCTACTTGTATTACACTTTTTCAGTTTAATACCACAAAATTTACCTATGACATTACTTCATTATATTGCTTATTTACGCTTAACGTGTTTACTTCTGAGTAAATATGTCGCATGACCCATCGCGTCTCCTTACCGTACTCGGTATGGGTTATTGTGGATCGACTCACATGGTCGGCTCATTTCATCCCATTTCGAGTTGGGCAATCTACTGAGACACTAGCAAAGAAGTACATGGAAGTAAGTATGAATCTAGGTAAGATTTAACTCTTCATAGTGTACTATCTCTGATACCCATGAACACATGCAGGAGATCGTGAGATTACATGGAGTACCGGTTTGCATTGTCTCCGATCGTGACACCAAATTCCGATCGCAATTTTGGCAGAGTCTGCAAGCTAGCTTGGGAATGAGTCTGAATTTTAGCACAACTTACTATCCACAAACAGATGGACAGTCTGAGCGAACGATTCAGATACTTGAAGATATGCTAAGAGCGTGAATGTTAGACTTGGAGGATCGTGGGAAGATCACCTACACCTTGTGGAGTTTTCATACAACAAAAGCTACCAAGCGAGTATTGGAATGACACCGTTTGCAGCGCTCTATGGATGGAAGTGTCGATCACCATTAAGTTGGGACGACATCGGAGATAGAGAACTCCTTGGACCTGAGATGATAGTAGTAACAGTGGATGTAGTTCATACTATCAGGGAAAGAATGCGCATAGCCCAAGACAGAAAGAAATACTGGGCTGATGCAAAGCGCCGTCACTTGGAGTTCCAACCGGGATATCATGTCTTTCTAAAGATCTCTCCAAACCATGGAGTGATTCGCTTTGGAAAGAGGGTAAGTTAAGTCCGAGATACATTGGACCGTTCGACATACTCGAACGAGTCGGAAAAATGACATATCACTTGGCACTTCCACCCTCATTAGAAGGAGTGCACAATGTGTTCCACATATCCCAGCTCAGAAGGTATGTAAGTGACCCCAGTCACATTCTTGATCACTCCAAGCTCACTGTACTGACGGATCTATCTTGTGAGCAACAACCCGTTGAAATTCTGGACAGAAAAGTAAAGTCACTTAGGAACAAGGAAGTAATCTTGGTTCGAGTGATGTGGAGGAAAGACTCACCAGGAGAATCAACGTGGGAAAGAGAAGACGACATGCGTGCAAGATACCCTTTCTTATTTGTAAATTAGTCCTTAAATATTTGTAAATTTCGAGGACGCAATTTTTATAAGGAGGGTAGAATGTAACGACTCTATTTATAATGTACAAAAATTGTTTAAAATTATGTACTAAATGGAGTATTGCGACCCTGAGTATGCTTTAAGTATTTGATTGTTTTTAAACATCAAGAAACAACTTTTAGCTCACTGGTAAAGCCCTTGCACTGCTGTGACGTAGCCCCTGTGTTCAAATCCCTTCAGCCACATATTATTTTTGCTGATTTTTCTTTTAAACTTTTTGGAGGTCTAAAAGTTTACACGTGCAATACACGTAAAAATGAAAAGTTTCAAAAATCAATCATGTGTACTGAGTTATATGAAACGACAGTGACACATGGGAGCAATCCAAGCCCAGACCCACCCCAGATGGCCGGCGAGATCCCATATTGAGCCGGCGCCGCCGGTTTAAATCGTGGGGAATGCTCCAAATTTTTTACCCCGACACCCTTTGGCCTACCCCACTAACCCTAGTCTGTTTGTTTTCCCTGCAAATATCCAGAGAATTAAAATGAGCTTTAAAACCAAATTTTAATGTATTTTAATTCTCAATTTAATACCCAGAATCCTAATTCTATCCTATAAATACCACCCTACACCCTATCCCTCTCTATTCTGAAATCCATTGTCAAAACTCTCAAATTTTTCCAAGTCCAAAAAGTTGTACAAGTGGAGTTAGCCCAAGGTTAAGTTTCGGCGACGATTCGGGCCAAGTCCAGCGACACCGCGATTCCACGACGCTTTCAAACTATTTCTCCACCTCTTCTCTCTCTTCTCAACTAGTAACTTCCCTCTCCTCTCCTTTCTTTCTATTCTAAAACGATATTTTATTAAAACTCGTCGGAAGCGGAGTTATTCCGACTCCCGATTCTAATTTCATTAAAAATCCAACTTTTCTTAACAACAAATCAACCATTTCTTTATATATTGTTTAGAAACCATAAAACAACATTTAGAACAAGTTTTAATTCAAAATAAAATACTATGCTACTTGTATTACACTTTTTCATTTTAATACCACAAAGTTTACCT
Organism: Agapanthus africanus; assembly: GCA_030015575.1. Classification (NCBI taxonomy): domain Eukaryota; kingdom Viridiplantae; phylum Streptophyta; class Magnoliopsida; order Asparagales; family Amaryllidaceae; genus Agapanthus; species Agapanthus africanus. Next base: position 525,290,711 of record JASDDO010000016.1, read on the forward strand.
ACGACATTACTTCAGTATATTGCTTATTTACGCTTAACGTGTTTACTTCTGAGTAAATACGTCGCGTGACCCATCGCGTCTCCTTACCGTACTCAGTATGGGTTATTGTGGATCGACTCACATAGTCGGCTCATTTCATCCCATTTCGAGTTGGCCAATCTACTGAGACACTAGCAAAGAAGTACATGGAAGTAAGTATGAATCTAAGTAAGATTTAACTTTTCATAGTATAATATCTCTGATACCCATGAACACATGCAGGAGATCGTGAGATTACATGGAGTACCGGTTTGCATTGTCTCCGATCGTGACACCAGATTCCGATCGCAATTTTGGCAGAGTCTGCAAGCTAGCTTGGGAACGAGTCTGAACTTTAGCACAGCTTATATCCACAAACAGATGGACAGTCTGAGCGAATGATTCAGATACTTGAAGATATGCTAAGAGCGTGAATGTTAAACTTCGGAGGATTATGGAAAGATCACCTACACCTTGTGGAGTTTTCATACAACAACAACTACCAAACGAGTATTGGAATGGCACCGTTTGCAGCACTCTATGGATGGAAGTGTCGATCACCATTAAATTGGGACGACATCGAAGATAGAGAACTCCTTGGACCTGAGATGATAGTAGTAACAGGGGATGTAGTTCGCACTATCAGGGAAAGAATGCGCATAGCCCAAGGCAGACAGAAACACTGGGCTGATGCAAAGCGCCGTCACTTGGAATTCCAACCGGGAGATCATATCTTTCTAAAGATCTCTCCAAACCGTGGAGTGATTCGCTTTGGAAAGAGGGGTAAGTTAAGTCCGAGATACATTGGAACGTTCGACATACTCGAACGGGTCGGAGAAATGACATATCGCTTGGCACTTCCACCCTCATTAGAAGGAGTGCACAATGTGTTCCATATATCCCAGCTCAGTAGGTATGTGAATGACCCCAGTCACATTCTTGATCACTCCGAGCTCACTGTACAGACGGATCTATCTTGTGAGCAACAACCCGTTGAAATCCTGGACAGAAAAGTAAAGTCACTTAGGAACAAGGAAGTAAACTTGGTTCGAGTGATGTGGAGGAAAGACTCACCAGGAGAATCAACATGGGAAAGAGAAGACGACATGCGTGCAATATACTCTTTCTTATTTGTAAATTAGTCCTTAAATATTTGTAAATTTCGAGAACGAAATTTTTATAAGAAGGGTAGAATATAACGACTATGTTTATAATATACAAAAATTGTTTAAAATTAATGTACTAAATGGGGTATTGCGACCCTGAGTATGCTTTAAGTATTTGATTTGTTTTTAAACATCAAGAAACAACTTGTAGCTCACTGGTAAAGCCCTTGCACTGTTGTGACGTAACCCCCTGTGTTCAAATCCTCTCAGCCACATATTATTTTTGCTGATTTTTCTTTTAAACTTTTTGGAAGCCCAAAAGTTTACACGTGCAATACACGTAAAAATCAAAAGTTTCAAAAATCAATCATGTGTACTGAGTTATATGAAACGACAGTGACACGTGGTAGCAATCCAAGCCCAGACCCACCCCAGATGGCCGGCGAGATCCTATATTGGGTCGGCACCGCCGGTTTATACCGTGGGGAATGCTCCAAATTTTTGACCAGACGCCCTTTGGCCTACCCCACTAACCCTAGTCTGTTTGTTTTCCCTGCAAATATCCAGAGAATTAAAATGAGCTTTAAAACCAAATTTTAATACATTTTAATTCTTATTTTTAATATCCTAAACCCTAATTCTATCTTATAAATACCACCCTACACCCTATCCCTCTCTATTCTGAAATCCATTGTCAAAACTCTTAAATTTTCCAAGTCCAAAAAGTTGTACAAGTGGAGTTAGCCCAAGGTCAAGTTACGGCGACGATTCGGGACAAGTCCGGCGACACCGCGACTCCACGACGCTTTCAAACTATTCCTCCACCTCTTCTCTCTCTTCTCAACCAGTAAGTTCCCTCTCCTCTCCTCTCTTTCTATTCTAAAACGATCTTTTATTAAAACTCGTCGGAAGCGGAGTTATTCCGACTCCCGATTCTAATTTCATTAAAAACCCAACTTTTCTTAACAACAAATCAACCATTTCTTTATATCTTGTTTAGAAACCATAAAACAACATTTAGAACAAGTTTCAATTCATAATAAAATGCTATGCTACTTGTATTACACCTTTTCAGTTTAATACCACAAAGTTTACCTACGACATTACTTTATTATATTGCTTATTTACGCTTAGCGTGTTTACTTCTGAGTAAATACGTCGCGTGACCCGTCACGTCTCCTTACCGTACTCTGGGAAGCGGGGCGTGACACACGAGCACATCAGTGGCGTTTGTGCTTAGCAAAAATCCCTAAGGGTGAAGTGCACGTGCGCACATGTATGTTGCACGTATATTTAAACAATACAATCAAAGGAAAAACAGGTGTTAGAAATGAAGCAGTTGGTGGACAACGATGAAAGGAAAGCATTCAAATAGACATTTTATTCTACATGAAATAGATCACCAAATACGGGATCAAAAGTACAAGGGTTTACAAAACTATGAATGAAGTTTTCTAAAGCCCTCTCAGCCTTCTCTACAATATCGAAGCGGCGATTTTCGCGAGGAGTCGCTCCCCATCGATCAGTGCCATGTTCATCGGCGAAAGCAGCCATGATGGCCCGCTGAGCCCGTATCGTGCTTAGCAGCTGAACATAACGATCCCTCAGAGGCTTGGTAATCAAAAGTGCCTCATGAAAACACTCGATATTGTCCTCCGCTGCGTCGAGCATCGCCGGGGTCATCTCCGTAGGATGAGGGGGAATGTCATCGAGCACGAATAGGAAGATCATCCAGAACCAAATGGAGCCGATAGGGAGAAGAGATCCTCTATGAGTCAAGAGCTCGTGCAGCACCGTATCACATTGGTCATCCGTGAGAGCGGGATTCACCAAGCGTGCAACAAAACGAAGAACAATTTCCTCGATAGGCACCTCCCATGGCTGCCGATTAGTATGCGGACGATTGCAAACCATGACTCTTCTCTGTTAAAATAATTCTCTGAGAAAGAGAGAGAAGATAAACGTTTCTTAGATTATAAAAAAAGGCATTTAAGTCTCGGCACAGAAAATGTTGTGCAGGGTGAAACTATTTCCAAGCTCTGACAAAAGAAGACATTGGAAAAGAAAGCAGAGAAAGAAGTTGAAAAGAAACATTCATTAATTGGGCAGCACCCCACGTGCTTCTCATGAGGGTGCCAGCGCCAATGTGCAAAGCACAAAAAAGTTTCTGGGTAAGAATTAAATTCTTATACGGCGCCGTACGTGCTCCTCACGCCGGCGCCAATGTGCAAAGCACAGAAGCACTTTCTAGGTAAGAATTAAATTCATATATGGCGCCGCACGTGCTCCTCACATGGACGCCAATGTGCAATGCACAGGAGTGCTTCCTGAATAAAAGTTAAATTCTTATATGGCGCCGCACGTGCTCCTCATACGGACGCCAATGTGCAAAGCACAGGAATACCTATCTTAAGAATTAAATTCTTAGTGGCGCCCACATGCACAACATGTGAGCGCCAGCGTCCAGGTATAATTAAATCCTACAATATTATCTGTTAAACAAAGCTGTTAGATCAAAAATCCAATGGAGATGATAAATCATCAAAATAAAGAATTAAATTCTGTTGGGAGAAAACATTTCCCAAATCTTTCTAAAATAAGAAAGATACTCTAGGTTGAATCAAAAATCTAATTATAGAATAAAATTCTATTTTAGAATATATTCCCCCAATCTTTCTAAACAAGAAAGATTGCTCTCTGTAAAACAGAGAACCCTTGGATTAAAAATCCAATAGTGATTAAAAAATCAACATTTTAAAGAATAAATTATGTATATGGGAAAATATTTCCCCAATCTTGTTAAAGACAAGAGAACATATTCTGTAAAACCAGAAGTCCTTAGATCATAGATCCAATGGTGGGTAAAATTCACCAACTCAATTTTGAGTCCAATTAAATCAATTGGAATCTCTCAATGAGATATTTTCTCAGAATTAAGTAACAAAATTGCCTCCACTATATAAAGGACCTGAGACTTCAAGTCTCAAATATAGGAAAAACCCCTATAAGATTCTGAAAAATACAGAAATCTTTCAAAAAACAATAGAGAATTCAATCCTCAGAGAGGAAGACTTCCCTTTCAAAAGAAACCTAGGTAAAATAAATTCAGAGATCAAAATATCTTTTTTTTTATACCTATTTTAAGGGTTTAACCCTTCTCAAAGAACCTAGTTCTTCCTCTGGATCAGAGATCCACAAGACAAGTCTCCCACAAGTTGAGAATTTAATTCTCATCGGAAGGATCTTGTTCTTGAGAATCAAAAATTTAGAAAAGAATTAGATCCAAAATAAAAATAAAAGGAAAAAGAACCTATAAAAGAACTTAGTTCTTAAGGAAAAAACATGATCCCATATCTTCAAAAACGAAGATTTTGGTGATCATTAATGGTCAAAATGCTATTAACAGAGATTTAATCTCTTAAAAATGAAAAAAGACTAGCGCCTCATGTGCTCCTCACGTGGGCGCCCCCTTTTAACAGCGCCTCACGTGAAAGACACGCGGGCGCCCAAAACAAAAGGCCAGCGCCTCATATGAAACACACGTGGGCGTTGAATAAAAGTGCTCAGCACTCCCTATGTAGTCGAAGGCAGCTAAGTGCTTAGCACTGATTGGGCAGCGTCCAGCGCCGCACGTGCACCTCACGTGGACGCCATATAAAAAGTGCTTAGCACTTCACATTTAGTTAAAATGACTAAAAGTGTTCAACATTTATTGGGCAGCTCCCATGACTGAATGCTTCACATGACACCCATGTGAGCGTTAGAGCGTCAAACAAGTGCTTAGCATTTTTACATGAAAAGAAAAGGGCTGAACAAACAGAGCCCAAATAAGTGCTTAGCACTTTTGAATAAAAAAAGACTAAGTAGACTAAGCCCAAATTGGCTAAGTCTCTGAAATTTTCTTGCAGTTGAGTCTAAATGTTCTTTTGCTGGATCTTAAGCAAAAATGATCCTAGAATGTTGCTAAGTTGATCTTAGTCTCAAATAAGACTAACGCATCCTTATCAAGAACAAACTAGGCCCAAATGCTCACCCATATGTTTTAAGTCGGTCATAATCTCAAACCAGATTAACGGTCCTTAAATAAACCTAAGCCCAAATCTAAAAAATACGGATTTGGACTGATCCGCGCCCTACGGGCGACGGCATAAACTAGTCTCCATATACAATCCACGGGCAACCTAAACAAACAAAAAAAAACACGACACGAAGTGAATTGCCGGAGCAGGAGAAAGTGGTTATCGCAATGCGGTAACGTAATTAACTAAAGGGGCTTGCGCCTGTAGGGAAAAGCGACCCCACAATAAAAACCCTCTCATAAAATGAGGGGGAATCTGATAAAATCTGCTACAACGGTCGCGTCTGTCCAAACCTCCGATATATGGTTCCACAAATCAACTTGGTATCTTTGGAGAGGTGGACGGATAAATCCAAAAAGCATCTTCCCCCAGATTCAGGCAAGACGATCCTTCCCAGTTCATCTCTGTTTCTGGCGGTAAACAGATTCTGGCACGCCCGGTGGGACCTTTTCCTCTTTCCACTCCATACTTCGTGTGTCATGTTTCGTGAACGAAATCGCGGTTTGCAATGGTTGCCCTTTGATTTGAGGTACTAAAATTTGGTTTCTTGCTCCTGTGCAGAAGAAGAAAATCGATGGTTTCCTAGTACACCTCTTGCAACAACAACTCTCACTCCACCTCAGCTGGAGGGGTAACCTACGGGCCCAACATGGCCTCTATCTTTTCAATGCCGGTGGGGCAAGTTACGCAAGCCACTAGTGGGTTGTTCCTTGGGACCATGCTCCCACCGATGAGTTTCGGTGTCTCAGCGCCGCAAGAGGAAGCTCCTAAGAAGTCGGTCTTTGATCGACTAACGACCACAATGACCCCTCTCAACGAGCCGTCCAAATCTGTTATCTCGGTCTTCAACATGATGAGCAAAAGCTCGAACGGGCCCGCAAAGAGGCTCGTGATACCCGAAAGGGCTGCCCCAAAATGGATAGCCCTCCCAACTCCTGCTACGGGCAAAGTCGTCAAAAGCGCTTCCCCCATCAGAAGATCGGTCTTTGAATGATTGGCCGTTCCTCCCCAAACTCCTGTAACAACTCCAATTTTAGTGTACAAAAATTTGTTTGAAAATTAATGTATACTTGGAGTATTTGCATTTTCTGTGAGTACTATAAGTAATTTTTTTGCTTTTTAATAGCAAGAAGGAGCTTGTAGCTCATTGGTAATACCTTGCACTGCTGAACCAAAGTACCAGAGTTCAAGTCCCATCACCCACATTATTTTTAATATTGTTTTCTTTTAAATTTTTAAAATCACAAGAGCCTACACGTGCATAACTCGTAAAAACCAAAAGTCACATATAAAACAAACTACCCAACCGTGCAAACCAACAGACGAGGGACACGTGGCCCCAAGACCCGGCCTGACTCGGCCGGATTGGGCCGGCGGCGTAGCTGACTCGGCCGGCGCCGCCGGGTTGACTCGGCCTGACTCCGCGTTGGCCAACATGAATCCTCTGCTTCTTTGTCTTCTGGTAACCCCTGTACACTTTAAATCACCTGCAATTAACAGAGACAATTAAAATTCAATTAAAACTTTTTAATGCAATTTATTTTAATAAATTTTTCTATCAAACCCTATCCCTAGATTATCCTATAAATACCACCCCTAAACACACACCCCTGACTCACAAATTCTGTCTAAACTCTCAAGAAAACTCTCTAGAAATTTTATGTACAAGTGGAGTTAGCGAAGGGCGAAGCTCCGGCGAATTTCCGACGACAACCTTAGGAGCTCCCGGTGACGTGGCGCACCGGAACCTACTACCAATCCTTCTCCCTCTCCTCTAATCTGAAATCTCGTAAGTCTCTCCTCTCTCTTATCTTTTCTATTCTAAAATCTTGTATTTCTAAAACCCGACGGAAGCGGAGTTAATCCGACTTCCGATTCGGTTTCTCTTAAAAATTCCATCTTTTCTTAAATACAAACACACCACACCATCACATATTGACTATTAAACATTAACAAAACATCATGAACAAGTTCCATAGCAAAATATTCCATATTGCAATGTTTATCGTACTTTTTCAGTAAAATACCATGTAGTTTAGTTTCGACATTAAAACATCATTACTCTTGCTATACCTTTAGATAGATCACGAGGTAATGACCTACCTCTTCACAACACTCATATGCAATATAGCACGATACCTTTTGGGAAATATAGATTCGGTAAAATACCGTTTTACAAAAAACTACCTTTAACTTATAAAAAACCATTTTCATAAGATTATGTATTTTAAACAAGTCTTTGCAAAGCGCCACTACAACCCATTTTGGGAAACCCGTTCGGGATGGTGCGGATTATCGCACATCCTTGGGCTTAGTAGTGCGAGATGCAGACTTCCGTAAGGAGCATTCGGTCTCGAAAGAGTTAAAAATACAAATATCTTAAGAAAATGAGATTTCTAGAAATATAATAAATTAAAATTATTTTATATAAATATATATATATATATATGTATCATCAAAATATCTAATTTTTTGATATCATATAAATATTCCAACTTTTTTAAATCAAAAGAATCACTTCACATGAAAATACCATGCAATTCCATATAAGTTCAATATTACAAATAAATACCATATATTATGGAAAATAGGTTTTATTCACTAGAAATGTCACATATATAAAATCTACATCTATGACAACTCTAAAGACGATAATTAAATACTTGGAGTGTATTTTGAAAATTATACAAAAGTATTTTTAAATATAACCCCCTCAAGTTCTATAAATTACCCTAAGGACCCTAGTAAATATAGGTTTAAGCGGGACCAATCTCTTGAGCCTCAGGGAGCCGAAGAAGTGGGTGCTTTCCTATTTAAGGTAGACAACTTAACAACGGTGTTATCAACACGGTAATCGTCTTTGAAAAAAACACAAAGTGCAGTGGTTACCGATAACACCAAAACCTAATTCAGGACTTCAATTTCTTTTCTAATTGTTCTGACTCAGACTGAGTCTCATTATAAATAATCTGCTTTGAATATGATTCAAGTACAAACTACAATTCAATATGAATCCATGAATCCATATAATCACTATGTTCCATTTAATCAATCTGTATTGACTGAACCGAACAATGGATATACTTTCCATCTACATGATTCTCCAGTTACATCCATTTACTGATATCATGGTTTCGGCAAGTCATCCATCTATACAAGACAATACAATTTACAATACAATACAATCAAGACATCGCGGGGTTTTAAGGGGTAGATTGGTACGGAAGGTGTTAGAAGTAGCACGAGACTGCAAGATTTAAGACACCTAACCTGTATTCATTTGTTGTTGTACCATGGCATAAACGGTTCCTTGTACATTCCGTTCACCTTAGTCTCTGGTCTACTGAGACTCCTCTCGTATACACTGGCATCCTTCTGTACCAAACTATAAACAACAGCGTTAATAATATAATACAACTTTAAAAAAACTACACTCTCTCTCTCTGTCTATTATACTTCTCATTTATCTTTGGGACTTACCGAGCGATTGTTCGCTGACGACATTCCTTCTCTTTCTTCTTTGAAATGTTGCCAGGTGATCTGGACCTTCAGGAGATCGAGCCCACCAGCGAGGACTTGGATCAGCTAGCCTACGACCCAGAACATTAGATTCATTGTACACATTTCATTTCAGTACTTTCCATTTCTGTTATGCCACTGTTTAGGCATTGCTTTCATTCAGATGTATTTACTTTTCCATGTACTGTAAAAGAATGTTAATAAATAAAGTTGATGTTCATTACATTTGTCACTTGTGTATATTTCTTTTATATTGCTTAGTTACGCTTAGCGTATTTACTTCTGAGTAAATACGTAGAGGCTTCGTCGCGTCCCCATTCGTCGTACACCGGGAAGCGGGGCGTGACAACTCCAATCAGGACGTCGGTCTTCAATAGGTTGACGCCAACAACAGCCCCTCCGCAAAGCCGGGGGCACAAAGAAGCTGCTTCCAAAACTGTCGGCAAGACACGATCGACGTCTTCACTGGCGCCGAGTGAGAAAAGCTGGGGGCAATTCTCCCTCTGGACTTACCCCACCAAATCCAATGGTGAAAGTTGACGCTGCTGTTCCAACTGGGAACAGCTTTGATCTGCTCAGGAGGGTACGCAAGAACTCTCCAACGGCGGTGCTAAAGAAATCGCCCCGCCTGTAGAAACCACAGTGCAGGCAAAGCCGGAGCGCCCCCATCAACGGCTCTCCTCCAAAATTCATAAGGTCTGGCGGAAAGTCCAAGACTCTGTGATCAACAAAGATTACTCTCATCGATCAAAGAAATCAAAGGCTCGGCAAGAGGAAGACCACTCCTCCGTCATACAGCGAGGGGCTTCTTCTACACATGTGCTTGTTACAACGGCTCTTTCAACTTTGATCTCCCACAAAAGGATGAGGCCAGAGAAAATCCCACCGCCGGCGGCAAATCCAAAAGGTGATGGACCCAAACGCCCCAAGTCTGGCGGCATGATCGTGCATACGGTCTACATGGCTTCTGAGAAAAAAGAAAGTCGTGCTTCCGTGGGTCACTGACCGCAAACTCAGTCGCTGACTAAAGCTCAAGAGCAACAACAGGAGCTCCAGGAAATTCTAACCAAAATTGCAACGCTTACCGGACAGAAAGAAAGCCCTGACACAACAGCCGAACAGCGCCAAGAGCAGGAGACCGATACAGAGTTCCTGCGAAGGGTGCTTGAAAGAAAGGACAAGGAAGCTGCTGAGCAGGCTGCTAACATAAAGCAGATGGCTCTCTTGTTCCAGGATATGTTTGGAATGATGATCCAGCCAGAACCCCCAGCCGAGGATCCACCGATAATTATCGAGGATGACAGAGGGGAAACATCGAACCCTCTTCCGGCTTTATCGACAGCCAAAGAGGAAACAATCTCTAAGACTGCTCTTGATGATTATATCGCTCAACAAATACGAGCTAATCAAGCTAATGAAGCCGCAGGCCAAATCGTCAGAACTGGGCAACCGTATCTATGCTGGTATGACCAAATTAAGTACCTGCCGGGATATACGATCCCTAAGTCCCACGTATACAAGGGGATAGGCAACCCACACCAGCACATAGTTCAGAGCTCTGTGCGGCAACACTGGAGGTGACGACAAACTGTTGCTTCGCCAGTTCGTTTGCATCCTGTTAGAGACGGCCTTTGAATGGTACTCGGAGCTCCCAAATGACTTCATGAGAACATTCACAGAGATGAAACTGCTGTTCATACAGCGGTTCGCCAGCGGAAGCGAGCGCACCCCGATCACGGCGTTAATCAATGCCAGGGTAAAGCCAGGAGAAACCTGGGTCCAATATGCGATCAGGCGGCGGAACCTATGGTCTAAGTGCGAACAGAGCATTGAAGAATTCCCCACCGTGGGCATGTTCATCAGGACCCTTGATCCTCAAACGACTTTGTCCCAGTTCATGACATTTTACAAACCGACGACCTTCCAGGCTCTGATCGATAAACTGGTCCAAATGGTGCAGATGGGGACACGGGCCTTCCTCCTCAAGTAAGGACCCTCAAAACGCCAAGGGTAAAGGGAAAGCGTCCTTCATTGCCAACGCTTAACAACAACCGAGTGGCCTAAAACTGGCTGCTCGCCAAAACAACGCACGTCCACGCCTATCCCTGGGAAAAAAGGCTAGGACGCGCTTACTCGTTTCCCCGCGATAAGACGAGGAGAATATTTGAGTTGGCAATGAATAACAAACTCATAACATTGCCATAACAAACTCATAACATTGCCAGACCTACGGCGTCCACCGCAACCCGACGACGTCAACAACCCCAACTACTGCGCCTATCACAGAATTGTGAACCACCCAATTAAAGATTGCTACATCTTCAAGAACTAGGTCGAGGACCGGTATCAACAGGGGAAGTGTCTGATAACTGGAGGGTGAACCCACCACAGAAGCACACTTCCAAAAAGGTGGATGCACCGGGGGCATCATGCTCGCTCGTGGAAGAAACTCCATGGAAAGTTGTTCTTTCAGCTAAAACTAAAAGAATGCTGAAGGATCTACATGCATGTCTGGCAGTCAGGTGGAAAAGCCCACTTGAACCCGAAATCATCGAAGGGATGCTGAAACCGTGCCCCATACCGAAGATTGTTGACAAAGGGCAAAATCCCCAAGTCAAGCCTTCAAAGTCTTTGAAGAAAAAGAAGAAGACCAAGAAGCCTGTGCAGCCTGCCGAGAATGACGACAAGCGCACAGACCTGCAAAAGTACATTGACGCGCTGGAGGAGTATAACCAGAAGGTGCGGAAATCGGTCACCCTCGAAGAGTTCCTCAATCATATTCTTGAGAACGAAGATAGTGATAACGATGAGGAAAATGACTCATCAGAAGAAACCGAAGACCATGTAGCAAGTTGCCACATGGTCTCCCATTCATTGTTAAATGACGAAGAAACTCCCTCAGCGTCAGAAAACAACACAGAGAAACTGGGGGCAGAATCGGCGCTAAAATCTCTGGAACTGCCAGAAGACCCGATCGATAGGCTGTTAAACGAAGCCTTTCAAAAAAGCAAAGCTGACCGAGAACGCGAAACAGCTATATACGAAAAGGCTAAGCGTCAGCGTCAGGATGAAGAAGCTGCGGCAAGGTGGAGTCGTAAAGTACTCCAACCAAAGCAAGGCATACCTAAGACAAATAAGAGCAGGATCAAGGCAGAGAAGCGGTTCGCAAAAGCCCTGTCAATGTGAATGAAGCTGCCACCTTTGGTAGGAAACACTCCTGGGGTCATATGCCTCGACGGAGAGGATTCACAGCCAAACTGCTGCCTATATCATCAGAGGGTTATCCACCCCACCGAAGAATGCAATACCTTCAAGAAGTGGTGGCAAGGATATGTTGATTATCAAAAACACTTCAAGAGGATGAAGTACGGAGCTCGTCGACGGCAAAAGAGTGCGACAGTTGCGCGTGAAAAACCGACTGGCAACTGTTATATGGTTGGTACCAGTTCAGAAGGGAGGAAACCCTAAGTTCTTACTTTTGGGAGCGATTCTGAGGACGAAATACCTCTCAGCCCTCTCTTCAAAGACTCCACCTCCAAAAAAGAAAAGAAGGAGAAGAACCGCGAGAATATTCAACTACGTAACCGCACGCTGCCTGAAAAGAACCTTGGACCTACAAACAAAGGTTCGAGCAAAAAAGAAAAAGGGAAAGAGAAAATCTCTGAGGAAATTGCCCTCGACGATGGAGTTATCAAAGAGCTCGCAGCAAGGGATCCGCCTAGGAAAAATAAGGTGGATTACAATGACCTAGCACATCTGAGGAAAATACCCTCACAGTTGAGCATATTGGATGCTCTCTTCTTGTCCAAAGAGGCATGAGAGTCTCTAATCAAGGCGTTGCAAGAGCCCGACCAGTTCCAAGCTTTCCTTGCAAAAGAGAAGATGAAGGACGAGCTGGCAGAGGTTCACACAGCCGACATTACATTCAGCGATGAAGATCTCCTCCTCGGTACGTGTGAACATAACCGCCCATTATACGTCACTGGATAGTGCCATGATATCAAAATAGGAAAAATCCTTGTGGACAGCGGATCCTCTGTCAACCTTCTCAACGTGAAAGTGCTGGAGGAGATTTGCATGAACGTTCAGCACTTGGCCCGAGACAAAATTACAATCTCCGGGTTTGACTCACAGTCGTCATGGACGCTTGGATCTATAATACCGACATTACGCTTCGGGTTGCTCATCACTAACATCAAATTTCACGTCATTGATGCCAAGACTTGCTATAACGCATTGCTCGGCAGGCCCTGGTTGCATGAGTACAATGTCATCCCTTCTACACAACATCAGTGTGTGAAGTATTTCAAGACAGCTTGGAATGCACTATCACAGGGGAGCTAAATCCGTTCTCCATAAACGAGGTCCGGAAATATGAAGACGCAAAGTACTTCCTACCAGATTTCGAAGATACAGAAAGGTGTCATAAACCGGAGGATAAACAGAAGTCCGCCGCCACTATCCCGATCTTTAGGAGCGATTCCGAGGAAGATGAAGAAATAGTTTACTCGAGGCAACCCAGAAAGAAAACAACGGGCACGAACCATCTACCCCTATTTTGGTCTTTGGCAGCGACTCTGAGGATGAGGCCAACGCAATTTTCTCCATCCGCCCGTCAGTGCAAACCCTCGATGAAGAAAATCAAAGTCTACAAATCACAATGGCTCCGCCTCGGCATTACAAGGAACTTGATGCGCTCGATATATACAGCGTACAAGAACTACAGACTTTCTATGTCCCTATTAGGAGAAGAGGTGAAAAGGCGATCCTCTTCTACCAATCTACGAAGACCAAAATAGAAAAAGAAGTCTGGCATGGTGTCGATTTTGCACTCGACAAGCTTCAACCAATCCGTATGCCAAGATACTACACGGAGGGATTGAAAGGGCTGCTAAGATACTAAGGTGTACCCCTCGAACAAACTGTTCGGCAAGCCTAATTTTACAAAAAGATTTGGGATATTTCCGGGACTTAGCGAAAGATGCCCAACGGGAAGATAGAGAAAACGGGCCTCGGATACGTTCGGTCCAAGAAACGGGAGTAGTTCCACAGCTGCCGCGTCATAAACAGCTCCAGGGAAGAGGAAAGCGCTCTTCAAAATGTCCATGACGTTGAAACAGAGCGAAATCCCGCTCTAAGAATGTTAAGTCAGTCGCTCGAAGAACAAATAGACAAGCTAATAAAAAAAGCTTGTTAAAAGAACCGAGACAATCATAGCCGCGAAATGACCATTTATGAAAAGGCCAGGACGCAGTGCCTCAATCAGCAATCGGCGGAAAAGGAAGACTATAATGCTCTTCATCCCCGGCCCACTGTGCCCTCGCGAAAGTGGAAAATCCCGAAATAGAGGCAAAAACAGGGCAAAGAATGAAAGTGTACTCTAGCACCCCACTGGGTTTTAAAAACATCAAACATGCCATTTTTTAATTTTTCGGGGTGCTAATCTACACTAAACAAGATCATTAACTAGATGATTAGGGTTTTAGGTTTGATATCAACTAAACTATAAAGAAGTGAAGATGGCTATACCCTCATAGATCGAGTCCTTCACTTCACATGCTCCGTGTAGTAGTCTCGCGACTCCACTAGGCTCCACTTGAGGGTTTGGACGAGCATCCTCTGATGACCTTCATGCCGAAGATGATCCACGCGAAGACCCTCCAACTCAAGCTATCTCTATACTAAACTCTTTTAGTGTAGGAAACACGCTACACTTGATCGCTGTGTAGGATGGTAAAGTAGGGGTTTTGAGGCTCACTAATATGTGTTCAAGCTTCATGATTCACATCACATGTGAGGATTGAAGCTTCAACCATGGTGGAATGAAGAAGAGGAAGAAGATGAGAGCAACAATGGGAGCAACTCAAGAATGAGCTCAAGTGTTAAATGAACGAGAGTGTGAATGGCAACCCTTGACCCTCACTCATTCAAGCCTGGAATTATTGCAATATAAAATTGCAACCATGCTTGAATAGTGAGTCAAGATGAATAAACAAATGGAAATGCCATACTTTCAACCATGCTCCCAATTTCCACCTCATTTCTATTTTCACAAAATAGAATTCATGCCATGCTACATATATACATATTATATATATATATATATATATATATTAATACATATAAGAAAATATTTAGTGAGCTAATGATATTAGTTAAGATATAATTATATCAAATATAATATATATCACATTATTAAATCAACACTTGATTTAATAATCCGGTTATATCACATATGACCGACTAATATCATTTATCTGTATATCACATTATCAAATCAACACTTGATTCGACAATCTGGTTATATCACATATAACCTAACTGATAACAGATAACCGCCAGATTACAATACGGTATCACATACACGTATTTAATCAGGCCCACACACATATCACATATGTGTCCTACTTCGTTTCGCTTGAACCAGGGAACTTCTGTATGGGACTCTAAACACTCGTCAATACGCCAGCAGTAGGTGATGATCACATCAGCCACCTACAAGCCGTCAGCGGTACTAGCTAGACGTAACAGCTACCCGGGTATTGAGCGATATGAAGATCAACAAGCAAGCATGTCCATACTCTCTATGAAGCCTATCAGTAACACTACCGTACAGTCCGGTCTCTTCATCTGATATGTCGCATATCATGTCTAGGGGTAGTAAATATCAGACCCCAGAAACGTGATAATTCATGCCGATGTCTGGCCTATAACGATTCGAGAAACTACTGATAACTCTTATCAGTAAATCTCAGCAGCATCCCTGGCCAGGGACTTCCAGTTATAGCCAATCGAGTATAGCGCAACATCAACCCCTAATACCGGGAGAGCCAAAACCCCTCCTATCGCTCATTGCCTCCATGCTCGGGATAGTACCCAAAATCCACCTGTTTGCAAAACTCCTCTTGAGCGTGGTAGGGAGGAAATCAAAGAACAGTGGGAGCCACACAAGACTCTATGACGATTTCGGGTCTATATACTAACCTGTACCAGTGTTACCAGAGAACTGCTATCTAACGATAGGTATAATACCAACTAGGAGTCCTCGGCGAGTCCGTTCGGTGTACCCATTCTCTAATGAGCACCTGTGTACAATCTTTGATGTCACACACCAAAGGTTTTAGGATCAACCATCGCCCTCTAAGAGACAAGAAACATACACACTAGTCTACTCTGGAATATTGATGCCCTAGTCTCGATATTCCCTCGACTAGGAACTGATTAAAGGATGTACTTTAGGACCACCCTGGCCCCACTAGTATGATCTCATCATAATCCTGGTAGTCAAGTACATATCCTAAGGGCTTTATCAACATGTAAGAGACAGACAATATAAATACCAGTCTACATGTTAAGATAAAAGTAACCTGATAACATACTATCATGTCAAGCAAGAAAATCCTCTATATATATGTCCAAGCATCCACTATATCAACAATAATGGCCACTAGGGCATACATATTCCTAACAATCTTCCACTTGCACTAAGGCCAATTGTTATAGTATCTCATACCCAACGTCCTAAAAGTCTCTCGAATAGCATATGGGGGATGGCCTCGGTGAGTGGATCCGCTGTGTTATCCTCTGTGTCAACTCTCCTAACCTCGATCTCCCGGAGATCAACTATCTCCATGATCAGGTGATACTGTCTAAGAATATGTCTGGATCGCTGACGGGACCAGGGTTCCTAGGCCAAAGCCACAGCTCCATTTTCATCACAATACACAGGCAATGGATGTTCAATGGTAGGAACTAAGTTCATCCTATGATCTTATTCATCCAGACAACCTCTTTGGCAGTATCGTTGGTAGCGATGTAATTAACCTCTATCAATGAGTCTGCTATGGTATATAGCTTGGAACCCTTCCAACATACCGTCCCTCCACTAAGGGTGAAGACAAAACCCGAGATTGACTTTCAGTCGTCCTTATCACTCTGGAAGCTCGAATCGGTAAAGAACTCCATCTGGAGTTCACCGTTACCATACACCAAGAATATCTCTTTAGTCCTTCTCAAGCACTTAAAAATGTTCTTCACAGCTGTCCAGTGGTTTTCCCTAAGATCTTTTCGATACTTACTCACTACACCTAGTAAGCAAGCTACATCCGGTCTGATTCACAACATCGCATACATGATTGACCTGGTCTCGAGAGACATCTCTTTGGAGAGAGTGATTCCTGAACAAGCGGGTACATTACCACGCTTAGAATCATCCATACTAAACCCCTTTAGCATAGTGTCTATATACCTGGATTGGGACAATCCCAAATCCATTTAGATCTATATCCCCAGGATGTATGAGGCATCAGTTAGATCTTTCATGGAGAACTTGTGTGATAAGAGGAGCATTACCGAGTGTAGCATAGGAATATTGTTTCCTATCAAGAGTATGTCATCCACGTACAATACGAGGAAGAAAACCATACTCTCTACAACATTCTTATTTATACATGGTTCATCTACTTTTTTGATAAAGTCAAACTCTTTGACAGTTTCATCAAAACAGATGTTCCATCTCCGCGATGCCTGCTTTAACCCGTAGATGGATTTAAGCAGCTTGCACATGCTTCCGCTGCTCCCACTGTCTACGAAGCCCTCTGGCAGTGTCATGTACACGCTCTCTTCTAAATCACCATTTAGAAAACCGGTTTTGACGTGCAGTCTGCCAGATTTCGTAGTCATGGTATGCAGCAATGGCAAGTAAGATCCTGATGGACTTAAGCATAGCGACAGGAGAAAAGGTTTCATCATAAGGTTGTTGACGAAAACCTTTTGCTACAAGTCTAGCTTTAAAAGTCTCAACTTTCCATCTACACCAAATTATCTTTCTCAAAGATCCTCTTGATCCCGATGGGTTTTACCCCTTCAGGAGCAACATCCAAAGTCAATACTTTGTTGGTGTACATGGATTTCATCTCTGATCGCATAGCATCCAGCCATTTCACATAGTCTCCACTTGTGATGGCCTGCTCGAAACTAGTTGGGTCATCATCTTCATGATGCAATCCTCGCTCCCACCGTCTACGAGAAAACCGTAGTATCTCTCAGGTGGATGAGGAACCCAACTAGATCTGTGGAGTGGCTGCGGTTCATCGAGGACTATTGAATCCTCCGATTCCACCAAATCGTCAGTTATAGTTTGCTTTGCTGGAACTTCTTCCAATTCTACCTCATCGCCACTAATTTCTTCCACAAGAAATTCCTTTTCTAAAAAGGTGGCATGTCGAGAAACAAAACACTTTTTGTTCCTCGGTGTGGTAGAAGATATACCCTCGTGAATGTTTGGGATATCCTACAACCTTGCACAGAACTGACCTTGCCTCAAGCTTGTTCAGATTTTGCTTTTCAACATAGGCCGGACAACCCCATATCTTAACTCGTTTAAGAGATGGTCTCTTCTCATTCCATATCTCATATGGAGTGGTAGGTAACGGATTTGTTTGGAACTCTATTCAATAGGTATGCAGCTATCTCAAGTGCATATCCCCAAAAGGAAATAGGTAACTCAGCGGTACTCATCATAGAGCGCACCATATCTAATAGGGTGTGATTCCTCCATCCCGATATACCGTTGTGTTATGGTGTATACGGAGGAGTAAGCTGAAAGAGAATCACATTCTCTTTTAAATAATCCTGGAATTCCGTGCTCAAGTATTCAATTCCCCGATCATATCGAAGGATTTGAATACTTTTACCCATCTGGTTCTCAACTTCGTACTTATATTCCTTGAAATTCTCAAAAAGACTCAGATTTGTGTTTCAAAAAGAACACATGTCCGTATCTTGAGAGAACATCGGTGAATGTAATAAAGTACGAAAAACCATTCCTGGCATTTGTAGACATAGGACCACATACATCACCACGTATCTGTCCAAGAGTTCAGTAGTTCTTTCTCCGTTTCCAGTAAACAGAGATTTGGTCACCTATCCTTTGAGTCATGACTGGCAAGTTTCATAAAATGTAAATTCGAACGGATTCAAATATGCATCCTTATGGAACTTTAGCTGGTCTTATCTCATTGATATGACCTAGTCTACAATGCCACAAGAAGACTTCATTCATTTCTTAACTGTTCCTCTTGTGTGTGTTATGTACGTTTGGAACTATTGTTTGATTCAGAACGTGTATACTGTTATACAACGTACCTTACCCAATCAACACTTGATTTAGGAAAATATTCATAATATTTTTGGTACGGAATAACAGTCTCTAAGAATCAATGTATTACCAGTTGGTAACACCAGAAGATATCTGTCAACTGCTTTGGCTGCAACAATTACACCATTCTCTACTACTTAGAGATATATCACCCTATCCCAGTTCTCTACCTGTCTTTAGCCCGTGTAACAAATTACATATATGTGATCCTGATCCGTTATCCCATACCCAGGATGTAGAAACGACTAAGAAACAGTTCTTGGTAACGAACACACCCGAAGACGATGCATCAACATCCTTTTTCTTCGTTTGGATGGCGTGGGAATCCGGATATTCCCCTATTCCTTTCTCAGAATTATGACAATCATAAGATAGAGCGGAACCTAGCCCAGTATAATATGTATGTTCGGTCAATCATCCATATTATTATCTTGATTAAGGCATTTCATTGGTCGCTATCAGGAGAGATAGAAGGATAATCACTTTGCGTGCGCTCTTTCCAAGATTAGATTGGTTTTTATCTAATCGGGATGGCTCCCACTGTTTTTATCAAATCATCCTTCAAACCCTAAAAAGTAAGATTAGACGAGATTAATTACACCCTACAGGTTCGCCAATCGTTCGGTCAGGCAGGTATCGGTACTCTGAGGGAGGTTCCCCGTGCTTTCGCACGGACCTAATTAAAATAAACCTCGTTTCCCTAGAGGCATAACCCCGTTGACACCTTTCTAGACACCTACTGGATTAGCTAGTTGTAAAGTGCAAAACTCTCCCAGGAGTAACTCTTACTCGTGGTGGGTATCGGGATCCAACTATCATATAGAAGGTATGCAATCTCATTGCAAATTTCAACACTTGAAATTCCAGATAATGTTTTTACCCCTAGCAGTTTATGACCTTAACTATGGTCAACAAATCATAAGTGCTAGTCAAGTTCTACCCTTTCATTTCCTGATTGAATTAAACCCACCCGTACGACCCTTAACTATGGTCAACAAAGCCGTACGAATGTCCAAATCAATCGCATCATATGCTTTATAGGAAGACATCACTTAGCTACCATACACTACGCCTTAACTAAGGTCAATAAACGCAGCACGAATACTAAGTACTCTACTTCCCAAAATGACTGTTTCCCCCAATCAGAGAAAAGCTCTGTTCAAAATTCAAATTTTAAAATGAAGCAACGCTCCAGATCCAGCGCCCAGTGCGCTACGCCCTAGGCAGCGCACCACGTGCAAAGCACGTGTGCGCTAGCGCCAAGTGCTCTGCGCTCTGAGCAGCGCACCACGTGCAAAGCACGGGTGCGCTGCACTCTAAGCAGCGCACCACGTGCAAAGCACGGGTCGCTAGCACTGGAACTAAAAGCTCCCCACCGTCAGATCAAAGATCTAATAATAAATGCTAAATCATTAATTAATCAGAATTAAATTCTGTTAAGGAAAGATTTCTCAAAATCTTTTCAAATAACAAAATTGTGCTCTGTAAATCAGAACACCGTTGGATCAATGATCCAATGGTGATTAAAAAATCACCAAAATACAGAATAAATTCTGTTTGGAAACATTTCCCAATCTTATTAATAACGAGAAGACTACCTTCTGTAAATCAGAAGCCCTTGAATCAAAGATCCAACGATGGGAAATTCTCCAAATCAATTGGAGAAAAGATCTCCTTAACTGATTCAACAAATCAGCCTCCTCTATATAAAGGACCCAAGACTTCAAGTCTTGGGCAGAAGAACCCCCCATAAGCTTTGAGATTTCAAAAAGAAAAGCATAGCTCTCGGCAAAAGAAGATTTTTTCTTCAAGGTAAAAAGAAGGGTGATGAACAAAGAGATGAAATCATCTCATAATTAAAAAGAAGAATTCTCTTCTTAAAAAGATCATAGATCTACAAAGACCAAGGTCTTTTATAAAGAGATCAAAAAGATCTCATCATAAAACAAAGAACTACTTACTTCTTTCACAGATCATAGATCTATAAGACAAATTGTCTTTCTGAGATCATGAACATCTCATTATAAAGGGGGAGAGAATTATTAAATTCTTTTAAGGATCATAGATCCATAAAGGCAAAGCCTTTCATCAACAAAAGAGATTGAAGACATCTCCTACAAAATAAGAACTTATGTTCTTAAAACCTTGAGACAAAGTCTCTTATAAAAAAGAGAATTTAATTTTCAGGGCGCAAACTAATCTAAGTTGCATAAAAGAAGAGCCTTGGCACTCTTAATTTTAAAGAGCCTTAGCGCTCCAAATATAGCGCACTGCGCTCTTTGACTGGCGCTTAGCGCCAAGCGCGCCACGTCTCCCTCACGTGTGCGCTACTCGGCAGAAGCGCACTGTACTCATGGACTGGCGCAAAGTGCCAAGCGCACCACGTGTCATTCATGTGTGCGCCACTGAATTAATAGCGCAATGCGCTCATATACTAGCGCAATGCGCTCATCATCTGGCGCTCAGCGCCAAGCGCGCCACGTGTCACTCATGTGTGCGCTGACAGAACATAAATTGTTCTTTAATAAGCCTCAGAGCTATTATGAGTGCTCAGCACTAAAAGACAGAAATACTGTCAAAATCCAAATCAATGCTCAGTATTGTTAAAAGGGCCAAGCCCAAACAAATGCTCAACAGCCCAAAATAAATGTTAAACATTTTAACCTGAATGGACTTAACCTAAAATTGGCCATAAGTCCTCAACTCAGATTAATTGCGCCCAATGCTCATATATCTTTTAACAGATTTTATGTCCAAATTGGACTACAGATATACCAACCAAAACTGGTTCGAGGGTACATCTTTGAACCCCTCTGATACATGTCGTTGTAATCTTTCAACGTCTTCGGAGAGGCGACGGGTCCCGATAACCATACATTCCACGGACTACGATGTCCTTAAACTGGACTGTGGGGTCCCTTTAAACCCACGGACTATGATGTCCTTAACCTCGGACTGTGGGGTCCCTTTAAACCCATGGACTACGATGTCCTTAACCTCGGACTGTGGGGTCCCTTTAAACCCACGGACTACGATGTCCTCAACCTCGGACTGTGGGGTCCCTTTAAACCCATAGACTACGATGTACTTAACCTTGGACCACTATGTCCTTAAACTAGTAATGGACCACCATATCCTTAAACTAGTAATCGACCGCAATGTCCCTAAACTAAACAATTGAGTTCAAATGCTCTTTTGTTGGATCTAAACGATCCCGTTAAGCTGATCTTAGTCTAATATTAGACTAGCGTATCTTTAACAAATGTTTAAGTTGATCTTAGTCTCAAATGAGACTAACGTATCCTTAAACTAAACCCCCAAACCTAAATCTAAGAAGATACGGATTTGGACTAATCCACGTCCTACGGGCGACAACATAAATTAGTCTCCGTATACAATCCACGGGAAACCAAAAACAAAACAAACACACACGACATGAAGTGACCATCTGGAGAAGGAGAAAGTGGTTACCGCGATGCGGTAGCGTAATTAACTGCACGGGCTTACGTCTGCAAGGAAGAGCGTCCCCACAATCAGAAACCCCTCAAATGAGGGGGAATCTGATGAAGTCTGCTACAACGACCGCATCCGTTTAAACCTTCGATACATGGTGCCATTAATCAACTTGGCATCTTCGGAGAGGTGGATGGATAGCACCAATTAGCATCTGCCCCGGAATTCAGGCCCCGACGTCCCAACGTCCCGGTCGCGTCTTCCGGCGGAGAACAGATTCTGGCATGCCCGGTAGGACCTTTTTCTCTTTCCACTCCACACTTCGTGTGTCGTGTTCGCGACCGAATCGCGGTTTGATATGGTTGCCCTTGGGTTCGAGGTACTAAGATTTGGTGTCTTGCTCCGTGCAGAAAACAGAAGATCAATGGTTTCAACCTGCACCAGCTGCAACTGCAACTCCCGTTCCACCCCATCTTGGGGTGTAACCTACGGCCCCCAAGCGGCCTCCATCTTCGCTATGCCGGTGGAACAGGTCACTCAGGCCACCACTGGATTGTTCTTCGGGACCATTCTCCCGCCAACGAGCTTCAGCGCTCCTGTACCATCGCAAGAAGCTCTTAAGAAGTCGGTCTTTGATCGACTTACTACTACTGCGGCCCCTCTCAATGGGTCTGTTTCCCCCAATCAGAGCAAAACTCTGCTGGAAATTCAAAATTCAAATTTTGAAGCAACGCTTCAAATCCCGGGCGCAACGCGCCACGTGTCAGGCGCTGATACTTCAGCGCAGCGCCCAAGAAGGCGCGCCCAATCAGAGCAAAGCTCTATTTTAAGCAAAATTAAAGGAAGCAACGCTTCAGTTGCACAGACACTGCGCTGCGCGACACGTGTCAGCGCAGACGTGTCAGCGCAGTTACGCTGCGCGACACGTGTCAGCGCAGTTGCGCTAGCGCAGTTACGCTGCGCGACACGTGTCAGCGCAGTTGCGCTGCGCTGTGCGCTGCGCGACACGTGTCACGCGCTGGAGCATTTGCGCCAAAACAGAATAAAGATTTTAATGAAATCTTTCTGTTCTTGTCAAAACAAGAAGATTTTCTTTTGTAAAACAGGAGCCCTTGGATCAAAGATCCAACGGTGGGGAAAATTCCCCAAATCACTCAGAAAAAGATCCCGTTAACAAATTTAACAAACTTATGGGCACTATATAAAGACCCCTACACCTCAATTCAAAGCATGAACATTTTCTTGAAAAAAGTCAAGAGCTTCAAACAGAGAGAGAATTCTGAGAAAATTTCAAAGAAAAAGGTAAAAACCTTCACGAGAGAAAAGAAATCTCTTTAATAAATCATTGATCTAAAAACTAGATCAATGTTCTTCACATAATAAACAGTGCTTTGCACTTCTTATGAACCACTGGTTCTTCAAAAATAAGGAAACAACAAAAATAAAAATAGTGCTTTGCACTTCTGTTCTTGAATCTAAAAGATTCTTAGTGCTTTGCACTTCCAAACTGCGCTGTTGCGCTCTTGAGAGAGCGCCACGTGTCAGCTACAGAATAATTTGCGCTATGCGCTCTTAAAATAGAGCTTCGCTCTCTGGAATTGGCGCAACTCACCAGAGCGCGCCACGTGTCAACAGCGCACTAGCACAGCGCACTGCGCTGTTGCGCTTGCGCTCACCAGAGCATGACACGTGTCCTCACCATAAGCGCTTGCGCTCTTTGACTGGTGCAAAGCGCCTGAATAATGCAATGCATTTATTTTACTGAAGGGCCAGGCCCAAATCAGAGGGGCCTAGTAGGCCGAATTAAATTGCAATACAATGAAAAGGGGCAGAGCCCAAACAAAAATTGAAAATGCAATAAACAGGGCAGAGCCCAAGCAAGACTGATGCTCTGCATCATATATAAATGGGCACAGCCTTGACAAAATAAATAATGCTATGCATTATTAAACAGGAGCAGAGCCCCAGTAAAGGCCTAACAGGCCAAAAATAAATAAAATGTTGAACATTTTCAACTGGACTTAGCCCAATTCTGGCCGTAAGTCCTTAAATTAAATTGACTAAGCAAGATTGCTCTCTTAAATCAATTTACATCTGGTTCGAGGGTACATCTCCGAACTCCTCTGACACAGGTCGTTGTAATCCTTCAACGACGTCAGAGAGGTAACGGGTCCTGATGACCACACATCAATATGGGCTGCGGGGTCCTCAAACTCGTGGACCGAAACGTCCTTAAACTAATATCGGACCGAAACGTCCTTAAACTAACGATGGACCACCATGTCCCTAAACTGGCATTGGACCACCATGTCCCTAAACTGGAACAATAGAGCTCTCAAATGCTCTTTTGCCGGATCTAAACGATCCCGTTTAAGTTGATCTTAGCCTCAAATATGGCTAACGTATCCTTAAACATTCAAACAGACTTTAGTCCCAAATTGGACTATAAGACCCCCAATCAACTTTGGTTCAAGGGTACATCTCCGAACTCCTCTGACACATATCGTTGTAATCCTTCAACGTCTTCAGAGAGGTGACGGGTCCCGACGGCCATATATTAAATGGACCACTACGTCCTTAAACTGGAAATGGATCTAGACGATCCCGTTAAGTTGATCTTAGTCTCAA
The DNA here is from genome assembly GCA_030015575.1 of Agapanthus africanus. Classification (NCBI taxonomy): domain Eukaryota; kingdom Viridiplantae; phylum Streptophyta; class Magnoliopsida; order Asparagales; family Amaryllidaceae; genus Agapanthus; species Agapanthus africanus. The sequence goes on from JASDDO010000016.1 coordinate 525,315,673, forward strand.
ATTAGACTAACGTATCCTTAACGAACGTTTAAGTTGATCTTAGTCTCAAATGCGGCTAACGTATCCTTAAACTAAAAACACCAAACCCAAATCTAAGTAAATACGGATTTGGACTAATCCACGTCCTACGGGCGACGGCATTACTCAGTCTCCGTATACAATCCACGGGCAACTACAAACAAAACAAACACACACGACACGAAGTGAAATTCTGGAGAAGGAGAAAGTGGTTACCGCGATGCGGTAGCGTAATTAACTACAGGGGCTTACGCCTGCAGGGAAGAGCGTCCCCACAATCAAAAACCCCTCAAGCGAGGGGGAATCTGACGAAGTCTGCTACATCGGCCGCATCCGTCTAAACCTCCGATACACGGTGCCATAAATCAACTTAGCATCTTCGGAGAGGTGGACGGATAAAACCAAATAGCATCTGCCCTGAATCTCAGCGTCAGGACGTCGGGTCCTGTGCGTCGTCCTTCGGAGGGGAACAGATTCTGGCACGCCCGGTGGGACCTCTTCCTCTTTCCACTCTACACTTCGTGTGTCGTCTTCGCGAACCATTCGCGGTTTGTTAATGGTTGCCTTCGGATTTCAAGTTACTAAGATTTGGTCTTTTGCCTGGCGCAGAACTCAAGATTCAATGGCCTCTAACTGCACCAACTGCTCGAAGTGCCACTGCAACGGACGCTCCACCTCACCGGGAGGTGTAGCATATGGGCCCCAAGCGGCTTCCTTCCTCACTCTGCCGGTAGATCAGGTGACCCAAGCCACCACTGGTCTGTTCTTTGGGACCATGATCCCACCTACAAGCTTCCCTACGCCAATACCTGCACCGGAAGTGAACAAAAAGTCAGTCTTCGACCGGCTCACTGCTACGACGGCCCCTGTCAACGGGTCGTTCACTACCAAACCGACAGCCTCTGTTTTCACCAGGCTAAATCAGAACTCTAAATTGGCTGTTCCGAGGAAGGCAATAACTGTTGCTCCAGAAGTTGTCAAGGCGGCTTCCCCTGTCAAAGAGTCAGTCTTTTCAAGGCTGACGATTCCTGCTCCTCCCCCTACTCGAGGATCTGTCTTCGACAGGTTGAATATCACCCCTCAAAAGACAACCTCAGTCTTTAAGAGGTTAACACCGGCGGCGCCCCATTCAGACAGGGGGCAAAAAGAAGATGTCTCAATCTCCGAGCCAGTCCCAACGGCTCGTCATGCTCGACGTCGCCATTGGCAACGAGTGAGGAAGGCAGGGGGCAACTCTCCCTCAGGGCTAACTCCACCGGCTCCAGTGGTGGAAGTCAACGTTGCTGTTCCAACTGGGAACAGCTTTGAACTGCTGAGGAGGGTACGAAAAAACTCTCCAACCGCTACACTGAAGAGATCTCCACCTGCGGGGAGAGTTCCAGAAACGAAGCAAGAACAGCCCCCTCAACGGCTGTCCTCAAGAATTTATAAAGTTTGGCGGAGGTTTCAAGACTCCGTGATTGACCCAGGTCACTCTCGTCACCAGAAAAAGGCGAAGGTGGAAAAAGACAAGGACCGTCCCATTAAACAGCGGGGGACAGCAGCTGCTAGGATGCCCACTTCAACGGTTCCTTCAACCTCAACGGCCCATAAAAGAGGGAGGCCAGAGAAAACTCCCGCGCCAGCGGCAAAAGTTAAAAATGGTGAACCCAAACGCCCTAAGTCAGGGGGCGTAACAGTTCATATGGTTTACATGGCATCGGGAAAAGAAGATAGCCGCATATCAACAGGTCATAGACCGCACACGAGGTCAGTGACCAAGGCTCAGGAGCAGCAGCAGAAGCTCCAAGAAATGATGAACGCTATGGCCGCACTTACAGGGCCAAAAGAAACCCCTGAAACATCCTCGGACGAGCGTCAAGAACAAGAAACGGACGCTGAATTCCTTCGTCGCGTACTAGAGAAGAAAGATAAAGAAGCTGCGGAGCAGGCAGCCAACATAAAGAAAATGGCCCTCCTGTTCCAGGATATGGTGGGTATGATGATTCAACAAGATCCACCTGCTGAAGATCCCCCGATCATTCTTGAAGACGATAGGGGAGAGACGTCGAATCCTCCACCAGCTTTGTCCACAGCTAAAGAGGATACAATCTCTAAAGCTGATTTGGATGAATACATCGCCCAGCAAATATGGGTTCATAATGCGACCGAAGCGGCCGGTCAGGTCGTAAAAACGGGGCGGCCATATCCAAGTTGGTACGATCAAATCAAGTACCCGCCAGGTTATACGATTCCCAAGTTCCATGTCTACAAGGGGACGGGCAATCCTCATCAGCATGTTGCCCAGTTCAGGGCACTCTGCGGCAACACTGGCGGTGACGACAAGCTGTTGCTTCGCCAGTTTGTTGGAAGCTTATCAGATACGGCGTTCGAATGGTACTCTGAGCTCCCGAACGACTCTATTAAAACCTTCGCGGAGATGGAGCTGTTGTTTACTCAGAGTTTTGCAAGCGCCAGTGAACGTACCCCGATGACAGCACTGATTAACGCCAGGGTAAAACCTGGCGAGACATGGGTTCAGTACGCTATACGATGGCGGAACTTATGGTCGAAGTGTGAGCAGCGCATTGAAGAAGCTCCTGCGGTGGGTATGTTTATGGGAACCCTCGATCCACAAGCAACCATCTCGCAGTTTATGATGTTTTTCAAGCCGACTACCTTCCAGGCCTTGATTGAAAAACTAGCGCAAATGGATCAAATGGGCCATAAACCCCCTCTTCCAATGCCAGATTCCCGAAATGACAAAGGGAAGGGAAAAGCGATCATCGTCGCTAATGCTCAACAACAACCGAGCGACTCGAAGCCGGTTGCTCGTCAAAATAATATGCGACCGTACGTGCCCCTTGAGGATAGGATGGGACGTCCTTATTCCTTTCCCCGCGATAAAATGAGGAGGTTATTCGAGCTAGCGTTGCGCAACAGACTCATAAATCTGCCGGATCCAAAGCGTCCGTTGCAACCAAGTGACGTCAATGAGCCCAACTACTGTCCTTATCATCGAGTACTAGGCCATCCGATCGAAGATTGCTACGTTTTCAAGAATTGGCTTGAAAACCAGTACCGACAGGGCAAGTTCGCGTTATCTGACAAATGGAAGGTGAATCCCCGCAGCCCCACATCTCTAAGGGGACGAATACGCCGGGGGAAACAAGCTCCGTCATTGAAGAAGCTCCTTGGGAGGTTGTATTATCAACCAAGACAAAGAGGATGCTAAACGATCTTCAGACATGTACAGCAATCAAGTGGAAGAACTCGTTGGAACCGCAGGTCATTGAAAAGATGTTGAAGCCACGTCCAACTCCAAAGACCGATGGTGGCGGTTCAAGCACTTGCAGCCAGCCGTCAAAATCTTCGAAAAAGAAGAAGAAGAAATCTAAGAAGCCCGTGAAGCCTGGCGGCAAACGCACGGACTTACAAAAGCAAATTGACGCGCTGGATGAATACAACCAAAAGGCACGGACTCCCATTACGCTCCATGAGTTTCTCAATCACGTTTTTCAAGAAGAGGATGAGGGAGAAAGTTCATCAGATGAATCCGAGGAATATGTGGCGAGCTGTCATATGATTTCCCATTCGATCACAAATGATGAGGAGACTCCTTGCACCGAAAAGCCGGGGGCAGATCCTGAACCAAAAGTCCTCGGGCCACCAGATGAAGTAATCGACGCATTCCTTAATGAAGCTCGGTTGAAAAGTAAAGCTGATCGGGAGCGCGAGGCGGCTATATTTGAAAGGGCCAAGCGCCAGCGACTTGATGAAGGAGCTGAAACGATCCCGGTGGAGCTAAACACCTCCGCTACCGACAAAAGCCAATTCAAGATGAGAAAGAAGTTTGCTAAGGCCATGTCAACGGGCATGAAGCTACCATCCTCCGAAGAAGAAATTACTGGTGAAGCGAAAATGCACCCGTCTTATTGCTTATATCATCAGAAGGTTTCGCACCTCACTCAGGAGTGCAAAGGTTTTGATAGATGGTGGTAAGGATACGTTGCTCATCGACAACGCTTTAACCGGGAAAAGCGTAAAACTCGTCGAGAGCAAAGAAATACGACCGAAGGGCTTAAAAGAACTGCTGGCGATTGTTGCATGGTTAACACCGGTAGATCACAAGTGCCCACATTCGGGAGTGATTCTGATGAAGAGCTAGAACTTGCCCCTCTCTTTAAAGAGTCCGCTTCGAGAAAAGAAGAAGAACCGAAGGTTTGCGAAAATATCCGGCTACGTAATCGCACGCTGCCCGAAAAGAACCTTGGACCCTCGAACAAAAAAGATAAAAGGAAAGAAAAGGCCACTGAAGATATCGTCTTAGATGACCAAGTGGTGGAAGAGCTGGCTGCCAAAGACCCACCAAAGAAGAATAAGGTGGATTACAACGTCTTAGCACATCTGAGGAAGCTGCCCTCACAGCTCAGCATTCTTGACGCCCTTTTGCTATCAAAAGAGGCGAGAGATTCATTGATTAAGGCGCTCCAAGACCCAGAACAATTCCAAGCATGCCTGGCCGAGGAAAAGGTGAAGGATGAATTGGAGGAAGTGCACACGGCCGATGTTACTTTTGGCGATGAAGACCTTCTACTTGGGACGTGCGAACACAATCGCCCTCTCTGTGTCTCGGGATACTGCCATGATATAAAGATAGGCAAAATCCTGATCGATAACAGGTCGTCTGTTAACCTACTCAACGTGCGGGTGTTGAAGGAAATCTGCATGAGCGTCCAGCACCTTGCTCGGGACAAGATCACCATCTTCGGGTTCGACTCCCAATCGTCAAAGACTCTTAGGATCTGTGATACTGACGCTACGCTTCGGGCTACTCGTCACGGACATTAAGTTCCACGTCATAGATGCCAAGACATGCTACAACGCTTTGCTCGGCCGACCATGGTTACACGAGTACAACATCATCCCTTCTACACAACATCAGTGCATGAAGTATTTTAAGGATGGTTTCGAGTATACCGTGACGGGAGAACTGAACCCTTTCTCTGTGAACGAGGTCCGCAAATATGAAGACGCCAAATACTTCTTACCGGATTTCAAAGACACAGAGAAGTGTCACAAGCCGGAGAACAAAGCTAACGCCACCATCCCGGTCTTCGGCAGTGATACTGAAGAGGAAGAGGAGATAGTTTATTCGGGTCCGCCCCAAAACAACAAGCCAGGACCGCCCACTCCTATGTTGGTCTTTGGTAGCGACTCGGAAGATGAGATCCGTGTCGTATTCTCTGCTCGACCTTCAATACGAACGTCCGCTGACGAAGAGCAAAGTCTACAAGTCGCCATAGTGCCACTTAAACACCAGAAAGAACTGGATGCACTTAATATTTACAATGTAGAAGAGCTGCAAACGTTCTATATCCCTCCCAGGCGAGAAAGCGAGAAAGCAATTCTGTTCTACCGCTCTGAAGAAACCAAGGTGAAAAAAGAAATCTGGCATGGCGCGGATCCTACGCTCAACAGGCTTCAGCCTATCCGTCTTCCCAGATATTATACAGAGAGTTTGAAGAAGCTGCTGAAACGCCAGGGGATATCCTTCAAACAGACCGTTAGAAAGGCCAAATTCTATGACAGGGTCTGGAACGTTCCCGGGACTCAACGCAAACTGCCTAACGGGAGAATAGAAACAAAAGGGCTTGGATACATCCGGTCAAAGAAACGAGAGTTACTGCCCGGCTGTTACGTCGTGTATGACCTCGATGAAGAAGCGGATGCTCAATGGGAGGACGCTAATCCTAAACCAGTGAAAGTTCCAGATGCAAAGGAGCCCAGTCCGTCGTTCGAGGAACAAATGGACAGACTTATAAAGAAAGCTGGTCAAAAAGTCCGAAATGATCACAACCGCGAGACGGCCATTTATGAGAAAGCCAAGACGCAATGCCTTCTCCAACAGGCCGTAAAGGATGAAAATGCCGCTCCTTGTCAACCTGTTATAAAGAAGGCTCGGCGCAAAAGTAGAAATAAGTTGAAAGCCCAAAAAGGCGCTCAACAATAACAAAGCAGGGCTAAGAAGCCACGCAAACGGGAGTTGAGCGTTATTGATCTATCCCTCATGAAGAAAATGGGTCGAGCGTACTCGTTTCCTCGGGACAAGACGAAGAAGATACTTGATCTTGCTCTAAAGCATCAATTGCTTACATTGCCGGAATCCAAGCACCCTGAGCGAGCGAGCGAGGTCTCTGGCCCAAACTATTGCTCTTACCATCGAGTAATAGGGCACCCGCTCGAAGACTGCTTCACCTTTAAGAATTGGGTCGAAGATCAATACCAGCTCGGCAAGTTCGCTCTGTCTGACAACTGGAAGGTAACGCCGACACAGAAGCACGAACCCAAGGCCACGAAAGAAGAACGGGTTCCACATTGGGATTGGAAGCGAATTCGCACCTGTCACATGATTACAATATTAAAAGAAGAGCCCGAGGACATAGATGAGCTCCCTTGGTGCTTCGAAAACAGCAACGACGAAATAATCTCAGAATTCCCACCAGCGCCAAAAGAGCTGAAAGATGGAGTCCATACCACTGCAAATAACCTCAAGAAGATTGAGTTGGGGGCGGCAAACGATCCACGACCGACATTCATCAGCGAGTTACTATCTGAAGAAAGGATAGCTGCGTTAAAGGATGTGCTTCTGCAGCATAGAGATTGCTTCGCATGGAACTATTCCGAAATGCCGGGATTGGATCCAGAAATCGCTGTGCATAGATTGGCGATATCCCCGGACATCAAACCAATCAAACAGGCGCTGAGGAGAATGCGGCTCGAGCTTGAGATGAGCAACAATGCTGAGGTCAAGAAGCTGATCGACTCCGGCTTCATTCAGGAAGTTCAATACCCTGAATGGATCGCCAACATCGTCCCGGTGATGAAGAAAAATGGGACTGTGCGCATATGCGTGGATTTTCGGGATCTCAATAAAGCTTGCCCGAAGGATGATTTCCCAGTGCCAGTCACCAAACTAATGATAGACAACACGTCTACGCATGAGATTTTCTCCTTCATGGACGGCTCATCGGGGTATAACCAGATAAAGATGCATCCCGAAGACCAGAAGCACACCGCCTTCAGGACTCCTTTGGGTATATTCTGCTACAAGGTGATGCCCTTCGGTTTAAAGAACGCCGGTGCTACTTATCAGAGAGCCATGACGCAGATCTTTGATGACCTTATACACGAAATCGTCGAATGCTATATCGACGATCTCGTGGTTAAAAGAAAATCATACGAAGAACATCTCGAGCATCTGAAGACCGTATTTCGACGTCTTCGACAATACAACTTGAAGATGAACCCTCTCAAGTGTGCATTCGGAGTTTCTTCGGGCAAATTCCTGGGATTCATCGTCTGACACCGAGGCATCGAGATAGATCCGTCAAAGATCAAGGCGATCATGGAAATGCCTCCGCCGAGGACTCTCAAACAGTTGCGGTCTCTCCAAGGAAAGCTCGCATATATTCGGCGATTTATAGCCAACCTCTCTGGCAAGTGCCGCCCTTACAGTCACCTGATGAAAAAGGGAACTCCATTCGTCTGGGATAAAAAATGCCAAGGCGCGCTGGACGAAATTAAACAGTACCTGCAGAACCCGCCGGTGTTGGCTGCTCCGGTCAAGGGAAAACCCCTCATTCTTTATACAACCGCCCTCGAAGGTTCTTTAGGCGCATTATGGGCGCAAGAGAATGACCAGGGGAAAGAAAGAGCACTCTACTACTTAAGTCGAGTTCTGCTGGGGGCAGAAAGAAACTACTCCCCCATCGAAAAACACTGCATGGCGTTAATCTTCGCGATAACAAAGCTCAGACACTATGCATTGGCACATGAAGTTCGTCTCATATCGAAGGTGGACCCCCTTAAATATTTGATGTCGAAAGCCATATTGACGGGACGACTCGCTAAATGGGCCCTGCTCTTGATGGAATTCTCGATAACATATCAACCTCTCAAGGCAGTCAAAGGCCAGGCCATTACCGACTTCCTCGCTGAACATCCGATACCCGCCGATTCTCCTTTGAATTGCGATCTTCCAGACGAACATGTGTTTGATGCGATCGACGGTGATAATACCCGGTGGGAGCTTTATTTCGACGGAGCGTCTTCCGTAAAGAAGCGCAAACAAAGTACCCCTATAATCAAATCGGGGGTAAGCCTCATCTTCGTGACTCCACAAGGAGGGATAATGCGCTTCGCTTTCTCCTTAACAGAGCCGAGGACAAACAATGAAGCCGAATACGAAGCTCTGATAGCAGGCCTCGAGATCGCCATCGACATGGGAATTGAAAATCTCTTCATATATGGAGATTCCCAACTGGTCGTTAGTCAAATAAACGGCGACTACCAGACATGCAAACCAGAATTGGTGAAGTATGGTGAAAAGGTGCAACAGCTGTTGACCCAAATCCCCTCCTACACTTTGGAAAACATACCGCGCGCGGAAAACAGCAAAGTAGGCGCATTGGCCAAACTTGCTAAAGAACTGGCTGACGAGAACCTCGATGACGTTAAAATCGTGGTGCAAAGCCGTCGGGTGCTTACCCCAGCAGAAATATCTCCGGAATCATCCGAAGAAAAAGGAGCGAGCGAGCAGACGACCCTGCAAGTAAAAGACTGGGAAAATACCGAGGATAGGAGAGAAGTCTTCATAGATTACTTCAAGTCCCACCGATTGTCTGAAGAAGCGTCCACAAGACATCAGCTTATGAAACGAGCTCTGTCTTTCGCCTTTGTCAATGATACTCTGTACAAGAGGTCGTTTGATTCTCTGTGGCTGAGATGTTTAGGACCTGACGAAGCGAAAAAAGTCGTCCGGGAAGTTCACGACGGACTCTGCGGTTCTCACCAAGCGGGCCCAAAGATGAAGATAAAGATCAAACGGATGGGCTACTATAGGCCCACGATGAGCCAGGACTGCCTCGAATATGCGAAGCAATGCCACTCATGCCAAATTCATGGGGATTTCATCCATCAGCATCCGAATCCACTACATCCAACGGTGGCTAGCTGGCCATTCGAAATGTGGGGGACTGATATAGTCGGCCCCATCGAACCAGCATCGTCTAGAGGACATCGTTTCATCCTAGCGACGACCGATTACTTCTCTAAGTGGGCAGAAGCGGTACCGCTGAGGGAAGTAAAGACGGAGAATATCCTCCATTTCTTCAAGACGCATGTCATATATCGGTTTGGAACGCCAAGACGGATCATCTCCAATAACGGGCCAGCCTACAGAAGCCACAAGATCAGTCGCTTCGCAGCAACACAATATAGATTGGAGATATTCCTCGGTTTATAATCCGCGAGCTAACGGTCTAGCTGAGGCCTTCAACAAGACCTTGACGAAGATCATGAAGAAAACAGTGTCGCGAAATAAGAAAGACTGGCACGAAAGACTGCAAGAGGCTCTCTGGGCATATCGAACTACGTTTAAAACGGCCACAAATGCAACACCATTTACGTTAGTATTCGGGACAGAAGCAGTACTCCCCCTCGAGATAGAGTTACCCTCTCTACGAGTGGCAGTCTATTACGAGCTGACGGACGAAGAGAATGCCACCTTCGGCTTGAGGAGCTTGACGCCCTTGAAGAAACACGGCTCATAGCGCAACAAAATCTGGAGGCCTATAAAGCAAAGATGACGCGCTCATATGAAAGACTGACCCGACCGAGGACATTCCGCCAAGGAGAGCTTGTGCTAGTGGTCAAAAGGCCTATGATCCCCAATCGCGCCAAGCGGGGAAAATTCGAGCCAAACTATGAAGGCCCGTACGTCATAGATAAGGTCTACCAGGGCGGGGCCTATCTACTCATAGATATGCACGGTGAAAGGCCTTTCAGGCCGATAAACGGTCGCTTCCTAAAGAAATACTATGCTTGATGAGCCACAGCCTAGGTCAATGATAGATGACGACGACTACGTCCGCTCTCTATCTTCCTAAGCTCAAGCTTTATAAGCAGTAGCCCGCCTCTCAACGACGGACCGAAATGTCCTTAAACTAGTAGCAGACCGAAACGTCTTTAAACTACTACCGCAGCATCTTTAGGCTGACGAGATATAAAAAAACATATAAAAATAAAATTAAAAAAAAAACGGTATGTCCATAAGCAAAAAGGGCACGGATGAAAACCCGAAAGGGCTCCGTGAGTAAAAACAGCAGGGCTACCGGCAAGTGTTCGTGAAAACCCGAAAGGGCACGACCTCGTAAAAAAAAAGAGAGAAAAAAATATATAAAAATAAAAAGAATAAAAAAAACGGTATGTCCATAAGCAAAATGGGCACGGATGAAAACCCGAAAGGGCTCCGTGAGTAAAAACAGCGGGACTACCGGCGAGTGTTTGTGAAAACCTGAAAGGGCGCAAGCTCGTTAAAAGACACTTATAGGGTCCTCTCGACCTTGTAAGGAGAAACCACCTGCGTGAGATCCTTACGACTCACAAGGGAGCAACACACTTAGGGATCCCCACGATTCCTAGGGAGAAAATACACTCGCGAGATCCTCACGACTCGTGAGGAGAACTCTCTTATGGGACCCTCACGGCTCATAAGATTTGAAAGTCTTAAGTTACAGAGACCTATACCCGTGCTTAAGCAAACCCCCCACAAACCTTCGATATTGCCCTACAAGTGGCTCAATACTGACCCTTGTATACAATCCACGGGCGTGAATAAGCATTTCCCTAATCAAGTCTCATCCGAGACTGGGGATATGTTCGCATGGTAAACGACCCTTGTAAATCCTCTCGATTTACAAGGAGAAAACCCTCCTGTAGGATCCTTACGACTTACAGAGGAACATGCACTTAGGAATCTTCACGATTCCTAAGGAGAAAATAAGCCTACAAGATCCTCATGACTTGTAGGGAGAAATACCTTTGTGAGACCCTTACGGCTCATGAAGTTAAAAGCCTTAGTCGACAGCGCCTTAACCCTGTTCGCTAAGCCACCTTTGTTCGACATCGACGGAGGCAAATGATGATTCGCTCCTGGCAATATCCTAGTTGTAGCGGTGCTGATGCCGAAATCGGTGTCTAATTCCAGGTTTACGGCAGAAAGCCAGTAGGCCGCACATGCATACGGAATAGCCGAAATGATAGGGCAACTTGTAATAAAAAGCAGCAAGTAAAAATGTATGCATGCAAAATAGCCGAAATGATTGGGCAACTCGCAATAAAAAGCAGCGAGTAAAAATAAAATAAATAGCCGAAATGATTGGGCACCGCGAAAAATAGCCGAAATGATTGGGCAATCGCGACCTTCGCGATATAAAAGATGAAATGATAGAGCATCGCGGAGATAAAACAAAAAATGATGATAAAACTTTGGCCCTACAGTTAAGATCACATCGATCCCTGTATACAATCCAAGGGCGTAAACAAAGAGGGAACCATACTTTCCCAACAGGCTCCGCCGGAAGACGAAGCCAAATCTCGACGGTTCAGTCCAACTCCGAAGAAATCAGTGTCTTCAGCAGATAGCTCGACTCACGGATACAAACACTCCTTGATGAGAGCCTCCTGATCCGCGTCGACTCGCAGAGCCACCAGTGCCTCCGTGGGAAATTCCCGACTCGTTTCAAACCCCAAGGAAACAAATAATCCTTAGCGCTTGGGAAACAAATAATCCCTAGCAAACTCCTCGACTCACGGATACAAACACTCCTTGATGAGAGCCTCCTGATCCACGTCGACTCGCAGAGCCACCAGTGCCTCCGTGGGAAATTCCCGACTCGTTTCAAACCCCAAGGAAACAAATAATCCTTGGCGCTTGGGAAACAAATAATCCCTAGCAAACTCCTCGACTCACGGATACAAACACTCCTTGACGAGAGCCTCCTGATCCGCGTCGACTCGCAGAGCCACCAGTGCCTCCGTGGGAAATTCCCGACTCGTTTCAAACCCCAAGGAAATAAATAATCCTTGGCGCTTGGGAAACAAATAATCCCTAGCAAACTCCTCGACTCACGGATACAAACACTCCTTGATGAGAGCCTCCTGATCCACATCGACTCGCAGAGCCACCAGTACCTCCGTGGGAAATTCCCTAATCGTTTCAAACCCCAAAGAAACAAATAATCCTTGGCGCTTGGGAAACAAATAATCCCTAGCAAACTCCTTGACTCACGGATACAAACACTCCTTGACGAGAGCCTCCTGATCCGCGTCGACTCGCAGAGCCACCAGTGCCTCTGTGGGAAATTCCCGACTCGTTTCAAACCCTAAGGAAACAAATAATCCTTGGCGCTGGGGAAACAAATAATCCCTAGCAAACTCCTCGACTCACGGATACAAACACTCCTTGACGAGAGCCTCTTGATTCGCGTCGGCTCGCAGAGAAACTAGTGTCTCCGTGGGAAATTCCCGATTCGTCTCAACATGCAAATGAAGCCTCAGGCAGCAGAGACTAAAAAACTTGCTTCCTGAACAATGGGACCCTGCAAGTCAATCCAAAATGGTCTCTTGCATACTATTCATGGGTCTCACTCTCCAAAGTCGAATTTCGACGAGGAGGGAAACAACCGCTTGTGGGTCCTCTCGACTCGTAAGAGGGAAAAATTCTCTTACAGGATCCTTACGACTTGTAAGAGAAAACCACACTTAGGAATCCTCACGATTCCTTAGGAAAAAGCCTACCTACGAGATCCTCTCGATCCGTAGGGAGAAGAATCTCTATGAGACCCTCACGGCTCATGGAGTTGAAAAGTCTTAGGCAGCAGATCTGAACCTGCGACCTAAGCCATCGCTATTTCTTAAGAAAGTCAAGATGCATGCTCTATTATCTGTTGACCATGTTTACTAAGGTGGCGTGCTGATAATAAAAGAAAGAAAAGGCAGAGAAATGGCACAAGACATTATAGAGAATGTGTGTAATCTTTTATTCATAAACTTGATTGGGTACAGGATACATTATGATTAAAGAATAAAAATATATATATATATACACATTTTCTTTTATCTACAAGCACAAACGATACAAAGAAGGATAGCTACTGAGGAGGAAGTGTCTTTAGTAAATCCACAAGCTGCTCTCGCACTTCCTTCAGCGCCTCCTCCAGGGTGACAGCCGCAGCCACCTCCACCTCCACCTGGACCCGCTGCTGCAAGAAGGATGAAAGTTGCTCCTCCGCCGCCTTCTGGGCTGCTTCCTGGCTGGGTGCATCTCGCTCGACAACGTCAAGTTGTTGCCTCAATGATAACCCTTCAGAAAGACATTGCAGAAGGCCCTCAAAGACAACCTTCAGCCGTGCGGCATTGGCCTCCACCCGAGCATGCAGTTAGGCAGACTTGCTCGAAGTCTCACCGCGCTCCTTACGCCTTGAAATGACTTCTTGTTCGAGGTGGCGGAAGTAAGAAGCGCTCTGCTCAATCCACGCTGTTCTTTGATTGCTGGCAGCCAAGGTCTCGGGAGAGGGACGCAGCGACTCCAACTGATACAGGCGGGCCTCGATCTCCTTGCAATGGTTAACCCAAGATGCGATGATGCCCTCATCATGAAAGTTCACGAGTATTGCCAGCATCGGGTTAACCACCGTAGCGAAGTCTGCGGCAGGTGTAGGAGTTTCAATGTCGAGTTCCTCGACATAGTCACTCAACATGCGCAGACTATTCGCGGCGCCTTTTGAAGACGGACTTCTCAGATAAGGACCCGCCGGCATTGTAATACGAGGCTCGAAGGGCGCCGAGGCTGGAATGACAGCTGAAAAGAAACAGGATGCGATCAGATAACAGTTCTGAAAATAAAGAAGGGTGGATTCATCAATGTGATAGTCGATGTACCAGCTGAGGCAGGTGGCAGGGCCGGAAGGGTCGGCAGCATAGCCCGTCTTTCATCCCCTCCTTCGATTTGTAACACTGCAGTCGAGATGAGAAAAAAGGGTTTAGAAGTGATCCCATCAATCAAGAAAGAAGGATATCATTGGAAATCATACTCACCAACGTCACCAGAGGAAGAAGCGTGCTCGGATGGGAAGGAGAAGTGTGGGAGCAACATCTGGTAAAGATGGTCAAAAAGTACTCCTGAAAAGGCACAACAACATGACTTCAGTACATAAACTATACATCTGAAAGATAAGACTAATAAGTTGCGAACCCATACCTTCCAACATCTTAGATGGTATAAGAGAGGGTTGAGAGGTGACTACCGCCAAGGCAGTCGTTGAAGGCGCTGCCTCAAGCAGTGGGGCATCGGCGCTGGCTGCACCTGCGTTACAAGAAAGGTGAACTTGTCAGAAAGGATTGTAAAGTAAAGAAAAACAGCAACTTGGGGTTTACCTGAGGAGCTCCCGGCTGAAACGGAGACGACTCCCTCCTCTATCGACATGAGGCCACCGCCCGTGGCCTCATCACCCGACTCGATGGGAACCGTCGTCGTGCTCTTGGGAGCATTACCAGGAGACGGCGGAAGATCGTAGACGGGGAAGGAAATGATCGGAGCATTACCAGACTCTTGGGAGAGAGCGGCTGACTCCTTCTCGAGAGTCGTGCTCATCTCACCCGCTACTTCTTCGGGCTCCGCGACCTCCATCGGCTCATCCGCCGTCACCACGATGTCACCGGCCTCAAGCGCCTCGTCCGCCACTACCCTGGACTCAGTTATAATGATCATATCATCTGCCACCGCTTCAGGTTCGGCATCAATGACCTTCTCGGCTGCAGGCCCCTCGACCTCCACCTCAGGCTCCAAAGCCACAACGACGTTGCCCACCGTCGGCTCGAGTTCGGCAGGTACCGCCTCCTCTGTTTCTTTAGGATCAACGGTTTCCGCCTCCCCCTTGATCGGACTTGGCCCTGCAAGATAAGGGATATAAGGACCAATGACATTAAAAATCCTTATAACAAAAACTCTGAGAGAAATATTACCTGAAGCGGATTTACCGTTTGCGCTCCGAACCGCGCACGCCACCTCTCTGCGGGCAGTGGATAGGGCGACAGGGGCCTCTTCAGATGGAGTATCAGCATGAGGGGCGGTGCTGGGACCCGCTCCCATAGCCAAGGCAGCTCTGCGCGCCTTCGCCTCACGCCTCAGCCGCTTCCTTTCCTCCCGGGCTGTCGCGATGGACCTTTGTGACGCCTCCTTCAAGGCGTCGTCATCCTCGTTCAGGGATGCCTCCAGAGCCTTCAAGGCATCTTTCATCGGCTCTTCAAGACGAACCTCCTGCGGTGGCCCAGAGGAAGCAGGAACATCGGCAGCCGGTAAAACATCTGCGTCACTTGGAGGGAATGGCATTGAGGTTCTTGTGATTAAAAGGGAAAGGTTAGATTGACCGTAACACAAGGGAAATGAAAACTTGATGAATCCAAACTTATTAAGGCCCATGGATGCTCTAAGACGTTCCTCCTCCTGGAAAGTCTTCAGAGAAGCGGCAATGGCTTCTTCGTCAGTGATGCCTGTTGAAAGGAAAGAAAGAAAAGCGTTAGTCAAAGGCAATGAAGAGGATATGTTGCAATAAAGAAAAGGCGACTAGTAGTTACTTGATTGCGCTAGTTTAGCCAGCCACGCGTCATGCCTTGCCAACCACGCTGAAGCTTCGAGAGCAGCCTCCAAGTCTGTATCGTCCGGCGGCGGCATCACTAGTCCTTCGTTAGTCCCGTATTCGATCAGGCCCTCGGCATAGGGGGCATGGGGTTCCTGACCGAACACGACGTCCGCGGCGAAGAGCGACTTCTTTTTCTTTTGCCCTCCGACCCTAGGCTCACGTGGGATCGACTTCCGCTTAGCAGCCACTTTGGGACGACGGGTCCCGATGTCTGCACCTACACCGGACTCCGGCGAGGCCATGACCACTGTCTCCACTGGAGCACAGGGCGCTGGTGGTGCATCCGCAATATCAGGGAACGGCAATCCGTGCGGAGGACTCTGCGCACGCGAGGGTCCGGCTTTGGCATCTTTTAAAGGGGGGATTACCGGGGTCCTTAGCACCAGAGGAGCGTTGTGATCGCTACCTGGAGGTGCACCCTTACGGTCGATCAGCAACCGCCTTTCCTCCTTTATGACCGCTCTCGTCGAATGACTGTACCATTCTGTATATACCCTAAGAAGTCGTGGGGCGCAAGCCGGCTCACTGATAAAGAAGTGAGAGCCCGTGTTTAGACGCATGAAGTGATGCAGCGCTCTCTCCATCCCTTCTTCAGTCGCGGCAGGTTCCAATAAAAAACCTCCAGCGGTACCCCTTGGTTATAGCTCAGCTGTTGGGCGAAACGATGCGGGTTATATCTCATGAAGATCGCTGCCCCATCCTGCCTAAACACCAAGAAGCCCGGTCTGATGGAATATAAGTGAAGGGTCTCCCGGGCCGTTAAAACTGAAGCTCCATCCTTGAAAGTGTCTTGCAATGGCCGCACTGCAGTGGTGGACGTTTTTCCAATAGTCAACACCTTGTCTATGAAAGACACACCGGCTCCAACGGTGTGGGAGCGAAGGAGTAAACCCCTGGCATTTCGTGGCGATAGATTTACAATTGATACGCCGATCAACTGTAGAATGCGAGGAAAACTGCACCTTTCGTAGAACGAGGGCCTTTTATGCATGCCGAAGACACCCGCCGTATGTAGTTCGAGCCACGACATAAAGTAGTGCATCGGGAAGACCACGTGCAGCACCCCAGGCTCGTTAGCATCCGCTGCTCGGCTGAGGCCATGATATAAGTGCGCCAAGCCGGCGATCCCAATGGCCACCTTTACCCCGATAGTCATTCGGTGGGCTGGGTAAAAAACAGAGGGCCGCATGCGGTGAGAGTGCATTGGGAGCGCAAACCAACTCAGCCAAAGCCCAAGAAATCCTAAAAGAAGGCCTCCTCGTCCATCTCGGGGGCTGCGACTTCTGCAAAAGACATGGTTGGGGAGTTAGGAAGAAAAAAGTCCTTTTGGTCTATGTCCTTCGCCGGCAGGTTATCCAAACCTAAACCGAAAGGGTCCTCAAGGGTGGCAAACTTAGCAGCTTCTGCCGAGAGGACGTTTGGGTGAAGGAACCGAGCAATGAAATCCTCAAAATTAACTCCGCGGCTCCCACGCTCAATGAAAAGGGCCTCGTAGATGTTCAACACCTTGATCAGACTTGGAAATTGGTGTTGAACAGCGTTCTCCGGCGTGAGCCCCCTTATCACCGGCTTAGCACCAAAGACGTACTCATCCGTCGGGAGCAACTCCTCATAATGTTCCCCCATGACCGGTAGACCGGATACCTCCTTAAACTCTTCCAAAGAGATTGAAACTTCCCGATCCATGGCGAGGAAAGTGTGGGTAGGAATGTTCCACTGCTCCAGGAAGGCCTTGAACCACCAGGTGGGAAGCGTGGGATACTGGAAGAGGGAGACGTAGACTGCGGTATACAATCCTGATCTTATCAACTGCGACTTCTTCGTCGACGGGATATACCGGGCCCACGGCAGATAGCCGATTGGGTGGCGAGGGATCAAACCGATATTATATGATTGCCCCCAAGGTCGCGCCTCGCCTTGACAGATGCGGCGTCCCAGGATATCCAAAACCATGGGACGCTGAACCGGAATCGCATCTACGGCGGGATGTAGAAAGCCCTTCGATGTCCGATCAACCATCTCCACGGCGTACTGCACCGGGGGTGGGCTGGCGTAATGAATCGCCGTTATAGGTTCTAACGGCACCGCGCATGTGAAGCTCCGTCGGCCCATGATGATCTGATTGTACCACGACCCCCAAAGGTGGAGACTTTTGTATTCCGGGTCGTACTCCTTAATCATGGCCAGGACTTCACGGTCCAAAGGCGCCTCGGGAAATCCCTCCTCCGAGCGGACGAACGGGAATGAAGTGTCTAGAGACATGATCGGTGCAAAGGAACAATTTAGTCGTTAGTGTTGTAATTCCAACGCTTGGCATTTAAAAAAGAAAATGCATTAATTAAATTAAATTAAAATTAATTAATTACACCACACAGCAGTGCAGTGAGTAGGGGACCAAAGAGGGACCCACAAAATCTGGATGACAATGCATCATTTAATAAGACAGCCCCATCATTGGATGAGACTATCAACTAATGAAAAGATCCCCAAGAGAACATCCTCATTAATAATAAAAATCCCTAGAGACAAGGAGAAAATCTCCTCTTTTAGAGCAAAGCTCTGTCACAGAGTGACACTTGTCTAACTCTGGTCTCAGGGGAGTAAGATTCCTTAAAAGAGCCTAGCTCTGTGATAATGATGAGAAAATCTAAAAAGGAAAGTTTTTCTTTAAACTCCTAAAAGATTAAATTTTTTGGGGATCCTAAAAGATCCATGAAGACTCTTAGAAATTCTTCATTTTTTTTTAGATCAAAAAAGATCTACATTTTGATCCATGAGCAAAGCTCTGTTCATGGGTTAGAACCCATGAACAGAATCTCTTCAGATCTATGGATTCTTGAGAGCAAAGCTCTGTTGGTGAAACCCCAAAGGGAATTTCTTTAGATCAAAAGATCTATGAGAGCAAAGCTCTGTTGGTTAAAATTGATTTAAATTAATTTAACTTAATTTTAAATTAATTTTACCTAAAGTTTTCTAACTTGGAAAATGAGAGCAAAGCTCTCAAGTTCTGGAAGCAAGAGCAAAGTTCTGAAGTTCTTAAAACAAGAGCAAAGCTCTGTAAATCAAATTTAGAAAATGGTGAAGATTTTCTAAGGGCCAAGGGCCTATTTATAAGGCGCCTGCGCCCCTTCAGCTCACCCCTTGATCTAATGGTCAGGGGCTTGCCACCGCTGCACTCACGTGCACGCCACGTGAGCGCAACGGCAGGGGGGCATTTGTTTCCCCCACTCAGAGCAAAGCACTGCTGGAAATTCAAAATTCAAATTTTGAAGCAACACTTCAAATCCCGGGCGCAACGCGCCACGTGTCAGGCGCTGATACGTCAGCGCAGCGCCCAAGAAGGCGCGCCCAATCAGAGCAAAACTCTATTTTAAGCAAAATTAAAGGAAGCAACGCTTCAGTTGCGCAGGCGCCGCGCTGCGCGACACGTGTCAGCGCAGATGCGCTAGCGCGGTTGCGCAGGCGCCGCGCTGCGCGACACGTGTCAGCACAGATGCGCCAGCGCAGTTGCGCTGCGCTTTGCGCTGCGCGACACGTGTCACGCGCTGGAGCATTTGCGCCAAAACAGAATAAAGATTTTAATGAAATCTTTCTGTTCTTGTCAAAACAAGAAGATTTTCTTTTGTAAAACAGGAGCCCTTGGATCAAAGATCCAACGGTGGGGAAAATTCCCCAAATCACTCAGAGAAAGATCTCGTTAACAAATTCAACAAACTTATGGGCACTATATAAAGACCCCTACACCTCAATTTAAAGCATGAACATTTTCTTGAAAAAAGTCAAGAGCTTCAAACAGAGAGAGAATTCTGAGAAAATTTCAAAGAAAAAGGTAAAAACCTTCACGAGAGAAAAGAAATCTCTTTAATAAATCATTGATCTAAAAACTAGATCAATGTTCTTCACATAATAAACAGTGCTTTGCACTTCTTATGAACCACTGGTTCTTCAAAAATAAGGAAACAACAAAAATAAAAATAGTGCTTTGCACTTCTGTTCTTGAATCTAAAAGATTCTTAGTGTTTTGCACTTCCAAACTGCGCTGTTGCGCTCTTGAGAGAGCGCCACGTGTCAGCTACAGAATAATTTGCGCCATGCGCTCTTAAAATAGAGCTTCGCTCTCTGGAATTGGCGCAACTCACCAGAGCGCGCCACGTGTCAACAGCGCACTAGCGCAGCGCACTGCGCTGTTGCGCTTGCGCTCACCAGAGCATGACACGTGTCCTCACCATAAGCGCTTGCGCTCTTTGACTGGCGCAAAGCGCCTGAATAATGCAATGCATTTATTTTACTGAAGGGCCAGGCCCAAATCAGAGGGGCCTAGTAGGCCGAATTAAATTGCAATACAATGAAAAGGGGCAGAGCCCAAACAAAAATTGAAAATGCAATAAACAGGGCAGAGCCCAAGCAAGACTGATGCTCTGCATCATATATAAATGGGCACAGCCTTGACAAAATAAATAATGCTATGCATTATTAAACAGGAGCAGAGCCCCAGTAAAGGCCTAACAGGCCAAAAATAAATAAAATGTTGAACATTTTCAACTGGACTTAGCCCAATTCTGGCCGTAAGTCCTTAAATTAAATTGACGAAGCAAGATTGCTCTCTTAAATCAATTTACATCTGGTTCGAGGGTACATCTCCGAACTCCTCTGACACAGGTCGTTGTAATCCTTCAACGACGTCAGAGAGGTAACGGGTCCCGACGACCACACATCAATATAGGCTGCGGGGTCCTCAAACTCGTGGACCGAAACGTCCTTAAACTAATATCGGACCGAAACGTCCTTAAACTAACGATGGACCACCATGTCCCTAAACTGGCATTGGACCACCATGTCCCTAAACTGGAACAATAGAGCTCCCAAATGCTCTTTTGCCGGATCTAAACGATCCCGTTTAAGTTGATCTTAGCCTCAAATATGGCTAACGTATCCTTAAACATTCAAACAGACTTTAGTCCCAAATTGGACTATAAGACCCCCAATCAACTTTGGTTCAAGGGTACATCTCCGAACTCCTCTGACACATGTCGTTGAAATCCTTCAACGTCTTCAGAGAGGTGACGGGTCCCGACGGCCATATATTAAATGGACCACTACGTCCTTAAACTGGAAATGGATCTAGACGATCCCGTTAAGTTGATCTTAGTCTCAAATTAGACTAACGTATCCTTAACGAACGTTTAAGTTGATCTTAGTCTCAAATGCGGCTAACGTATCTTTAAACTAAAAACACCAAACCCAAATCTAAGTAAATACGGATTTGGACTAATCCACGTCCTACGCGCGACGGCATTACTCAGTCTCCGTATACAATCCACGGGCAACCACAAACAGAACAAACACACACGACACGAAGTGAAATTCTGGAGAAGGAGAAAGTGGTTACCGCAATGCGGTAGCGTAATTAACTGCAGGGGCTTGCGCCTGCAGGGAAGAGCGTCCCCACAATCAAAAACCCCTCTAGCGAGGGGGAATCTGATGAAGTCTGCTACATCGGCCGTATCCGTCTAAACCTCCGATACACGGTGCCATAAATCAACTTGGCATCTTCGGAAAGATGGACGGATAAAACCAAATAGCATCTGCCCCGAATCTCAGTGTCAGGACATCGCGGTCCTGTGCGCCGTCCTTCGGAGGGGAACAGGGTCTCCCAATTCCACTGCCTCAGTTTTTAACAGACTGGGTCAGAGCTCCAACGGGCCCACGAAGAAGCCCGTAATACCAGAAAGGGTTATTCCGAAGAGGATAGCCATCCTTGCTCCAGAAGTCGTCAAAGCGGCTTCTCCTGCCAAGGAGTCGGTCTACGCAAGATTGACTGTTCTGGATTTTGCCCCAAACGAAGTTATCAAAACTTCTCCTCCTGCGCGAAAGTCTGCTTTTGATAGGTTGGTCATCCCCGCTCAACGGGCGTCGGTCTTCAAGAGGCTGATACCGGTAACACCTGAACAGAACAGGGGGCACGATGAAGCCATCCCCATAGCTGAACCAACACCATCCGCGCGACATGCTCGCCGTCGTCACTGGCGCCGAGTAAGAAAGGTTGGGGGCAGCTCTCCGTCTGGGCTTACTCCACCAGCTCCAACGGTGGAAATCAATGCCGCTGTTCCAACTGGGAACAGCTTCGAACCTCTTAGGAAAGTTCGCAAGAACTCTCCGACTACCGTGCTGAAGAGATCTCCTCCACCTATAGAGATTACTACAGAAAAGAAGCCGGAGCAGCCCTCTCAGCGGCTGTCCTCCAAAATTTATAAAGTCTGGTGACAGGTCCAGGAATCGGTGATCGACCAGGACTACTCTCGCCGATCAAAGAAGCTTAAAGCTCGACAAGGAGAAAACCATCCTGTCAAGCCACAAAAGGCAACAGCCGTCTGGGTGCCCACTGCAACGGCCCCCTCGACTTCAAATGCTCACAAGAGAAGGAGGCCAGAGAAAGCCCCTATGAACGCGGTGAACCGCAAGGACGCTGAACTTAAACGCCACAAGTCTGGGGGCGTGGTGACACATACCGTTTATATGGCTTCCGGAAAAGAGGAAAGCCGTGCTTCTACGGGTCATCGACCGCTTACTCGATCGATAACAAAGGCTCAGGAACAGCAGTAGCAGCAGAAACTTCAGGAGATGCTGATTGCAATGGCCGCACTCACTGGGCCAAAAGAAAATCCAGAAACCTCGGAGCAGCGTCGGGAATAAGAAACTGATACCGAGTTCCTCCGAAGAATGCTCGAGAGGAAAGAAAAAGAGGCTGCAGAGCAGGCAGCCAACATAAAACGAATGGCTCTTTTGTTTCAAGACATGGCTGGGATGATGTTACAGCCGGAGCCTCCAGCTGAAGACCCTCCGATTATAATTGAAGATGACAGAGGAGAGACATCGAACCCTCCTCCAGCTCTTTCAGCAGCCAAGGAGGAGACCATCTCCAAGGCCGCTCTAGATGATTACATTGCTCAACAAATACGAGCTCACCAGGCAAACGAAGCGGCTGGACAGATCGTTAAGACTGGACAACCCTATCCGGGCTGGTATGACCAAATAAGGTACCCGCCGGGATATACGATCCCCAAATTCCACGTATATAAAGGGACGGGAAATCCGCATCAGCACGTCGCTCAATTCAGAGCCTTGTGCGGTAACACTGGGGGTGATAATAAACTTCTGCTCCGCCAGTTTGTTGGTAGCCTGTCAGAAACGGCATTCAAGTGGTATTCTGAACTTCCAAACGACTCCGTCAAGACTTTTGCAGAGATGGAACTACTATTCACCTAGCGTTTCGCGAGTGCTAGTGAACGCACCCCAATAACGACATTGATCAATGCCAGGGTGAGGCCAGGTGAAACGTGGGTGCAATATGCAATACGCAATACGATGGCGAAATTTATGGTCAAAATGTGAGCAGCGCATCGAGGAAGCGCCGGCAGTGGGCATGTTCGTGGGCACTCTTAACCCTCAAGCAACTATTTCCCAATTCATGATGTTCTTCAAGCCGACCACGTTTCAGGCCTTGATTGACAAACTGGCCCAAATAGACCAGATGGGTCACGGGCCTTCTTCTTCGAAGCCAGAGCCGCGGAACGAAAAAGGGAAAGGGAAAGTGACTTTCGTCGCCAATGCTCAACAACAGCCCGGCGGTCCAAAATTAACTGATCGCCTAGACGAGAGACGGCAATTCTATAATGAGATAATGAAGCGCCCTTACTCGTTTCCCCGGGACAAAACGAGAAGATTGTTCGAGCTGGCGACGCGCAACAGGCTCATTAATTTGCCGAATCCGAAATGCCCATTGCAACCCGGTGAGGCAAATAATCCCAATTATTGCCCCTATCATCAAACGACAGGCCACCCAATTGAAGATTGCTTCGTCTTTGAAGGCTGGATCGAAGATCAATAGCAACAGGGCAAGTTCGCACTGTCCGAGAACTGGAAAGTAAGCCCGCCTCAGCCGCACGCTCCTAAAAGGGGAGACACACCGGGGGCATCGTGCTCTTTTGTTGAAGAAGCTCTATGGGAGGTCGTTCTTTCAGCCAAGACGAAAAGAATGCTGAAGGATCTCCAAACATGCCCGGCGATCAAATGGAAAAATCCATTGGAACCCGAAGTCATCGAGGGGATGTTGAAACCGTGCCCAATTCCAAAGATTGGCGGTGATAGTCAAAATGCCCATGCCCAGCCGTCAAAGTCTTCGAAGAAGAAGAAGAAGAAATCCAAGAAGCCTGTGAAGCCTGGTGACAAACGCACGGACCTACAAAAGCAGATTGATGCGCTGGAAGAATATAATCAGAAGGCGCGGACTCCAGTCACACTCCAAGAATTTCTTAGTCACGTCCTTGAGGACGGAGATGATGATAGTGGTGAAGACTCATCGGATGAGCCCGAGGATTATGTAGCAAGCTGCCATGTGATCTCTCACTCGTCAATAGACGATGAAGAAGCTCCTTACGCAGAGAAACTGGGAGCAGATCCTGAGCCGGAACTTCTAGGACCATCAGACGAAATGATTGAAGCATTCCTGAACGAAGCCCGTCTTAAAAGCAAAGCTGATCGAGAGCATGAGATGGCCATATTTGAAATGGCCAAACGTCGGCGACTGGATGAAAGGATTGAAGCACTCCAACCAGATCAAGACATGCCCATGGCGAGCAAAAGCAGGTCCAAGGCGAAGAAAAGGTTCGCCAAAACCATATCAATGGGAATGAAGCTGCCTCTCTTCGAAGGAAACGCCCCTAATGAAGCGGATATACATCCTAGCTACTGCTTATATCATCAAAGGATTGCGCACCCGACTGAAGAGTGCAACGCCTTTAAAAACTGGTGGCAAGGATATGTTGCTTACCGACAACATTTCAAGCGGATGAAACGCAAAACTCGTCGGGAGCAAAGAAATACGACCGAGGAGCATATGAAAACTACCGGCAACTGTCACATGGTCGACGCCAGCTGATCACAAGTTATCACCTTTGGGAGCGATTCTGATGAAGAAATAGCCCTTGGCCCTCTCTTCAAAGAACCCACCTCCGAGGCGAAAGAAATGAAGACCTATGAGAACATTCAGCTGCGCAATCGTACGCTGCCTGATCAGTCGAAAATACTGTATTTTTAACACGGCAATTTCCCTCTCATTTGCACTCATCTAGAAGTGTTCGGTATTCATATTGCACATATTAGCAAAACATCCCTGAAATACCAGATTGCATGTGTTATACTTTAAAACCAGCACTTTAAGGGAAATTGACTGTATTTTATGGCATCGCATCATCCCTATATTTCGCAACACTTGTCTCGAGTAATTATGCAGGAAATTCCAGAAGAAAAAGCCCAAAAAGAGCTGATAAAAGATACGCCAACTCCAAGATGTAAGATCTGGTAGTGATACAGAATGCCAAACAAAATTAAACATATCAGAAGCAGGCCCAAGAATCAGCCCAAGCATGTACCAGAGAGCCCAAGCACTATGGCCCACAGAGTGCCGCGGATCCGCGGCGGGAGCCTTCTTGCGCCACGGATCCGCCGCATATTATCCACGTCAGCTCCCCATTTTTAGTGCACAATTCTTCTCTCAAGGCCCACATTCATTTCAGATATGTCAAATTTCAGAATTCTCGCGAAGCTTCTGCCAGATCAGCAAAGATAATTAAGCAAGCTAATCTTGATTAAGCTCCTAACAAACTATTTCTAGAAGCTCCCTCCTAACTAATCACTTCTAGAAGCCTCTCTTGCTAACAAACTTTTGGAGGGAAATCCAAATCTCTTCAACAAACTTTTGGAGGGAAATTCAAAATTCAAAACCTAGATCTAGGATTTTGATGGTCTATAAAAAGGAGCCTAGATCTAAGGGTTGAGGTGGTTCATTAGATCATCAATTCTTCATTCATCTCTTAATCTTTCATCCACAAGTTGAGTGACACAACTTGTGCGAAACCCTAACCCTAATTCCAATCCAAATTCAAGATCCCGAGTACCAAATCTAGAAAGAAGCCTTCAACCTTTTAGGAGCGGAGCCGATCTTCAATCGGGCAAGTGATCCAAGCTGATCCGCGACTCAAGGAGACAAGCAAAGCCAAATCGACGATCGAGTTCTTCCTTTTGTAGTTCTTGAGCGATTGTAACGAAATTGTTGATATAAATAAAAGGTGAAATTCTTTAATCTTGCTTTCTTTAAATTCTTGCATCATGATTCGATCTCAATTTGTGATTGTGGTTCTTGTTGTATGTTTGAGTAAAACACCGCACGTAAAGGAGTCGAGACGATCAATAGAATGATGATGATTTAGATATTTTTACAATTCTTAAATCCTATAATGTTTGTAAATTCTTGTAAATCGAATGATCGATGACCTAGTTTCGAGACGATGCTTTCTTGATTGTGTTCGCTCGAAACTAGAGATCAACGATCGATCATTAGATTTACTCGAAGCTAGTTTGTGAATGAGATTTATCGAAAGGATAAAGGATAAGACAAGAAAACCCTAACTTCCTCGCAAGATCCTTAACCTCGATGAATCATCATCGATCTAGTATCAATTCGTTAAAGGATAAGAATATGAAATCATTAGATCTCATCACATCTATAGATCCGATCGATTCCTATGAGCCTCATTTAGATTCTTGATATTTGGTTGGAAAAATCGTCACAAATTACTACTTCTTGATTTTAATGCTTTCTTAGATCTAGATTTTTCTCTTTCTTGAAATTCAATTACAAATCATGAATTGTTTTCTTTTCTTTTCCCTAAAGTTTCGACTCATCTAATTCGAAAGACGAACGATTACACTTTCCCTGTGGACGATCCGCACTTACAAACGCGCTACATTCGACACCGTTATTGATTGCGGTCAAAATATTTTTGGTTGTGATTTCTCTATACAATTTTCTAAACCGACACAACAAAAATCATTCAATCACTGCCTGAAAAGAATCTTGGGCCCGTAAACAATGGTTCGAATAGAAAAGATAAAGGGAAAGAAAAAATCCCTGAAGACATCGCCTTAGATGATCAAGTCGTCAAAGATCTGATAGCCAAGGACCCGTCCAAGAAAAGTAAGGTGGATTACAACGTTTCGGCACACCTGAGGAAGATACTCTCGCAGCTCAGCATTCTCGACACCCTTCTGCTATCAAAAGAAGCGAGAGATTCTCTGATCAAGGCGTTACAAGAGCCCGAACAGTTCCAAGCTTTCCTCACCGAAGAAAAGATTAAGGACGAACTGGAAGAAGTGCACACTACTGACATTACTTTCGGCGATGAAGATCTTCTCCTCGGGACGTGTAAGCATAACCGTCCTCTTTATGTCTCCGGATACTGTCATGATATTAAGATCGGCAAAATCCTGGTTGACAATGGGTCCTCCGTTAACCTCCTCAATGTAAGAGTGTTGAAGGAAATATGCATGAGCATCCAACACCTCGCTCGGGATAAGATTACTATCTCCGGGTTTGACTCCCAGTCATCACAGACGCTCGGGTCTGTGATACTGATGCTACGCTTTGGGCTGCTCATCACGGACATCAAGTTTCATGTCATTGACGCCAAGACTTGCTACAATGCTTTGCTCGGCCGGCCTTGGTTACATGAGTACAACATCATCCCTTCTACACAGCATCAGTGTATGAAGTACTTCAAAGATGGTCTCGAGTACACTGTGACAGGGGAACTAAACCCATTCTCCGTGAATGAGGTCCGCAAATATGAGGATGCCAAGTACTTCCTGCCCGATTTCGAAGATACAGAAAGATGTCGCAAACCAGAGGACAAGCAAAATGTAGGGTTGCTAGGCACTCTAACAAGGGTCTACGAGGCATCAACCATGCCCGATTTAAAATTTAGCCGTGCCGAACAACCCTTAACAAGATCTTTAAACTAGAGATTAGGCGAAAACAAGCATGTTAAACATTTTAACACTAAGTGAGAGGGATTACAACCTTTGTAGATCCGGTCCTTCACTTCATAAGCTCCGTGTTGTGGTCCCTTCGCTGCGATCATCAAGTTCCGGACTCTCGAGAGGCACCACGAAGAGAAAGATGCAAGCTTGCTTCTGATCTTCGATAACAAAGATGATCTACCTTGAAGTTTCATTAACACAAGCTCTCACTCATAAAATGAAGTGAACACCCTCATCTAAATGGCAAGGGTAGATGAGGATGATGAAGTAGGATTTTTGGCTCTCATTTATAATCTTTTTCTCACACATAATCATCACTTTGAAAAAGCTAGAAAGCTTTTTCCATGAAGAACTCAAGGAAGAAGATGAAGATGTCATTTGTGATGAATAATGAAAAGATAATCATGATGAATAATGCAACCATGGTTGACTAAACCTTTGTAGAGATTTAACTAGGGCTAGGGTTTGGGTTGGGTTAAAGTATGAGTCATTTGAAAATATCTTAGCAAAAACAAAAAGAAACCTTCTAGAAGCATCAAGAAGGAACTAACCCAAAACAAACCCTAACCTTGTTTAATCTCCACTAATCATATTACATTAGTAATCATATCATGTTAAAATATTATATATCACATATATAATATTTATTGTAACAAAATAAAATAATACAATTA
Source organism: Agapanthus africanus (assembly GCA_030015575.1). NCBI lineage: Eukaryota > Viridiplantae > Streptophyta > Magnoliopsida > Asparagales > Amaryllidaceae > Agapanthus > Agapanthus africanus. The sequence continues at coordinate 525,343,766 of JASDDO010000016.1, forward strand.
ACATATATCGCATATATATCAATGTATTACCCGAGTGAGAAAGAATCTTTTAGTGAGCTAATATTAGTTAATGTAATTTAATATATCATATATATTATTATACATTAAATTATCGAATCAACACTTGATCCGACAATCCAGCTATATCGCATATAACCGACTAATATATCATTTACCGATTCATCGAATCAACACTTGATCCGATGATCCGGCTGATATCAAATATCGCGAGAATAGAATACGGTATCTCATATCGCATTATCCTCGGTCCTGCACATATCACATATGTGCCCCTACTCCGTTTTGCCTGAGTCAAGAAACCTCTGTGTAGGACTCTAAAGAATCGTCAATACGCCGGCAGTAGGTGATGATCATATCAAACACCCACAAGCTGCAAGCGGTCGGCTAAACGTAACAGCCGTCCATGTATTGAGCGCTCAGAAGATCAACAAGCAAGCCTATACATTCTCCTGTAAATCCAATCAGCAACACTCCCGTACAGTCCGGTCTTGTCGTCTGATATGTCGCATATCTCGCCTAGGGGTGGTAAACGTCAGACCCCAGTAGCTTGATAAGTCGTGTCGATATGAGGTCTATAACAGTTCGAGAAACTACTGATAACAATTACCAGTAAATCTCAGCAACCCTGGCCAGGGATTTCCAGTTATAGCTAATCGAACACAGCACAACATCAACTCCTTATACCGGGAGAGACGAATCCCCTCCTATCGCGCATTGCCTCCATGTGATTCGGGACTGTACCCAAAAGCCACCTTTTTGCACGCCCTCTTGGACGTGGTATGATGGAAATCAAAGCACAGTGGGAATCACACAAGACTCTATGACGATCTCGGGTCAACAGACTATGCTGTACCAGTGTCACCGGAGAACTGCCATCTGACGTGAGGTATAATACCATCTGGGAGTTCTCGGCGAGTCCGTCCAGTGTACCCAGTCTCCACTGAGCACACGTACACCATCCTTGATGTCAAACACCGATAGATATGGGATCATCCATCGCCCATCATATGGGTCAAGATGCATATACGCTAGTCTACTCTGGTGTATCGATGCCCTGTCTCGATACACCCTCGACTAGGAACAGTTATAGAATGTACTCGTCGACTACCGTGGCCCCACTAGTATGATCTCATCATAGTCCCAGTAGTCGAGTACATATCCTAAGGGCTTTATCAATATGTAACATAGAGACAATCAGAGTACATGTTAAGATAAAGAACAACCAGATAGCGTACTATCAAGTCGAGCAAGAAAGTCCTCCCTATATATGTCCAAGCATCCATTACAATATACATCATATGTACAGTAATGGCCTCTAGGGCATACATATAACTAACAATCTCCCACTTGCACTAGGGCCATCTGTTGTGGTATCACATACCCAACAATTAGCTGTGGTTGAAGTATCTCATACTCAACCATCCCATAAAAGTCTCTACTGGGAAAAAGGCCTTTGTGAGTGGATCCGCGCTGTTGTCCTCTGTGTCTACTCTCCTAACCTCGATCTCCGTGGAGATCAACCATCTCCATGATCAGGTGATACTGCCTAAGAATTATATCTGGATTTCTGATGGGACGGTAGTTCCTTGGCTAAAGCCACAACTCCATTGTCACATAATGGTAGAAACGAAGTTCATCTCATGAACTTATATATCCAGACTGCCTCTTTGGTAGCATCCTTGGTAACGATGTATCTTTCCTTTAATCGTCTAGTAAGTCACGGTATCTAGCTTGGAACTCTTCCAACATACCGTCCCTCCACTGAAGGTAAAGACAATGCCTGCGACTGACATTCAGTCGTCCTTATCACCCTGGAACCTTTCCAGTGATTCTCCCCAGGATCGATTGATACCATCTCACTACAACTAGTGAGTATCCTAACATCCAATTAGATCTATCTCATAGATCCAAAACCCAGGATTTAGGAGGTATCACTTGATCCTATATGGAGAATCCTTGTGATAAGAGGAGATTGACCGAGCGTAGCATAGAAAACTCCTTCCCTAACAAGAGTATGTCATCCACGTGCTCTACGAGGATCATCACCATACTCCCTACTACCTTTTTGTATATACAAGGTTCATCTACCATTTTGATGAAGTCAAACTCTTTGACTACCATATCAAAACAGACGTTCCAACTCCGCGATGCCTGCTTTATCACATAAAACATCTTGTACACATTTCCGCTGCTCCCACTGTCTACGAAGCCCTCTGGCTGTGTACTTATAGACGCTCTCTTCTAAAACATCATTTAGAAAAGCAGTCATGACACCCAACCACCAGATATCGTAGTCATGGTATGTAGTCGTGGCAAGTAGGATCTGGATGGACTTAAGCATAGCTTTGAAAGTCTCAACTTTTCCATGTACACCAAGTAATCTTCTCAAGATATACTTGCTCCTGATGGGGATTTAACCCTTCAGATAAAGCAACCAAAGTCCATACTTTGTTGGTGTATAAGGATTCCATCTCATATCGCTAAGCATTCAGCCATTCTTACAGAGTCTCACTCCTGATGGCCTGCTCGAAACTAGTTGGGTCATCATCTCATGATGCAATCCTCGCTCCCACTGTCATAGAGAAACAGAAGTATCTCTCAGGTGGGTGAGGAACCATACTAGATCGGCGGAGAGGCTGAGGTTCGTTGGAAACTATTGAATCCTTTGGTTCTACCAAATCATCTGCTGTAGTTTGTATAGCTGGAACTGTTTCCAGTTCTACCTCATGACCATTAATTTCTTCACAAGAAATTCCCTTTCACAAAGGTGGCATGTTGAGAAACAAAACATCTTTTGTTCCTCGGTTAGGTAGAAGATATTCCCTTGCGAATGCTTGGGATATCCAACAAATTTCCACAGATCTGACTTTGCCTCGAGCTTGTCCGGATTTTGCCTTTTAGACATAGGCCGGACAACCCCAAATCTTAACAAACTTAAGATATGGGCCCTTCCCTTTCCATATCACATATGAAGTGGTAGGCAACTGATTTGATTTGAACCCTATTCAATAGGTATGTAACTTCTCAAGTGCATAACTCCCAAAAGGAAATAGGAAACTCAGTAGTACTCATCATAGAGCACACCATATCACATAGGGTGCTATTGCTCCACCCCGATATACCATCGTGCTATGGTGTATACGGAGGAGTAATGCTGAGAGAGAATCTCATTCTCCTTTAGAATAGTCCAGGAATCCCGTGCTCAAGTATTCTCCTCCCTGATCTCATCAAAGGACATAATACTTATACCCATTTTTGGTTTTCTACTTATAACTTATATTCTGTGAATATCTTAAAAGTTTCGGACTTGTGTTTCAACAGGAACATATGTCTGAATCTTGAGAGATCATCAGAGAATGTAATGAAGTACAAAGAACCTATCTTGGCATGTGTAGACTGGGGACCTTCATACATCAGCATGTATCAATCCCAAGAGTTCACTAACTCTTTCTATGTTTCCAATAAACAGAGTTGTGGTCATCTTATCTCTGTGACATGACCGGCAAGTTTCACAAGATATAAATTCAAACAAATTTAAATATGCATCTTAATATAACTTCAGCTAGTCGGGTCGCATTGATATGACCTAGTCTACAATGCCTCAAGAAGGATTCGTTCATTTCTGAACTCTTCCTCTTGTGTGTGTTCTGTATACTAAGAACTGTAGTTTGATTTAGAACGTCAATGTTTTTAGATAACGTGCCTGAACCGATCAACTCTTGATATAGGAAATGTTCAAAACATTATCCAACAATACAAAATTATATCCTTTCTTTACTAATAAAGAGACTGATATGATGTTGTATATCAGGTTCGGTATCTAATAACATTCGTTCAGAATCAATGTATTCTGATAATACAGGGTGATAGTGACCAACAGACTTGGCTGCAACACTTGCACCGTTTCTATCTCATGAAACTTATCACCCGTTCTCAGTTCTCTACCTATCTGTAGCCCATGTAACAAATTACATATGTAGGATCCTGATCCGGTATCAAATACCCAGGACGTAAAGGATACTGAGAAACAGTTCTCTGTAATGAACACACCCGAAGAAGATGCATCAGCATGAACTTTCTTCGTTTGGGCGGCATGGGAATTATAGTAATCCCCTATTTCCTGCTCTGTCTTATAACAATTATAAGTTGGAGCGGGACCAACGTTCCCCAGCTCAGTATAACAAGCGGGTTCGGTCAATACATCCGTATTATTATCTTGATTAAGGCGTGACATAGTCGTAACCAGGAGAGAGAGAGAGAGAGAAGAAAACACTCAGCGTGCGCTTTTACAAGATTAGATTGGTTATCAATTTATCTAATCAGGATGTCTCCCACTGTTTTAGTCAAATCTTCCTTCAAACCCTAAAAGGCAAGACTAGCCGGGATTAATTACACTCTACAAGTTTGCCAATCTTTCAGCCAGGCCAGTGCCGGTACTTTGAGGGAGGTTCCCCATGCTTTCGCACGGACCTAATTAAAGTAAATCTCGTTTTCCCAGGGGCATAACCCCGTTGACACCTTTCTAGACACATACTTGATCGGCTAATTGTAATGTGTAAAACTCTTTCAGGAGTAACTCTTACTCACAGCGGGTATCGGGATCCAACTATCTCATAGAAGGTATGCAATCTCATTGCAAATTTCAACACTTGAAATTTCCAATAATATTTTACCCCTAGCGTCCTATGACCTTGACGCAGGCCAACAAACTATAGTCCGCTAGTCAAGTTCAACCCGTCATTTCCCGATTGAATTAAACCCACCCGCACGACCCTTGACGCAGGCCAACAAAGTCGCACGACTACCCTAACTAAATCGCATCATATGCTTTTACAGATAAGCATAAATAGCTACCGAACACTACGCCTTGACGCAGGCTAACAAACGTAGCACGAATACTATGAAATACTTATCTGAAATGACGGAGGGCTACGACAGGTTTTTAAGAAAACCCTTTGCGTAATGAACTTGATATCGTTGTAGAATCGAGTGATTTTAAATAGAGTGTTTTTGAGGCTTTTCTAGTTTTACTAAAGAGGTCACTCCCGGTGAAAGGATCGTCGGCTCTTTCCTCATTGAATAAGGTGCAGGATATTTCATAAATACCGCTGTGCAAAACAAGAACTATAGAAGCAATCAAAAGACAAACCGAGTTTGTAGCATCTGCTAGTTTCACTAAAGAGGTCACTCCAGGTGAAGGGATCTCGGCTCTTTCATTATCGAATAAGGTGCTGGATGTTCTACAAGGAACACCGCTATGCAAAGCAAGAACTAGAGCTACCAGTTTTTAAACAAGTTTCTACAACATCTTAGGTTTCTTTTATTTCATTAATCTCATTAATGAAGTCCCATTTTATTATACTTCACAAGCATCACATTTGAAACAAAATCTGCAATATAACATATATCTCATATATATAAATAAACATTCGTCTCAGGCAGTAATATGATCTCATCACAGAACATTGCAGCAGAAGAACATATATAAAATATTGGATATACTAGGGCGTCCGTGTTTTAATACGAGCCTGTATAAAACACGGATTCCACGATCGCGATGAATAGCCAAACCCACATCTCTAGACCCCTACGAGAGCGGCAAGCAATACTGCCAATTCTAGGGTTAGGAGACCCGGTCTCGACTCCTCGAGATGGTCTCCCACTGGACCCTAGAACCCGGTTACTTGTGCTCCCCGCCTTGGGTCTATCTAATGCGGAAAAGTAAATAATATACAAAGGTGACATCATCCTCAGCCTGGAAGTGCCCCAATAAAAGAATATTACATACAAATGAATTTTACATGAATGGAAAAGAAAAACTCTCATCTCACATAAAACCCCCGGCTATTCAAAATGCGACGATCCAATATAACATATCACAGCAACACATAATATCTCATATCATCAACGTAAGCAAGTATGCGTATCCCGATTGTCGTTGATGTATAGCAACGAAGCCGGTGATACACCACATACTACGCTTACGGTCACAGAAAAGAAAGTGTAAAACTACAACAGTTGGAATCCGCAACCTCATTAGACATCGCATGCCTAACTAAATGAATTCCTTAGACATCGCATGCCTAACTATTATAAACCCCGCATTTTAGTCTCATTATCGAAAACTCTTTTCAATATCAAGTCGGGCAATTCAACAAGATTCCCGACATCCTGATCGAATGCTCTTCGCAAACTTTAGTAGACGGCCGCACCCCCGATACCGTCGATGAAGTGCACTAAGGCGGAACACCGCTGCCGCGAGCACCCGAACGGATGCTTTTGGCGACGGGGTTCTCTTACAGTCACTTGGTCGGGGCTATAGGGCGTGGTTGTCTATTAAGTTTACCCGGCGAGTATCCGCGTACACTACGTGATTGCGACGGACTTTTGATCGCATCAAAATCCCGTGGCAACCGATCATCTGAGACTAAACTGCTAGATTTATAACATTCAAATTAGTTATCTCATAACTACTTGTGGATTCCAAATATTGTATCACATTCCAGATAAATAGACAGTGTTAAACTTTCCAATTGAATAAACAAACACCCAAGATTTCCCAAATAGCTCAACACTTGAGCGGAGTTCAAAAAGTATCCATCACATGCCACAGTACCAATGGTCCAACCGTATAAAGGTCAAGCCAACGCCTCACATGTGGCAACGCCGTACTGCCCCAAACCCTAAGGTTCAGAGGCAGTTCAAGACGGTCAGATAATCGAGTTAAGGTTTGTTGTCTTCAAGAGGGTCCACCGCGTTACTTGCACGACTTAGAACGTCCTTAAACTACGGAAAAATCCAACACTTTGATATTTTCCGGCAGGGAAAAAAGTGAGTTATTGATATCCGTTCGAACTTTTTAACACGTTCTAAAAATTACCCGGAAAAACATAAACGAAGTTAAATTATCCGATCGAATCAACGAGTCCCCAATACACCGCAGAAAACTCAACTCTTGAGTAGAATAAAAATATCCCAGAAGAATCTGGAAAATAGTATGGACATTACTGTGGAAACAGAACACAACAAGGGCACTGAAACAGAACACAATTCGTCTGTAGGACGTTTCGGTCCAATATTAGTTTAAGGACATTTCGGTCCACGAGTTTAGGGACCCCGCAGTCCATATTCATGTGTGGTCGTTGGGACCTGTCGCCTCTCTGACGTCGTTGAAGAATTACAACGAGAAGTGTCAGAGGAGTTCGGAGATGTACCCTCGAACCGGAGGTAAATTGATTTGAGAGAGCATTTGTGCTCAGTTCAATTTAATTTAAGGACTTACGGCCAGAATTGGGCTAAGTCCAGTTGAGAATGTTCAACATTTTATTTATTTTTAGTCTATTAGACCTGTGTTAGGGCTTTGCCCACACTTAAATAATGCATTGCATTACTTCTATTTTTTTGTTTGGGCTCTGCCCCCTTTTTATTGCTTTGCAATTTATTTTGGCCTGCTAGGTCTTTTAATTGGGCCTGGCCCTTCAGAAATGCATTGCATTTGTCAGGCGCTTTGCGCCAATCACTGAGCGCAAGCGCTTGTGGTGAGGACACGTGTCATGCTCTGGTGAGCGCAAGCGCAACAGCGCAGTGCGCTGCGCTGTTGCGCTGCTGACACGTGGCGCGCTCTGGTGAGTTGCGCCAATTCCATAGAGCAAAGCTCTATTCCAAGAGCGCGTAGCGCAAGTTGTTCTGTAGCTGACACGTGGCGCTCTCTCAAGAGCGCAACAACGCAGTTTGGAAGTGCAAAGCACTAAGAATCTTTTAGATTCAAGAACAGAAGTGCAAAGCACTATTTTTATTTTTGTTGTTTCCTTATTTTTGAAGAACCAGTGGTTCATAAGAAGTGCAAAGCACTGTTTGTTATGTGAAGAACATTGATCTAGTTTTTAGATCAATGATTTATTAAAGAGACTTCTTTTCTCTCGTGAAGGTTTTTACCTTTTTCTTTGAAATTTTCTCAGAATTCTCTCTCTGTTTGAAGCTCTTGACCTTTTTCAAAAAATGTTCCTCCTTTGAATTGAGGCCTAGGGTCCTTTTTATAGTGCCCATAAATTAGTTAAATTTGTTAAAGAGATCTTTCTCTGAGTGATTTGGGGAATTTTCCCCACCGTTGGATCTTTGATCCAAGGGCTTCTGCTTTGCAGAAGAAAATCTTCTTGTTTTAACAAGAACAGAAAAGATTTCTTAGAATTTTAATTCTGTTTGGCGCAGATGCCCCAGCGCGTGACACGTGTCGCGCAGCGCACAGCGCAGCGCAACTGCGCTAGCGCATCTGCGCTGACACGTGTCGCGCAGCGCAAAGCGCAGCGCAACTGCGCTAGCGCATCTGCACTGACACGTGTCGCGCAGCGCAGCGCCTGCGTAACTGAAGCGTTGCTTCCTTTAATTTTGCTTAAAATAGAGTTTTGCTCTGATTGGGCGCGCCTTCTTGGGCGATGCGCTGATACATCTGCGCCGGACACGTGGCGCGTTGTGCCCGAGATTTGAAGCGTTGCTTCAAAATTTTGAATTTTAAATTTCAACAGAGCTTTGCTCTGATTGGGGGAAACAAATGCCCCCCCACCGTTGCGCTCACGTGGCGCACACGTGAGTGCAGCGGTAGCAAACTCCTGATCGTTGGATCAAGGGGTGAGCTGAAGGGGCGCAAGCGCCTTATAAATAGGACCTATGGCCCTTGGGAAATCTTCACCATTTCAAGATTTTTGATTTTCTAGAGTTTTGCTCTTGCTTAAGAATTTTAGAGCCTTGCTCTTTCTTTTTCACAGGAACTCCAGAGTTCAGAACTTAAAACCATCTTAGGTATTAATAAAATTAAATTAAATTAAATTAAAATTGATTAATAGAGCCTTGCTCTCATAGATCTTTGATCTAAAACCCTTTTGGGGTTTCATCAGCAGAGCCTTGCTCTGGAAAGTTCATAGATCTACAGAGATCTTGTTCATGGGTTTTAACTCATGAACAGAGCTTTGCTCATGGATCAAATGTAGATCTTTTCTGATCTGGAGAACTCCTAAAAGTTTTCATTGATCTTTAAGATCCCAAATTTTTAATCTTTAAGAGTTAAAGTTTTCTTTTTGATGGATTTTCCATCATTAGTATAGAGCTAGGCTCTCTTTAAGGGAATTTTATTCCCTTGAGACCAAAGTTTGACAAATGTCACTCTGTGATAGAGTTTTGCTCTAAAAGAGGAGATTTTCTCCTTGTCTCTAGGGATTTTTCCCATCAATGAGGATATTCTCCTGTGGATCTTTTCATTAACTGACAATGTCATCCAATGATGGGACTGTCTTATTAAATGATGCGCCATTATTCAGATTTTGTGGGTCCTCATTTGGTCCCTTACCCACTGCATTGCAGTGTGGCATAAAATTTTAAAATGTCGAGCGTTGGAGTTACAACACTGACGGCTAATTAAAAATTTTGTCTCTCCGTAGGAAACATGTCTGGTAATTTGTCTTTTCCGTTTGTTCGCTCGGAGGGAGGGTTTCACCAGGCACCGATGGACCGTGTGGTGTTCGCTCTCATCAAGGATCACGACCCCGAGCACAAGAATCTTCACTTGTGGGGTAGGTGGTATAATGAGATCATCCAGGGTCGCCGAAGTTTCGGTTTCGCCACGCCGTCTGAGCCAGCATCTTCACTCCCCTACGCAGATGAACCCCCGGTGAAGTATGCCGTGGAGGTCAAAAATTGGAATTCGGATGACCTCCTCCAGCCTGCGATTGGTGCTATCCCTGTGCAGCCGCCGCCAGCAATAGATATTTTAGGGAGGAGAATTTGTCAGGGTGAAGCACGCCCTTGGGGACAGGCTTATAACATTGGATTGATCCCACGACCGCCTGCCGGATATTTGCAATAGGCCCGGTACATCCTATCAGCGAAGAGGACTCATCTGATGAGGATTGGCTTGTACTCGGCCATTTACATTTCGCTCTTTGAGTATCCTTCTCCTCCAACGTGGTGGGTTAAGGCTTTTATCGAGCAATGGAATATCCCCACCTACACCTTCCTGATGACGGACCGGGAAGTCTCTATCTCCTTGGAGGAGTTTGCTGAAATCTCGGGTCTGCCGATGAGGGGAGAACCTTACGAGGAGCTGCTTGCTCCCGATGAGTATGTCTTTGCCACCAAGCCGCTGGTGTTTGACCTAACGCCGGAGAACGCTATTCAGCACCAGCACCCGGGCTTGGTTATGGTACCGGAGATCTATGAGGGACTCTATCTGGAATCGGGCATCCGGGGTGTCAGTTTCGCAGATTTTATTGCCCGCTTCATTCGACCGGAGTTCTTATCGGAGCGGAGCGAGAAGTTCGCCCAGCTCGACGACCCTTTTGGATTCGGTTTGGATCGCCGATCCACATCGGAGGATGACCACAAAGACTTTTACCTCCCTGGTGCTGCCGTCGTCTCTTTTTCAGAAATCGCCGTCCCCGACATGGATGAAGAGACCTTCTTTGTAGGGTTCTTGGGCTTGTGGTTGTGCAGTTTTGCTCTTCCTATGCATCCACGCTATATGCGGCCGACTGTTTTCTACCCAGCGCATCGGATGGTGGCTGGTTTGCAGTTGTCAGTAGGAATCGCCGGGCTGGCTTATTTTTATAATGGACTTAGCGTAGCGGCGGACGCTAGTGAGCCTGGGGTGCAACCCGCCAACTTGCCGATGCACTACTTTACTTCTTGGATGGAAATGCACGTGCACGGGGTGTTTGGCGCCCATAGGATTCCTCCCTTTTTTGAGAAATGCAGGCTCCTAAGGGTCATACGGTTGGTCGGGGCTTCGATCGTAGTTGCACCTCCGCGGGAGGCTAGGAGGCTGCTCCTTCGACCACACCTGGTCGGGGCGAAGGTTTCCTTCTTGGATAAGGTCATAACAATAGGCTCAGAGACCACCAAGTCGGTAGTGTTGCTACGCGATGATTTTAAAGACGGGGCTTCCATACTGAAGGCTCGGGAAATCCTCCATCTCTACTCCATTCGGCCGGGCTACCTGGTGTTCAGGCAGAATGAGACGGCACTCTTCATGAGGTATAACCCTCACCGGTTTGCTCAGCAATCGAGCTACAACCAAGGGATCCCGATGGAAGCCTTCTTGGAAAAGCCCGTGGTTAGCCGAGAGGGGATAAAGAATGCAATGCACCACTTTATGCGGCTTAACACGGGTTCTTATTTCTTCATCAGCGAGCCGAGCTGCATCCCCAAAGTCATCAACGCGTACGTGGCTTGGTATGCGCATGCTATGGGTCCAGTTATCCAAATGGAAAAACGCATGTTGGTTGACCGCAAGGGTGCGCCTCCCGGCGGCGATCGCAAGGCTCCCTTGAAGCCGAGGACCCCGGTTATTTCCCCATTGAAAGGTGCTGGAGTCGGACCTCCGCGCGTGTTGAGCCCTCCGCGTGGATTGCCTCTTCGCGATACTGTGGATGCGCCACCAGTCCCCCGTGCTCCAGTGGAGGCGGTAGCTGTGGTATCGCCGGAGTCCGATGCAGGCGCGGATATCGGGACCCGCCGCCCCAAGGTGTCCGCCAAGCGTAAATCAGTCCCGGGTGCATCCAGAGCTGGCGGGCAAAAGAAAAAGAAGTCGCTCCTTTCCCTTGACGCGATTCTTGGCTTAGAGCCTGAGGCCCCTTTTACCGAAGGAATAAGTGAATATGGCAGCAATAAGGGCTTCGCGGTAGACCCCGCAGACACCGACCTGGCGGCCGCCATTGCGGCTTCTGAGTGATCAGCGAAGCTTGAAGCGTGGTTGAGTAAACTCGCTGAGTCAGGTAATTATTAGCTGCTTTCTTCATCATTTCATCGCATTTTTTATCATTATTCTTGACTAATACTTTTCCCCATTTTCAACAGGTGTCTCTACCGAAGAAGCTATTGCTGCCTCTTTGAAGACCTTCCAAAAGGAGGAAGAGAAACGCGCTTTAGCGGGTGCCGGTATGTCCCACTCCCTTTTTTTAAAAAAACCAATTTCGTTATCTTTTTCGATGGTCAACCTAACTTTCTTCATTTGTTTCTTTGCAGAGGTTATACCAGTCGATGAGGAGATCCTCCCCGAACCTGTTACCGGAATTCCGGTCTCGTCGAGGTTGCCGCAAGAGCCTCGACTTGACAAGTCGACGAGGGATGCCTTGAAGAACTTGGAGGCATCCCTGTATACAGACGAGGACGCCTTAATGAAAGAGGCTCTGGTAAGGTCCATTTCAACGGCCCGGGAGGAAAGGAAACGGCTGGGGCATGAGGCGAAGGCGCGCCGGGTTGCTTTGGCTACAGGAGAGGGCCCAAGCACCGTCCCTCGGGCTGATACTCCCTCCGAAGAGGCCCCCGTTGCCCTATCCACTGCTCGCAAACAAATGGCACGCACGGTTCTCGAAGCGCAAATGATAAGTCCACTTCAGGTAACATTTCTTTCAGAATTCTTATTATAATGCCAACGGTTCTTATATATTTTATTTTGCAGGGACAAGTCCGACCGAGGGGGAGGCGGAAACCGTTGACCCCAAGGAAACAGAGAAGGCGGCACCTACCGAACCTGAGCCGACGGTGGGCAACATCGCTGAGGCTTCGGGGCCTGAGATGGAGGTTGAGGGGTCTGCAGCCGAGAAGGTCATTGATGCCCAGCCTGAAGTGGCGGCAGATGAAATGATCATTATAATTGAGCCCAGGGTGGTGGCGGACAAGGCGGTTGGGGCTGGCGATCTCGTGGTGACGGCAGATGAGCCGGTGGAGACCGAGGAGCCCGCAGAAGTAGCGGGTGAGATGGGTACGACTCTTGGGGAAGAGTTAGCCGCTCCCTCCTAAGAGTCCGGCAACGCTCCAATCATTGCCCTTCCCGTGTACGATCTTCCGCCGTCTCCAGGTCTTGCGAGCACGACAACGGTCCCTATCGAGTCGGGTGATGAGGCCACGGGCGGCGGCCTCATGTCAATGGAGGAGGGAGTCGCCTCCGTTTCAGCCGGCAGCTCATCCGGTAAATCCCAAGTTGCTGTCTTTCTTTACCTTACAATCCTTTCTGACGAGTTCACCTTTTTTCGTAACGCAGGTGCAGCCAGCACTGATGCCCCACTGCTCGAGGGAGCGCCTTCAACGACCGCCTTGGCGGTGGTCACCTCTCCACCCTCTCTCATACCATCGAAGATGTTGGAAGGTATAGGTTTGCAATTTATTGATCTTATCTTTCAGACGTATAATTTATGTACTAAAGTCGTACTGTTGTGCTTTAACAGGAGTGCTCTTTGATCATGTATATCAGATGTTGCTCCCACACTTCTCCTTCCCATCCGAACTCGCTTCTTCCTCTGGTGGCGTTGGTGAGTATGATTTCCATTGACATCTTTCTTTCCCTTTTTTTTTATTGATGGAATTACCTCTAACCCCTTTTTCTCATCTCAACTGCAGTGCTACAGATTGAAGGAGGGGATAAAAGATCAGCTGCGCCATTGGCCCTTCCGACTTTGCCACCTGTCTCAACTGGTACAGCGACTATCATATTGACAACTTCCCTCTCTTTATTTTTTGTACTGTTATCTGATCGCATCCTGTTTCTTTTCAGCTGTCGTTCCGGCCTCAACGCCCTTCGAGCCTCGTATTACAATGCCGGCGGGTCCTTATCTGAGAAGTCCGTCTTCAAAAGGCGCCGCGAATAGTCTGCGCATGTTGAGTGACTACGTCGAGGAACTCGACGTTGAAACTCCTACAACTTCCGCAGACTTCACTACGGTGGTTAACCCGATGCTGGCAATACTCGTGAACTTTCATGATGAGGGCATCATCGCATCTTGGGTTAACCATTGCAGAGAGATCGAGGCCCGCCTGTATCAGTTGGAGTCGCTGCGTCCCACTCCCGAGACCTTGGCTGCCAGCAATCAAAGAACAGCATGGATTGAGCAGAGCGCTTCTTACTTCCGCCACCTCGAACAAGAAGTCATTTCAAGGCGTAAGGAGCGCGGTGAGACTTCAAGCAAGTCTGCCCAACTGCACGCTCGGGTGGAGGCCAATGCCGCACGGCTGAAGGTTGTTTTTTAGGACCTTCTGCAATGTCTCTCCGAAGGGTTATCATTGAGGCAACAACTTGACATTGTCGAGCGAGATGCACCCAGCCAGGAAGCAGCCCAGAAGGCGGCGGAGGAGCAACTTTCATCCTTTTTACAGCAGCGGACCCAGGTGGAAGCGGAGGTGGCCGCGGCAGCCGCTCAGGAAGAGGCGCTGAAGGAAGTGCGAGAGCAACTTATGGATTTACTAAAGACACTTCCTCCTCAGTAGCTATCCTTCCTTGTATCGTTTGTGCTTGTAGATAAAAGAATGTGTATATATATATTATTTTTTATTCTTTAACACAATGTATTCTGTACCCAATCAAGTTTATGAATAAAAGATACACATTTTCTGTAATGTCTTGTGTCATTTCTCCGTCTTTTCTTTCTTTTATTATCAGCACGCCACCTTAGTAAACATGATCAACAGATAATAGAGCACGCATCTTGACTTTCTTAAGAAATAGCGATGGCTTAGGCCGTAGGTTCAGATCTGCTGTCTAAGACTTTTCAACTCTATGAGCCGTGAGGGTCTCATAGAGACTTTTTTCCCTACGGATCGAGAGGATCTCGTAGGTGGTTTTTTCTCCTCAGGAATCGTGAGGATTCCTAAGTGTGGTTTTCTCTTATAAGTCATAAGGATCTTATAAGAGAATTTTTCCCTCTTACGAGTCGAGAGGACTTGTAAGCGGTTGTTTCCCTCCTTGTCGAAGTTCGATGTTGGAGAGTGAGACCCGTGGATGGTATGCAAGAGACCGTTTTGGGTCAACTTGTGGGGTCCCAGCGCTTAGGAAACAGGTTTCTTTTATGCCCACTGCCTAAGGCTTTATCTCATGAGTCGAGCCGCCTCGACAATTTTTTCACAAGTCGAGACGAATCGAGCGTTTCTCACAAGAACATCTTAACGTCGCATTTAACCTCTGCTCTTTACGACAGAAGCCCGTTAAGGTTGGTGGTACTTAGGGTTTTGGCCATCGTACCGTCGCATAAGCTGATATAGTCCTCGATAGGCAATCGTGCTGTTCGAGTAGCCCTGCGACTGCCGTGTCTCTGATCCCTTCGGGGGCTGGACAAGACGTCTTCAAGCAATCCTCCTTGGCAGTTTGACCGTCGGAAGAGCAAGCGTTAGGAATTTGCCATGTCGCTTTTTACTTGAGGTTAGGCTTATTTTGGTGAGCCCCGATGAGTCATAACCACTCCGCGCTGGTGTGGGGATGATCTCCGATAGTCTTTTGGGCTTTATGTGAGTTGCCGTCAAGACCCTGAAGCTAGGAATTTGGCCTTTGCTTCGTTTGCTGGCATTGCGTCTGCTGTATCGAGACGAATGTTGCGGTGGGAACTAGGGATTTTGCCGTGGCTCCGTTTGTTTGATGACGTTGCGTCTGCTGTGTCGAGACGAACGTTGGGGTGACATCTCGTCTGCTGTATCGAGACGGACGTCGAGGTTGTCTCTAGGTTGCTGGTGAACCGCCGAGGTTTGGAACTAGGGATTTTTCCGTGGCTCCGTTTGTTTGATGACGTAGCGTCTGCTGTGTCGAGACGAACATTGGGGTGACATCTCATCTGCTGTATCGAGACGGACGTCGAGGTGGTGACGATCCTGTGCTGATGCGAGATGATCTCCGATTGTCTTTCCGGTTTTATGTGAGTAATCGTAAAGACGTTGAAGCTAGGAATGTGGCCTTTGCTTCGTTTGCTGGCATTGCGTCTGCTGTACCGAGACGAATGTTGCGCTGGGAACTAGGGATTTTGCCGTGGCTCCGTTTGCTTGATGACGTTGCGTCTGCTGTGTCGAGACGAATGTTGGGGTGACATCTCGTCTGCTGTATCGAGACGGACGTCAAGGTGGTGACCATTCTGTACTGGTGCGAGATGATCTCCGATTGTCTTTCCGGTTTTATGTGAGTTACCGTAAAGACGTTGAAGCTAGGAATGTGGCCTTCGCTTCGTTTGCTTTGTCACGTCCGAATCCCTGCTGGAGGAAGAATGCTGGGGTGACAACTCGTCTGCTGTATCGAAACGAACGTCGAGGAGGTGACCACTCCATGTGAGATGATCTCCGGTGGTCTTTCAGGCTTTATATGACTTGCCATTAAGACCTTGAAGCTAGGAATTTGGCCTTCGCTTCATTTGCTCACACTGCGTCTGGTGTATTGAAACGAATGCTGAGGTGGAGCTGGGATTTTGCCGTCACTCCGCTTGGTTTCGACCATGGGGTCTTTTGTTAACTTTGCATGTACACCCTGCTGGACTGCGAAGGAACGCCGTTGTTGACATTGCGTCTGCTGTAACGAGACGAATGCTAAGGTGGAGTTGGGATTTTGCCGTTACTCCGCTTTGTTTCGACCGTGAGGTCTTTTGTTGACGTTGCATCTGCCTCCAGCTGGACTGCGGAGGAACGCTGTTGTTGACATTGCGTCTACTGCATCGAGACGAATGCTGAGGTGAAGCTGGGATTTTGCCATCGCTCCGCTTGATGGTGTAACATCTGTGTCCTGCTGGAATGAGGAGGCACACCGTTGTTGGTCTCCAGGCTGCAGATGTGGCCATTGAGATTTGGAACTAGAGACTTTGCCATGGTTCCATTTCGTTGCGATTCTGAGGTCGGTTGTTGACGTCATGTCTGCATCTAGTTGGAGTGAGGAGAAACGCCGTTGGTGATCTCTAAGTTGTCGATGTTGACGTCGAGACCCTGAAGCTCGGGATCATCGTTTGCTTCATTTGTTGACATCGTGTCTGTAATATTGCGACAAATGTCGAGATTGTCTCTAGGTTGTCTATGAACCGTCGAGATTTGGCTTCGCTTTCTGATGGAGCCTGTTGGGAAGGTATGGTTCCCTCTTTATCTGTGCCCCTGGATTGTATACAGGGATCGATGTGATTTCACCTGTAGGGCAAAAAGTTTCATTCTTTCATTTTTTTTATTCTTTCCGCGATGCTCTATCATTTCAGCTTTTTATATCACGAAAATCGTGATTGCCCAATCATTTCGGCTATTTTTCGTGGTGCCCAATCATTTCGGCTATTTTTCCTGTTTACTCGCTGCTTTTTATTGCGAGTTGCCTTATCATTTTGGCTATTTATTTTATTTTTACTCGCTGTTTTTTATTGCGAGTTGCCCAATCATTTCGGCTATATTTTTTTTATTTTTACTCGCTGTTTTTTATTGCGAGTTGCCCAATCATTTCGGCTATTTCGTGTGCCCAATCGTTTCGGCTGTTTATTTTGTTTTTACTCGCTGCTTTTTATTGCGAGTTGCCCAATCATTTCGGCTGTTTATTTTATTTTTACTCGCTGTTTTTTATTGCGAGTTGCCCAATCATTTCGGCTATATATTTTTTATTACTCGCTGTTTTTTATTGCGAGTTGCCCAATCATTTCGGCTATTTCGTGTGCATACGTTTTTACTTGCTGCTTTTGTTGCAAGTTGCCCCATCATTTCGGCTATTTAATATGCATTTTCAGCTCGCTGATTTTTTTCGCGAGCGTAGAACTTAGAATCTGGTGCCAATCTCAGCATCAGCATCGCTACAACCGGAATATTATCAGGTGCGAATCATCATCTGCCATGAAAGGACTTGGAATTTGATACCGATTTAGGCATCAGTATCGCTACAACTGGGATATTGCCAGGAGCGAATCATCATCTGCCATGAAAGGACTTGGAATTTGATACCGATTTAGGCATCAGTATCGCTACAACTGGGATATTGCCAGAAGCGAATCATCATCTGCCTCCATCGATGTCGAACAAAGGTGGCTTAGCGAACGGGGTTAAGGTCCTATTGACTAAGGCTTTTGACTTCATGAGCCGTAAGGGTTTCACAAAGGTATTTCTCCCTACAAGTCGTGAGGATCTTGTAGGTGTATTTTCTCCTTAGGAGTCGTGAGGATTCCTAAGTGTATGTTCCTCGGTAAGTCGTAAGGATCCTACAGGCGGGTTTTCTCCTTGTAAATCGAGAGGACTTACAAGTGTTGTTTGTTGTACGAGCATATCCCTAGTCACGGATGAGACTTTGTTAGGGAAATGTTTATTCACGCCCGTGGATTGTATACAAGAGTCAGTATTGGACCACTTGTAGGGCCATAACGAAAGTTGTGGGGGTTGCTTAAGCACAGGTTTAGGTCTCTGTAACTTAAGACTTTCAAATCTTATGAGCCGTGAGGGTCCCATAAGAGAGTTCTCCTTACGAGTCGTGAGGATCTCGCAAGTGTATTTTCTCCTTAGGAATCGTGGGGATCCCTAAGTGTGCTGCTCCTTTTGTGAGTCGTAAGGATCTCATGCGGGTGGTTTCTCCTTACAAGGTCGAGGGGACCTTATAAGTGTCTTTTAACGAGGTTGTGCCCTTTCGGGTTTTCACGAACACTCGCCGGTAGCCCTGCTGTTTTTACTCACGGAGCCCTTTCGGGTTTTCATCCGTGCCCGTTTCGCTTATGGACATACCGTCTTTTTTTTTTCTATTTTTTTTTATTTTTATTTTTTTTTTTATTTTTTATTTTTTATTTACGAGGTCGCGCCCTTTCGGGTTTTCACGAACACTCGCCGGCAGTCCTGCTGTTTTTACTCACGGAGCCCTTTCGGGTTTTCATCCGTGCCCGTTTTGCTTATGGACATACCATTTTTTACTTTTTTTTTATTTCTTTTTTTTTATTCTTTATATATATATATATATATTTTTTTTTTTTTTATCTCGTCAGCCTAAGGATGCTGCGGTAGTAGTTTAAAGACATTTCGGTCATTTGCAAGTTTTAGGACATTGCGGTCTATCATTAGTTTAAGGACATCTCGGTCCGCCGTCGCCGTATTTGAGGCGAATATCTAGTTTATTGACTTTTCGGTCTATGGGTCTTTCTCTTATGACTGACCATGATGCCCCCGGCGTATCCATCTTTCTCGGAGCATGCGGTTGTGGCGGGTTCACCTTCCAATTTTCGGACAGCGCGAACTTGCCTTGTTGGTATTGGTCTTCAACCCAGTTCTTGAAGACGTAGCAATCCTCGATCAGATGACCTACCGTTTGATGGTAAGGGCAATAATTAGGATTATTAACATCGCCTAGCCGCAACGGACGTTTTGGACTTGGCAGATTGATGAGTCTGTTGCACACTGCCAGCTCGAACAGTCCCCTTGTTTTATCTTGCGGAAACGAGTAAGGACATTTCAACTTATCCTGGAGGGGTTGCCGCTTGTTGCTTTGGCGAGCAACCGGTCTAGGGTCACTTAATTGTTGTTGAGCGCTGGCGACGAAGGCCGTTTATCCTTTTCCTTTATCCTTTTTGTTCGCTCCGTTGTTTGCGGGGCCGGGATTTTTTCCGAGTAGCGTGCGATTGCATGGCTGAACATTCTCGCAGCTCCTCAATTCCTTCATTTTTGAAATAGATTCCTTGAGGGAAGGGTTGGGGGTAGCTTCTTCGTCAGAGTCGCTTCCAAAGGTGATAATTTGCGATACCTTAGAGTCGGCCGTATGACAATCGTCGGCGGCTCTTTTGCGATCATCTATCGCATTTTTTTCGACGTCTACAAGCTTCACATTTTGTCCTGTCGAAGTGTTGCTTTTGAGCGACATACCCTTGCCACCAACAGTTAAAAGATTCACAGTTTTCGGTAGGATGTATGATCTTTTGATGATATAAGCAGAAGTTAGGGTGCATCTCTACCTCAGCGAGAGTATTTTCTTCAAAGGGCGGTAGCTTCATTCCTACTGATAAAACTTTGGCGAACCTTTTCCTCGTCTTGAATTTGTTTTTATCCGCAGTGGATAGCTTTTGATTTGACGGGAATGCCTTGGCTTTTTCCAGTATGGCCATTTCACGCTCTTGATTGGCTTTTGCTTTCAGACGAATTTCATTTAGGAAGACATCGATCAGCTCGTCTGATGGCTGTAGAATTTCCGGTTCGGGGTTCGCCATTGGTTTCTCGGCGCAAGAAGCTTCTTTATTATCTGTCAGTGAGTGAGAAATCACATGACAAGTCGCTACGTAGTCTTCGGATTCATCTGATGAGTCTTCTCCATCGTTTTCATCCTTGACTAAAGAACAAACTGCCCCCGGCGTGTCCGTCTTCTTTGGAGAGTGCGGCTGTGGTGGGTTTACCTTCCAGTTTTCCGACAGCGCGAACTTGCCTTGTAGGTACTGATCCTCGATCCATCCAAGACGAAACAATCCTCAATTGGGTGACTTACCGTTTAGTGGTAAGGGCAATAATTGGGATTATTAAGATCACCTGGCTGCGACAGACGCTTTGGACTCGGCAGATTAATGAGTCTGTTGCGCACTGCCAGCTCGAACAGTCTTCTCGTTTTATTCTGAGGAAACGAGTAAGGACGTCCTAGCCTCTTTTCGAGGGAAGGGCGTGGACGCACGTTGTTTTGGCGAACGACCGGCTTTGAGTTGTTCGACTGTTGCTGAGCATTGGCGACGACGATCGCTTTCCCTTTTCCTTTCTTATTTCGGGAATCTGGTTTTGGAGGAGACGGTTTATGGCCCATCTGGTCCATTTGGGCTAATTTGTCGATCAAGGCCTGGAAGGTAGTCGGCCTGAAGAACATCATGAATTGTGAGATGGTCGCCTGCGGATCGAGAGTGCCCACAAACATGCCTACCGCAGGTGCCTCTTCTATGCTTTGTTCGCATTTCGACCATAGGTTTCGCCATCGTGTTGCGTATTGGACCCACCTTTCGCCTGGCCTTATTCTGGCATTTATTAGTGCTGTTATCAGGGTGCGTTCACTAGCACTCGCGAATCTTTGTGTGAACAGTAGCTCCATCTCCGCAAATATTTTGACAGAGTCGTTAGGTAGCTCCGAATACCATTCAAAGGCTGTTTCTGCTAAGCTGCTGACGAATTGACGTAGCAACAATTTGTCATCGCCTCCAGTATTGCCGCATAAGGCCCTGAACTGAGCGACATGCTGATGCGGATTCCCTGTCCCTTTATATACGTGGAATTTAGGGATCGTATATCCCGGCGGGTAACTGATTTGGTCGTACCAGTTCGGATACGGTCGTCCGGTTCTAGCAATTTGCCCAGCCGCTTCATTCACCTGATGAACCCGGATCTGCTGAGCTATATATTCGTCCAAGTCAGCTTTGGAGATTGCCTCCTCCTTGGCTGTTGACAGAGCCGGTGGAGGATTTGACGTTTCTCCCCTGTCGTCTTCAAGGACGATCGGAGGATCTTCAGCAGGAGGGTCCGGCTGTAACATCATCCCTACCATATC
Source organism: Agapanthus africanus (assembly GCA_030015575.1). Lineage (NCBI taxonomy): Eukaryota > Viridiplantae > Streptophyta > Magnoliopsida > Asparagales > Amaryllidaceae > Agapanthus > Agapanthus africanus. Next base: position 525,365,028 of record JASDDO010000016.1, read on the forward strand.
GTGGAAGAGGAGCGCCATCTGTTTTATGTTAGCCGCTTGCTCTACAGCTTCTTTGTCCCTCTTTTCGAGGACTCTGCGTAAAAAGTCAGCGTCGGTTTCTTGTTCTTGACGCTCAACCGAAGGCGTTTCAGAGCTTTCTTTTGGCTCAGTGAGTGCAGCCATTGTAGTCATCATTTCCTGAAGCTTTTGTTGTTGCTCCTGGGCTTTCGTCACGGATCGGGTGAGCGGTCGGTGGCCCGTAGAAGTGCGGCTTTCCTCCTTTCCAGAAGCCATATAAACAGTGTGCACCACCATGCCCCCAGATTTGGGGCGTTTGTGTTCAGCGCTTTTATGCTTCGCCATGTTCACAGGGGCTTTTTGCGGCCTCCTTTTCTTCTGAGTGATTGGAGTTAAGGGGGCCGTTGTAATGGGCACCCGGGTAACTATTGGTTTTTGGGGCTTGACGGAGTAATCCTTCTCTTGCCGAACCTTCATTTTTTTCCGTTGGCGGAGATAGTTTTCATCAATCACTGACTCCTGGACCTGTCGCCAGACTCTGTAAATTTTAGAGGACAGCCGTTGAGGGGGCTGTTCTAGCTTTTTCTCTGGAGTACTCTTCGCAGCTGAAGGAGTTCGTTTCAACATTGCAGTAGAAGAGTTTCTGCACACCGTGTTCAGCAATTCAAAGCTGTTCCCGATTGGAACAGCAGTATTGATCCCCACCATTGGAGCTGGAGGAGTAAATCCAGAGGGGAAGTTGCCCCCAGCCTTCTTTACTCGGCGCCAGTGGCGACGTCGAGCATGTCGTGCTAATAGAGTTGTTTCAGCTATAGGGGTGACCTCCTCATGCCCCCCGTGTTGGTCAGAATATGCTGGTACCAGCCTTTTAAAGATCGACGCCCGTTGAACGGGGACGGCCAACCTGTCAGAAGCGGACTTCCGAGCATGGGAAGCAACCTTGGTGACTTCGCCAAGAACGGGAGCTGGGATGGCTATCCGCTTCGGGATAACGTCTTCTGGTATGGAAGGCTTCTTCATGGGCCCGATGGAGCTCTGGCCTAATCCATTAAAACCTGAAGCAGTGGAGTTGGGCGACCTGTTGAGAGGGGTCGCGGCAGTGGTAAGTCGATCGAATACCGACTTCTTTGGAGCTTCTTGCAATGTCATTGGGGCGTTGAAGCTCATTGGTGGAAGCATGGTCCCAAAAAATAGTCCAGTGGTGGTTTGAGCCACCTGCTCCACCGGCATTTTGAAAAGGGAGGCCGCTTGGGGCCCATAAGTCACTCCTCCAGCAAGGACCGAGCGAGAATTGCAGTTGTAGGCAGTGCAGTTTGAAGCCATTGATCTTCTGTTTTCTGCACGGAGCAAGACACCAAATCTTAGTACCTCGAATCCACAGGCAACCACAGTAAACCGCGATTCGTTCGCGAACACGACACACGAAGTGTGGAGTGGAAAGTGGAAAAGGTCCCACCGGGCGTGCCAGAATCTGTTCCCCTCCGAAGGACGGCGCACAGGACCGCGATGTCCTGACGCTGAGATTCGGGGCAGATGCTATTTGGTTTTATCCGTCCACCTCTCCGAAGATGCCAAGTTGATTTATGGCACCATGTATCGGAGGTTTAGACGGATGCGGCCGATGTAGCAGACTTTGTCAGATTCCCCCTCGCTTGAGGGGTTTTTGATTGTGGGGACGCTCTTCCCTGCAGGCGCAAGCCCCTGCAGTTAATTACGCTACCGCATCGCGGTAACAACTTTCTCCTTCTCCAGAATTTCACTTCGTGCCGTGTGTGTGTTTGTTTTGTTTGTGGTTGCCCGTGGATTGTATACGGAGACTGAATAATGTCATCGCCCGTAGGACGTGGACTAGTCCAAATCCGTATTTACTTAGATTTGGGTTTGGTGTTTTTAGTTTAACGATGCATTAGTCACGTTGCGGCTAAGATCAACTTAAACGTTCGTTAAGGATACAATAGTCCTGTTTGAAACTAAGATCAACTTAACGTGATAATCCATTTAATATCTGGCCATCGGGACTCGTCACCTCTCTAACGTCGTTGAAGGATTACAACGGCAGATGTCAGAGGAGTTCAGAGATATACCCTTGAACCAAAGTCGATTTGGAGTTTTATAGTCCATTTAAATGTTTAAGGATACGTTAGCCGTGTTTGGGGGCAAAGATCAACTTAAACGGGATCGTTTAGATCCGGCAAAAGAGCATTTGGAGGCTCTATTGCTCCAGTTTAGGGACGTGGTGGTCCATAGGTAGTTTAGGGACGTTGCGGTCCATGCTCCAGTTTAGGGATGTGGTGGTCCATATTCCAGTTTAGGGACGTGGTGGTCCGACATTAGTTTAAGGACGTTTCGGTCCAATATTAGTTTAAGGACGTGTCGGTCCAATATTAGTTTAAGGACGTTTCGGTCCAACATTAGTTTAAGGACGTTTCGGTCCAATATTAGTTTAAGGACGTTTCGGTCCACGAGTTTAGGGACCCCGCAGTCCATATTCATGTGTGGCCGTTGGGACCCGTCGCCTCTCTGACGTCGTTGAAGAATTACAATG